>OY770263.1:248699657-249928135 GCA_963669355.1 Chorisops tibialis | reverse complement strand
AAATGGACAGTTTTGAAAAATGCACTTTTTCGATATTCATTGAAATTAATAAAGCTAAGAAGACAATTTCTCACATTATTTTTATTATAATTACAATTTGTTTTGAAAAAATTACCAACTTCACCTCACTCCTTCTACCTCCTTCCATACAAATTTCTCGAAATTTTGAAATTTCAATTAAATTAATTTTCTTTGAAACTGTCAAAGCTATCGACTTGACGTTTTGTGGGGAATCTAACAATAGAAATGTCATTGATGACAACAATTTTTGATTTGATCCGTGCGCTCCTTCTACTCCTACCATACAAATTCATAATTTTTCGATTTCCATTAGAACCACAAAACGTACGAACTTAAAATTTTGCCTGAATTTGTCTCTTTGTAATTGTAATAAATGCAAAAAAAAAAAATTATCAGCTTCACTTCACTCCTTCTACCCCCTCCCATACAAAACCTTTATATTATAAATTCAATAAAAGCATTTCTCTTTCGAACATATGAAGGCTATCGACTTTGAAATTGCGGCTTCCTTGGCTTAGTAGGTAGCGTGCTTGCTTCACAGTCAATAGATCGTGGGCGCGATTCCCACTCCAGACAGTGGTATTTTTTTTAAGCAGTTGCGACTGGCGATGAGAAATTATTGGAAATAAAATGGGTAAACGATGCAAAAGTGAAACAGTTTCACTTCAAGAAGATATATATACTTTTTCTGTTTCTGTTCACTTCCTATCATTCTTTACGCCCAATCATAATTCTGTATTGTTTATACTCTATATGAAATCAGAGAGTATTACCTATAAGTTTGCTCTAAAGTTTGTAGCGCCAAAAAATAATGCTCGCCCAGAGCCGCCAAGGGTACAGAAATATTTGTTGTCGCTCAAAAATCTCTCCGTCCGTCCATTCGCTCTCTAGCTAAAGAACATGTTGAGCTAGAAAGTTCAAAATTAGTACACGACGTTTTTGAATTAAGGTCAAGTTTGTGAACCGGCCAAATCTCTCCACTCCTTCTACCCCCTCCCATACAAAATGACTCATTTTCAATAATTTACATTAATCAAATTTTTTTTGGAAACTAAGAAAGCTGGTTTGAAATTTGGGATATATTGTTTTTATCATAAATGTGATGTATGGTATTAAAAGTATTTGAATCCCTTTACTCTTTCCACCACCTCCCATACAAACTGCACTTTTTCGTGAAACACTCTAACCAGATTTTCTCGGAGCATATAATATTGTTGCGAGCTAGAGGTTCGCCGATTTCAAGTAAAACACAATTCGTTTAAAAACAATGGACAATTTATTTATTCGCACTTTTATATAATTTCCCGATCACTTTGCGCTTTACGACAACACTTTCGAGTGTTTACTATCGCTTATCTTGCACCGGTTCGCGTCTCGATCATTTAAAAATGACTAACTGCTGGTCTGAAAGCTGCGGTATTTAATTGGGTTTTTTCCCAATTCTCGAACCTTGTGGTGTATTCTTCGGGTGGGTATGTGTGTGTGTCCAGACTATTCCAGGTTTTGCTTGAACGTTCTAGATGGCGTTTTACACAGTAGGGGATAATGTTCTACGTCATTCTCGACGATTCGAGAGAGAGATCGAATTGCGTGGTTGCCAGATCTGTAACATTACCCTCTCCTTTGTCCCTGTTCGTCCCGAACAGAATCGTTCACTTCCTCCATGGCACCATGGTACTTTGTTAGTCGGTCGAGATGTACCACTTTCATTTTAGTGCGAGGTTTTTGATGTAGTTGAATCCGATAGACGACATCATTTAACCGGTTGATGATCTGGTAAGGGCCTTCCCAGTTGCGCTGTAGTTTCGGCGATCTGCCCTTCTGTCGTTTGGGATTGTATAATCAAACCAAATCGCCCTCTTAGAATCCTGATGAATTCGCCCGTTGATCATACCTCGTCTTCATGCGGTCGGTCGCCAAATCAATTTTATCTCTGACCAGGTTATAAATTGTATTTAGTCGACATCGAAGATCCGAGACGTAATCTTTGGCATTGGTTGGTTGGTCTGGTGGCACTCCAAACATTAGTTCCGCAGGGACTCGAATATTTCTTCCGAAAATGACTCGGGACGGAGTTTCTCCTGTTGTTGAATGCACCGATGTTCTGTAGGCCATTAAAAATAGAGGGATGTGCTGGTCCCAGTCCTGTTGCCTCTCGCTGACGAGTTTGGATAGGTTTGAGTTCAATGTCCTATTGAAACGTTCCACCATTCCATCGGACTGTGGGTGTAATGGAGTTGTCCTCGTTTTGCTTATTCCCAGCATTTGGCACACGTGTTTGAATATTTGAGATTCAAAATTGCGCCCTTGATCGGAGTGTAGTTCACGTGGAGCTCCAAATCTGCTCACCCAGTTGGTAACAATTTGTTCGGCGACGGTTACTGCTTCTTGGTTTGGAATTGCGTAGGCTTCAGGCCACTTGCTGAAATAATCAATGACCACTAGAATGTAGCGATTACCATTTTCTGATTCCGGAAATAGTCCAGCAATATCTACAGAAATTCTCTCAAATGGGATTCCCACGTTGTATTGTTGCATTTCTCCCTTTGATCTGCGGTGTGGGCCCTGACTCGATGCACACGTAGTACATTTACGGTACCAATTTTCGACATCATCTCGGAGATGGATCCAATAGAACCTTTCTCGTATCTTTGCCAAGGTTCTATTTACACCCAAATGCCCACCGGAGGTACCTCCATGATATTCCTTCAAAACCTCCTCGACTTTACAATGCGGGACGATGGTTTGCATGTGATACGACTTTCCGTCAGCGGTTTCCCATTTCCGTTTTAATAATCCGCCGTCTAGGTGAAGGGAGTTCCATTGTGCCCAATAAAACTTCAGGGTTTCGCTGAATCCACTCAGGCCGTTTCATTTCGTCCTTCCATGCCATGATCGGTGAAATATCTGGATCTTTACGTTGGGCATCTTTCAGTTCTTGCTGACTCCATCCATCCTTTGGTTCGGTCGTTGTCCTCTGAATGGTTTCTCCGGCTTCTTTTCCTTCTATACGGTGACAATGCTTGCAGTTCGGTGGACAAGGACGACGTGAAAGCGCATCAGCATTACCGTGGATTCTTCCTCTTCGATGAACAATTTCAAAATCGTAGGATTCGAGCCTTTCAATCCATCGGGCTACTTGGCCTTCGGGGTTCTTAAACTGAAGTAGCCATTTAAGCGATGCGTGATCTGTTCGAAGAAGGAACTTTTGACCATAGAAATATTTGTGAAAATGTTTCGTTGCTTCTACAATGGCTAATAGCTCTGCGAGTTACGCAATAGTTCCTTTCTGCTTTTGAGAGTACTCGGCTGTAGTATGATAGCACTCTCTCCTGCCCGTCGATCTCCTGTGATAGCACTGCTCCGATACCAACATTGCTGGCGTCAGTGTCTATGATGAAACCGTAACCTGGTTTTGGGTACGCCAGAACTGGGGAGTCGCAGAGGTGGTCTTTTATTTTCTCAAATGCTTCCTGGCACTGTTGACTCCATGTAAATGACTTTCCTTTTTCCGTTAACTGATGCAGACATTTTGCCGTGTTGGCAAAGTCTTTTACGAATCGACTGTAATATGTCGCTAAGCCTAGGAAGCTGCGCAACTGGTGTTTATCACTCGGAGTAGGCCAATTTTTCACCGCCAGTATCTCCTCCGGATCCGTCTTTACGCTATCAGCTGAAACGATGTGACCCAAGTACTTGACTTCTGCACTAAACAAAGTGCACTTTTTCGGACTCAGCTTTAATTTTGCCGCTCGCAGTCGCTGGAAGACTTCCTGTAGATTTTTTAGATGTTCCTTGAATGTTTTGCCAATAACGATCACATCATCCAGGTAAACGAGACAAGTTTTCCAGCTCAGGCCACGCAAAACGAATTCCATTAGCTTTTCAAACGTAGCTGGAGCATTGCACAGGCCAAATGGCATTACGATGTAGTCCACTGCCGACAGAGAATGCTGTTTTCTCTCTATCTTTTTCATCTATCTCCACCTGCCAGTAACCACTTTTCACATCCAACGTTGAGAACCATTTAGCATCAGTCAGGGTGTCCATGATATCGTCGATTCTTGGTAGTGGATAGCTATCCTTTTTCGTAACATCATTCAGTCGCCTGTAGTCCACACAAAAACGGGTACTGCCGGCCTTTGTGGTCTGGTCTAATTTCTGATTAATGTCCGCTGATTGTTGTTTAATGTCCACCGATTGTTGTTCAAATTTCTGATGCATGTCCGCTGATTGTTGCTCTAATTTCTGATTCATATCCGCAGATTGTTGTTTAATGTCCAATGATTGTTGCTCTAATTTCTGATTCATGTCCGCAGATTGTTGTTTAATGTCCAATGATTGTTGCTCTAATTTGTTCATCATTTGTTGCATTAACTGTGTTAGAGCATCCGATGTACCAGAGCACTCATCTCCACGAGCTTCTTTGATTTGGAACTCGAAACTATCTGCATCCTCACCCTCAGCCTGGAGTGTCTCGATCATACGGCTGACAAGTTCAGACTTGCTCCCTGTCGTAGGTAACTCGCGTCTACTGAGCTCTTCCTTCAGCTCCGCTAATTTTAAGTCTTTTAAATAACGCGGCATTTTCACTACCGATTATTTCAAGTTTTTCCGCTATCCGAATTCACTTAAATTTTCTCCACTAATTAAAGTCACTGCTCACTAAAGCACTCGAGAATATTCGATTTCACAAAACTCTCACAATCTATGTCACTTCTTATGGAGTGCTTAGAACCAAACCTATTGGATAAAGTTGATTGGCAACTTTGGTAATGTCATACAGTCAAATGCCATTTTGACTTCTACAAATATCTTGATAATTAAATATGGAAACTTTGCATGTGTGCATTGCAGTATAATAACTCATTTGGTTAAAATCCAAAAAATTCAAAAACTTGCAACAGACCGGATTATTTTCATACTCTAGATGAAATCTGAGAGTATATTGTGTTTGCCTTACCGTTTGTAACGCTAAGAAATAACGCTCGCACAGAGCCGCCAAGGGTACAGAAATATTTGTTGTCGCTCAAAAATCTCGATTCCGAGTGACCGTCTGTCCGTCTGTCTGTCTGTCCGTCTGTCCGTCTGTCCGTCTGTGCGTCTGTCTACAGCATAACTCTCGAAAGCTTTGAGTTATAGTGCTAAGATTTTGTGTGTATCATTTTTGGCAAAAAAATAACTTTAAGTTCGTAAATGGGCTACATCCCCCCACTCCTTCTACCCCCTCCCATACAAATTTCATGAAATTTCGAAATAATAAGAGATTGATTTTTCTTTCAAACCGTTTAAGCTATCAACTTGAAACTTAGGTCAAAGTATTATGATATAGATGTCATTAATATCACGGAATATTGACCCGATCCCTTTACTCCTTCTACCCCCTCCCATACAAATGGACAATTTTGAAAAATACATATATTCGATTTTCATTGAAACTAGTGAAGCTTAAAAGACGAAATTTTGTCAGAATTAATTTTACTATAATTGCAGTTTATTTTAAAAATAATTGTCAACTTCACCTCACTCCTTCTACCCCCTCCCATACAAATTTCACGAAATTTTGAAATTTAAATTAAATTATTTTTCTTCGAAACTGTTAAAGCTATCAACTTGATATTTTGTATTAAGTATGCAAATAGAAATATTAATAATGCAAAGAAAATTTGTTTTGATCCGTACACTCCTTCTACCCCCTCCAATACAAATGCATATTTTTTGTTAAATGCATTTTATCGATTTCCATTCAAACTAGAAAAAGTACAAACTTCAAATTTTGCCAGAATTTGTTTCTTAATAATTGAAATAAGTGCTAGAAAAAAATATCAGCTCCGCTTCACTCCTTCTACCACCTCCCATACAAATATCTGTATTCAAGAAAAGCTTTTCTCCTTCAAGCATATGAGAGGTATCGACTTTAAAATTGAATAAAAGCATGGTGATAAGGATGATGATAAGCAGTTTTGAAACCATCTTAAACGCTCCACTTCCTCTGCCACCTCCCATACAAATGTCCCAATTTCAGGACAACTATGACCAATTTCACTAAAAATAATGAAAACTAAAAACTTTAAATTCAGCAAAAAACATTGTGCATGCCATGTTCGGTGTCATATACGAAAAATACAAACCTCCTCCTCTACTTCTACCACCTCCCATGCAAAAGTCTCTATTCACTATTCGAAAGAATTTGAGATGACATATTTTCCGGTATATTAAAGTCATTTCCATCTCATCTAGAGTATCATATGATTGGGCCTTATGCCCAATCATAATTCTGTTATGTTTTTATTTATTATTAGTTGCAATTATCGAGCCCATAATCTATTTAAATGGATTCATTCGCTTTAAAAACTCACTGTTTTAATTTTTATGAAAATTCAGTTAACAACACTGCGTTTTTACTTACTAATCACATGCTTGCAGTAAAAGGATATGCTTTTATTATCTTTGCAAATATTTCATACATATTGCATATCAATTCATTAATTGCTTACAAGAATAAATCTACAGTTTGTGTTTGAACTTTAAATAGGAAGTTAGTAAAAATGGGCACTGAAGTTTTGGATTAAAAAAGAAACACGACAAAAAATGCTCCGGAATTCGAACACTAGACAAAAACTTTATGCACTTACCTCAAAAACATCTAAAAGCTGCTTAGATAGTTTTATAACCGAACGCCTTAAATATACTTATCTATAAACAAATTGGCTTATTTGCTTAATCATAAAAAAAAAATTTTTGAAAGAACGAGTAGAAAATTACTTACAATAAAATAATAATTTATGAACAGTAATAATAAAATCAATGTCTTATATGTTTTTCTATTTATAGTCCAAGCCTAATGAAGTCGATGCAGCAGTAAGGCACGCCATTGACCAAGGATATCGTCATATCGACACTGCTTTTTATTACGAAAACGAGAAAGAGGTGGGAGCTGGAATCAAAGCTAAGATATCGGACGGAGTTGTTAAGCGAGAAGATGTCTATCTCGTTACAAAAGTATAGATTTGATTATTTTTTATCTTTAATTAAAATCAAACTTATATTTAGCTTGCGAGTCATCATCATGATCCTTCAAAAGTTGAATACGCTTGTCGAAAGTCATTGCAAAGCTTTGGTCTAGATTATATCGATTTGTATTTGATCCATTGCCCAGTAGGTGTGGAATATATTGATGATAAGACGGTGTGGCCAAAAGACGATAATGGTCAACTTAAATTCAAGTGAATTGCAATCAGTTTTGTATTTCGATAAATACTTAATTAACATTTAATATCTATCACAGTGACGTCGACTATTTAGATACATGGAAAGAGATGGAAAAACTCGTCAAAAAGGGCTTAGTTCGTAGCATTGGAATATCGAATTTTAACAGCGAACAAACTGAAAGACTTGTAAAAAATTGCAAAATTAAACCGGTTACCAATCAGGTCGAGTGTCATGTCGGATTCAATCAGAAACAATTAATAGAATTCAGCAAGAAATTTGATATTATTATAACTGCATACTGTCCGTTGGCACGTCCTAAACCGGAACAAAAGAAACCGGCCTTTTTATACGACGATAAATTCAAAGCAATTGCTGATAAGTATAATAAGACATCTGCTCAAATCGCTATTCGATATTTGGTAATTTATTTAATTGCATCTCGAATAAATTTATTTCATATAATTTTTATCGTATTTCAGATTCAAATTGGCACTGTTCCAATTCCAAAATCGGTAACGAATTCACGAATTGATGAAAACATTAATGTTTTTGATTTTGAACTATCCGCCGCTGATATGAAAGTTTTGGATTCTTTCAATAAGGGCGAAAGAAATGTTAAGTTCGAATTTGCAGCTGACAATAAATACTATCCTTTTGGAATTGAATTTTAAATTAGGTTTTAGTATTTTAATACGGTTGAATTATTCATTGGAAATATTCACAGTGAAATAAATAAAATAAAATAAAAACTTTATTTGGATGTTTAAATTCGAATTTGAGCAACAAACACTGCGAGTTAAACTTAGCTATATGTAATAAGAAAATAGTGGTGCTATTGATTTTAATCTATTTGTCTTCATTAGCTCCACTCCAAATCAAAAAATAATTTTAAAATAACTAAAACGATTTTGCTGCGAATATCCAAAAATACCCAAGTAGGCAGTGTGCTGGAATTATGCGTCGACCGGGATTTGAACTCACAACCTTCACATTGTAGACCAACACACTACCCATTGGGCTACACCCTAGCTAACATTCTACCACAGGATAATTTTTTCGATTGATTTCGGGTTTATGTTTCGGCATCGGATGTTTAAATCGCTGGAGTTATTCCTACCGATGAAGATCACACGTCCATTGAAAGTTTAGGTTGGGGTAAATTTGAAAATCCCGCGATTCCTCAATTTTAAATCCTATAGGCATATCGATTGTCTAAGCCCGATGAATCCAAGGAAACCAGGAATCGGATTTTATATCCCTTGTTCGAGTGCACTTCCCCTGGTGAAACCCTGCCTGATTATGTAGAATACTGCGGCTTACTTATCCCCGTAAGACTTCAAAAAAGAAAAGCAATGTTCTACAGTTGCTGACAGCGTTTTAATCACACCCGGAAAATCTGCATAAATAAGCTTCGCTGTGCTAAGTAAGGTATAGAACAAATTACCACCGCTTGCGTTGGTAATGAGCCAAAATGTATCCCCTGTGGTTGTGATCATATCTCCGGCTCCGCCAGCTGCGCAAAATATGTGTTAAACAACCAAAAAGCTATATACAAGAGGAAAATAGTACAAAAAATGTCCTATGCCAAAGTACTGTCAGCTGTTGCTTCGCCACTACTCTGGAATAAATGCGAAATTCAAGCTCATTGATACGCGAAACTATCCTCCATGTTTGTGAGATCCTTGCACTACCTGCAGTACTAGTGAGCCTGATTGACTCCCTAGTTATCCCCTTTTGTAAATCTATTTGTTCTAAGCTTTTCCCATTAGCTCCCTTGATTTTGTCTTGGATTCCATGCAATGGATTAAAATTCAAAATCTGTTTCTATTACAGTGGAACTGCCGCAGTATAGTGTTACTCCAATATCAGCACTTGGTAGAAATTTTCAGCATTAATGGTTTTGCACTAAGTGAAACTTTCCTCTACTTGGTAAGTTTTGGGCAATACTGCCGTTAGCAACCACTTACCCATCCATACTGAACTCACCTGCACATATACTACCGAATGTTCTTCTTTTACGCCTGACCGCACAAAGTTCAAATACTGTAAGACATACTGTGATGAAATCAATGCGGCCTAAATTACGGTAAGGTCGACTATATCTCCCAAGGAGAGTTTCAATAATCTTATAAGCCTAATTACCAAAACAACAAAAACAGAACAGACTCGACCAATTGCTCGCCGAAAATCGCTACGTAGGAGGCATTTCACAAAAGATCGGTGGGATCGGAAATGTTTTCTGTTAATATTTTCGATCCCATATAACGAACGTGGGCATCACCAGATGGTCACACCTTCAACCAAATAGACCACGTTCTAATTGAGAAAAGGGCTGCTTCCAGCATACTTGATGTACGAACTCTCCGCGGTGCGAATTGAGACTCTGATCACTATCTAGTCAGAGCTAAGTATAGATGCAAAATAGCTTGTCGTGCATATTCGAAAACGAGTAGAGCTCGCAAATTCAATGTCGACAAGCTTAACGACGAAACGGTGGCGCAGGCTTACATGTTAGCATGTAATTAACACCTGACACCAATATATGAAAATATCCAAAATATGCCAGTGGAGAATGCGTGGCAGAAAATACGAGACGGCATCAAATCCTCCGCGGAAGAGGTATTAGGATTTCAAGCACGGCGAAAAAATAATGATTGGTTCGACCAAGAATGTCGCGACGCAATAGATAGAAAGAACGAAGCTTACAAAATTTTTACTGAACGACCAACACGAGCCAAAAAAGAAAGATATAACGAGCTTAGGCGATATGCGAAAAAGACCTGCAGACGAAAACAAAGGAAGTACCATAATGACAAGATACAAAAAATGGACGACGACATGAGAAAAAATAAAACGCGGGACGCATACGCCATAGTAAAAGACTTAAAAAAGGGATATAAACCAAAAACCACTCTCTGCAAAGACGCAGAGGGCAATATCATCAGCGACACAGAAGAAATCAAAAGGAGATGGGCTTCATACTTTGAACATCTTTTGAATCCCATCCCAGTAGCACCGATAACGACAGACAACATTTCAATTGAAGCCTCAACTGACAAAAATGAACCATGATCGACACCACCCACGCTTGCTGAAATCAAAGCAGCCCTATGTGACCAAAAACGAAACAGAGCGCCGGGAATTGACGAAATACCAGTTGAACTTCTGAAAAACGGTGCAAACTGTGTCGCTGAAATACTGTACAACATGATATGCAAAATTTGGACAGAGGAAATCATACCCGACGACTGGCGAAAAAGCATTATATATCCAATTTACAAGAAAGGAGACAAACTCTGCTGTGAGAACTACAGAGGTATATCATTGTTGTGTACGTCCTATAAAATACTGACAAAAATAATTGAACGTCGTCTTAAGCCCTATACTAATCAAATATTTGGCGAATACCAAGGCGGATTCAGAACCGGACGATCTACAACAGACCAGATATTCTCGGTGAAACAGGTGCTTGCGAAATGCTGGGTATATAACACAGACGTGCACCAAATCTTCGTAGATTTTAAACAAGCATACGACAGTATCGACAGGAGCGTACTGTACCAAATAATGTTTGACTTTGGAATTCCTCCAAAACTAGTCCGACTAACAAGACTCACAATGACGAACACTGAATCCCAAGTGAGAATACAAACTGATCCCACAACCAGCTTTCGAACGGAATGTGGTTTAAGGCAGGGAGATGGTCTAGCTCCTATGCTTTTCAACTTGGCACTAGAGTATGTCGTCCGAAAAATCCCAGTCGACACCAACGGGACACTACTATTCAAGTCCACCCAACTAGTAGCATACGCTGACGACATTAACATTCTAGCAAGATCCTTCCCTAATGCTAAGGAGGCATTTGTCGATCTTGACTCCGCCGCAAAAGAAGTCGGGTTGCGCATTAATGAAAGCAAAACAAAAGTAATGACGCAAACAAGAAGGAGAACGCCAATCAGACAAAACATAACAATTGCGGAATATAATTTGGAGAGTGTGGACAACTTCATATATCTTGGCGCTAGTCTAACAAAGGACGGTAATTAAACAGACGAAATCAAACGACGGATAATATTAGCAAATAAGACGTATTATTCGGTACTTCCAATAATGAAATCCAAGAAAGTGCACAGGAACAATAAGGTGCGGAATTATAAAACTATTATACGACCTGTGCTCAGTTATGGCAGCGAGACGTGGACATTAACGCGAACTTCCGAAAAAGCAGTTAACGCATTCGAAAGAAAGGTCCTCCGAAGAATTTTGGGACCTGTGAAGGAAGGAACGGAATGGCGAATAAGATACAACCATGAGTTGTATCAACACTACGACGAGCCAGAAGCTTCAACGTTCATCAAGCTACGTAAACTGCAGTGGGCTGGCCATGTAGAGCGAATGGAAGACAGAAGAATCCCCAAAAGTGTTCTTAAAGGCAAAGCGAGTGGTAACCGGCCAGTAGGCAAACCACGCAAGCGATGGGAAGACTCGGTTGATGAAGACAGCAAAGCCATTTTAAAAATTAGCAGCTGGAGGACGCGGTCTTTGGATCGAGACGATTGGAGGCGACGACTTCAGGAGGCCAGGGCCCGATTTGGGCTGTCACCCCATTGATGACGATGATCTATTCCTATGCCTCCGCCAAAGGCATCAGAGAGTTTAATTAGGGAAAATTAGAATGCATTTGAAAACATATGTTAGAGCGCTTCATTCTCAATCAGTGAGCTTGAAACAACTTTAGCAGCTTGCATTAACTCGTTCCCAGGCGCTGACAATATCCGGTATGAGTTTCTGCGCCAAACTTCGTCTATGACAAAGGAATTTCTGCTCAACCTTTTTAATGAATTCTTCTGCTTCAAACACAGGTTCAGAGGAGTATAATTGCAGAGTGATTTCCTAAGCTAAAAAAATCACCGTCAGATGTTAATCGTATAGACCAATTTGTTTACTCTCGTGTGCTCGTAAAACTTCAGAAAAAAAAGCTCCATACTCGGCTAGTGAGGTGAAGTAAATATAATTATAAACATTCTCCTACTTAATGCGGCTTCCGTAATCGCTGTATAGCAGCTTTGACCACCTACACATACATATAAAACTTTCGCAAAAAATTCAGTTTTCATAGATATCGAATCAGCATACGACAATGCTGTTAAGTTGTTAGGCCTAAATTATCATCAAACGGCTGTGTGTCATACGCTCATTTAGCTAAATTACCAAAATAGTGATCATTTAGCAGCTAAATCATCTCATTAAGCTAAATCCTCTCATTTTTCTCATAATTTAGGCTCCAAAGATGAAGATTGTGCTAGATCTGGTGAATACTGACTTTGAAGCACATCAATTTTGTAATTTGTAATTTTGTTATTGTTAATTGGTTTCTTTTTTTTCCAAAATTAAACCCCATTCAAATTATATTTCATCTGCCGTCATCGCATTAATTTTTTGATTACATTAAAAAAAATAAAAAATACAGTACGAAATATGAATAGCAATAAATAAATAATTTTTTGAAGGCCAGTTCGAAATGATGTCAACAACAAAGCAAGCATAGTTTTGATTGCCTACAGCTAGGCGTTGAAACAAATAATAATACGATATTTTTTGCGGGGCTGAAAGTATTTTCGATAATTACTGAAAAATGGTTCCCGCATATTTTTGATAAAAAAAAATATAGTGAAATTTACACAAATATATATTTATATAGGTATAAACCCGTAAATGTTCCAAAATTACGTTTATATGAAAATGTTTGCTTTGTCGCATTTTTCGGGCTTTTCAGCTCTGCCGAAAACCTGCAAAGTTTTATTCTACTTTTGTTTTTACCAGAACAAACGAAAAGTTGATATTGCCGTCCTATTTGAACAGCAACTTTCATAGCAGACCAACTCGTAAGTTAATTGCAAAGTTATTCGTTTATTTGTTTTTGTTTCAGGTGTTTTATGGACCTCCCTCTCCAGCTGAAAAATGATTTAAATTCCAATATTGCGAAATTATTACTGCCAGAGTCCTTGATTGGAATTGTTTTGTATTCCGTGGGTTCATTTATAAAGAATATTATTCTGGATAAAGTTTTTGACAAATTAAAAGTTATTTATATTGTGAAAATTTTAAAATTATTCATGGATTTTTTTTTAATCCGTAATACGTTGTATGCGATGTGTATTAAATAAATTAAATAATATTGGCACATTAAAAGAACAATTCGAAATATTTTGGTAAAGAAAATATTTGAATATGAATTGTACAAATATTCGATCTGGAATTGCTGCTAACGACAAAATTAAGTTAAAGTACTTTTGAGTTGGCTATTATTGAAGTATTTTTGCAATTTTTGCTATTAACAATAATTGCCGGCTGAGAAATCGGATCAGGAATGCACTAAACATGCTCTCAAATCATTCCCACAAATCATATTTCTTATCTACCATATGCACTTGTTTTTTAAAACAACTATTAAATAATTTAACCTTGTTTGGACACAGAGCTAGATGTACATTTATTTACGTGGATGGCAATTTGTAAACTTTACGATTCGTTTCGGATCTCGTCTTAATTTTCAATGAAGACTTGGTGCAATTATTATCTGTTAGCGATTTTTCCTCATTAGAGAGTCCGACAAATGTACTGAACTTAAGACCATTTTTTTTTAAATAATGTTTTCATTTCAATTTAAATAAAAACTTACGGTATGTGACCTTACAGCCCTGAAACTTACATTATTGATTCGTAGGATTCTATACAATATTTTTAGATAATTAATTTTAAGTGATTTTTTACAATTGATTGAATAATGCGTGAAAAATTTTTGATTTTGTTAATGATGAATGCGAAGTTCGTAAAATTTCAGATGGAATAATGCCAGGAATATAAGCAAAAAACTGTTAAAGTATTTCTTTCGAAGAAGTGAATTTAATAGTTATATTTATGGTCATCTTAATATACTTAGTCGGAGCGGTGTAACTAATTGTTCTAAAATTAATTTCGTAATCCTTGAAAGTCGATCCGTCGGATTGAAATTTAAAAAACGGTTTCATGGCACTTTGTATCTCACGATGGAATTGTTAAAAGTGTAGCGAATCTATACTGTCGTGCTGACATTTAAATTTTTTTGGTTAAAGCTATAAGGAAGCAATATTAGATACTCAAGTGGGAATTTTTATTTTTTAGGATTATGTTTAATAAACTTGATAATTTTTTTAATTTTAAACGTGTTAAGCAGGCAATTCTGTCTTTATGTGTAAAGCACCAGATGCCTTAGAGGAAAGGATTTTTAGGATTAGATTGTTCGCGAAGACCATCGTAATTGGTTATTTGGGTTGACTGCTACTGCCAAATATTGGCAGAAGGACTGAAAGCTAGAAATAGAACAGATATTATCTAAAGTGTTTTGTAAATAGGTACTAACTTACAGAGGTGACACTAAATTTCTACTCGCTCTATCCACTTAATTTAAAATATTTTAAATATCAGTAGATATGGAATAAATTCACGTATTAATAACTACTACTGCCTGGAGTGCAAATCGAGCATGACGATGATACATTTCAAGGAGCTTCTACGAATTAATACATAGTTGTAGCGATATTCATTGAATTAATTAAATCATAAACTTTTGACGCAAAGAATTTATTCATCTTTTTCAAGCAAAGCAATTTTCAAAACAAGACATTTTTTTAAAATAATTCTGTACAGCAATTATAATTGTAAAATTTGAAATAGTACGACAACCTGGAGATAAATTGAAAAGTTTTCTGCTTAATCATTTTTGTAAATGTAACAAGGCAAAACAAAATTTCTATACAATCGGATTAAAAGCGGATTCTGATTGTGCTCTGTCTGTAAATGAATCATAAAGTATACATGTTTCCGGATACATGTTACTCAATTCGAAACTTTTATTTTCTGTTAAATTTCTAATGAATATTTACTTTACTTGTGTTTGTTACAATTTTATTAAAAATTGTCTAAAGGTTCCAAGTATATTTCTTCACGAATTATTTTTCAATTTAATTTACAGCGATTTAATAGATAGATAGATTAGTTATGTGTATTGGAGTTTTAGAAAGTTTTGCGGACAAAACTAATTTTTTAAATAACCGAAAAAAATTGTACATTACCTTAGATGGGGAATTCCCTAAGTTGAATTTAGTGCCATGAAAAATAGTTTAAATGCGATGACAAACATCTAAATGTATGCCTAAATAATAGATACTCGAATTTGAAAACTTTTATGTTATAAAAAAAGTTTTCCAATTTGATTTACAACTTGAATTTTTTACTTTATTATGGTGCAAAGAAAACCACACAACATAATATTTGAATGTAATAGTAGTAGGGGGAAATGGGAGCATTTCAAAAATGGTGGCATTTTTCAAAATTTTAAACCATTATATCTCAAAAATTTATTATTCTTGGGACAAGTTGTGTATGCGCGGGAAGTCAACATGCAGATTAGGATGGATAGGGAAGACTTAGTGAAAGGTGGCTCTAGGATACGGCTATTTTCAGTTATTTAACACTTAACTGCGATTATGATCAATACCTCCAGTACGTAGTATCAATTTTTAATTCGATTATTTATGCAAGTTGGTTTTGTGGGGGGGGCGGGCTTAACTTAAAGGGTGAGTGGATGTTAATAATTTTTTAATTGATTACTTAAGCCACGTTAAAAATTCTCTGTATGGTATGTAAGTTTTGTAGACGAACTTAATCCTATGAAATTTGGAGTATTAAATATTCTTGAAACCATAAATTTGTATGGGAGGGGTAGAGGAGGAGAGGGAATCTCAAATTAATTGATGCAGTTTTATTATGTTTTTTATGAGAGATGTTCATACAAAACTTGAAATTCGCAGCTTTTAATTTGTTGGTTATTATTTGATTTATTGAAATTGGTCGAAATCATACTTTCATATGGGTGGGGGGTAGAAGGACAGAAAGGATTTCAAAACTTGTGACGCAATGTTTTTAGAAGTGTTTGTACTAAATTTCAAGTTGATAGGTTTTAATGGTTTGGTGGTAATTGATTTCATATAAATGGGCGAACAAAAAATTTTATATGGGAGTGATAGAACTTGAGAAGCTATTCGATCAGTTAATATCTTAAGCTTTTAACTATTTTTTTTTACAATTTTTGAAGTTTGTAGCGTAAAATTTCAATCACAAATTTAGAGTTTCTATGTTGTTTTTTTTTTAATACACATGAAACACCTCGTGCAGGTTAAGGCCACCTTTGGTACATAACAGTTCTGTTTCAAATTATTATTTTTTTTGTATGTAAATTAAATAGATATATGCACCCGCAAAATTTGAACTTTGTATCTTTTACCAGAGGCCTAAGCAAATCGCTTAAAACTTTCAACATTTTTGCATACTAGATCCCTCTCCTTACACCTCCAACTTTAAAATTAAACACTATGTAGGTCTACAATCTGACAAAATTTCAATTTCATATCTGTACTCAATTTTGAGATATAATGGTTTGAAATTTTGAAAAGTGCAGCATTTTTTAAATGCTATGTCAAAATCATCTATTTTTTCGTATTTCGTTAGTATAACTTAATAAACGTTTCAAATTTCAATTACATAGCTTAAGAGATAGTTGACAAATTCATTTTTAAGTGTTTTCTTTGCATCCCCTGTGACCCTCTCCCTTACATTAATTAGCCTCCCTCTATGTTGATTGTAGTGGATCTGTGTGACGCTTGTTTTCAAAATATGAATTTTTATATATATTATATTTATATGTATATTTTTATTATATCCCGAAGATAAAATCAATCGAAAAAAAAACAATTCGGCTGACAATTTGTTTTTAGCCCACCCCCCCACTTTTTGGCCCTAATGGATAAAAAAATTAAATTATTTTTTGACTTTGTCCCACAAACCACTCTTTATATGTGATGATTTTCAGCTTCCTAGCAAGAACCATGTTTGAGATATTCGAATTCATATTTTTCAGTCTCAGCGCTACCCTTGCCTACCCTTTAACCCTTTCAACCCCCACAAAAAAAGGTGTCCTCCTAACATCCGTAACCATCTACAATCCAGAAAAAAATGAAGGGTTTGCGAGTTAATGTGCACTGAGCGTACTCGTACGGAGTACAGACAGACGGTTTTTTTTTTGTATTTTTAGTCTAATTTAGTCTTAGACGCGAAAAAAAAATTTCAGGATAGAAAATCTTTTTTTTTCCAAGTCGATCACAATACGCGCTGTACACAGCCTCTTCTGACCCACACAGAATCAGCAACCATCTCCAATTACACCTTGATAAACTCGAAAAAATTTTTAACACTTGGGAAATTAAAATTTATGGGAGTAAGACACAAACTACTAAACGTGCTAAGAGATACCTTCCCCAACCATAATGTCCCCAACGTTTTCGGTATATCTATCGAATGGTAAAATAAAAGTAAATAACTTGGTCTATTATTTGATAAACTGACTAAAGCGATGTGGACCTTATATACTTTAATATCTAGGAATTTAAAGCTTTCCATGGAAAATAAACTGCTGTTATTTAAATCTGTCATGAGGCCTGTGTTATTATATGGCGCACAATCTGGCAAAGTTGAGCTGCTAGCCACGCGGCAAAAAATTCAAATAATAATAATAATAATAAAAAAAAATAAAAACAAACGCCTCAAAATCATTCATAAATTGTTTGCTGGGTTCTTTCCTTCAATACTACACAAAACCGCTCAAACCCCTGTAATTGAATTTACGTTATTAAAACAAACCGCATTGTTCAAGAAAAAATGAGAATTTTTAACTGAACAAAAATGAAATCCTTGATTAGATAGTTTTTGAGTCAACACAAGTTTTTGATTTAATTATTACTGTAACAAGGTTTTATGCATTCCGCTTCCCAGCAAATAAAATAATTCATTAAGGAACCATTAAATAATTATATTAACGAGCGATTTGATCGTTAAGGAACGTCGTTAACGAGTCAATAACGATTCATCAAAGGGACTAAATGGATATTCGTTAATGAGTTACTTTTAACGATTCATTAATAAATTGTAAAACGCTTACAAGAAACGAGTATATCAGCAATCGTTAACAATGAATCGTTAATGTTTCGTTAATGATTTTTATTTTAAATCATTAATGAATATCATTAACGATTCATAAACAAACTTATTTATGAAACATTAACGATTTATTCAAGAATTTAACTTTTAAAGCTAAATAAGAGATCTTCGAAGATCATAATTCCTTCTTGTTCTGTTTCTGTTGTTTATGACTTTGAACATTTCACAAACATACTCACCCACATGCACACGCGGATTTCTATGTAAACTCTGTTGACACGAAATAATTTTTGGCTCTGATAATGCGCATGGTGAAATGAAAACTGCTTGTACATAACAAGATCGACGTTGTGCGACCCTTTTTGCTTGGTTTGCTTAAGGTCATGACGCATTTTTTTTGCTTTCTATCATTTCATGCCTGTTAAATTGCTTGCTGGGTTTCCCTGACCTAGTTACACATACCCTTACATAAGTATTATCATCAAGGCGTAAGCCAATGCTTATCATTAAAAGTTGAAAAGATGTTAAGTCTGAATTAAATTTTCCTAGATTAACAATGGATGCAATAAAAAATTAATACTGTTGCGAGCTAGGGGTTCGCCGGGATTTCAAGTAAAACACAATTCGTTTAAAAAAATAAGTGATAATTTATTTATTGACTTAATTCGCACTTTAACTTAATTCGCACTATATGGCACCACCGATATTGTTCTATCGCGTTCATGCACCAGTTCGCGTTCTTCTACAGATGTCGCTGACTGACTCCCTCCCGTCTGACAGCTTCGTGCTTTTATACCAGTTTTTTTCCCCAATTCTCGAAGCTTCCGTCAGGTGTCGTTGGCTTTGTGTCTAGACTATTCTAGAGTTACTCTATGAAAAAAAAGAACAAGACGTACTAGAGTTCGGCCAAGGTGATAACCAGCTTTTCCGTTAAATTTGAAAAAGCGTACTGCTATTTTCCAGCGTGCGATAAGTAAGCAAATGTGATTGCAATCCGTTCATTAGAACGTGAAACCTACCAAATTAAATTTTCACCACTTAAAAGTACTGCAAATTAAAGATATTCGCAAAATAAAACCACTAAAAAGTTACACCGACACGTTGCACGCATACATATGAAAATAAAAAGCGCCCCATCTGACAAGATGTCCAGACTCTTCTACCAGGTGCCTTGTTCTTTCTTTTTCATAGAGTGACTCTAGACTATTCGGGAGAGTTCTAGATATTTAATTGCCTACATCTTGAAGTATACCGTTCCGTCGGTGTATGTCTAGACTATACTGGAAGGTTCTAGATCTTTGATTATGGCTTTTTACATATTAAGGGACTGTTCGGGAAAGATCAATAGTGCGTGGTTGCCAGATCTATAACAATATATATACGATTTAATTTGATTTAAATTAATTGTTTATTCTGTATACCATAGGCTGTTCCCAGTGCACCGAACGTGTATTCTTAGTGTACAACAACTCCTAAACCCTTGGAAAGACGATTCTTTGGTTTTATAGATGCCACTACATCTATATTGAAAAAATTATTAACCTAGTTAATAATTTTTTCTACTTTTCATTGACACATTTTTGAAGGATCTCCTGTATTTGAGTTCCCAGGAATCAAAAAACAAGTTTTGTTGAAGGGTCAGATTTGGACTTTTTGCCGCCGGAGGTTTCACCAAATTTGGCGGCGTTTTTTAATATTCGTAACTTCTACACCCCAAATAATCCATTATTCGAGAAAATAATACATATCCTTAGATTGTACCTGTTCTGGCCTTTGTCAGTGCAATCGCGTTACTACCTTCCTTACTTCAGATAATTTTGGAGAATTTTTCATTATTACTTTACTTAATTTTCATAGTTTTGTCCTATACCATGAATAAATGAATTTGAAAATCAACCAGAAAAAGTTTTTATTTTTCCTCAAGTAGCTAGATAGCAAGTAACAAAAAATAAAAATACTTTGAAATAAAATAATAAGACATAAAAAAACAAAACAGAATTATGATTGGGCTTAAAGCCCAATCATATGATACTGTAGATGAGATGGAAATGACTTAAATACACCGGAAAATATGTCATCTCAAATTCTTTCGAATAGTGAATAGAGACTTTTGCATGAGAGGTTTGTATTTTTCGTATATGACACCGAACATGGCATGCAAAAGGTTTTTTGCTGAAATTAAAGTTTTTAGTTTTCATTATTTTTAAAGAAATTGGTCATAGTTTCCCTGAAATTGGGGCATTTGTATGGGAGGTGGCAGAGGAAGTGGAGCGTTTAAGATGATTTTGAAACTGCTTATCCTCCTCCTTATCACCATGCTTTGATTCAATTTCAAAGTCGATAGCTCTCATATACTTAAAGGAGAATTCTTTTCTTGAATTTATAAAACAGATATTTGTATGGGAAGTGGTAGAAGGAGTGAAGCGGAGCTGATAACTTTTTCTGAAACTTATTTCAATTATTAAGAAACAATTTCTGGCAAAATTTAAAGTTTGCACTTTTACTAGTTTTAATGGAAATCGATAAAATGAATTTAACAAAAATTATGCATTTGTATGGGAGGAGATAGAAGGAGTGTACGGATCAAAACAAATTTGTTTCCCATTAATTATATTTCTATTTGTATACTTTATACAAAATATCAAGTTGATAGCTATAACAGTTTCGAAGAAAAATAATTAAATTGAAATTTCAAAATTTCGTGAAACTTGTATGGGAGTGGGTAAAAGGAGTGAGGTGAAATTGATATTTTTTATACTCTAGATGAAATTTGAGAGTTTATTGTGTTTGCCTTACCGTTTGTAACGCTAAGAAATAACGCTTGTACAGAGCCGCCACTGGTATAGAAATATTTGTTGTCGCTGTGACCGTCTGTCCGTCTGTGCTACAGTGCTAAAAATTTGTGTGTGTTATTTTTAGCAAAAAAGTAACTTTAAGTTCGTGAATGGGCTACATCACACCATTCCTTCTACCCCCTCCCATACAAATTTCAAAAAATTTCGAAATATTAAGAAATTTATTTTTCTTCGAACTATTTAAGCTATCGACTTGAAATTTAGTATTGCGATATAGATGTCATTAATATGACGGAATATTGATCTGATCCCCTCACTCCTTCTACCCCCTCCCATACAACTGAACAATTTTGAAAAATACATATGTATTTTCTATTTTCATTGAAATTAGTAAAGCTAAAAAGACGGAATGTTGCCAGAATTAATTTTACTATAATTGCAATTAGTTTTAAAAAGAATTATCAACTTCACTTCACTCCTTCTACCCCCTCCCAAGCAAATTTCACGTAATTTTGAAATTGTTTGAGTTTGATAGCTTTAACAATTTCGAAGTAAAATAATTTAATTATACTCTAGATGAAATCTGAGAGTATATTGTGTTTGCCTTACCGTTTGTAACGCTAAGAAATAACGCTCGCACAGAGCCGCCAAGGGTACAGAAATATTTGTTTTCGCTCAAAAACCTCGATTCCGAGTGACCGTCTGTCTGTCTGTCTGTCTGTCTGTCTGTCTGTCTGTCCGTCTGTCCGTCTGTGCGTCTGTCTACAGCATAACTCTCGAAAGCTTTGAGCTATAGTGCTAAAAATTTTTGTGTGTCATTTTTAGCAAAAAAGTAACTTTAAGTTCGTGAATGGGCCACATCCCCCCACTCCTTCTACCACCTCCCATACAAATTTCATGAAATATCGAAAAAATAAGAAATTGACTATCACTGAAATTATTTAAGCTATCGACTTGAAATTTGAGTCAAAGTATAACAATATAGATGTCATTAATACCACGGAATATTGACCCGATCCCTTTACTCCTTCTACCCCCTCCCATACAAATGGTCAATTTTGAAAAATACATATTTTCGATTTTCATTGAAACTAGTAAAGCTGAAAAAACGAAATTTTGTCAGAATTAATTCTACTATAATTGCAATTTATTTTAAAAATAATTATCATCCTCACCTCACTCCTTCTACCCCCTCCCATACAAATTTCACGAAATTTTGAAATTTAAATTAAATTATTTTTCTTCGAAACTGTTAAAGCTATCAACTTGATATTTTGTATAAAGTATACAAATAGAAATATTAATAATGCGAAAAAAAGTTGTTTTGATCCGTACACTCCTTCTACCCCCTCCCATACAAATGCAGAATTTTTGTTAAATGCATTTCATCGATTTCCATTCAAACTAGAAAAAGCACAAACTTCAAATTTTGCCAGAATTCGTTTTTTAATAACTGAAATAAATGTTAGAAAAAATTATCAGCTCCGCTTCACTCCTTCTACCACCTCCCACACAAATATTTCTATTATAAATCCAAGAAAAGCATTTCTCCTTCAAGTATATGAGAGCTATCGACTTTGAAATTGAATCAAAGCATGATGATAAGGATGATTATAAGCAGTTTCAAAGTTATCTTAAACGCTCCACTTCCTCTGCCACCTCCCATACAAATGCCTCAATTTAAGGAAAACTAAGACCAATTTTTTTAAAAATAATGAAAACTAAAAACTTTAAATTCAGCAAAAAACATTTTGCATGCCATGTCCGGTGTCGTATACGAAAAATACAAACCTCCCCCTCTACTTCTACCACCTCCCATGCAAAAGTCTCTATTCATTATTCGAAAGAATTTGAGATGACATATTTTTCGGTATATTAAAGTCATTTCCATCTCATCTAGAGTATCATATGATTGGGCTTTAAGCCCAATCATAATTCTGTTATGTTTTAATTATTTTTTTTCGAAATTGTTAAAGCTATCAACTTGATATTTTGTGTAAAAAATAAAAATATAAATATCAATAACGCAAAAAGAAAATTGTTTTGATCCGTACACTCCTTCTATCTCCTTCGATACAAATGCATAATTTTTGTTAAGTGCATTATATCGATTTCCATTAAAACTAGAAAAAGTTCAAACTTAAAATGTTTCCAGAATTTTTTTTTGTAATAATTGCAATAATTGCTAGAAAAAGTTATCAGCTCCGCTTCACTCCTTCTACCCCCTCCCATATAACTATCTGTATTACAAATTGAAGAAAAGCTTTTTTCTTTCGAATATGTGAGAGCTACCGACTTTGAAATTGAATCAAAGCATGGTAAAGCATAAGGATGATTATAAGCAGTTTCAAAATCATCTTAAATGCTCCACTTCCTCCGCCATCTCCCATACAAATGCCCCGATTTCAGGAAAACTATGTCCAATTTCTTTAAAAATAATGGAAACTAAAAACTTTAAATTCAGCAAAAAACATTTTGCATGCCATGTTCGGTGTCATATACGAAAAATAAAAACCTTCCCCTCTACTTCTACCAACTTCCATGAAAGGAGACTTTCACTATTCCAAAAAAATTTAGATGACATATTTTCCGGTATATTAAAGTCATTCCCATTTCATATAGAGTATCATATGATTTGGCTTTAGGCCCATCATCTGCTATGTTTTTTTTTTTTTTAAATTGGTTACAATTATAGTGAAATTAACACTAGCAAAAATTTGTTTATTTAGTTTCACTAGCTTCAATGAAAATCGAATAAATACATTTTTAGAAATTGTGTTTTTCTATGGGAGGAGGTAAAAAGAGGTGAGGGGATCGAATCGATATTTTGTGATGTTAATGATTTATATAAGCTAGGGTGTAGCCTAGTGGGTGGCGTGTTGGTCTTGCAATGTGAAGGTCGTGAGTTCAAATTCCTGTCGGCACAATATAAAATTCCAGCACATTGCCTGCTTGGAGATACCTTGCCCACCTCAATCTACGAAAATGAAAAATTCGTAGAAAGAGGGTTGTGCGAAGGGCTAATAACCCTTCCACAATAAGTAATGAAAAATGTTAAGGAACCTGAATGTCAGAAGGCCAAGGTCCGATTTGGGCTGTAGCGCCATTGTAGATGTAGAATGATTTATATATTTTTATATTTTCACTCAAATTTCAAGTCGATACCTCAAATAGTTTCGAATAAAAATCAATTTCTTAAAATTTCGAAATTTCATGAATTATGTATGGAAGAGGTACAAGGAGTGGGGAAATGTAGCCCATTTACGATCTTAAAGTTACTTTTTTGCTACAAATGACACACAACAAATTTCAGCACGATAGCTCAAAGCGTTCGAGAGTTATGTTGTAGACAGATGGACAGACAGACAGATGGACAGACAGACAGACGGTCATTCGGAATTGAAGTTTTTGAGCGGCAACAAATATTTCTGTATCTTTGGCGGTTCTGTGCGAGCGTTATTTCTTACTCTCAGATTTCATCTAGAATATAAACTTAACAGGAATACGATTGCGCGTAACGCCCAATTATACGACACTCTAGGTGAAATAAAATTGTTAGTGGTCTCAAGGAATTTTGTTTGGGGAGTGATAGAAGAGCATTGAACTAATTTTTTCACAACATGCTAGAGTAGCTAATGTTTTATATACAATTTAAAGTCCAAAAATTGAATAGCTATTAAGAAAATTAGTGTATTGTATTTAAGAAAATTGTGCAGGAACATGGATTTTTAGTGATTTTTTCGAAAATAAATTATGCTATTGACATCTCTCAAATTTAAGATCACAAACACACTTTTCAAGAAAATCGATTTTTTTTAAGTTGTGAAATTGAGTTAAATTGTATGGGAGGGACTAGAAGTAGTGATGCTGCTCCGTTATATTTTTCCGATCTTAATAATATGTGCTAATTAAGTAGTTATTTGAGCTCAATAAATGAGAAAATTGGTCCATAGTATTTCAAAGAAAAGCGAAGTTTGTGTGGGAGGTGGTGCAAGAAGAAAGGGTATTTCAAAAATATGTACACACATTTAAAATGAAAATAATATATTCTAAATTTCAAGTTATTAGCTCGTATATTTTCTAAGAAAATTAGATTATTGTAAGATTCTTAAAAATGGGCCATTTTGTACGGAAGGGTGTAGAAGAGGTGGAGTGATTTGTCCCGTTCATGAACTTGACCTTATTTTATCGTCAAAAACTACTTGCACAAAATTTGAACTTTCTAGATCATCGCGTTCTAGAGCAATAGAGCGAACGGACGGACATCCGGTTTTGAGTATTTATTATATTACACTTTAGATGGAATCTAAGGGTATATTGTGTTTGCCTTACAGTTTGGAACGCTAAGAAATAATGCTCGCAAGGAGTCGCCAAGGTATTGGTTGTTGCTCGAAAGCCTCGATTCCGCGTGACTAGTCGTCCTTTTCTTCGTTGTTCGAGCGTTTTGAGCTGTCGCGCTGAAACTTTTTTCGTGCGACTCAGCAAAAAATAAACTTTAATTTTGCGAACGGGCTTTTAGTCTCTCCTATACAAATTTCACGAAATTTTTAAATTTCAATAAATTGATTTATCTTCGAAATTACCAAAAGTTACCAACTTAAAAATTTGCCCAAAGTATAATAATGTAAATACCATTAACCTAAAAATAACGTATATTGTAAGAGTAAGCGGCTCCTTCTACCCCTTTCCATACAAATGCACAATTTCGGAAGAAGCATTTTATCGTTTTTCATTGAAACTAGAATAGATAGAAACATAAGTATTTCGGCGAATTCGACTTTTAATAATTATATTTTCAAAACTGTGACTGCCTGATTTTGAGCAATGTATAATGATAAAAAATGATGGATAAAGCCGAAAAATTATTTTTCGATCGGCGCACTCCTTCTACCCCCTCCGTACACATGCATAATTTAGAAAAATACTCGATTTCCACGAAACAAAAAAAATTTATAAATTTAAAATTTTGCCAAATTTTGTGTTTTTCTCAGATTTTATCTAGAGTATGAAAGGGGTCACAAAACGTCGATCCTGTTATATAATAGCAGTTTTCATCTCCTCATGTGAATTGATAGTGAAACAATTATTTCATATCAATATCTCAAAACATGCAAATAAACAACGAATACAGAAAGAACTCAGCGAACTAAATAATTCTTAAAAGAATCCTAAATTACGCACATTATAGAGTGATTTAATGGATAACGAGTATCGTTAACGATACATGATCGATTCATCAAGTGAATTAGATGAATATTCGTTAATAAATTACTTTTGGCGATTCATTATTGAAATGTGAAACGTTCAATAAATCATTACATTAATGAATTATTGATAAACGTCGAGTTGTTTAATAAATTGTTAAAGTTTCGTAAACAATATCGTTTAAGAATCGTTTATATTTTGAGCAAAGCATTATATTGTAAGTCTCATCAGCGTTGCGAAATTTTGTTTGGCCGTTTCATTCCATTTACCCGCTCTAATACAAATTCTAAATTATTAAATGCATTACATTGATATTCACTGAAGCTACAATAGAAAGCCGAATTTCTCTTTTAATAATTGCAATAAGTGCAAAGGAAATTGTCAGTTTCACCTCATTTTTATACTCTAGATGAAATCTGAGACTATTATAAGTCTGCCACAAAGTTTGTAACGCCAAGAAATAAGGCTCGGAGAAAAAAATGAATGATACAGAAGTTCATATAATCACTCAAAAATCTCAAAACCGGACGTCCGTCCGTCCGTGTCCTCTCTAGCTTGAGAACGCGTTGAGCTAGAAAGTTCAAATTTTGTATACGTCGTTTTTAACAAAAAAGTAAGGTCAAGTTCGTGAACGAGCCAAATCGTTCCACCCCTTCTACCCCCTCCCATACAAAATGACACAATTTCGCAATCTGACAATAAACGGATTTGCTCGAAAAGTACAAATGACATTGATTTCAAATTTGGAACATAATACTGTTTTGATGATTCCAATCTACTCTATAAAAATAATTTGAGTCTTCCCCTTCCTTCCACCACCTCCCATACAAACTGTACTTTTTCATGAAATGCTCTAAACCAATTTACTCAGTACGTATAATAGTTATTGAGCTGAAATTGTGCACCAAATATTTATTTAAAATTATTAGTAAGACCAAAAAAAAAAAATGAGACGATTAGCTGTACGCCTTCTACCCCCTCCCATACAAAATGACGCAATTTCGTAATTTCACAATAAACGGATTTGCTCGAAAAATATAACTGCTATTTATCTGAAACTTGGAATATATTACTTTTATGACAATATAAATCTGCTGTACAAAAGTTATTTGAGTCCTCTCCTTCCTTCCACCACCTCCCACACAAACTGCACTTTTTCATAAAATGCTATAAGCCAATTTACTCAGTGCGTATAAAATTGATCGAGCTGAAATTGTGCACTAAATATATATTTAAAATTGTTAGTAAAACCAAAAAAAATTTAGACGATTAGCTTTACCCCTTCTACCCCCTTCCATACAAAATGACACAATTTCGTAATTTCATAATAAACGGATTTGCTTGAAAAATATAAATGCTATTGATCTCAAATTTGGAATATATTACTTTCATGATGACTTCAATATATTGTGTAAAAATTATTTCAGTCCTCTCTCTCCTTCCACCACCTCCCATACAAACTGCACTTTATCATGAAATACGTTAAACCAATTTGCTCAGTACATATAAAATTTATCGAGCTGAATTGTACACTAAATATTTACTTAAAAAAACTATTAGTAAGGTGAAAAAAAGTAGACGATTAGCTACACCCCTTCCAACCCCTCCCATACAAAATGACACAATTTCGGAATTCGACAATAAACGGATTTGCTCGAAAAGTACAAATGACATTGATCTGAAATTTAGAATGTAATATTTGTATGACGATTCCAATCTACTCTATAAAAAAATTTTGTATATTCCCCCTCCTTCCACCACCTCCCATACAAACTGCACTTTTTCATGAAATGCTCTAAACCAATTTACTCAGTGCGTATAATAGTTATCGAGCTGAAATTGTGCACGAAATATTTATTTAAAATTATTAGTAAGACTAAAAAAAATGAGACGATTAGCTGTACGCCTTCTATCCCCTCCCATACAAAATGACACAATTTCGTAATTTCACAATAAACGGATTTGCTCGAAAAATGTAACTGCTATTTATCTGAAACTTGGAATATATTACTTTTCTGATAATGTAAATCTACTGTATAAAAGTTATTTGTTGAGTCCTCCTCTTCCTTCCACCACCTCCCACACAAACTGCACTTTTTCATAAAATGCTATAAGCTAATTTACTCAGTGCGTATAAAATTGATCGAGCTGAAATTGTGCACTAAATATATATTTAGAATTATTAGTAAAACCAAAAAAAATTTAGACGATTAGCTTTACCCCTTCTACCCCCTCCCAAACAAAATGACACAATTTCACAACTTTATAAAAAGCCGATTTTCTTGAAAAGTATAAATGCTACTGATCTGCAATTTAAAACATGTCAAAAGCATGATATTTATAGTTATTTCTGAAAAGTCATTCAAAACTCGCCCCTCCTTCTATCACCTCTCATACAAACTGCCCTACTTCACCACATCCAATACACTAATTTTCTCAGTACCTATTAAATTCTTAAACCCTAAATTTTGCATAAAACATTTTGATAGCAACCTTAACGTCATGTAAAAAAATTAGTTCAATGGAGTCACCCCCTCTACCACTTCCTCTACAAAAATTTCTCTTTCATCTAGAGTATCGCACGATTTATGCCCAATCGTACACCTATTATGTTTTCTATAGTATTTAGAAATTCAAAAAAAATCATTTCTCATACGACCATATGAATACTATCGACTTTAAAGTGGAACAAAGCATGGTGATAAAAAATTTGGTAAAAACCATTCACTCCTTCTACAACCTTCCATATAAAACATGATAATTTCCAAAATTTCTTTGAAAATTGGAAGAACACTACAAACGATAAATTCAGCACGAAACGTTTGCATAGCTAGATCAGTGTAATATTCTAAAATTATAAACCTACCCCTTCTCCTTCGACTACCAATAGCCAGTCCAAAAATCACCATTCACTATTCTGAAGAATTTGAAATTACATATTTTCTTGTGCATTAACCTCTCTTCCATTTCATCTAAAGTATCCTAGGATTCGGCTTTACGCCCAATAATAATTCTGTTATGTTTTTAGTTTAGATTTTTTTTTCACTTAGTTTAAGAGACCATGTTAATGAAAATATTTAGTTAATTCATGTATGTATTTATAATATATTAATATATGAAACAATTTCATGATTAAAAATTAAGTTACATGACATTATATGCTTATCGCTTGTCATATCAATCAAAACATCTAAGTTCCTCATTAAATATCTTGTGAAATGCGTCCAAAATTTTATTGACATGGGTGTAGTGTGAAATATATGCAGAGATATGCACTATAGTGTGGGTGTTTTTTTTGTCTTATTTATAACTGTTTGATACATAAAGTTGTTACAATTATATGGATTTTTTAATCGGAAGGATTAATCTGAGACAGACAGCAATTTAAAATTAATGTAAAGATTGCGCAGCTGAATAGAATTCAGATTGTAATTAACATTAATGGCTAATTTATTCACACACCCAAAGTATTCCAATTTTATTAATTGTGTTTAAATGTTTAAATTACTCACGAATTTCGTTGAATATTTCCCGAAAATTGTTAGAATCTTCTGAAAATTTAAATATCTCGGAATAAATAGATCGACTATAAAATTTATAAAATATTAACGAAATTGAAATTGAACAATTTTTTTTGAATACATCATGCTAGAGTAGCTATAAAAATGACAAAATTGACGCTTTTCATGCAGAGTATATACACTTTTGCGATCCTTTCGTATAATAGGAATAAATTATCTTAAGGTGGGGAACAGAGTGCGCGGCCAGCTAGCCCTCACCCTTAAAATATTAAAATTGAAGTTACACGGGAATTATGAACTATTTAATTACTTATAGTGCGCTTTCGGAATCGTATCGTATCGTATATTCGATTTTTGCGCTATATCCCTTAAAGGACTTTCCATACAACTCTCAGGTCGATATTCTCGAAATGAAAAAAATACTTCAAATAACTATACAGGGTGAATCTATGATTTATGCGGTCTCAGAATCCGGTATTTCCGATTTTCGCACTGAGTCCTGGGTGGACGTACACAAGTTTGTGCGAGTAGTGGAACTCGGGGCTCAACGGAGTACCGAAGCAGAATGAAGTTCGACGTTTTTCGATGTCAAGGAGGTGCTGCTAGCGAGTGGCAATGAGTAGAACTAGACCAACCTATTACAGTTCAACTACGGCAGCCATGTTAGTTCAGTTTTCTTGAGCTTTGATGCGTGCTGACTGATTTTTTGCTCCAGAAACTACTGATGATCTTGTATTCCAGGTAAGATATGCACATTTCTTTTCATTACAACTATAGTTAGTACATGCTTAAAGTACGTTTAATTACCCCTACTTTCGTGTAAATAAACGTTTGTTTACGTATCTATTTCGAGTGACCTAACCTCCCTAAGCTGAAACATGTCCCTGGGGAATTACTTCATTCCGCTCTACAATGTTTAAACTTATACCATTTTGTGCTGATACCTTGACAGTGCACTCTAGCACGGAGCGAATGCAGACCACACTGCTCCGTTTCTTTGGAAAAAGATTTTCTTTTTCGCTCAACAATCGGTAAATTGGAAATTGGACTGCTGAAAACTGTTATTAACTATCAAAATAATTTTTTTTGTTAGTCGAACTGTAGCGTCTACCAACAGTTTCAAAAGTTCGAAATTAGAGTGAGCAAAATGCAAGTATTTCGTTAAGTAGATAGGTTGGATTGGAATTTGCCAGTGGAAAAAGCTTAGCTTGAACTACTGCAACTAGTGGGAAACGCAATATGAGTAGTAGGCTCTTAATTTTTTTCTTTCGATTTTAGATGGTTGGAGACTATAAGAAAAGAATAAATGCGAAATCATGGCCTACTGAGGCAATAAACAATGCTGTCAAGGCGGTATTTTCTGGCCAATCTGGGTATTTGATGGCTTCGAACCCAATAGATGTTCAGTCTACTCTGGAAAGATTCGTTAAAAAAAACAAGGGAGAAACCTAGCTGGAAGATTAATAAAATGGCTGAAAAATTTAAAAACCTATTTAGGGAAGTGCAGGAACTTGAGATCGTTAACTACTCAAAGATTTTGAAGGCTAGGCTATTCGGTCTAATAGTGCAAGACTTGCATAGCTTAGCTTTTCAGTTAGCTGTAAAAATGGCATTGATCATAGATTTGAAAATAGAATCGCAGGCCAAGGTTGGGTCAGTGGATTCCTTAAGATACATCCTACTTTTTCTGTTAACAAACCAGAAGCAACATCTGGTGATGAAGCCATGGGCTTCAATAAAGAAGGTGTAGATAGTTTTTCTCGTTGCTATCAAATTTACTCGACAAACACAATTGCGATGCAATGGGTGTTTCTGTGAACCAAAAGCCAATCAAAGATAAAAGCATGAAAGGAAAAACGTCAAATCAGATCGTTAACATCCGCAGAAAGGGGCGAACCTGTAACCTGCCTTATTTGTCGGCAAGTGAACCGTTAAACTACAAGTTTTTGAATGGAATTCTCATTAAAACCGAAAATGAATATGACTTTCATAAATAACAATTCAATTTGATTGTGTTTACTTGATAAAAGAAAACGAATTGAGAAAATTCAAATTTCGGACGAAATTTCCCGCGCAATCGGGGTACACCCCATGTCCAAACTCTATTAGGACAGAAGTGTTAGTGTGTATCGAGTATCTCTACTCAACACATATCAAGAACATTGAGGTTATATACTACGCGAGAGAGAGAGGCGTTTCGTTATTATGTCTACCCCCACATTACTCTCCCAGACTTCAGCCACTTGATGTTTCCTTTATGAAGCCTTTAAGTTTTCATTACAGCGATGATCTTCGAAAATTGGCTAACGCTTTTTGGATCAGCTTTTTTCCAAAGTGAAACAATTAAAACTGCTTCAATAGTTTGCAACCTACAGAAATATGGACAGCTGACCCATCCATATTCACCAACACCGATTTTTTTCCAGCAGATATAACTGACATCGGCCTTGGTAAGCTTCACATGAAGAGATCATCAGTGGAGCTGAACAATCGGATTTGACTTCGTCTAGTACACTAGTTAAAAAAGAAAAGCCCATCAGGTTGGATAATAAAGCTGGCGAGGTCTCAGCCAACTCTAATGATGACACACCGAGTAAAAAGGTTCGATTTAATGAGGCTAATTGTGCCACTCCTGGATGCTCTTGGATAACAATTGACAACAGGGTCTCATCATTTCATATTTCATCTGAAATTATTACGCTTATTCCAAAAGTGAAAGAAAGTGCGAAAAGAATGAATTGGAAGAGGAAGAAGCCCACTGCAGTAGTAGAATCTCCATATGAAAAAGATTTAGAAGCCGCTATTAAGGAAAAAGAGGAAAACAACTCTTCTAAGTAAGGAAGAGCAAGAATAAACCTATTTAAGAAAGAGAATACAATTTGGAATAGAGGAAATAAATTAAAATGCCTGAAGATAAATGGAAATCATAACCGGACTACGATTGGACGTAAAGTCCAATCATGAGATACTCTAGATGAAAAAGATTTTTTTTTGATTTTAAGAATTTTTGTGCGGTAAGTGGTAGAGGGGGTGACGATATTGAACCAATTTTTTTACATCATGCTAGAGTTGCTATCAAAATGTTTTAAACAAAATTTGGTATTCAAAAATTTAATGGGAACTGTGAAAATTACTGTGAATTTTGTGTAATTGTGCAGTTTGTATGGGAGGTGGTAGAAGGAGGGGCACGTTCTTGATGATTTTTAGCGAAATAGCTATAAGTATCATGCTTTTGACATTTTTTAAATTACAGAACAGTAACATTCATACTTTTTATACTCTAGATGAAATCTGAGAGTATATTGTGTTTGCCTTACCGTTTGTAACGCTAAGAAATAATGCTCGCACAGAGCCGCCAAGGGTACAGAAATATTTGTTGTCGCTCAAAAACTTCGATTCCGAGTTGCTGTCTGTCCGTCTGTCCGTCTGTCCGTCTGTCCGTCTGTCTGTCTGTCCGTCTGTCCGTCTGTCTGTCTGTCCGTCTGTCCGTCTGTCTACAGCATAACTCTCGAACGCTTTGAGCTATCGTGCTTAAATTGGTTGTGTGTCATTTTCAGCAAAAAAGAAACTTTAAGTTCGTGAACGGGCCACATCCCCCCACTCCTTCTACCCCCTCCCATACAAATTTCACGAAATTTCGAAATTTTCAGAAATTGATTTTTCTTAGAAACTATTTAAGCTATCGATTTGAAATTTGGGTTCAAGTATTACGATATAGATACTATTAATATGATTTAATATTGATCCGATCCCATCACTCCTTCTACCCCCTCCCATACAAATGCATAATTTTGAAAAATGCAGTTTTTCGATTTTCATCGAAACTAGTAAAGTTATAAAAACGAATTTTTGGCAGAATTAATTTTATTATAATTCCAATCAGCACTGAAAAAATTAGCAACTTCCCTTTACTCCTTCTACCCCCTCTCACACAAATTTCACGAAATTTTGAAATTTAAATTAAATTATTTTTCTTCGAAACTGTTAAAGTTATCAATTTGATATTTCGTATAAAGTATAAAAATAGAAATATCAATAACAGGAAAAAAAATTGTTTTCATCCTTACACTCCTTCTACCCCCTCCCATACAAATGCATCATTTTTGTTAAATGCATTATATCGATTTCCATTAAAACTAAAAAAATTACAAACTTAAAATTTTGCCAGAATTTGTTTTTTAATAGTTGCAATAAATGCTGGAAAAAATTATCAGCTCAGCTTCCCTCCTTCTACCCCCTCCCATATAAATATCTGTATTATAAATTCAAGAAAAGCATTTCTCCTTCGAATATATGAGAGCTATCGACTTTGAAATTGAATCAAAGCATAGTGATAAGGGTGATGATAAGCAGTTTCAAAATCATCTAAAACGTTCCACTTCCTCTGCCACCTCCCATACAAATGCCTCAATTTAAGGAAAACTATGACCAATTTCTTTAAAAATAATGAAAACTAAAAATTTTAAATTCAGCACGAAACATTTTACACGCCATTTTCGGTGTCACATAGGAGAAATACAAACCTCCGCCTCTACTTCTACCACCTCCCATGCAAAGTCTCTTCTCACTATTCGAAAGAATTTGAGATGACATATTTGCCGGTATATTAAAGGCATTTCCATCTCATCTAGAGTATCATATGATTGGGCTTTAAGCCCAATCATAATTCTGTTATGTTTGTAAAGTTGTGAATTGTGTTATATTGTATGGGAGGAGGTAGAAGGAGTGCAGCTAATTGTCTAATTTTTTTAATTTTTTTTCGTCTTACCAATAATTCGAAATAAATATTCAGTGCATAAATTCAGATCTATAAATCTTATACGTACTGAATAAATTGGATTAGAGTAATTCAAGAAAAAGTGCTGTTTGTATGGGAGGTGGTGAAAGGAGGGGGAGAACTCGAAAAAAGTTTACAGTACATATTGAAGGTAATATATTTCAAATTTCAAATCAATAGCTTTTATTTTTTTCGAGAAAATCTATGATATTGCGAAATTGTTTCATTTTTTGTGGGAGGGGATGGCAGGGGTGAAGCTAATAGTCTAATTTTTTGTTGCCTTACTAGCAATTCTAAATAAAAATTTGGTGCAATATTTTAGCTCGATAAATTTTAAACGTACTGAGTATAATTTCATGAAAAATTTCAGTTTGTATGGGTGGGGGTGGGAGGAGAAACTAATATATTCCAAATTTCAGATCACTAGTTTTTATATTTTGTGAGCAAATCTGTTAATTGCCAAATTGCGAAATGGCGTCACTTTGTATGGGAGGGGGTAGGAAGGGTGGTCTACACAATTAGATCTTTCTAGCTCGTTCACAAGTTAGAGAGTACACGGGCGGATGGGCGGACGGACGGACATCCGCTTTTGAAAGCCGATTATATGAACTTCTGTATCATTCATTCCATTCTCCGAGCCTAATTTCTTAGCGTTACAAACTTTGTGGTAAACTTATAATACTCTCAGATTTCATATAGAACATAAAAATAAGTGCATAATGACTGCGAATGTTTATATTGCTGTAAATTTTACTCAAAGTTATTTGAAGGTTGGGTCGCTTGTTCCATGTGCGAAAAATGGGCACATAATTCCTTTGTGGGAAGAGATACCGAAAATGATTAGGCTGCCCTAGTAGTTTAATTTTGTGTATAGGCTTAAGAAAAGGAAACAATCGGTGGAAAGTTTAGGTAAACCTTTGTAATAATTACTTATCCTTACAACCCTTGGCAAATAACATTATTTTCTGTTTTTGAAAATTAAACGATTGTTGTTTTGTCTTATTACAATATTATTGCATTTTTGAGTTAACTAAATTAAAATATGTTTGTAGAGAAAATAAACTGCCAACAAGTCGAGCTCAACTTCCTCAACTTGTCCCCAAGAATAATATTCTTGGGACAAGTTGAGGATGCATGGTAAGTTAAAATGAAAGTTGAGTGGTGAGGGAAGATTAAGTGAAAGCGGGTTCTAGTGCAGGGCTTTTGTCAATTTAACACTGAATTGCGATCAATGGCTGCAGTACATATAATCATTATTTCAAGTTTAGGTTTTTATGAGAGGAGGAGGGAGATGTGATATTAAGGGTAGATTTTTTTACATTTTTTTACATTTACGAAATCAAACATTTATAAGGGAGGAGGTAAGGAAATCGTAAAATTTGTGATGTAGTTTATTTTGTTTCTCTTGTAATGTGCTCGTCCAAAATTTTAAGTTCGTAGCTTTTAATTTGTTCGTTATTAGTTGCTTTATTGAAATTGGTCGAAATCATATTTTTCGTATGGGAGGGAGTAGAAAGGCACGAATGATCTCAAAACTTTTGACACAATTTTGTTTTAACTATTTTTAAAAGCTTTTGTTCAAAATTTCAAATTGATAGCTTTTAATAGTTGGGTGATAATTGAATTCTTACAAATGGTCGAAAAAATAATTTTGTATGGCAGGGGGAAGAAGTTTTGAAGGTTAATATTTCATACATTTAGGGATTTTTGTTTTAAATGCATTTCGCGAATTTTCAACTTTCTGCCTTAAAATTTCATTAAGCAATTTTCAGTTTTTCTGTTTTTTTCATTGCACATGAAACACCTTATGCACGTTAGACTGCCCTCTTCGTTGCATAACAGTTTTTGAAAAAATTATTATTTTTCCTCTACGTATATCAAATAGATGTATCCACATAGAAAATTTAAACTTTGTATCTTTCACCAGAGCCCTAAAAAATCACTCAAAATTGTCGACGTTTTTGCTTACCACCTCCCTCCCCTTACCCCCAGCTTAAATTTTTTTACAAAAATTAGAAATTATGTAGTTCAACAATCTGACAAATTTTCAATTTTATATCTGCACTCAATTTTGAGATACAACGGTTCGAAATTTTGGAAAGTGCACTATTTTTGAAATGCTACCCATTTTCCCCACTACTGTTATGTCTAAATGTTATATTTTTCTCGTATTTCGCTAGTATAGCTTATGTTTCAAGTTTTAATTACATATCTTAAGAGATAGTCGAGATATTAATTTTTAAGTAATTTTTCTTACACCCCCGATCCTCTCCCTTACAATGATTAACCTTCCTCTTAGCTGATTCTGATGAATCTGTATACCATCTTAATGGTCCCAAAATATGAATTTTTTATGGTAAGTATTTTCGAAGATGTAATCATTTAAAAAAAATCAGAATTTGATTTTAGCCCTCCCCCCTCTCCCCTTTTGGGACCACAATTTACAGAAGAATTAAATTGAGTTTCAGCTTCCTATAGTCAGATATTCTTAATTTTCCGTTCATAGCGCACCCTCACCCTTAACCCTTACACCCTCCAAACTGGATGTCCGCAATCATCTACTATCCATCCAAAAATGAACTTTCTATCTTGAAAAGTGTGGGAGTTAATGTGCGGTGAGCATATACGTACGGCGTATGGCATACAGACGGATTTATTTTTATTTTTTTGCATTTTAAGGCTATTTTAGTCATGATAGAAACCCCCTACGAGCACTAGTAAGTATGGTTACGGGCCACTTTCTTCTTAGGAAATACGCTCGAAGACATCGCCTTACAACCTATGACATTACAGAGGCTGCAGCGAGGAGAATGAGACCGTAGAGTATTTCCTCTGCCATTGCTCATGCCTGCGAGCAATTCCAAGACAATTTCTCGAAGCGCACTTCCACTCCAAACTGAATGATCTCCGGTCCCTCAAACCGTTGAAGCTCATTATATTCACCGTAGAGCAGGCTGTCTAAATTATATGTAGGTTCACATGGTACAAATACGGAGGCGTATAATGGGCTCACAAGTGTCCAACCCCTCTACAACTTCACCTATGGGAGGTGGTAGACGGAGTGGGTAGTTCTCAATGACTTTTTCTGAAAAAACTATGAACACCATTCAATTGACATGTTTTATATTGTAGATCAGTAGCTTTCGTACTTTTCAAGAAAATCTACTTTTTATAAAATTGTAAAATTGTGTCAGATTGTATGGGAGGTGTTAGAAGGAGTGACGCTAAGCGTCTATTTTTTTTAATCTTACTAATAATTCTAAATAAATATTTAGTGCAAAATTTTAGGTCGATAAATATGAGTAAATTGGCATTTTATTAAAAAGTGCAGTATGTATAGGAGGTAGTGGAAGCAGGGGTGGGAGTTCAAATAATTTTTATACCGTAGATTGTAGTCATCATAAAAATAATTTATGCCAAATTTCGGACTAATTGCTTTAATACTTTTCGAGAAAATCAGTTTATTGTCAAATTCCGAAATTGCGTCATTTTGTATGGGAGGAGTAGAAGTGGTGGAGCAATGTGGTCCGTTTACAAACAGGACCTAATTTTTTTTCACAAAATTGACGTGTACAAAATTGTAACTTTCTGGCTTAACGCGTTTTAGAGCTCGAGAGGACACGGGCGGACAGAATGATGGACGGACGGACCTACAGATGACAATATTAACGTCTGTGTCAAAAATTTTTTTTCCGAGCCATATTGCTTAGTGTTAAAAACTTTATGGCGAACTTATAATACTCTCATATTTCATCTAGAGTAAGAGTGAGATACTTAAATTTTGTCAGTTTGTTCACTGTAATTTTTTTTCCCATATTTGATGCGGTACTAGACCTTAAAAATTGTGAAATGCGTTTCAAATTTCAATAACATGTGTTCAGTGTGTTGAAGATGTGCTCTATCGTGCTGACATTTGATTTTTATCTCATTCGAAACTGTATCGTACATAAAGTAATAACAATTATCCGACCTTTGAAAAGAGTAATGAAATAGTATCTCCTCGCCTTTGGTTTATTATACGTCATTACATTAGATTTAGGTGTTAATAGCTACCCATTATCCTCTTATTACATTTAGTTTATTTCGAAGATTGTGGGCAGTTAATAAAGGCAATTTCTTGCCTTAATATAATTTAAAAGACAGTTGTAAAAAACAAAATTAATTTTGAGGTATGCAGGTTAATACCAGCATCAACCATCTTTAGCAAACATCTCATGAATTTTGTAATCTGTTTCATAATAATTATTGCTTTATTTGAAACGTGAGAGTAACTTATTCCATAAATGGAGCATTCAGACTTTCTCTAAACAACTTAAAGGTACCACTTAGACCTTCATAAAGATGGAATCATTCCAATTGAGATGCGTGTTACGTAGTTTTATGTATTAAATAAAAACATTCAAGTGAAAAATGATTGCATATTGTTTTCTACTGTTCTTGCAAATTGCCTACAATAAAATTTATTTGATACCCTCATAGAATTTCAAAATAGTCATACATTTAGTAAGCTTTGTATCAACCATCAAAAACATGTCAAACTAACAGAATATCTGTTTGCTCGATAATTTTATTAAACAGGTAAATTTATATTTTCCGAACGATTTTCTTCAGATAAATTTGAAAAACTCGCTTTAAAATCAAAAATCTTTTCTTCGCATATAGGAAATGCCCGTTCTGGTAATCATTCGTACGACTGTGCTTTTCCTTTTAGCTGTGGGCTGTATATTTTTCGCCTTTCTAAACATCTTTGGAATCAGACTGAGTGATTAAGCAGAAACGCTTGTGAAATTCGATATTTCTTAAATATGCCATCGAAGACTCGAAGAAAAGAATTTGTTTTGCTTCTGTTATTGTTGTTGGTTTTTTTGCGCCCCATAAAAGTTTGTACAGCAGTTTAATCGTGACAACAATTTCATATCATGTTATAATTTGGTTGTGAATAATAATAAAAAAAAAAAAAACAATCGTGTTTTACAAAAGTACAATTCTGATGACCTGAAGGATTGACAAGAATTCCACTTAATTTGCAATTAATTACATTGATCAGCAATTAATAATGATATTTTAATTTAAGGGTACTACAAGACAAGGTACATGTGTTATGTCTTAGCCAGCTGTTTGGAAACAATGTCATTGGTCGGCGCGTATAGAGTGTATACTTGAACCTGATGTGTGGTAATACGCGCATTCCACACGGCAGATTCACCTTAGATCTGCGACGCAATGAGACGCCAGTCGGTACACATGTCCACTTGAAAAGCGATTCCAATTCCAATTCGGCCTTAGAGTGTCCGTTGTAGCAAGGTCAGCGAATTATACAAAGTTGAGTTGACCATTGGCGCAATGCATGCAACATGTATGAAACTTTAACACCTTCGATTTATGGCGTCTCAGTTCACGCCGGACACTACGTACGCTTGAAATGGCACAGCGCTTGCCGTGATTTCGTCCGCGACCAGACTCGAGCGTTTCGTGTTACTCGAAAAGTTTTCATCTTGAACTTGGAATCGGTTTTTGACCATCACCGTAGAGCACTTAGATCTTGACTTGCACGCAAACGTCCGACTTTAAGTCGACTAAATCGCCGAATTGTCGGTATAACTTGCTCGCTACTGTTGAACTTTTCAATCAACAATAATTTCGAATCTGTATGACCGTCTAAATATTTTTCGTCCGGTGCGATACTCGATAATTTGGCGTATGTGTTTGGTGATGCGAATTCGGTAGTGAAATCGATGTGAGTAAAGCGAATTTGTTTGTACTTGGCACCAGGATAAGCTGGAATTTATGTCATCTTCAATAGGTCGAATTGTTTGAAAGAGAAAGGTGAATTTTGGGTTACCGAAAAAAAAAATTCTAATTTGGGTGGTAATTGAAAGTAACACTTACAAATTGCGGTAGCTAGCAAACCAAGCAGCAACTATCTGCGCAGTTAAATGGCATAGAAAAAACACTAAAACACTAATATTTACTTAACAGCAATATTTTCAAAAGTGCATTTTTAAAGACTCTTGTTGAGATTTATGGAAAGATCTTTTTTATTATGATTTCGCGTAGGTAGATTTGATAGATACTTTTTATATGCAACATCTCAATAAAATCTAGGAGCTGCTCGTATAATGAAAGTGCAATTGAACATAAGAAAAAGAAAATGCTAAAGATATAAAATATAGCTATTTTAATAATAATAAAAAAAAAAATTTGAAGAGATAAAATTGAAATTAATTTTATGTAACATTATCAAGACTTTCGTAAGAGCATAACTATGGGAGGAAAATTGAGAGTACTTTTTATTTCTACATTTTCAAAATCAAATTTTTTTTAAATAATTAAAAAAAAAAAATTTTTATGTGATGTTATTTACAATAGTTGCTTCATTTTGAGATTGAAAGTACTCGTATGTCAAGACATTCCACTAATATTAACAGCACTTCCGGGTGTACTGTAGAAAATTTATATAATGTAATTGGTACACTAAAGGGATTCAGAAAGTTGTGTCCCTATTAGGACGAGCTCCATTAGCGATGTTTGCGATATTCCAATTGATATTTCATTTATTTAATTACATATCAATTAAAACAATAGCATTTCAGAGTAAGAAAGTTAGTAATATTTTAATACAAATAAAGCCAATCAAATTCCTGATAAGACCCTTTATAGGGCATAGGACAGAAATAACTCTCTTCCACAAGGCTCGATCCTGAGCATCAGCCTTTAGCTATTACCAGGACTTGCTTATTCCTCTTGTCTTCTGCTCAACTGCTCGCTTCCATGTGCTACATTGTAGACTAACTCGACGTCTTCCTTAAGGATTATAATTCAAAACCTGTTTGGCGATGTTTCGCTCGGGTTTCCTCAAAGTGTGACCGATTCACTGCCGCTTCCGTCTGTCAATCTCAATGCCTATTTTAATCTGTCCAGTTGCACTCCAAAGTTTGTCATTGGAGATCACTTCTGGCCAGAATATTCCTAAAATGCATCGAAGTTGCAGTTTCTTGGTAGTCGAACGGTTACTTTCCACGTAGTGCAATCATATAACAACAATGATCAGCATAATCAAGGTGACTCAAGATGTTCAATAGTCTTCATTGAAGACCTTTATCTTCCCTACCTTCCAGTGCAGCTTTCAAGATGTCATTTATTACCACCAGAAACAGGGTTGGTGATAATATGCAGTCTTGTCTGACACCTGTTCGCACAGGGAAGCTCTCAGACAGTTCTCCTCTATGCAAGACGCGACACCTTGCATCTTCGTAGGATTCTTTAATCATAGCTATGACCTTATCTGGAATACCTCTCCTACGCAAAGTATTCTATATGTAATCTCGCTGAACGCTGTCGAAAGCCTTCTCGAAGTCCACACATGAGATGTAGTGGCGAACCCATTTCGGCTGACTGCTCAAATATTATCCGTAGGGTATTTGTGTGGTCGGTACGGAATCCAGTTTGATAAACTTTGAGAGTGCTCTACACGACAACACTAATCCTATTGAGAGTTACCTTAGTCATGATTGAGGAGTATATCTGCTGTAAAATAAATAAAGTTAAATTTTTTTTAAATATGCATAGAAATACATATGCTGTGAAAAATTCATTGATCTTAGGCAGTTTTGTTTTTTTCTCTATTATTTTGACCGTTATGAAATCATTCCTGAATCCTTTTAAAAACATCAGATGTATTGTTTTGGAGAGAGAAAATAATAACTTGGGCTCTGTAGAGCTTGTGTATTTGAAATTATGGCTACTTGTTCTGTCTCTTCATCCTGCTCCTCTTCCAAAATAACCGCAATGTTGTCAAGATTCGTTAGGGATTGAAAATAATAATAAAAAAAAAAAAAAAAGTTCGTTTTTCCAATTTTCCTCTGTAAAAGTTTTGTATGTTGAACTGTCGTTATCGAAGTTCGAATATGGTGCGCCAATATCTCCACTATTATCTTCGAGCGTACAATCTCAATATTCAACCCAGCTTTCTTAAAATATGTAAATGCATGTTGTATTCTTTTTGACGTCATTCCATGCTTGAGGCAGCCAGCAGCATGTACTTTCGGGTTCATCAGCTACGCAAATGATGTACTCCATTAGTCGTTTACGGTAATACGTTCTCTTTGGTCGAGAGGCTGTATTTCGGTGGTGCAATTGAGAGGGAGAAACTTCAAATTCCGCGATGATGTGTCTTTCCAATTAGTTCCCTATTTGGGAACTGCTCCAATCCAAAACTAAATTATATCTGGATAAATTGTTGAGCCAAAAACATGTCATGTATTTCTGTTATGTGTATAGAAGCCAAGCAATGACTGCAGCGAACACTTTATTAGAACTGGATAAATGAATCTATCCAATCATTTAACACTGCAAACTCTGATGCTGAAATCGTTATCGCGGGCGATTTCAATGGCAATAACATTATCTGGCTTAAACACTCCTCTACTATCGACCAGGAGGGGCGTGACACTGAGCTTTTTGCCTCTTTAAATGTTTTGAGATAGCTGGTAGATGAGCCCACTCGCTTACCAGATATTGCGGGAAATTTTTCCAACCTTCTTGACCTTTTTTTCACCAGCCTGTCTGTCATATCATCATCGCCAATTGGAGATACCGATCATTTTTTGATTCGTGCACAATTCTCAGTTGCAGTTCTTACACCGCTCTCAATCAAAGCACCTCAAAGAAATATTTGGCATTTCAAAAGAAAAAAAAAAGTAAATGACTTCTTCAATGCCTTTCATTGGAAATTGTACTTTGATTCTAATGACAGTGATGAAGTTATAGACTTGTTACCGAGATTATCCTGGAAGGTATGAAGCTCTCTCTCCATAGGTGTTAGTGCTACCGTTGTTCAATGGATTGAGAGCTTTCTTTCTGAACGCTCTATACAAGTAGTACTAGATGGCGTTAATTTTTCCTCTTTCTTAATAGATTCCGGCGTCCCTCAAGGCTCTGTTTTATCTCCAACTATTTTCTTAGTTTTCATCAACAACCTTCTGTCGTCCACTCTCAATCCAATCCACAGTTCTGCGGATGATTGTACTTTAGAATTTTTATGAATTTAACTCTACTGCGGAACCACACAAGTATTCTATTGCTTCCAATCGCATGGAGTTATTCCGTTCGCTGAGCTTGGATCTCAACTTAATCCTGGGATGGGTCAGGAAAAATAGAGCAGAGTTGAATGCCTCCCAAAACACAGAGCTGTTATCTATCCCTCAAATGTGACCTTTGGTGGCGCACAACTTTTCACATCGGATAACTTCACACTTCGTGGCGTTTAATTTAATGATCACCTGAATTGGGCCCAGCACATCTTTGATATTGCCCTCGACGTCTCTAAGTGTCTTGGTATTCTTCGAAGGTGCAAACAGTATTTCATGCCGAACGACCTTGCAACCATCTACAAGGTATACATTAGACCACGTTTAGAGTATAATTCGCAGGTTTGGGCTGGGGCACCCAAATCATACCTCGCGTTGCTCGACCGTATCCAAAAACATGCGTTCCGACTGATTGGAGACGAGACCATCACGGCTTTTATCGATTCTCTCGAGCATCGCAGAAATGTCGGAGTTCTCAACATTTACTAGCGCTACTTCCATGGTACTAAGCGCTTTCATTCCTCCAGTCTATAATTTTCTCCGTGATACTCGTCAAGCTGAACGCGCACACGAGAACACCTTTAAACCCTTGCCTTCTCGTACAGTGAAATTTAGGTAGTCATTCATTCACCGAACAACAAGACTTTGGAACACTTTACCAGCCAAAGTGAATCCCAATGAGTACAACCTCCAGTGCTTCAAAAGCAATGTACACCGTCACTTTCATTTTTCAAAGGCCGTGTTTTAATAAGTGAGAAGGAGCATTGTCTACAAAAATCAGGATCTTCCGATTTTGTGTGCCACACAATACCGCAACTGGAAGCCGCTTTTTCTAACGTTTCCCTCCCTTATATTTTTCATTTCTAACCACTAGCTACTTTCTCGGAGTTGCTCTGAAGAATAATCCAGTTTGATCCATATTATAGATTTCAGAATATCCTTCGCAAAGTTGCATTATGGTTTGTTTGAAACTCGCAAACATGTTTGTGTTTATTTCTGCACTTTCGCCGCTAAGAATTTTGAAAACGATATTCTGACGGAGTCTGAGTTTTTTTCAAGCCATTTGAAGCCTTAAAGTAATTTATCTTTAATACCTGAGAAATGCCTGCAGCAAAAGCCCATAATCGTTTTCTATTGATCGGAGAAAATTGTTCGGAAACATTTTTTTACCTCATTCTGAGATTTTAATATTTTGCACTTGGCTCTTACTTATGCCGAATTTATCAGCCAATTTTCATACACTCAATTTATTTTCAGTCCTTCAGAATTTCCAGTTTATTAGCTACATCCGCTGCTTTCCAAATTTTTTTTACCCTATTTTGTTGTCCACTCACTTTTTAAAAAAAAACATAACAGGACTACGATCGGGCGTAAAACCTAATTGTCCAATACTCTAGATGAAAGAGAAATATTTTGATTTTAAGAACTTTTGTATGGGAAGTGGTAGAGGGTGAAGACATTGAACTAATTTTTTCACATCACGCTAGAGTTGCTATCAAAATGTTTTATAACAAAATTTAGGATTAAAAAATCGAATAGGTACTGTGAAAATTAGTGTGTTGGATTTAGTGAAATTGTACAGTTTGTATGAGAGGTGGTAGAAGGAGGAGCGAGTTCTTAACGGCTTTTTCAGAAATAAATAAAAACATAACAGGACTACGACTGGGCATAAAGCCCAATCGTGCAATACTCTAGATGAAAGATTTTTTTTTTTATTTTAAAAAATTTTGTAGAGGAAGTGGTGGAGAGGGTGACGACATTGAACTAATTTTTTCACATCACGCTAAGGTGGCTATCAAAATGTTTTATACAGAATTTAGGATTCAAAAATTTAATAGGTACTGAGAAAATTAGTGTATTGGATTTAGTGAAATTGTGCAGTTTGTATGGGAGGTGGTAGAAGGAGAGTGAATTTATTAATGACGTTTTAGAAATAACTGTAAACATCATTTAATTCACATATTTTAAATTGCAGATCAGTAGCTTTCATACTTTTCAGGAAAATCGACTTTTTGTAAAGTTGTTGAATTGTGTCAAATTGTATGGAAGGGGGTAGAAGGAGTGAAGCTAATCGCCTAATTTTTTTGGTCTCACTAATAATTCTAAATATTTATTTAGTGCATAATTTCAGCTCGATAAATTTTATACGTACTGAGTAAATTAAGTATTTAGAGTATTTCATAAAAAAGTGCAGTTTGTATGGGACCGTTTATTGTCGAATTGCGAAATTGTGTCATTTTGTATGGGAGGGGGTAGAAAGGGTGAAACTAAATGTCTAATTTTTTTTTGGTCTTACTAATAATTCAAAATAAATATTTAGTGCACAATTTCAGCTCCCTAAATCTTATATGCACTGAGTAAATTGGTTTAGAGCAGCGGTTTCCAACCTTTTTGTTACTACGCCTACCCAAAAAAAAAGAAATTTTCCGCGCCTCCCTTACCTTTTATTTTTTTAATAGATTAAATAATATAGACACGTTTTAAATAATAAAAACTTTATTACAAAAATAAACTGAAAACCACAATTAACAGAATAATAACAAGGTTTAGTTATAACATACACATACGTGTATATTTATTTTTATATATAAGTTTTTTTAAACAATTAAACCAACTACATCTATCGCATACAAATTTAATGCGACGGTTGTTGTTGTTTATTATCAATCAAATTCCTGTTAAGACCCCCTATAGGGGCATAGGACAGAAACAACTCTCTTCCACAAGGCGCGATCCTGAGCATCGGCTTTAAGCTGTTGCCAGGACTTGTTTATTCCTCTGGCCTCCTGGTCAACTGCTCGCTTCCATGTGTTACATGGTCGACCAACCCGACGTCTTCCTTGAGGGTTATAGTCCAGAGCCTGTTTTGCGATGTTTCGCTCTGGTTTCCTCAAAGTATGACCGATCCACAGCCACTTTCGCCGTTGAATCTCAATACCTATTTTAGTCTGGCGAGTTGTACTCCAAAGTTCGTCGTTGGAGATTACTTCTGGCCAGAATATTCCTAAAATGCGTCGGAGGCATTGGTTTACGAAAGTCTGTAGTTTCTTGGTAAGTCGAACGGTCACTTTCCACGTAGTACAACCATATAACAACACGGATTTGACGCATGCGTCAAAAACTCGCAGCTTCGTGCGAAGGGAGATCTCTCTTAACCTCCAGAAAGGGGAAAGGATACCGAAGGCCTGACGAGCTTTATTTAGCCGAGCCTCAACATCCTTTTCGGCTCCGCCGTCCATGCTGACAGTGCTTCCGAGATAGCAAAAATCTTGCACCTCTTCCACATCCTGTCCATTAAGAACAATCGGTGTGCTTGCGTTCGAACCCATGTGCATGTACTTGGTTTTACGCACATTTATTTTCAGTCCCGCCTCTTTGCATTTAGAATGCAACGAGCGAACATTTGACTCTAAGTCCAAACGGGTATGTGCAAGCAAACACACGTCATCAGCATAATCAAGGTGACTTGAGATGTTAAATAGTCTCCATTGAAGACCTTTACCTTCCCCACCTTCCAGTGCAGCTTTCAAGATGTCATTTATTACCACCAGAAACAGGGCTGGTGATAATATGCAGCCTTGTCTGACACCCGTTCGCACAGGAAAGCTCTCGGACAGCTCTCCTCTATGCAAGACGCGACACCTTGCATCTTCGTAGGATTCTTTAATCATAGCTATGACCTTATCTGGAATACCTCTCCTACGCAAAGCATTCCATATGTAATCTCGCTTAACGCTGTCGAAAGCCTTCTCGAAGTCCACAAACATGAGATGTAGTGGCGAACCCATTTCGGCTGACTGCTCTAATATTATCCGTAGGGTATTTGTGTGGTCGGTACAAGACGACCCTTTACGGAATCCAGCCTGATAAACTTCGAGAGTGCTCTCGACGACATCACTAATCCTATTGAGAATTACCTTAGCCATAATTTTTGATACGGCAGTAAGTAGACATATACCACGCCAATTGCCACAATCCCGAAGGTCGCCCTTCTTCGGAATTTTCACAATGACGCCCTCCTTCCATTCAGTCGGATATCTTCCATCATTCCACACCTTAGTGAAGACTGGGAGGAGTATATCGGCTGTTATTTCCGGGTCCGCTTTGAGGAGTTCGGTTGGTAGTCCGTCTATACCTGGAGCTTTCCTTCCCGTCATTGACCGAATGGCGGAAACTATCTCTTCTTTATCTGGGGGATCGTCCCTAATAGAGGATTGTTGTGGTTGGATGTTTGGAAGTTGTTCTGTTTCCGGGATATCTTCATCTGACAAGATGTTTAAAATATCAGAGAAGTATTCCTTCCATCGTCGCAACTGGTGTTCACTCATATTAAGGAGAGTTCCGTTGACATCTCTCACCAGGTGGTTGGCGGTGAAATTCCTGTTCGTCAACTGTTTCATGATTTTAAATAGTGAGCCCATATCCCCAAGGTAAGCCGCAGATTCTGCCTTGTTTGCCAGATCTTCAATGGCCTTTCTCTTGTCGCGTCTAACAGCCTTTTTAAGCTGTATATGAGCATCGCGGTAGTTCTGCCTCAAGTCGGCGTTCGTTGGTTGACATCGGGTTGAGAGATGATTGCCAATTTGGCTTTTTTCCGATTGCCAACCTTGTCCCATGTGTCTTGCGACATCCAGGGTTTCTCACCGCTTTGCGCATATCCCACAGATTCTTCAGCACTAGTTAGAAAAATTTTTCTGGTTGCCTCCCAATTGGCGTCCAGTGTGCGCATTTCATGTTCACCCAATGTGGATGACTTTTCGCGTAGAATGGTGGTGTATTCGAGTTTTTTGTTGGGATCTCTGAGTTTATCCACATTAAGCTTGCGCTTCATTTGAAGAATTTGTGGTCGTCGGATAGCTGCTGTACACAATCTCAAGCAGGCAACCATCAAGTGGTGATCGCTCCCCACGTCAGCTCCACGTTTCGCTCGCACATCGAGGAGACATCTTCTCCATCGGCGACTTATAGCCAAATGGTCGATCTGGTTCTGAGTAACACCATCAGGGGAAACCCAAGATGTTTTATGATGACTCTTGTGTGGAAAAAGGGTCCCTCCGATGACCATTTGCCGAGTACTACAGAACTCCACAAATAATTCGCCGTTTTCGGGTCTCTTAATCCAAGGTCGTGAAGGGTCGACCCAAGGGTCACCATGCCTCCCCATGACGTGTTCTAGTCCAGTGTTGTATGATCCAACCTGGGCGTTCATATCTCCCGAGATGATAATAATATCACCTCTTGGAACACGTTCGAAGGTGGCACTCAGTTGGCTATAAAACTCCTCTTTGTCACCAGATGTTGCGGTATTAGTTGGTGCGTAGCACTGCAGAATTGTGACGTTTCTGACACTGGTCCTGAGCCTGACGACGATAATCCTATCCGAGATTGGTTCCCAGCTAATGAGACTGTTTCTCGCTCTCGGCGTAAGGACGAACGCCACGCCATTTCTGGCTTCACTTTCAGGGCCAATGTACAGAATAGTGTTTCCGCTAGGGGTTCGTTCTTCTCCTGATCCTGTCCACCTGACCTCGCTCAAGCCCAAGATTTGGATGTTATATTGCGTCATCTCACGGTCGATCACTGACTGGCGGTGCAAGGACCGAGTAACCCCAGCTCTTCCCCCGTCATTCAATGTTTGAACGTTCCAGAAGCCAATCATAGTCCGTTTTCGAATGCCAAAAGTCGTTACCGTTGAATCAGTCCGTATCCGAGGCGATGTATCCGTTTCTCGTATCATTTAGGTCTTAAGATCACGGGTGATAAGCCCATGATCCAGTGAGTGTCCATTTGCCATTTTTAGGGCAAGCAGGACTGGCTGTGGGTGAATTCTACAGCCCCCATCCCAGAGGGGGATAGTTAGCTCAGGTCCGTGGAGTCGCTAACTCCAAAGATAGTTGCAGGAATTGGTAAAACCTCATACTACAACTACCCCCTTGCGGGGGTATTATTAGCACAAAGCTTATCAAATCTTGGGGGCAATGTGGAGAGTGCCACTCGTATCTCTTTTTCGACTACTAACCTGTTGCGATATTTAGTTTTCATTGCAGCCAGTGCCGAAAAGCCCGTTTCGCATAAATACTACGTTACAAACGGTAGAAGCACTTGCATTGCTTTGCAATACAAAGATTCATACTCTCCTTTAAGATTCATCCAAAATTGAATTAAGGTTTCATTTTGAAACTTTTGTTTTAGTAGGCTATCGCATGATAATTCTATAAGTTTTTCCTTTTCAATGGTTGTCAGCTCAAATTTGTCGTTTTCATCGTCGATAAATGGATTCTGTAACCACAAAAACTTTGAGAAATCAAGGTCAATGCAGCACTAGACCATCCAAGTGTTCAATAAAAAGATTCTTGCTTGTTTCAATATTGGCTGTGGCCCAGAAATCTTTTGACAGTGAAAACATGTCCAACTCATTCTTTTGTTAATTTGACTTCCATAACTTCAACTTTTTAATGAAAGCTTTTACTTTGTCTTTTTGAACAAGTGGATGCATTTGTGATCCCTGCATTGATTTATTCAAACTGCTCAATTTTCCAAAAATTTCAACTAAATAGGCAAGTTTAACAAGGAAATTATCGTTCGTCCACAAATGTGCCTCTTCGTGGTGATTTTCTTCGAGAAAGGCTGTTATTTCTTCTTTGAGTTCAAATACCCTTTGAATCGCTTTTGCACGAGATAGCCAGCGAACTTCACAATAATACAGAAGTGAGGTATGATTAGCTTCCATATCTACACACAACTTTGCAAACAGCCTAGATCTCAAAGGACTGTTCTTAATGTAGTTTATAATTTTTATAATTTTTGTAAAAATGTTGTTAAGTTCCTCGCTCATATTTTTTGACACTAGAGCTGCTCTGTGAAGCATACAGTGCGTCCCGATAGCATGTGGAGCTTTCTTATTAACTAATGCTTGAAGACCTGCTTTGTGTCCGGACATTGAGTGAGCTCCGTCAGTACACAGTCCAATACAATTACTCCACGTTATGTCGTTTTCTTTAAAAAAACTGTCCATTATATTAAAAATTTCAATGGATGTGGTCTTTCCAGGAATGGGTTTGCAAAATAATATATCTTCTAATATATTATTTTCCACAACATATCGAACATATGCAATTAAATGGGCATCTTTAGCTATATCAGTTGCCTCATCTACTTGTATGGCGAATTTCGAAGTACGCAGCCGAGAAACTAATTGATCGCAAATATCTTCAGATATATCATTGATTCTTCTTCCGACTGTATTATCAGCAAGCGGAATTTGTTGCAACTGTTTTGCATACGATTCACCGAACATTATTCGAACCATATCAATAGCTGCTGGTAAAATTAGAGTTTCTCCTATTGTATGTGGTTTCTTACATTTTGCGATTCGGTAAGAGACATGGTACGAAGCCAATAATGCATTTGGTGATACAGAAAGAATATTTTTGAACGTTTGCTTTTGATTATTAAGCTCATCCAATTTTCTTTCAAAATATTCTATGGACTTATCAACGTATTCAGAATGTAGAGTTTCATGGTGCCGTTTTAATTTGACTGGTCTCATACTATCTGAAGCCAAAACTTTCGAACACAACAAACACATTGGTTTTTCCAAGCCATCTATAATGACACTAGTGAATCCTAATGATAAATAGGATGAACTGTATTGTCTTTTCTTGGGAGCTTTACTTCCTTGTACTTTTTTGATTTTATTCCCACTAGTATCAGCATCAGTATCTTCATTATTGTTGACTTTTCTCTTGTAACCACTCAAAAATTTATCCATTCGTCTAAAAAATATTTTATTGATATAAATTAAAATCAATGATAGTTTAAATAAAAAAAAATGAAGTTTAAAATATACTAACGATTATTTTCAAGAAGAAATCACGTCAGAAACAATTAAAAAAAACAATATCACGCCCTGCCGACACGCTTCAGTTGACACGAGTGACATTTAAATTTGAGGTTATTGTTTTATGCAACTAGCGGTCGTTTTGTGTATTACCGAAACAGAGCGTTTGCAAACGCGCCATTTTTAAATTTCTCCGCTCCAGATAATTTTTTTAATAGGAATTAAATATATGTAAATGTAAAAAAATGAACATTCATGCACTGAATTTTCACTGTTACGTTAATATATCAAGTTTTATTCATTTGTAGATATTATGGTATAAAAAATAATTCATTAAAAAATGTTGGCACCTCCCCTGGCAATAGTCCGCGCCTCCCCTGGGAGGCGCGCCTCCCAGGTTGGAAACCGCTGGTTTAGAGTATTTCCTGAAAAAGTATAGTTTGTATGGGAGGTGATAGAAGGAGGGAGAGGACACGCATAATTCTTATATGGTAAATTGATATCATCATAAAAGTATTATGTCTCAAATTTGAGACCAATAGCTTTTATACTTTTTGAGTGAATCCGTTTATTGTGAAATTGCGCAATTATGTCATTTTGTATGGGAGGGTTGTAGAAGGGGTGGAGCGATTTGGCCCGTTCACGAACTTGTTCTTACTTTTTTCTCAAAAATTACGTGTACAAAATTTGAACTTTCTAGATCAACGCGTTCTCAAGCTAGAAAGGACATGGACGGACGGACATCCAGTCTTGAGATTTTTGAGTGATTATATGAACTTCTGTATCATTCATTTTTTTCTTCGAACCTTATTCTTAGCGTTATAAACTTTGTGGCAAACTTATAATACTCTCAGATTTCATCTAGAGTATAAACATCATGCTTTTTTACATATTTTAAATTGCAGATTAGTAACGTTCATAATTTATAGGAAAATTGTCTTTTCGTGAAGTTGTGAAATTGTGTCATATTGTGTGGGACGGAGTAGAAGGAGTGAAGCTTTTTAAGTTAATATTTAGTGCACAATTTCAGCTCAATAAATTTTATATGTACTGAGTAAATTTGTTTAGAGTAATTTATGAAAAAGTGTAGTTTGTACGGGAGGTGGTAGATGAAGCGAGAGAGCTCAAATAATTGTATACAGTAGATTAACATTATTATTAAATTGATATATCCAAAAACTTCAGAACAATAGCTTTTATACTTTTCGAGCAAATCGGCTTATTGTCAAATTGCAGAATTGTGTCATTTTGTATGGGAGGTGGTGAAAGGGTTGGATCGATTTGCCGCGATCATGAGCCTGGCCATACTTTTTTGTGAACAACAATTTGCACAAAATTTGAATTTTCTAGCTTCTTCAAGTTAAAGAGGACATGGACGGACATCCGGTTTTGAGTTTTTTGAATGAATATATGAACTTCAATATCATTCTGGTACCTTCCCCATTTAGGCGACGTCAATCCAAATAAGCCGGAAAAACTTTGAATCGTCTTTGATGCTGCAGCAACAACATGTGAAACATCGTTTAACTCCATCTTAATTAAAGGTAATGAGCACGCTAAACAGCTTCAGACCACTTTCTTCCAGCTTTGTCAGGGACCAACAGCCGTCACCGGACATCATGGAGTTGCTTCCGCAAGTTCGAATCCGGGACGCAGATTCAAATGCTCACAGATTTTTATGATCACAAGGTAAACAAAACGAATCAATCAGCATATACCTGTGCAATGACGTCAATGATTTTCGGAGCCATATATTCAACCTGCTATGCCGAATATATTAAGAATAAAAATGCCATGAAGTACGCCGTGGTAATGCCAAATGGAGTTTTACTCGTTATGAATAAAACTTCCATGGTGAGTTTTCATGACGAAAATGCAGCTGAAGCCACCGTTAAAGAAGCCTTCAAAATAAATTCAAAAGCTGGTCTCGTTCATCCAAATTTCGTCTCGAACAGTTACAAGACGTATTGAATAAAACCGGAACTGACTGCAATCATGTAATAAACTTGAAACGAGGAACGGCAACCGAAAAAATATTGGGATTATTTTGGAGTACAAAGGACGACACCCTTCAAGACCAGTTTAAATTCCACAAAATACTGCGAGGTGTTTTGGAAAAATGTCGACCGCGAACGAAGAGAGAACTCCTGGGAATCGTAATGTCCATATACGATCCGTTCGGCTTATTGGCATACTATACGACGTACTCAAAATTGTCATGAGAGCTACATGGGAAGCAGATATCGATTGGGATGAGCTAGACCACCTGGATGAACAATGGAGACCTTAGTGGACACGTTTTCAAGAAGTAAGGCATTTTTCCATACCAGGATGTTATTCGACGCTATTCTTTGAAGGAGATGACATTCAACTACATGTGTTTACTGATGCCAGTTCCAATGCCTATGCTGTGATCGCCTATTTAAGATGCCGAGAAGGAAAACATATCAACATCGCCAAGAGCAGATATGCTCCAATAAAAAGAATCACCATTCCGAGACTAGAAATCCAAGCAGCTCTTTTGGGATGCCGTCAGAAATTTCGGATTCCCCGAATCAGCTCTGTTCTTTAAAAAGTGAAAAAATCCTGTTCGACTTGCCAATATTAAAGGCGGGCGAAGTCTGAGGCACTTCTCATTAGACAACTGCCGCCTTATCATCTCACGCCATATGTTCGTCCATTCAACTATAGTGGAGTGGACTATTGAGGGGCATTTCTTGTATCCAGTAGACGTCGTCGAGAAAAAGAATGGATTGCTCTTTTCACGTGCCTAACGGCCCGTGCCGTACACATCGAGGTAGCAGATGATCTGTCGACGGACTCATTCCTTTTATTCCTTATTCCTAAGGAATTTCATGAATCGTCGAGGAACCCCAGTAAGAATGCGAAGCGTCAACACAACAAATTTTATTGGGGCCCAAAGGAAACTTCCAAATCTTCGATTTGGATTTAATTCACCAAACTATGTCAACAGAGAACTTCGAATGGGTATTCAATTGTCCTGCTAACCCAGAACGCCGCTGGGTGTTGGGAGCGCCTGATACAATGCGTTAAACGATTGTTAAGCTAGGTTTTCAAGCCCCAAGATTGGAGGCCTTTAGAAGCGCGTTGATTGAAGCCGAAAACATTATAAATAGCAGACCGTTGACGGACGTGCTAACATTAAAAGAAGAAGATGTGAGCCCTTAACACCTAACTATTATCTTTTAGTTTGTGTGAACTCCACATAAACACCAAGTAACGACAAGGGGAAAGTATGTCTTCGCAAGCAATCGTGCATAGCACAAAACTTGAAGGATCGACTTTGAAAGTGATGAGTGCTCGAGTATCTGCCGCGCCTCATATGCCGCCCGAACTGGAGAAAGGAAGTGACACCTTTGCGACCTGGTTAGATAGGTATTGTCTGCGATCCCAATCAGCCACGGGGCCAGTGGCTCAAAGCAGGAGTGACCCGAGTATTCCCAGCTAAAAATGGACAAGTTCGAACAGCGGAAGTGATGACCCGTCAAGGATCTCTTCGACGTCCCACTTGATTGAGAAAATTTTTAAAAAAAGGTAAGGGAGAAAATTAGGGAATTGGCGTATTTCAAACATGATGACTGTTCAGTAAGTCAGATTGTGGATGAAAATTAAAAAATAATAAATGAATGTCTCGACATAGCAAAGAAATTTAAAAAGTTTATTTTTTTATCGAGGTCAGATAAAAAATTTCCAATTCTTCATGCATGTTCTCTTATACTTTCAATTCAAAACAAAGCACTGCTGATAAGTTTGAGCAGGTCACTAATCAGGAACTTCACTTTTACATATAAAGAATGAGATCCACAGCGCCTGGGTTATACAGTATAACTGCGAAGACGTAGTAGCTCCTCTTTAATAATGTCTATTCAAAATAGATTCCTTTTCTTCAATGGCGATTCAATCCAAATCCTCTATTGGCCTTCTGACCTTCTAGTTCTTTAACGTTTTTATTTGTTATTGTGGTTGCTGACCAGATTGAGATAGCCCAGATATAACTATGCAGGCAATGTACTGGAATCATACGGCGATCGGGATTTGAACTAAAGACTTTCGTATTGTACACCAACACGCTACCTACTAAACTATACTCAGGTTAAGAATAATTTGGAATTAGTCAAAAGTCTTAATGAAATGCAGATGGGAAGAAGCCATGGCTAGACAAAAAAAAGCCATTCGTTACTATGAACCAACAAATCTTTTGCTAAAAATAGTAGGTTGCAGTTAGATTGATGAAAAACTATCTCTCCTAAATTCACACCTGTCGGAAAGAAAATAAATGCTTGCTGTTTACCTAGATATCTATGTTACACTATCCTCAAGGTTCAGTTTTAGGCCCAGTACTCTATCAAATATTCCGTCCAGATGTGATTTCCAACGACGGACTTTGGAGTAAAACTGAACAGACTCAAATAGGCATCGTAATTCAAAGGCGGAAGTGGCATTGGACCGGTTACACTTTTCGGAAACTAAAGCAAAAAACTGCCAGAAAAGTTTTGGATTATAATTCTCCAGGAAGCGAGCAATTGAGGAGTAAAGGAGTCCTTGCGATTGAACAATTTATGCAGACATCGATTGTTGTTTTCCCCCGTTGATATCATATATTTTACTTGAAGCCTTGTTGTCATTTATTAGTTTTATGCAATGATAAGTAGATACCAACTAAATTAAATTAGCATTTAAATAGTAGATATAAATATACTTCTACATTTCTGCCTACATTATGCCAAAGACTAAATTAAAGAGTCATTCAAAACTTGTAAACCGTCATCTTAAAAATTCAAGTCGAAAAATGCAAAACTTTTAATTTAAAATTTCGTAAAGAGTTCGAATCTTTACTGCTGCAGTTTAACATAAATTCATTACCGATATTAACCTGGTAGCATTTTGTCTATGTTAACAACTTAATTTTTTTTCATAATACCAATAAAATACTCATTAAAGTGTTGTTGATAGTCTCGTCGAGATTTACTGAAGCTGTTTGTCTAGTTTGTAGTAGGTGTTCTTTGAGAGCAATTTTTAAAAAGTAACCTTGCAAATTTTCTTGGAAGATGTTTTCTGAAACTTGCACTTGTTCAGATGGTTGTATCACAGTCTCGTATCTGGTAAGAAATTTTAATTAAGATACAAAGCCAAATTTCAAAATAACATAAGCTGGATCACTACTACCATCCGTATCGATTGTATTGTTGTGCATGCTCAAGATATAAAACATAATTTGTCTATATTGAAGCATTCTTATAGACATGTTTAATTTATATCGGTTTTGTTTTTTGTAGTAGGTGGACAGATGACTTTCTACAACAGAATTAGAAATGACCTGGAAAAATCACTTGAGATGAACAAACGAGCATTTCAATTTACTGTATCACTCAGGAAGTACGAGTAAGAGGTTAATTTATGGAATCAATAGTTCAATGTTTAATTTTGCTTATTTTTGTTTTGTTTGTTGCGCACATTCAAAAATGATTCCCATCATCTTTCTGATTTCTTGCAAATTGAACATTTAGTTCAAGTTGTTTGAATGTTTTTCTTTTGAAAAAAAAAAAAAATACACATATGTACATATATGTATGCCACTTAGGAGTATGACTTTACCAAGAAAATATTTTTTGTTGAAATAATAAGAAATTGATTTGACGGTAAAAATATAATAGAATTATAATCGAGAGTAAAGACCAATTATGCGATACTCTACATGAAATGTGAAAGAGTTTAATGTCATTTCAAAATTTGTATGGGAGGTGGTAGATGCAGAGAGGGTTTGTAATTTTTTTTCATGTCACTGAATGTTATAAGTAAAATGTTTCGGGTCGAATTTAAAGTTTATAGCTTTCGTAATTTTCAAGGAAATTAGACATTGTTTTTTTCCGAAATTGGGGTATTTGTATGCGAGGTGGCAGAGAAAGTGGAAGGTTTTGGATGATTTTGAATCTGAAATGAAAGAAAAGATTTCCGGATTCTACACTGTTATGCTTTATTATTCGTGACGTTTCGGTCTCTGCTGAGACCTTTATCAGCAGAGACCGAAACGTCACAAATAATAAAGCATAACAGTATAGAATCCGGAAATCTTTTCTTTCATTTCAAAATGCACTGTGAACACATTCACCAAACGATTTTGAATCTGCTTATCAACATCCTAATCACATTGCTTTGTTACAATTTTAAAGTCGATAGTTTTCATATGATCGAATGTGAAATGCTTTCTTTGAATGTTTAATTTAGAAATTTGCATGGAAGGTGGCTCAAGGAGTGAAGCGTAGTTGATATTTTTTTAGCATTTCATAAAATTATTAAGGGATAAATTCTTGCAAAATTTGAAATTTTTACTTTCTCTAATAACAAATCGACTTAATGCATTTACTAAAATTGTGCATTTGGGAGGAGGTAGAAGGAGTATACCGATCAAAACAAAATTTTTCGACGTTAAAGATATTTGCACTTTTCTCAAAATTTCAAGATGATAACTTTGATAGTTTTAGGAAAAATAATTTAATTGAAACATCGAAATTTCGTGAAATTTGTATGGGAGAGGGTAGAAGAAGTGAGGTCAAGTTGCTGTCCGCCATACGTTTACGCTCAGCGCATATTAACTACCAATCTCTTGATGATAGAAATTTCATTTTCGGGTGGGTTGAAGATGGATGCTGATCTCAGGCAGACAATTATTTTCAGGGGTGTTGTGGTTATGGGGGATCCATAGGAAAAGCTAGAACCGAAAAATATTAATTCGAATATTTCAACCATGGTTTTAGCTAGACCTCCAGGTTCCTTAACATTTTCATTGCTTATTTGTTGTGCAAGGGGGGTTGTTAGCTCTTCGCACAACCCTCTATATACGAATTTTTCATTTTCGTAGATTGAAGTAACCAAGGTATATCCAAGGAAGCATTGTGCTGGAATTATGCGGCGACTGGGATTTGAACCCACGACCTTCGCATTGTAGAGATTTCAATAACTTCTTCTCGCAATTGGATTTTCACATAAGTGTCCCACAAGTAAAAAGTCAGTTTTCTTGATGTTAATAATGTTTGATTTTGTAAAAAGTTTAAATTTCTGTGTACCTAATTCTGTTTAATTATATTGTTAATTTATATTATTATAACTGTTATTATAAATGTAGTAATCAATTTTTTGATGAATGAATAAATTATTATTATTATTATTATTATTAGACCAACACGCCACCAACTGGGCTACACCCTAGCTGAATAATAATGCTAATTAAGTATTTAGTAGAAAATTTGAGTCCGACAATAATTGTATGTACTGAAAAAATTGGTTTATTGGTTTATAGTATTTCATGAGAAATTACAGATTTTATGGGAGATGATGGAAGGAGTGGGGGATTCCAATAATTTTTATACCATACTTCATAATTATGATAAAAACAATAAATTTTAAATTTCAAATTATTATCTCTTACAGCTTCCAAAAAAACGTGATTACTATAAATTATTGAAAATGCGTCATTCCGTATAGGAGGGGGTAACCATTTGGCCTGTTCACGAACTTGATCTCTTTTTTTCAGCAAAAACGGCGTGCTCAAGCTAGAGAGCGCACAGACCTTTAATGATTCTGTGCGGGCATTATTTCTTGGCGTTACAAACTTTCGAGCAAACGTTTAACATTATCAGGTTTCATCTTGTTTCTAAAAATTATTAATGTCCATCCAGACTTTTTATCACCATTCTACACAAACCTAACCTAGCATAAATAAATGAATGAAAAATCGATTTAATGTACTGAAGCTATTCTATATAGTACCCTCGTTCACTTAGACTTCCCTATCCACCCTAACCTGTACTTTGACTTCTCACGCATCGTTAACTTGTCTCAAGAATAATAAGGTTTCGACTCACTTGTTGGCAGATATTTATACTTTAGATGAAATCTGAGAGTATTGTAAGTTTGCTCTTAAGTTTGTAACTCTAAGAAATAATGCACGAGAAAAAAAAATAAACTGCCAACAAGTCGGGCGAAACTTTATTATTCTTGGGACAAGTTGCGGATGAGTGGAAAGTCAATATGCAGGTTAGAGTGGTTAGGGAAGGCTAAGTGAAAGGGAGTTCTTGGGCAGGACTGTTAACAATATTTCATTCGTTTCTGTAAGTTTGGTTTTTATGAGGGGAGGAGTAGGGGTAATAGTAAGGGTGGGTGTATGTTAATAGCTTTTTAATTAATTGCTTGAATCACGCCCAATATTCTCTGTATAGAATGTGTTTCATAGACGAAGTTGCATAGAATTTTCATAAAATTCGTTGTATTTTACATTCATGAAACCGAACATTTGTATGGGAGGGGGTAGAGAATATAGGGGAATCGTAAAATTTGATACGCAGTTTTATTTCGCGTCTCTTGTAAGGTACTTCTATAGAATTTCAAGTTCGTAGCTTTTAGTTTGTTGGTTATTAGTTGATTTAATGAAATTGGTCGAAATCATAGTTTTGTATGGGAGGGGGTAGAAGCGCAAGCGCGATTTCAAAACTTTTAAAGCAACTTCATTTGAATTATTTTTATAAGTATTTATGCCAAATTTGAAATTGATAGCTTTTAAGAGTTAGCTGATAACTGATTTCTTAAAAATGCTCGAAAAAATAATTTTGTATGGGAGGGGGTAGAGGAGGTAGGGAAATTGTCAAACTTGTGATGCAATTTTCTTTCATTTTTATTGTAAGGTGCTCGTACGAAATTTCAAGTTCGTAGCTTTTAATTTGTTGGTTATTAGTTGATTTAATGAAATTAGTCGAAATCATACTTTTGTATGGGAGGGGGTAGAAGTTCAAGCGCGATTTTAAAACTTTTAACGCAGTTTCATTTTAATTATTTTTATTAGTTGTTATGCAAAATTTCAAATTGATAGCTTTTAATAGTTAGGTGATAATTGATTTCTTGAAAATGGTCGAAAAAATAATTTTGTATGGGAGGGGGTAGAAGTGTTAAAGGTTTTCGACCAGTTAATATTTCGTATATTTAAGGGTTTTTTTTAAATGCATTTCGCAAATTTTCAAATTTCTACCTTAAAATTTCACTCAAAAATTTTCAGTTTATGTGTTTTTTTCAATGCACATGAACCACCTTGTGCACGTTAAACCGGGGGGGTCGGTTTATAACAATTATGGATCAAGTTATTATTATTTTTCTATGTGGATTAAATACAGGTATTCACATGCAAAATTTTAACTTTGTATCTTTTACCAGAGCCCTAAAAAAATCACTCAAAGTTTTCGATATTTTTGCTTATTACCTCACTCCCCATACACCTCTCAACTTAAAATTTTTACCAAAATTAATTAATATGTAGTTCTACAATCTGACAAATTTTTGATTTGATATCTGTACTATTTTTGGAGATATAAGGATTTGTAATTTTGAAAAGTGCACCATTTTTGAAATGCTCCCCATTTCCCCCCACTACTATCATTTCAAGATGTTATATTTTTTTTGTATTTCCCTAGTATAGCTTAATATAAGTTTTAAGTTTCAATTACAAAGCTTAAGAGATAGTTGAGATATTAATTTTTAAGTGTTTTTCTTTGCACCCCCCTGACCCTCCCCCTTACAATAATTAGCCGCTTTCTAGGCTGGTTCCGATGAATCTATATGCCACCTTGACGGTCTCTAAATATGATTTTGTTACGATAAGTAATTTCGAAGATATAATCATTTGAAAAAAAAATTCGGCCGACAATTGGTTCTATGCCCCCCCTTTTCGCACCCCAATGGATAAAAAAATTAAATTATTTTTAAAAGTTGTACCACAAACGCTTCTATATTAATGTTGAGTTTTAGCTTCCTAGCTGTTACCATGGTTGAGATATTTGAATTCGTATTTTTCGGTTTAAGCGCTCCCCCTGCCTCCCCCTGAACCCGTATACCCCCGAAAATGGGTATCTGCCTGAGATCCGCAACTATCTACAATCCCCCCAAAAATGAACTTTCTATCTTGAAGGGTTTGGGAGTTAATGTGCGCTGAGCGTACACGTCGGCGTACGGCGGACGGCGTACAGACAGACGGATTTTTTTTTTTTGCATTTTTAGGCTAATTTAGTCATGAAACGCGAAAAAAAAAAATTTCAGGGTAGCAAACTTTTTTTTTTTCTTGTGTCGATCACAATACTTTATTATTATAATAATAAAGTAATTGATATAGAAGTTAATAGCATCACTCAAAAATCTCAAAACCGGATGTCCGTCCGTCTGTGCCCTCTCTAGCTTGCGAACGAGTTGAGCTAGAAAGTGGAAATTTTGACCAAGTCATTTTTAACGAAAATGTAAGGTTAAGCTCGTGAACAGACCAAACCGCTCCACTCCTTCCACCTCCTCCCATTCAAAATGACTCATTTTCAAAAAATTCACAATAATCATTTCTTGGAACTTATAAGAGCTAATAATGTGAAATTTGGGATGAAGGACTGTCTGAATTTCACTCATTGCTGCATTTACCGTGGAATTATTCTTAGTAAATGCAGTGTGCTCCGATTTTTCGACGATGTTCAAGAGAGTCTATTGGGGCCGATATAGCTTCTTCGTCCTCAATGGCACTACAGCCCAAATCAGGCTCTGGCCTCCTGACTTTCAAGTTCCTTAGCATTTGTATTTGTTTTTTGAAAGGGCTGTTAGCCCTGCGCACAACCCTTTATCTACGAATTTTAATTTTTGCAGATTGAGGTGGCCTCGCAAGTAGTGTGCTGAAATTAACCGGGATTTGAACTCCCAACCACCGCATCGAAGACAAATACGCTACCCACTAGGCTATACCCTAGCTTAGCGATGTAGCCTCACCTCCGATTAATCGGAATGCATTATTTTGCATACCGTTGCGCAAAGCTAAGTGCGATCTTTTGGCCTCTGACTAAACATACGTGTTATATTCAAGACGTGGTCGTATCAAAATCTAGCTAGTTCGACAGCTTACTCTACAGCTGTCGAACTAGCTAGATTTTCTCTTTCGCGGAATGCTTAGATTTTTTGAAGCATCAAGAGCAACTTCTTAGATGTGTTGAGTCGAAAATTTTACAACAAGTAACGTAAAGTCTGCAGCACGTGTAATCTGTACGTCATTTAAGGATATATTAGCTTAAGAGATAGAAAAGAGGACTGCATTTTTAAGGCATTAAGCTCTACTCTGTTTTTCCTGCCTCATCCAGGATAAAACTGTGATCAAAATTCAATGAATGTGTGGACTCCATACGGGATGAGGACAACGATGTCGGACGTGTCTTCAATGGGTAGTCAAATTGGTACTTGTTGTCTAGAGTACTGTTATCTGTGAATGGGAGTGATAGCTGATGACAGAAGGACAGCTTATGAAGACCAAAAAGAAGGTGAAAGACAAATCGAGCCCTGGGGGACGCAGAAATCGATGGAAAAGGGTTCAGAAATTACGACTCGTATAGAGCACAAGCAAAGTAAAGTCTGGAACCATTTAAGAAACGATGCGTTAAAACCAAAGGCCTTTAGCTTAGCTATAAGAGATTTATACTAAACTCTGTCGAACAATTTAGCAATGTCAAGAGAAAGCACTTGACCTTCACCAAATTTGTGGATGCAGCATTTCCAACGCTTGGTTAGGTAGACCAAGAGATCGCCTGCAGAGCATTCCGAAGGAAGTCCATATAGCGATTATAGATGAGATTTTTATCCACAATAAATTTGACTATCTTGTGATTGACAGCATTTCCATTACTTTTACTAATGATTGAATCTTATTCGTCATTCCGTTCCTACCTTCACTGATCCCAAAATTATTCAGATAACCTGTCTTTCGAAAGCGATAGCGGCTTTTCCGGAAGTTCACGTTAATGTTCATGTCTCACAGAGCATAGGTTGTATATTAGTTTCATATTTTCGCAGCCCAAGGAACAATAAGCTTCACTACCTTATTCGAATAATTCGTTTTATCTGCTAGCACGATCCGTCGATTGCTTTCGTCCGTTTCAATGCCGTACTTTTGCTAGATTTGCCTCAAGATATCGTGTATGAAGTTGTCCACCTTCTCCAATTAAACTCTGCAGTTTTTATACGAGTATTTTGTCTGACTGATAATCTCTTTCTTGTTTGCCTTCATTATTCTTGTTTTGCTTCCGTTAATGCGCAACCTGAGTCATTGATTGACAAATACCTCCTTATTACAAGCGAAAGATCCTGTGTGAATGTTTATGTAATCAGCGTATGCTACTAGTTGGATAGAATTGAATAGTCACCAAAAGTGGGACACTAACACTTTTGGTGACTGGGATTTTTCGGACAACTTACTCCACTGGCAAGTTGAAAAGCATGGGGCCTAGACCATATCCCTGCTTTACGCCACATTCCGTTTGAAAGCTGGTTGTGGAATCTGTTTGCATTCTGACTAAGAATTCAGTGTTAGCCATTGAGAGTCTCGTTAGTCGGACTAGTTTTGGAGGAATACCAAAATTAATCATGATTTATTACAGTACTCTCCTGTCGATACTTTCATGTTCTTGTGTAAAACCTACGAAGATTTGGTGCATCATTTCCTAGACACCGAGAATATCTGGCCTGTTGTTGATCGTCCGGTTCTGATTCCACCTTGGTATTCAAAATTTTGGTCAGTATTTTGTAGGTCGTATTCAACAATGATATTCTCGGGTAGTTCTCACAGCATAGTTTATCTCATTTTTTATAAATTGTAATATTTTTGCCTGTCCAAATTTCGTATATCATGATATGTAGTATTTCAGCCATCCAGTTTTGACCGTTTTCCAGAAGTTCAACTTGTAATTCGTCAATTCCCAACGCTTTGTTTAGTTTTTGGTTACATATGGCTGCTTTGATTTCGTCAAGTGTGCGCAGTGTTGATGATTCAATAGGAAAAGCTAGAACGAGTGAAGCTAATCACTTAATTCTTTTCGATCTTAATAATAATTTTAATTAAATATTCAATACATAATTTTAGTTCGATATATTTTAGGCGTACTGAGAAAATTGGCTAATGTTTTAGAATTTTTTGAAAAAGTCCAGCTGTATGAAAGGTGGTGGAAGGAGTGTGGGGATTCGAATAATTTCTGCACAGTAGATCACAATTATCATAAAAATAGTTTTTAAGAAAAATTGATTATTGTAAATTTTTGAAAACATGTTATTTTGTATGAAAATGGTTCGAAGGAGTGTTGTAAGATCACTCGTTCACGAATTTGTTCTTAATTTTTCGTCAAAAACATTCTATGTTTATGGGATGTGTAGCCCGTACCATTTCAAGAAAGCCTTTGATACCACCAAGTGCATGGTAACATGGAAAAGATTGAATAGAAAAAGAATATAAATCAGTCACCAACGCTAGAGTAAAACAAGGGTCGCCGCTATTATCTCTATTGTTTACAATCGTTCCGAATAAAATAGTGAGAGTGATTTGTACGGAATAAAGTCGATTCTAACATGAAGAATGAGGAAATAGAGCTATGTGGAAGAAATTTATCTACTATTGCACAAGTTCAGCTACAAACAAGCAAACAGCTGCGAAGAGTAACACTTAATGTCGAAAGAAAGCCAAGGTAATGAAAATCACCAATCCACATTATCCTAGATGGACACCTCAAAGAATATGCAGCTAGTGTCTGCCGGAAGTATAATGGCAACAAACGTCGACGTAGAAACTAATAACAGACTTAACAAAGCAAGACCATTATTTGGACCATTTTAGATAATATGGGAAAGTTTGCAGATATCCAGGAAAACAAAGATCAGATCAAACTAATAAACGCGTTCGTAAAACCCATCCCAATATTCGAAAGAGACACCTGATTCAATATTCAACACTCAGAAGCTGCAGGTTGTCGTCAACAAGTATCTACGAATAATGTGCAGAATATTCTGGACTAAAATAAGCAAATATATTTAGATCTCTGAAACTAAACCAACGAAGAACTTGCAGTGAGACTAATCAAGAGAAAGAAATGGAGTTGGATTCGGCATAATGAGCACAAGGATGTCAGTAGTTTTCGGCACGAAGTCTGATTTTGATGTGTTCTTAAGAAAGACTTGATTAGAACATCCGAGCATATTTTTTTTTGATTTCTATAAGCGCTAAATATTAACTTAATTATTGAATAAACACAAATTTAAGCCCAAAAAAAAAAAAAAATAAACATAACAGGGCTACGATTGTGCGTAAAGCCCAGTCATACGATGAAATAGAAATTTCTTTGATCTTATGAAGTTTTGTATGGGGAGTGGTAGAAGGGGTAAAAGCAGTGAATTTTTTTTCAAATCATGCTAGAGTAGTCATAAAAATATTTTTTAAAAAATTGAATAGGTACTAAGAAAATTAGTGTATTAGATTCAGTGAAATTGTGCAGTTTGTATTTGAGGTGGTAGAAGGAGGTTTGAGTTCTTAGTGATTTTTTTAAATAGCTGTGAATTAATATTCAAATGACTTTTATTAAATTTCAGACCATCTACATTTATAATTTTCAAGAAAATAGTTTTTTTTGTAATGTTGTGCAATTATATCACATTGTATGGGAGGGGGTAGGAAGAGTGAAGCTTATCACTTAATTTTTTTCAATCTTAATAATAATGCTTAATTAGTATTAAGTACAAAAATTGAGTACGATAACTTTTATTACTCAGAGTAAATTGGTTTCTAGCATTTCATGAAAAAGTGCAGTGTATATGGGAGGTGGTGGAATGTATTGGGTGTTTCTAATAATTTTGAGCCATAGATTACATCATCATCATCATCAATGGCGCGACAGCCCAAATCGGGCCTTGGCCTCCTGATGTCGTCGCCTCCAATCGTCTCGATCCAAATACCGCATCTTCCAGCTGCTAATTTTTAAGATGGCTTTGCTATCTTCATCAACCGAGTCTTTCCACCTCTTGCGATTTGCCTTTAAGAGCACGTTTGGTCTATCTTCCATTCGCTCTACATGGCCACTGCAGTTTACATAGCTTGATGAACGTTGAAGCTTCTGGCTCGTAAGTTAATACAACTCATGGTTGTATCTTATTCGGAATTCCGTTCCGTCCTTCACAGGTCCCAAAATTCTTCGGAGGACCTTTCTTTCAAATACGGTAACTGCTTCTTCGGAAGTTCGTGTTAATGTCCACGTCTCGCTGCCATAACAGAGCACAGGCCGTATAATAGTTTTATATATCCGCAGCTTATTGTTCCTGTGCACTTTCTTGGATTTCATTATTGGAAGTACCGAACAATACGTCTTATTTGCTAGTATTATCGGTCGTTTGATTTCGTCTGTTTCATTTCCCCTTCTTTGCTAGATTAGCCCCAATGAAATTGTCCACACTCTCCAAATTATATTCCGCAATTGTTATGTTTTGTCTGATTGGCGTTCTCCTTCTTGTTTGCGTCATTACTTTTGTTTTGCTTTCATTAATGCGCAACCCGACTTCTTTTGCGACGGAGTCAAGATTGACAAATACCTCCTTAGCACTAGGGAAGGATCTTGCTAGGATGTTAATGTCGTCAGCGTATGCTACTAGTTGGGTGGACTTGAATAGTAGTGTCCCGTTGGTGTCGACTGGGATTTTTCGGACGACATACTCTAGTGCCAAGTTGAAAAGCATGGGGGCTAGACCAACTCGCTGCTTTAAACTATACATTCCGTCCAAAAGCTGGTTGTGGAACCGGTTTGTATTCTCACTTTGGATTCAGTGCTCGTCATTGTGAGTCTTGTTAGTCGGACTAGTTTTGGAGGAATTCCAAAGTTAAGCATGATTTGGTACAGTACGCTCCTGTCGATACTGTCGTATGCTTGTTTAAAGTCTACGAAGATTTGGTTCACGTCTGTGTTATATTCCTAGCATTTCTCAAACACCTGTTTCACCGAGAATATCTGGTCTGTTGTAGATCGTCCGGTTCTGAATCCGCCTTGGTATTCACCAATTATTTGATTAGTATAGGGCTTAAGACGACGTTCAATTATTTTTGTCAGTATTTTACAGGACGTACACAACAATTATATTCCTCTGTAATTCTCACAGCAGAGTTTGTTTCCTTTCTTGTAAATTGGACATATAATGCTTTTTCGCCAATCGTCGGGTATGATTTCCTCTGTCCAAATTTTGCATGTCATGTTGTGCAGTATTTCAGCGACACAATTTCCACCGTTTTTCAGAAGTTCAACTGGTATTTCATCAATTCCCGGCGCTTTGTTTCGTTTTTGGTCACATAGGGCTGCTTTGATTTCAGCAAGCGTGGGTAGTGTCGATAATGGTTCATCTTCGTCAGTTGAGGCTTGAATTGAAATGTTGCCTGTTGTAATCGGTGCTAATGGGGTGGAATTCAAAAGATGTTCAAAGTATGAAGCCCATCTCCTTTTGATTTCTTGTGTGTCGCTGATGATGTGGCCCTCTGCGTCTTTGCAAATACTGGTTTTTGGCTTATATCCCTTTTTTAAGTGTTTTATTTTTGCGTATGCGTCCCGCGTTTTATTTTTTCTCATGTCGTTGTCCATTTTTGTATTTTGTCATTATGGTACTTCCTTTGTTTTCGTCTGCAGGTCTTTTTCGCATATCGCTTAAGCTCGTCATATCTTTCTTTTTTGGCTCGTGTTGGTCGTTCAGTAAAAATTTTATAAGCCTCGTTCTTTCTATCTATTGCGTCGCGACATTCTTGGTCGAACCAATCATTATTTTTTCGACGTGCTTGATATCCTAGTACCTCTTCTGCGGAGAATTTGATGCCGTCTCGTATTTTCATCCACGCATTCTTCACTGGCATATTTTGGATATTTTTAAATATTGGTGTCAGGTGTTTATTACATGCTAACATGTAAGCCTGCGCCACCGTTTCGTCGTTAAGCTTGTCGACATTGAATTTGCGAGCTTTACTCGTTTTAGAATATCCACGACAAGCTGTTCTGCATTGATACTTAGCTCTGACTAGATAGTGATCAGAGTCACAATTCGCACAGCGGAGATTTCGTACATCAACTTTGCTGGAAGCAGCCCTTTTCTCAATTAGAACGTGGTCTCTTTGGTTGAAGGTGTGACCATCTGGTGATGCCCACGTTCGTTTGTGAATATCGCGATGTGCCATGGAGACTGTGCCCTACTGTTGTTCCTCTATGAGCCTCCTCTTCTCCGACTTTTGCATTAAAATCCCCTAAGACAATTTTTAGGTCATTCGAGAGCAGTGAATCATAGGTTGTCTCTAAGGTGGCATAAAATAAATTACATTTTTGATGAAAATAATAAATCCTAAATCTTAAACTATTACCGGTTATGGTTTCCAAGAAAATTTTATTATTGCAAACTTTCAAAAACGGGACACTTTGTATGGGAAAGGGGAGAAGCAGTTTGGCCAATTCACGGACTTGACCTTATTTCCTCGTCAAAAATAACGTGTGCAAAATGTGAAATTTCTAGCTGAAGGTGTTTTCAAGTTAAAGAGCACTCAGACAGACGGACATCCGGTCTTGAGATATATGAGTTATAATATTAACTTCTGCATTATTAATTTTTTTCTGCGAGCCTTATTTATTAGAGTTAGAGCAAACTTATAATTCTCTCATATCATGTTCCATCTACGATCTTATAAATCATAGAACTGTACCTCAATCCAGAAAGGTTTCTTTCGGATTGCAGTTCCTCGTCCGAACTGGAGCGCCCAGATTAAGTATTATGATAAACTTGTTAGTTGGAAAACTGATTTTGGGTTTGGATTTAAATCGTGATAGTTTTAGAAAGGTTCGAGAAATGTTTTTTTTTGTTTCTAAATTACTTACGTTTGGAGATTGCTGATAACGTCGTATCTATGTTTGGTACCTTTTTAGGTACGAAATAGATTTCATGGAATTACGTATATATGGGTGGTTACTGTTGTGTAAAAGTACATATATAACGTTTTTTTTATAGACTCATTATTTTAACTAACAGAACAGCAGATTTTTTATCAGATTTTAGTAAAATTTTATATCAACGTAACATTACAATGGTTTTCTTTATTTATTTTATTTTTAAATAGAAATAATCTGATGTGACAATGGGAAAAAATTGATTTTCAAATTTCTGTTGAAACCATCTATATGAGCATTGGACAGAAACACCTCTCTTCCGTAAGGCGCGACTCTGAGCATCGGCCTTTAGCTGTTGTCAGGATTTGTTTATTCCTCTGGCCCCCTGCTTAACTGCTCGCTTACATGTGCTACATAGTTGACCAACATGACTTCTTCCTTGGGGAATATAGTCCAGAGCCTGTTTGGCGATGTTTCGCTCTAGTTTCCTCAAAGTGTAACCGATCCACTACCAGTTGCGTCTTTGGTCTCAATGCCCATTTTAGTTTGGCCAGTTGTATTCTAAAGTTTGTCATTGGAGATCACTTCTGGCTAGAATGTGATTGGGCTCTACGCACAATTGTAGTCCTGTTATGTTTTTAGCTTAATGTTATTTTATTTGGGATTTTTTTAATTAACACAAGCTACAACTATTCACATGTCCTTAATGCTCTTCAATACGTACATGATCTCAAATCATGGGATTGATTTGATCACGAGCCTGTCCCATTCAAATGCTTAATAATTTATGGTTCTGATTTCAACAAAATAAAAAACATTATGTTCAAATAGCCATTAAATTCAAAAATGCCTTATTATTGCGATTCTTACGCAGACAAAGTTGCGGGCGATCGCTAGTTATTACTATATATTTTTTTTTAATTAGTAGTGATCGCTACCACCCCTTAGACAGGCTAAATGCAAGCAGTATTGAAAAAATGGCTGAATATTATCACCCCGGCCTACGGGGTCATACTGATCAGTAATCAATTAAAAAGAATAATTAATTGATTACAAGGGTTTTTAAAAATAATTGGTGGAAAGGACTTCTGACATTCAGATTCCTTAACATTTTTCATTATTTATTGCGGAAGAGTTGTTACTCCTTCGCAGAACCCTCTATTTACGAATTTTTCATTTTCGTAGATTGAGGTAACCAAGGTATACTCAAGCAAGTAGTGTGCTAGAATAATGCGCCGACCGGGATTTGAACTCACGACCTTCGCATTACAAGACCAACACGCTACCTCCTAGGCTACACTCTAGCTATGTGTAGCAATTAAATTCCTTTTTTTTTCAAAATTTTCTTAAAAGTTTAAGAACCTGTTTTTCACGAAAAACCACCAAAACTGATTACTATTAACCCAGTTGACGGTATTCAACATTGTATGTATAAACGAACGAATTATTGAATCTATGGACTAGAGATGCTGATAATTAAACGCGGTTAAGTTTTACATATTGACAATAGCCCTCCAGTAGAACCCCATCCCCTTCGTTTCCTCCATCCGCATTAACATACCTATTAACATCTTACGCATATACAACTTGTTCCAAGAATAATAAAATTTCTCCCGACTTGTTGACAGATACTTTTGTGTTATAAACGTTAGAGCAAATAAAATATAGTATCAGCTTTCATCTGGAGAATAATAATTTCATACGAGTAAAATTGGAAATATTTTCATAAAAGAGTTGGCTATCTAAATAGCATAAATTTACTAAATTGTCATACTGATAGGCACATGTCAGAAATACTAGCTTGAATAGTCACAGAACTGTAACAAAACTGTTTATGTTTTCGAGGTTTTTAACTGTAACATTTTCGAATAATTCAAAAGCATTCATTTTAAGCTCTTTCTGAAATATTTTTGTTTACGAAATAGATTCTCTTAACTGATAAGTTAGCTTTTATAAGTTAATATCGATTTAGCTGCATAATATTAAAATGTAGGGGAAGGTCATGTTTCTTGGTCCTATTGCTGTTTTAATGAATTTAACAACGTTTCGAAAAAATGGTATTTAGTAATTGTTTGCATTTTGGTTTTAGTAAATTTTGAATACAAGTCATCCTTTCGAAGTAGCCCGTACTTCGCACAGGAAGAAGATATATGTAGTTTTTCGGCGTCAAAAGTACATTTTACTTTATTATTCTTATAATAAATTATTGTAATCGACACACGAAAAAAAAAATTTGCTACCCTGAAATTTTTTTTTTTCGCGTTTCATGACTAAATTAGCCTAAAAATGCAAAAAAAAAAATCCGTCCCGCCATACGCCGTACATATGGACTCATATCTCCGAGACCGTTAAAGGTAGAATGTTCGTTTTTGGGTGGATTGTTGATTGGGTAAGTGAGCTCTATATTCTAAATTTTGGGGGGTGTTAGGTGGAAAGGGGAGGCGGGGGGAGGGAAAAAATCGAAAATTGCACTTGCTAATATCTCCACCACGAATGCAGATAGAAATTTGAAAATCAGTAGAGATATAGAGAGGGTTGTAGGACCAAATGTAAAAATAATTTAATTTTTTTATCCATTGGCGTCCGAAAAGGAGGGGCTAAAAACAAATTGTCGGCCGAATTGTTTTTTCAAATGATTAAATCTTCGAAATTACTTATCATAAAAAATTCATATTTTGGGAACATTAAGGTGGCATATAGTTTCATCGGAATTAGCTTAGAGAGTGGCTAATAATTGTAAGGGGGAGGGTCAGAAAAACACTTTAAAGTGAATACGTCAACTATCTCTTAAGCTATGTAATTGAAACTCGAAACGTATAGTAAGCTATACTAGGAAAATACAAAAAAAATATAACACGTTGAAATAATAGTAGTGGGGGAAATGGGGAGCATTTAAAAAATGGCGCACTTTTCAAAATCCTTATATCTCAAAAAAGAGTACAGATTTCAAATCAAAAATTTGTCAAATTGTAGAAGTACATAGTGGTTAATTTTGATAAAAATTTTAAGTTGGGACGTGTAAGGGGAGGGAGGTGATAAGCAAAAATGTCGAAAATTTTGAGTAATTTTTTTAGGGCTCTGGTGAAAGATACAAAGTTTAAATTTTGCATGTGGATACGTCTATTTGATGTACTTAGAAAAATAATAATAACTTGATCCATAATTGTTATAAACCGACCCCCCCGGTCTAACGTGCATAAGGTGTTTCATGTGCATTGAAAAAAACACATAAACTGAAAATTTTTGAGTGAAATTTTAAGGTAGAAACTTAAAAAAAAAATTCCTAAATATATGGAATATTAACTGGTCGAAAACCTTTAAAACTTGTACCCCCTCCCATACAAAATTATTTTTTCGACCATTTTCAAGAAATCAATTCTCACCTAACAATTAAAAGCTATCAATTTGAAATTTTGCACAAAAACTTTTAAAAACTATTGAAATAAAATTGCGTCAAAAGTTTAGATATCGCGCCTATCCTTCTACCCCCTCCCATAAAAAAGTATGATTTCGACCATTATTAAGAAATCAATTATCACCTAACTATTTAAAGCTATCAATTTTAAATTTTGCGTTAAAGCTTACAAAAATAATTGAAATGAAATTACGTTAAAAGGTTTGAAATTGCGCTTGCCCTTCTACCCCTTCCCATACAAAACTATGATTTCGACCAATTTCATTAAATCAACTAATAACCAACAAACTATAAGCTACGAACTTGAAATTTTGTACAATCACCTTACAAGAGAAGCGAAATAAAACTACATATCAAATTTTACGATTCCTCTACCTTCTCTACTCCCTCCCATACAAATGTTCGGTTTCGTGAATGTAAAATACACCGAATTTTATGAAAATTCTATGCAACTTCGTCTATGAAACACATTCTATACAGAGAATATTGGACGTGATTCAAGCAATTAACCCTTACTATTACCCCTCATAAAAACCCAAACTTGCAGAAACGAATGGAAAATTGTTAAATTGACAACAGCCCTGCCCAAGAACTCCGTTTCACTTAGTCTTCCCTAACCACTCTAACCTGCATATTGACTTTCCACTCATCCCCAACTTGTCCCAAGAATAATAAAGTTTTGTCCGACTTGTTGGCAGTTTATTTAGTGTTATTGTAGTAATTTGCAAAGACTTGTGACTTTTCCTCGGTAGTTTGTTCTGCATTTTGCATGTTTGTCCTGTTTTGAATTATCTTATTAAGAAATCGATTGTTACTGTGTGTTAAAATAAAATATTTTATGGTAACATCCTTGTATCTTGGTCCTATTTAGTATTTGTACCTTGGTCCTTAGCGAGTTGTGAAGTCAAGAATTGAGAAATCAAGGGTAGCGCAAAGTATCAGCAAACCCTGCATTTGCTGAAGGTTTATTGCCGTAGACCCAATGTTGGCTGCAGTTGCATTAAAAAAGAATTCCATACCATTATTTTAGTTCAGTTCTAGAAAATCTATTTTAATTTTTATAAAATTCGTCGAATACTAATTTTCTAATGAATACCTGGCATTGTTAGGTTATTTGTATTTGTAAATATTTCTATATTCGTAATGAAAATGAATTTTAATGAAAAGTGAATATTTAATTAAGATCCAGGGTACATGTATAAGTACTATCTGTACCTTAGAACGTTTTGACTTTAGCTACACTTTTTTTCATAACATTAATAATAGTATATTAAATAAAAATGTTAAGATGACATTTTGAAGAGAGATTTGTACCATTAAAACAAAATACGCGAGAAATATCATGCGGTAATATTTCGTAAGTTATAGAGCATTAAGTGAAATTCGGACCAAGATACATGACCTTCCCCTACTCGTAAGTATTTAGTCTTGATTTCAAATCAAGTTAATATATCGCTCACGATTTTGATAGAAGTATATTGAATTATGTATTGGATAATGACATAAGTAAAATCAAAAAGAAAGATAATGTATTTTAATTTGCAACATCTGTCGAGGAAGCTTATGCTTTAGAATCATAGGAACAATGACTGTCATATCATTAATCACAGAAGCTTGTATCAAATTTCGAACATACCTTCTTTGGTTCGCGTGTCTGAAAAGTTGGTGTTAAAGTGCGGAATAACATTTTCAGTTGCCCCTATCTTGAAATAAAGAGGTAAAGAGGTTCTTGTAATCGTGGAAAAACTCAACATCCGTGTTTTGACGGATTTTTCACTATTTAAGGTATCAGGAATCGAAAAAAATTAGATTTCATTGTTACGTCTTCCTGTATATGTGTTGCGTATCTGTGTATCTTGACGAGATCTCGAATAAATCTAAACAGAAAAGAGTGGGATTTACCGCAAACCACTTTCGGTTTATTCACCCACAAATCGATTGCAGTTAAGAAAAATGGCTCAAACTATCTACCTTGCTGTTGTTCAATTTTAAGATATTTTTCATTCGACACTGAAAAGGCAAGAAGCTAGAACGGTACTCTTTTTTTTTCGTTTGTTAAGATTCATATGGGTCTATCTTAGCTTTAACAACCGGTTTTCTTTTACTTCTATAATCGTTTTTATAGAAAAATATAATATGGTAATCATTAGCTTCTCAATTTGGTCAGAAACTTTTCTATTCTCAACTGAATTGTAAAATTGGGAAAGTAGCTAGCTACCTGAATTACAAAGTTAAGTCGTCATAGATGCAATTCAGAACGATCAATGCACTCATGTTGAACTTGGAAAAAAAAAACAAAATTTATTATGTTTAGCTTGATTTATCTGTATCTTTTAGAAAGTATTGAATTTTTCTATCTCCAAAAATGTGAATATGCATACGTTGGTAACAGTCTAGGGGTCACTTAAAATTTATTTCAGTTATTTAAAATATTATCAACGACGAAAAGAATAGTGATTTTTTTAAAATGATTGTAGCGCTCTTTCTACATCCTCATGCGAATTGATTCAATGTAATAAATTTATTGTCAAAATGAAAGTTTAGCTCGTTTTTTTTTGCGAATCAAATTTCGTGGATTTTCCATCAATAAAAATATCTCTAAAAATTTTTTTTTTATTTTAAGTGCCTGCATCTCGTAATAGTTTGCATTAATGAAACTGGACCTTACGTAGTGTAAAAAAAAGCTACACGTACATCTTCACACTTCTCGATTTTTATAAAGTGGCCTGAAGTGATCTTGTACAAATTTTTATTTAATTTTTTTTTAACAATAATCACGATCGTTTTTTATTCATGGTCATTGATCACAATACAATCGAACGTTTTAGTTTTTTTTGGCAATTCCAATTATGATCTATAATAAGCGAATTTTAATAATACTCATTTAAGTATACATCAGATATGTTTTATTAACAAAAGGTGATCGGACAATGCACTCGCATAAACGATTTGATTAAAACAAAGAGTTTGAATCAGAGTAAAACTTTCCGCTTAGCAGTTTTTTTTCTCTGAATTTTATTGACCACTGAATTTCAATTTTGATCTCACCGAATCCGAGTTTTATGACTAGTGATCGAATTAAGAAACTAATAAAATTTTAAGTGGATTTGATCAATTATCTCTTGATTAAATGTCATTTTATTTTTTTACATTATTAAAATAAATCGATCCTTGAAGTTCGTAATTAATAATTGACGGTAAGCTGAGACAAACCTTAGTTACGATTCGTGTATGTACTATCCTTTGGACCGAATTGTTTTCAGAGGTTTTTCTGATTGGCCGAAAAGTAAAAGTTTCGTCACTAATAAATCCAAAAACGAGATGAGACAGACTCTGATTGGATTACGACTTACCTTTCCTTTTTTCGCAAGATGATTATTTGATTGTGTACAAAATGATTTGAAATACGGCCATATCGATCAATTCGACATAAATCCAATTCCAAATATGGCATACTAACTGGAGTTAAATTCCTTATGATGTCAAAAATTTAGATTGCAACGATTACAAAAGTGATATCACGCGATCAATTAATCGATCGCTATTAAAAATCTGATCATCTGGTTTTCATGCTAAGATGTTCTTTCGAAATTCACACAGATTTTTTTCTGATCTTGCTAAATTCTACGGGCTCTTGGGGCCATTGGACTCAAAGAATATAAATTGTGATCGGTTCTAATGAAAGCCATTTTTGATCATTTCGTATTTTATATATATCCATGTTTATATACAAACACATGCATATATACATAATAACAGTAAGAAAAATAGCCTAGGGTTAGTCACCTTGACCAATGAAAGTTAATTCAAATGTGTGTAGATTTTTCTCGATGAGGCTTCAATCTTTTTTTTTTCTTTTTAATAGTTAGACTTAGACTAAGATTATATATAAAAATAGATGAAAAAATATTTCGTTAGACTGTCTGTGATTGATGGTTAAATTTTTCTGGTTATTGTTCTGAAGTGCTCGTTGCCTTTAAAATTCTCTCTGGTCTACGATTGAATATGTTTAGGCGGTACAGTGGTTAATTTTGAAGTGCCCTCTTAATAGCTATTGGGAATTTAGGAGTACTAAACCTGAAATATTATGGTAAATCTCGACATAGTCTTTTCAATATAGTTTTGAAGAAAATAAGTAGGATTTGAAAACATAATAAACGGATTGAAAGGAGTCAGGGCGATTCGATATGTATAATCTGCTCGATTATGTAAAATACAAATTAAATTCTATTTGTCATAAAATCTATCTATCTATCGTAAAAGTATTAAAATTGGTTTTTGTTTTTTATTAAAAAAAAATAAACTGCTAACAAGTCGGGCGCAACTTTATTATTTTTGGGACAAGTTAAAGATGCATGGAAAGTCAATATGCAAGTTAAAGTGGTTAAGGAAGACTAAGTGGAACCCCCTTTCACAAGTGAAATCCACTTCCACAAGTGAAGCTTCCTTTCACAAGTGGAACCCCCTTTAGGGCAGGGATGATGCCAATTCAACAGTAGCTCCAGTATATGTAATCAATATTTCATTAGTTTATACAAGTTTTGGTTTTTATGAGGGAGGGGTGATATTAAGGGTGGGTGGATGTCAATAATTTTTCAATTGATTGCTTCAATTACGTCCAATATTCTCGGCATAGAATTTAAGTTTCATAGACGAAGTTGCATAGAATTTTCATAAAATTTCATTCACGAAATCAATCATTTGTACGGGAGGGGGTAGACGAGGTAAGGGAAATGTAAAATTTGTGAAGCAGTTTTATTTCATTTCTCTTGTAAGGTGCTCGTACAACATTTCTAGTTCTTAGCTTTTAATTTGTTGGTTTATAGTTGATTTATTGAAATTGGACGAAATCATACTTTTGTATGGAAGGAAGTAGAAGAGCTAATGCGATTCAAAACTTTTGACGCAGTTTCGTTCTTACTATTTTTAAAAGTTTTTGTGCAAAATTTTAATTTGATAGCTTTTAACAGTTAGCTGATAATTGATTTCTTAAAAATGGTCAAAAAAATAATTTTGTATGGGAGGGGGTAGAAGTTTTGAAGTATTCGGTTAGTTAATAGTTCTTTAATTTTAGGATTTTTTTTTAAATGCATTTCGCAAATTTTCAAGTTTGTATCTTAAAATTTCATACAAAAATGTTCAGCTTATGTGTTTTTTTCGTTGCACGTGAAACGCCTTGTGCACGTTAAACTCCCACTTCGGTGCATAACAATTGTGGAACAAATTATTATTTTTTTCTATGTACATCAAATAGTTGTATCCACATGCAAAATTTAAACGTTGTATTTTTCACCAGAGCCCTAAAATATCACTCAAAATTTTCGATGTTTATGCTTACCACCTGCTTCCACCCCCTATAAGAAATAAATAATCTCTTTCTTTATTTCACTTGGTTTACTTACCTTGTTATGTATTTAGTAATTGCAGCAGACTCCATTCAATTAATAATTGAATTAATAAATTGGAGTCTGAAACAGGCTCCCAGTATTGTAATTATTTTAATTTTTTTTCTAGAAAACGATTTCGTCCTCGTCGCAGCGCTACAGCCCCTTTCGGGCCTTGGCTTCCCGTAACCGAAGTCTCCATCGATCTCGGTCCAGTGACCGCGTCCTCCAATTTTTAAATCCGAGCAGCGATGAACAGTCTTCGTCAACAGAGTCGGACCAGCGTTTCCTGGATTTTCGCACTGGCCTCCGGCCCTCCGTTTTTCCCTCGAATACCCCTTTTTAGGTATTCGAGTTTCGTCCATCCTTTGTACATGGCCAGCCCATTGCAGCTTCCGCAGGCTGGTTCGTCGAATATATCATACAGCTCACTGTTGTATCTAATTCGCCATCGGTCACCATCACGTTTCGCTCCAATTATTCGTCTCAGGACCCGTCTTTCGAAAGCGTTCAACATATTTCCGGATGCTTGTGTAAGGGTCCATGTTTCGCATCCGTAGCAAAGCACAGGTCTTACTTTTGATTTGTAGACTTGGAGTTTGGTCTTCCTGTGTACGCAGCTGGCCTTAAGAATAGCTAAGACTGAATAATACGTTTTATTTGCGAGCTGGATTCGTCTTTTTATTTCATTCGTTTCATTTCCACTCTTTGTCAATTTTGTGCCTAAATATATGAATTCGTCCACATTTTTCAAATTATATTCGTCAATTGTAATGTTTTGTCTATTGGGGGTCCTTTTCCTTGTTTGTGTCATTATTTTCGTTTTTGTTTCATTGATTTTCAAGCCAACTTCTTTTGCTGCTTGATCGAGGCTTAGTAGAATTTCTTTTGCGGATGTGAAAGAGCGTGATAATATGTTGATATCGTCCGCATAACCCACTATCTGGCTGGATTTATAAAGCAGCGTACCTCTTGTGTCAACGGGTAACTTTCTGATGACGTATTCTAAAGCTAGGTTAAAAAGCAGAGGGGCCAGCCCATCAGCCTGTTTTAGTCCGACATTTGTGTCAAAGGCATCAGTTAGTTGGTTGTTGACTCTGACTTGTGATGTTGTTGATGTCATCGTCATTTTGGTCAGTCGGACTAGTTTTGTTGGGATGCCAAAATGCAGCATTATTTTGTACAGTACGTTTCGATCAATACTGTCGTATGCTTGTTTAAAGTCCACAAAAACCTGGTGACCGTCGATGTTGAATTCCCAGCATTTTTCAAGCACTTGCTTGACCGTAAAAAGTTGATCAGTCGTTGATCGACCTGCTCTAAAACCGCCTTGGTACTCCCCAATCACATTGTCAGCGTAAATTTTAATCTTATTTTCTAATATTTTTGTCAGTATCTTATATGACGTGCAAAGTAGTGAGACACCTCTGTAGTTTTTGCATTGCAGTTTGTCTCCCTTTTTGTGGATAGGGCAAATAATGCATTGGCACCACACCTCCGGTATTTTCTCCTGATTCTAGATGTACTGAATCACATTATGGATGGCATTTCGGTTGCAACTTCCGCCATATTTAATTAGTTCCGCTGGAATTTCGTCGATGCCCGGCGCTTTATTGCTTTTCTGGCTTCTGATGGCAAATTCGACTTCTTCCAACGTTGGAGGATCCAGTGGGCATTCGTCGGAGGTTTGGAGACCTATCAGCTCCGATGTTCGGGAGCCGTGTGCGGGATTAAGGAGCTCCTTAAAGTATGACGCCCACCTTTCCTTAATCTGATTATCCTCGGCGATGATAGTGCCATTTCTGTCTTTACAGAGGGTTGTCTTAGGCTGATATCCACGTCTTAGGCTTTTCACTACTTTGTAGGCTTGTCTTGTTTTATTGCTCGCAAGATTGTCATCGATATTTCTCAATTGGTCGTCATAATATTTTCTTTTCTTACATCTAATGACCTTATTTGCTACTCGTCGGAGATTTTCGTATTTTTCTCTCTTCGTTCTGGTAGTCCTTTCGAGAAACTGTCTGTACGCCTGATTTTTCTTATCTAGCGCATCCTGGCATTCGTCGTCGAACCAGTCATTTCTTTTGCGCCGAGCTTCATACCCAACCACTAGTTCTGCAAAGGTCTTTATGGTTGCCTTTATATCCATCCAAACTTGGTTCACAGGCTTCGGTATGTCATCCTGCAGAATCGGAGTGAGCTCTCTTTCAAGTGCTGCTGCGTAATTTTCCGCAGCTGACGCCGTTTGGAGCTTTTCGATGTCGAACTTACGAAGAGGGCTGGTCTTTGTTTGATACGCCTTTGACATACGACATCGATATTTGGATTTGACCAAGTAGTGGTCCGAGTCACAATTTGCTCCTCTGAATGTTCGAACGTCAATGATGCTGGAGGCCCATCTCCGCTGGATAAGGACATGGTCTATTTGGTTAAAGGTATTGCCATCTGGTGATGCCCATGTTCTTTTATGGATGCGTCGATGTGGGAAGCATGTCGAACTTATAACTATGTCTCTGCTGCATGCAAAGTCTATCAGGCGCTGGCCGTTGTCGTTACTTTCGTCGTGGAGGCTATGCCCTCCAGTTGTTCCACGATGAGTCTCTTCATTCCCGACCTAAGCGTTGAGGTCGCCAAGTATTATTTTAACGTCGTTTGAGGGCAATGAGTCGAATAGCCTTTCAAGGCTCGTATAAAAGGCATATTTCGTTTCCTCATCTTTTTCTTCCGTCGGGGCATGTACATTTATTAGCCATATTTTGAAGAATTTCGCTTTGATGCGGATCGCACACATCCGTTCGTTAATTGGCTGACGATTTGTTTGCGGGTAATACTTGAAACCAATAGCCAATTACTGTTACGCAATAGCTAGAATGCGTTACGATTTCCTTGTAAGCTGTGGATCCCTTTTTGCACATAAAGTGATTTCGTTTTGAAATATTTAAATGCTTATTTCGTTCAAATAGAAATCCTGTTGAGGCTGCGAAAATAAAGTAAATGTCATAATTTCATAGTTAATTGCCTGCGAATAAAAAAGATTCTCAGTGAAATCAAAAAGATTTTATGTAAATAGCGCTTATTTCATTTTAAAGGGATATCCCTTAATATTCTGGACTCATTATTTTTCTGAGTGTAACTTCAAAAAATCTGTCTTTAATACCTGGAGCAAATGCCTCGATCCTTTCACTTCCGGTTTTACCTTATTTACTTAAAGTATTGCCCATTTACAATTCCTTTTGGCATTGCCAGATATCAATTCATAAGATATATAAATAAAAGACATGGTTTATATACAACCCTTAAGTATTAGCTACTTCTTTTACTTTCATTTAAATTAATGGAGATTAACAACTCTTACGCAAGAAAACGAGGTTATGGAATTTCTTGTGTAAAAAGTTTGAAATTATTTAACTTAAATTGAGCCTCAAGTTAAACAAACGAGGTTAGTTTTTGGGTGGATTGTTGTTTACGATGGGGAAAGTTTCATTGCCCAACTTTTTGGGCTGTTGAGCAGAGCGGAGCAGGGCGGAGCAGGGCTAAAAGCGAAAATTTTACTTGCTAATATTACGACTTTGGATGCAGATAGAAAGCTGAAACTCAACTTTCGTATTTATAGCGAGAAAAATAATAATAAATGGGTGGGGTACAAGAAAGAGGGCTATAATATGAAAATGAATGCCTTAATGGGAGCACTCCCAAGAGCATTTTCAGTGCAAATTGAGGAACTACTTACCCGATTTCGTCAAAATTTTGCAGGCATGTATTTTACTCGAAACTTAGCAAATAAATTACAATTAAAACCAATTTACATGGAATTTTCTATAAAGCTTCAAAATTTAATAGTTTTCTCATGCAAGAAAAAACATTGTAGAAAAAAAAATCAAAGTCAAAATTAAAAAAAATCTCAAATGCCCTACTCGGTTGGCAGCCAGTAGAGCTACCTTTCCAAAAAAAAAAAATCCAGTGGATAGGTTTTGTGTAGTTTTTTAGAAAAGTGTACCCAAATATTAAGAGTACAAATAAGTTTTCTATCTATAAAAAATGGTACATTACCTTTTATTCATAGTATTCACTTAGCCACTACTTTTTTCCCAACTTTCTGGTAGACCTATTTTGTAGCTATCCACGAATCGGCCAAATTTGTAGTATCTTCTTATGATATAAAGCGCTGCTTAGATAGGTCATGTGCCATCGACAGGAACAAGTGACAAGTGGGGTAGGACTTCCCAATTAAGTGTTTCCAAATAGGTTTTGGCTAACGCCGCAACATGCGGACGAGCATTATCATGTAGGAGATTAATTTTGTCGTATCTGGAGTAGTAATGTTGCGTTTTTTCTTGAGTGTTAGGCTCAATCTCATTAATTGTGTTCGGTAGAGAGCTCCAATAATGGTTTCGACTGATTTGAGCAACTCATAATACATGACTCCAAGCTGATCCCACCAAACACAAAGAATGGGTTCTTTTCCATGAATATTCGGTATGGCTGTCGATGTTGAAGCGTGGCCAGGGGATCCCCGTGATTTTCTCTTTTTTGGGTTATGGGTTATACGATGCAAAAACCCTTGCTTTTATGCCAGGCAAGCAGTATTTCCCACATGCAAAAACATAAAAAAATTTTTTTTTGGGTGGATAGTTGCGGATCTCAGGCGGATACTCATTTTGGGGGTGTACGGGTTTTGGGGGAGGCGGGGAGAGCGCTTAAACCGAAAATACGAATTCAAATATCTCAACCGTGGTTACAGCCAGGAAGTTAAAAATCAACATAAATATAGAGGAGTTTATGGGACAGCTTTTAAAAATAATTTAATTTTCTTATCCATTGGGGTGCAAAAAGGCAGGGCTAAGAACCAATTGTCGGCCGAATTCTTTTTTCAAATGATTATATCTTCGAAATTTCTTACCACGAAAAATTGATATTTTGAAACCGTTAAGATGGCATATAGATCTACTCAAATCAGTTTAGTTAGAAGCTAATTATTGTAAGGGGGAGAGTCAAGGAGGGTGCAAGGAAAACCACTTAAAAATGAATATCTCGACTGTCTCTTAAGCTATGTAATTTAAATTTGAAACGTATAATAAGCTTTACTAGCGAAATATGAAAAAAATATAACATGTGGACATAATAGTAGTGGGGGAAATGGGGAGCATTTCAAAAATGGCGCACTTTCCAAAATTACAAATCAGTATATCTCAAAATTGACTACAGACATCAAATCAAAAATTTATCAGATTGTAGAGCTATATAGTTTTTGTTTTTGGTAAAAAATTTAAGTGGGAAGGTGTAAGGCGAGGGAGGTGGAAAGCAAAAATGTTGAAAATTTTGAGTGATTTTTTTATGGCTCTGGTAAAAGATACAAAGTTTAAATTTTGCACGTCGACACACCTATTTGATGTACATAGAAAAAAACTAATAATTTGTTCCAAAATTGTTATGCACCGAAGGGGGGTCTAACGTGCACAAGGTGTTTCATGTGCAATGAAAAAAACACATAAACTGAAGATTTTTAGGTAGAAACTTGACAATTTGCGAAATGCATTTAAAAAAAATCTCTAAAAGTTTGAAATATTAACTGGTCGAATATCTTCAAAACTTCTACCCCCTCGCATACAAAATTATTTTTTCGACCATTTTTAAGAAATCAATTATCACCTAACTATTAAAAGCTATAAATTTGAAATTTTGCACAACAACTTACAAAAATAGTTGAAATAAAATTACGTTAAAAGTTTTGAAATCGCACTTGCCTTTCTACCCCCTCCCACACAAAAGTATGATTTCGACCAATTTCATTAAATCAACTAATAACCAACAAATTAAAAGTTACAACCTTGAAATTTTGTACAATCACCTTACAAGAGAAAGGAAATAATATTGCGTTACAATTTTTACAATTCCCCTACCTCCTCGACCCCCTCCCATACAAATGTTTGGTTTCGTAAATTTAAAATACACCGAATCCAATGAAAATTCTATGCAACTTCGTCTATGAAACTGACATTATATACAGAAAATATTGGACATGGTTCACACAATCAATTAAGAAACTATTAACATTCACCCACCCTTACTATCACCCCTCACCCTTCCCTTCATGAAAACTTAAACTTGTGTAAATAAACGAATGACATATGGAGCTTTTGAACGTTTCCGCAAAGTGTTAAATTGAGAACTGCTCTGCCCAAGAAGCCTCTTTCACTTAGTCTTCCCTAACCACTCTAACCTGCATATTGACTTTCCACTCATGCGCATTTTTTCCCAAAAATAATAAAGTTTCGCCCGACTTGATGGTAGTTTATTTTTAATTGCAGGTGATTAACTTTTTCCTAAAACTGATAAATATTTCTCCTTATATATAATTTCAGCGATTTCGACAAAAGGACCCACTTCATTCCTCGTTATGCAGTCCCAAACCAATATAGAATGACTAACGTGTTACATTATTTGGGAAACGTGATTTGGAGTTAAGTTTGGGTCTCTGGTCGTCCTTCCACCATCTTCAATATAAACTGGTCTTTTTCATGAAATACAATGCACCATACTCAATATGTTTAAAATTTATTGAGCTGAAATTTTGCATAAAATATTTACTTAGAATTATTAATACCGGAAAAAAATACCACTCCAACTTGTATATTGACTTCTCACGCATCCTCAACTTGTGCCAAGAAAAATAAAGTTGCATCTGATTCGGTGGCGGAATTTTGTTTACGGACCACTTACCTGGAAAGTTTATGCAAAACCTAATAATAGAATAAGAGCCCTCAAACAAAAAATAACAATGGAAAGCGTCAAGGATATGAAGTGCATACATTTATTAATGGTACATACGAGGGACGAAAAATGAATTTCCAAGACCGGTGCAAAATGGATACTACGTAGTGGGACGAAAATATATTTTGTAGGTACGGACACAAAATTTATGTATGTAAATGGAGAGTTAAATACTTTACAAAAATAACAAATAATTTGCTTATTGATAATTTTGTTCCCTTTGCCACAAAAGCGGTAAACTAGAATAATATAACAAATTAAATAAAATATTGTGTAAAAATTAGATATTCTTAGAGAGCTCCTCAAGTGCTTTCCAATAACACTGAGTTTGTATTGGTATCTTCGAAATGTTTTTCGTCTCGCTACGCAAGACCCGTGTGGTTTTTGACAGTTTATTATAATTATATGTAATTCGTATGTATTCTAATTTTTTGTTCAAGGGCTCTTAGACTTTACAAATAGTTTAGAACTAATGTCTCAAGATTATTTCAGACAAACCGTGCCACCTGCCTACTTCATGAAGAGGCCAACATTTAGTAGCTAACATAATTAAAAATTTACCAATAATTTTGTTATTATTAAATGCCAAAACTTTGAAAACTATTTGACATTCTCCTCGTTTCCAACTATGCCTCCGCCGCTTTTTTTTTCCAAAATTTGGGGCTTTATTTTTAAAGGGTGATTACATATTTGTGATTCAAAGTATTGTCCGCTGCTAGCCACTACTTTTTCACATCTTTCTGGCAATTGTCGGATACCATTTTAATAAAATGATGCGTCTTTTGAGGCGTTCCACGAATCGATCCATTTTTGGACGTTATAAGAATGGAAGTGCTGCGCAGCCAGGCCATGCGTCATCGACCGGAATAGGCAATATTTGATTAATACATCGGGTGGGGCAGGACGTCCTATTTCAGTGTTTACAGGTAGGTTTTCACAACCTGTGACCTGTGACCGAGCGTTGTCGTGCAGTAAAACCACTTTGTCATGTCTCGCTTCGCACTACGGCCGTTTCTCTTTCCATGATTGACTCAAACGTATCAATTGTAGTCGATAGTGATCTCTTGTTGTGGTTTCACTCGGTTTCAATAGCATATGATATTCCACAAGCAATTTTCTCTCTTCCGCCGACATGCCAGTACTCGACGTCAAAATTTATGCTCTTGAAGCGTTGAAACCACTTACGATATATTTTTCCACTAAGAGCATTCGATGAGACTCAACCGTAGTTTTCTGCTTCCATTTGAAAGCAGAAAATTAAAACTTCTCGCAAATGACGAGAATTTGGCTCGAAAAATGACATCTTCGATCAAGAATAAATTTAGGATGCAAACACAAATTTACCAATGTAGTGCTGCCGTTACATTGATAAATGTCCAAACTGACTATTTAACATTTTTGATAAATCTATTGCGATCAGCACTTGCCTTATCTATTGAAAAACGGCAGGAGTACAGTTGCAGATCCTTTAGATAAACTTAGTTTACATTAGTTAGTAAACCTTTAAAGAAGGATTTTTTTTATTTTCGTTTTCCTTCATTTGACTTCAATTTTTATTTGCATAATTCTTCTTACTCCAGTGTATTCTATTCTATTCTAACTTGTCGAAATCTAGTTTCCGTTTCTTGAAACTCCAGCAATTTCTTCAATTCTAAGATTCATCTTTGAGCTTATTATATTGATGCATCGATGGGAAGTGGTATTGTAGCTATATTTTGTTATTTTATCCGAAATGTCTAAGAATGTGAATAAAATATTTTCAAAACTTAACCTCTGAAAAACTGTTAGAATTCCTGAGATGTGTAAACTAGGGATGAACTATTGAAAACCCACGAAAACAATTTAAGCCTTTTAAATTATTCTAAGAGCTTAAAGAACAAAGACGATTTCGTGAATAAAAAGTTTGCAATTCATTAGTTTATTCGAAAGAAAAACCAGTCTCAAAAATTATTTCTAATGCGGATGACGCAAACTCTTTCGAAAAAGAAAAAAATAAAATAAAATAACACAATAGTTTGATCGATTAATATTTTTGAACCTTTGTAAGCTCTTGACGTCGCAGAAAAGCTAATACAAGGAGTATTCTTCTTCTTAATATATGTATAATAGAATAAAAACAGTGTTCAATTCTGACTTTTCTTTTTATCATATCTAAAATTGCACAGCAAGACTTTTGAAACTTTATCACATATTGGTTATTGCTTTTATTTCCTTCAGTTGTTTTCAAATCAAGATAGGAAATAATCATAAAATACTCGTAAAATCTTTCTTTATTTATTATTTAACAAATTGTTGAACGAACTCGATGACATTGTGTTTCACTATGCCGTAATCTTTCTATTTTATCGATGAATACGAAATTGGAGGTTTTTGAATTTTTCGCTTTCGTTCTTTTGTGAAATTGTAATTTTTTGTGTGGTTACTAATTTTTTTATTTTGTTTTTTCTTGAATTAAGTTATTCTTGAAAATGGTGACCTTGCATATCGTCTAAATAGAAACCTTTGTTGGAGTTTCATGCTTTCGTCACACCACTACCAATCAATTAACACGAAACTATGTCTTCGGTGCAGTTTTGTTACTCAGTTCTAAACTACAGGCTTAGGTTGCAGGAGGGTGATTTCGGAAAGTAAACATTGCACTGGGACCAGCTAGTTGGGCTCATTGTTCTCTCCCTATTTAAAAATATGAGATGGATATTACTTCTCTTGTGCTAGTCACTTGGTAAGGTTTGTTAATCGAATTAGGTTCAAATGTTTGACGTCTCTGAGGTCTTCCAGTTCTGGAAAGAATCTAAAGCCTAAAGAAAGGAGATGACTGTTAGAGATAGTGTTCAATAGGTTCTTCGTATTGCTCGCAGCTTCTGCAAAGGCTGTCACTCGCAATACCCGTCTTGAATGAACGGAGTTTTGTTTTAGCGAGAATGACCTGTGGTCAGACTGACAATAGTATGGAGACTATAGCTATAGATAGCTATGGTATGTATACTACTATACTATACTATACTATACTATACTATACTATACTATACTATACTATACTATACTATACTATACTATACTATACTATACTATACTATACTATACTATACTATACTATACTATACTATACTATGTATACTACATTGTAATAGTTGAGCTGTAATGGTTGTATTTGTTTTTTTCCAAAATGATTTTGGCTGTTCCATAGCTATCCAGATCTGAGAGTATTGAAGTGCACTTAGGGTGGCTGCATTTCAAGTAAAACTAGAAACTAGTTCAGTTTAAATTAAATAAACACAAACTTTATTAAATGAATTTCAAATAATCACTATACACTTTTTGTTTACAATATGTAGCTCTACCCTGTGCCCCTTTCGCAAACGCTCGCATTACATACTTTACCACATCAGAAATATTCTAGAAGATTCTCTGCTGTTCTCGTTTTTTTCTGGTTATGCCAGGGAGGAGTGGAGTCTTCATTAGATACCAAGCCTGTGCTATATGCACGATTCACTTTCCTGATTCTGACAAAGAACTGTCAGCCGATGTTCGCCTGCGTACTAAACTAAACCCCGCACTCAGACTTCAACCACTCTCCCCACGGGACGGCGCTAGGTAATACTACGCGGGGCTGGCTAGCATTTTATGCTGTGCTCCTAATATTGCTTCTGCTCTCCTTTCTCTCTCGATTTTCCGAAGATCCTTTTGCACATTCGTTACGAGTATGCAAAATTCCTTCCAATTTTCCTCCGATTCCATCATGTAGCCTATGATGAAGGGTGTACTCGGCATAATAATTCTCCATTCTGCGAAGCGACTGCAGTTGAAAACCACGTGTTCTGTGTCAGCTTCCTGATCTGGATTTTCTGGACAAAGAGGCGAGTTATCATCTCCGAACCCATGTAAGTATTTGCGTTAGCCGCCGTGACCTGAAAGTAATTGCGTGAGATGATAGTTATACATACACATTAGCTATACTATAGATATTAGCTTATATGTACATCTACCTTTTGCTGTGTTGTCCCACATTTTGATCGAGACTCTTCTTTCGTAGGATCCATCTCACTCGCGAGAATGTCAATGGCGATCATTCCGACTATGACACAGGCAACTCGTCCGATATTGATCGCAAACGTTGCAATACGTTGATGACATCTTTTCCTTGTTTTCTTTGTCACTAACGCCACCGCCCAAACCGGAGCAGCGTATAGGAGGACTGAGCTGACTACTCTGGAAAGAAGAATCTTTCTTATATATCCAGGTCCACCGATGTTTGGCAGTATTCGGGCAAGGGCTTTCTGCATTTGCGACGCTTTTTTGCGTGCGAAGTCCACGCAATTTTAAATTTTAATCTGTTATCGAGCATAACTTCTAGATATTTAATTGCCAACATGAATGTTCGCGTATTCAATTTTCTTTTGACTTGTTATTAGAACAACCTCTCTTTTGTGGTCAGCTAGTTCTAAATCGGCGGACTCTAGCCAGTCTTTGATTTTTGATACTGTTCCGTTTGTTGCTGACTCTATTTCGTGGATGTGCTTAGCCACGGTAACAACGGCGATGTCGTCTACGAACTCGATAGTCGCAGAGCTCCATCGTCCATGATGGTCCTCTCCTGTGGAATACAGAAGAGGGCCCAGTACTGTTCCTTGTGGGACTCCCGCGGTGACGTGGTAGAACTTTAACCTCTCATCAGTTTGGAACCTCAACTTCCTGTTGGTGAACTAGTTTGAAATTATTCTCAACACGCAGTATGGTGAATTCATCCCGGCTAATGATCTCTTTATAAGTGACTAATCTACCGAATTAAAAGCATTTTCAATGACCAGTGTTAGTACTGCACAATATTTCTTTGTCCCCCATTGCTATCTATTTCCTTGTATCGCCTCAGCTGCAGTATCGAATAGCACTTTCATGGTGTCAACAGTTGAACGGGATTTCCTGAATCCGAACTGGTGGTTTGACAATGTTCTTTTCTTCTCTGCTGGTACGAGCAGTATGTTGTTTATGATTCGCTCAAGGATTTTTCCTATGTGTCAAGTAGGCATATTGGGCGATATGACGATGGTTCTCCAGGAGGCTTATTTCATTTTGGTAAAAGCACCAAATGTTGGAGCTTCTATGGTTAAGGAAAGACTTCTTCCTCTAATTACTTCTAACTCTTAATAGCTTTTAATTTGTTGGTGTTAATTGATTTACTAGAACTGGTTCGAATAATACTTTTGAAGAGGAGAATAGAAATTTTGAAGATATTCCACCAGTTAATATCTTAACTTCTTTTTTTTAAACGATTCTAGTTCCTAGCTTAATATTTCCATCAAAAATTTTAGTTTCCCATATTATGAAATATTAATAGGGAGCTTTAGTAATCGTGAACATTTTCTAAATTCGTTTTTCGACTGATTTACGCGTTTTGAGGTCCAAGGAGTCCAAAAATGAGTTTCTCCATAATGTGTGTCTGTTTGATTCTTAATGATAGCTGAAGTATATCTCCACAGAATTGCGAAAAATCGGGCTCCGCTTCGAATATAACCCTGTTGTTTTGAACATGATTTGGATAATTAATTACATAATAATTAGCTTATTATATAAATTTAATATTACTTAATATAATTTAATTTAACTTAATAAAATCCAATTTGATAAGTGTGATAGGCACTGGTGAAAGAATGGTCGAACATGATGTGCAGTACCTTATAAAACTGAGCGTAGTTTCACTTTGTATGTCAGCTTACTTATTGGAGGTATGCAGGGTACGCTGAGTCTGTTAACTACTTTACAGCATTTGTTATTACACTCTAGATGAAATTTGAGATTATTATAAGCTTGCTCTAAGTTTGTAATGCTAAAAAATAAGGCTTGGAGAAAAAAACGAATGATACAGAAGTTCATATAATCATTCAAAAATCTCAAAACCGGATGTCCGTGCTTGAGAACGCGTTGAGCTAGATAGTTCAAATTTAGTATACGTCATTTTTAATAAAAAAGTAAAGTCTAGTTCGTGAACGGGCCAAATCGCTCCACTTCTTCTAGCCCCTCCCATACAAAATGACACAATTGTGTAATTTGACAATAAATGGACTTGCTCGAAAAATATAAAAGCTATTGGTCTCAAATTTGGAACATATTATTTTTATGATGATATCAATCTACCGTATAAAAATGATGCGTGTGCTCCTTCTCCTTCCACCACCTCCCATACAAACTGTACTTTTTCATGAAACACTCTAAGCCAATTTACTCATTGCGTATACGTTTTAGCGAGCTCAAATAGTGAACCAAATATTTATTGAAAATTATTAATAAGTTGTGAACCAAATATTTATTTAAAATTATTAGTAAGACCAAAAAAACTTAGACGATTAGCTTTACTCCTTCTACCCCCTCCCATACAAAATGACACAATTTCGCAATTCGATAATAAACGGATTTTCTCGCAAAGTATAATAGCTACTAGTCTGAAATTTGTAATATATTATTTTTATAATAATTCCAACCTGCGGTATGAGAAATATTTGTGTCCTCCTTCTCCCTCCCCCCCCACCCATACAAACTGCACTTTTTTCTTGAAATGCTCTAAACCAATTTACTCAGTACGTATAAAACTTACCGAGCTCAAATTATGCATTAATCACTTATTTGGATCATTAGTAAGATAAAATTAGACGATTAGCTTTACTCCTTCTACCCCTCCCATACAAAATAACACAATTTTGCAATTCGACAATAAAAGGATTTGCTCCAAAAGTATAGATGCTATTGATCTGAAATTCGGAATATATTACTTTTATTATAATTTCAATCTACTGAATAAAAATTCCTTCCCTTCCTTCTACATACAAAATTCACTTTTTCATGAAATACTCTAAGCCAATTTACTAAGTGCGTATAAAATTTATCGAGCTGAAATTGTGCACTTAATATTAATCTAGAATTACTAGTAAGGGCAAAAAAAGATTAGACTATTAGCTTTACTCCTTCTACCCATCCCATACAATCTGACACAATTTTGCAACTTTACAAAAAAATTTTGCTGAAAAGTGTGAATACTACGGATCTACAATTTAAATCATATCAAGCGTATGATGCTTATAGTTATTTCCGAAAAGGTCTTTAAGAACTCGCCCCTCCTTCTACCACCTCCCATACAAACTGCACAATTTCACTAAATCCAATACACTAATTTTCTCAGTACCTATGAAATTTTTGAATCTAAATTTTGTGTAAAACATTTTGATAGCAACTTTAGCGGAATGAGAAAAATAAACTGCCAACAAATCGGGCGAAACTTTATTATTCTTGGGACAAGTTGCGGATGAAAGTCAATATGCATGTTAGAGTGGTCAGGGAAGGCTAAGTGAAAGGGAGTTCTTGGGCAGGGCTGTTATCAATTTAACAATATTTCATTCGTTTCTGCAAGTTTGGGTTTTTATGAGGGGAGGAGGAGGGGTAATAGTAAGGGTGGGTGGATGTTAATAGGTTTTTAATTGATTGCTTGAATCACGTCCAATATTCTCTGTATAGAATGTGTTTCATAGACGAAGTTGCATAGAATTTTCATAAAATTCGGTGTATTTTACATTCACGAAACCGAACATTTGTATGGGACGGGGTAGAGAATATAAGGGAATCGTAAAATTTGATATGCAGTTTTATTTTGCTTCTCTTGTAAGGTCTTTGTATAAAATTTCAAGTTCGTAGCTTTTAGTTTGTTGGTTATTAGTTGATTTAATGAAATTGGTCGAAATCATAGTTTTGTATGGGATGGGGTAGAAGGGCAAGCGCGATTTCAAAACTCTTAAAGCAACTTCAATTCAAAAAAAAAAATAATTTTTATAAGTTTTTATGCAAAATTTGAAATTGATAGCTTTTAAGAGTTAGCTGATAAGTGATTTCTTAAAAATGCTCGAAAAAATAATTTTGTATGGGAGGGGGTAGAGGAGGTAGGGGAATCGTAAAACTTGTGATGCAATTTTCTTTCATTTTTGTTGTAAGATGCTCGTACAAAATTTCAAGTTCGTAGCTTTTAATTTGTTGGTTATTAGTTGATTTAATGAAATTGGTCGAAATCATACTTTTGTATGGGAGGGGGTAGAAGGGCGAACGCGATTTAAAAACTTTTAACGTCATTTCATTTTAATTATTTTTAAAAAATTTTGTGCAGAATTTCAAATTGATAGCTTTTAATAGTTAGGTGATAATTGATTTCTTAAAAATGGTCGAAAAAATAATTTTGTATGGGTGGGGGTAGAAGTTTTAAAGGTTTTCGACCAGTTAATATTTGATATATTTAAAGATTTTTTTTGAAATGCATTTCGCAAATTTTCAAGTTTCTACCTTAAAATTTCACTCAAAAATTTTCAGTTTATGTGTTTTTTTCAATGCGCATGAAACACCTTGTGCACGTTAGACCGGGTGGTCGGTTTATAACAATTATGGATGAAGTTATTATTATTTTTCTATGAACATTAAATAGACGTATCTTCATGCAAAATTTAAACTTTGCATCTTTCACCAGAGCCCTAAAAAAATGACTCGAAATTTTCGACATTTTTGCTTATCACCTCCCTCCCCTTATACCTCCCAACTTAATTTACCAAAACTAACCATTATGTAGTTCTATAATCTGTCAAATTTTCGATTTGATATCTGTACCCTTTTTTCAGATATAAGGATTTGTAATTTTGAAAAGTGCGCCATTTTTGAAATGCTTCCCATTTCTCCCCATTAATATTATTTCAACATATTATATTTTTTTTGTATTTTTGTAGTGTAGCTCAATACACGTTTTAAGTTTCAATTACATAGCTTAAGAGATAGTTGAGATATTAATTTTTAAGTGTTTTTCTTTGCACCCTCCCTGACCCTCCCTCTTACAATAATTAGCAATTCTCTAAGCTGATTCCAATAGAACTATACGCCACCTTAATGATTCCAAAATATGAATTTTTTACGATAAGTAATTTGAAAAAACAATTCGGCCGACAATTTCTTTTTAGCCCTCCTTTTTCAGACGCCAATGGATTAAAAAAATCAAATAATTTTTAAAGTTTGTCATACAACCCTCTCTATATGTGTACTGATTTTCAACTTCCTATCTGCATTCGTGGTGGAGATATTAGCAGGTGTAGCTTTTGACTTTTTCCTTCCCCTCGCCACCCCCTTCTACCTTACACCCCCCAAGATTTAGAAAATAGAGCTCACTTACCCAATCAACAATCCATCTAAGAACGAACATTCTACCTTTAACGGTCTCGGAGATATGAGTCCATATGTACGGCGTACGGCGGAGACGGATTTTTTTTTGCATTTTTGGTCTAATTTAGTCATGAAATGCGAGAAAAAAAAAATTTCAGGGTAGCAAATTCTTTTTTTTCTTGTGTCGATCACAATACTTTATTATTATAAAAATAAAGTAAATTAGTTCAATGTCGTCAACCCCTATACCATTTCCCCTACAAAATTTCTTGAATTCAAAATATTTCTGTTTCATGTAGAGTATCACACGATTGGGCTTTACGCCCAATCCTAGTCCTGTTACGTTTAATATGTTCATTTCGTTCGTAATATGTACTATGTTGATATTCCTTTAGTGGTCTTCAATGTCTCTTTAGCCTGATATTGTCATTGAGTTTGCATTTATTTAAGATATGGTCAAACGTATTATTATACTCTAGATGAAATCTGAGAGTATTATAAGTTTGCCACAAAGTTTGTAACGCCAAGAAATAAGGCTCGGAGAAAAAAATGAATGATACAGAAGTTCATATAATCATTCAAAAATCTCAAAACCGGATGTCCGTCCGTCCGTCCGTCCGTCTGTCTGTCTGTCTGTCTGTCTGTCTGTCTGTCTGTCTGTCCGTCCGTCCGTGTCCTCTCTAGCTTGAGAACGCGTTGAGCTAAAAAGTTCAAATTTTGTATACGTCGTTTTTAACAAAAAAGTAAGGTCAAGTTCGTGAACGAGCCAAATCGCTCCACCCCTTCTACCCCCTCCCATACAAAATGACACAATTTCGCAATCTGACAATAAACGGATTTCCTTGAAAAGTACAAATGACATTGATCTGAAATTTGGAATGTAATACTTTTATGATGATTCCAATCTACTCTATAAAAATAATTTGTGTCTTCCCCCTCCTTCCACCACCTCCCATACAAACTGCACTTTTTCATGAAATGCTCTATACCAATTTACTCAGTGCGTATAATAGTTAGCAAGCTGAAATTGTGTAAAAAATATTTATTTAAAATTAGTATTAAGACCAAAAAAAAATGAGACGATTAGCTGTACCCCTTCTACCCCCTCCCATACAAAATCACACAATTTCATAATTTCACAATAAACAGATTTGCTCGAAAAATATAAATGCTATTGATCTGAAATTTGGAATATATTACTTTTATGATGATATAAATCTACTGTACAAAAGTTATTTGAGTCCTCCCCTTCCTTCCACCACCTCCCATACAAACTGCACTTTTTCATGAAATGCTCTAAGCCAATTTACTCAGTGCGTATAAAATTGACCGAGCTGAAATTGTGCACTAAATATTTATTTAGAATTATTAGTAAAATCAAAAAAAAAATTAGGCGATTAGCTTTACCCCTTCTTCCCCTCCCATACAAAATGACACAATTTCACAACTTTATAAAAAGTCGATTTTCATGAAAAGTATGAATTCTACTCATCTGCAATTTAAGACATGTCAAAAGCATGATATTTATAGTTATTTCTGAAAAGTCATTAAAAACTCGCCCCTCCTTCTATCACCTCCCATACAAACTGCACTACTTCACTACATCCAATACACTAATTTTCTCAGTACCTATTCAATTTTTAAATCCTAAATTTTGTATAAAACATTTTGATAGCAACCTTACCGTCATGTGAAAAAATTAGTTCAATGTCGTAACCCCCTCTACCACTTCCCCTATAAAATTTCTTAAGATACAAAAATTTCTCTTTCATCTAGAGTATCGCACGATTGGGCTTTATGCCCAATCGTACTCCTGTTATGTTTAGTAATGAAAATATAGCTGTGTAGGGAGGAAGGTTCTCAAAATCTCTAGGATCATACAAGTCCTTAAGCAAAAATAAGAAGTTGCTCCTGTTGTTGTATAACTGGAAAAAGGCATCCCAAATGGTTTTTGAAATTATTCGATTGTATTGACATTTGAAGCATAGCTTATTGTCCAATAGTAATCCGAGGTCCTCAATTTGATCAACATGATGTAATTCAGTTCCACTTATAGTATAGTCATGGAGGTATTGCATCTTTTATAGGAGAAGCTTTTCACGTGGCATTCACTGACATTAAGCTGTAGCTTGTCCTGACGCACCAATCATCAAGTGCAATAAGCTTGGATTGCAGGATTGCGGCATCTGCGGGTGCGTTCATGGCATGATATATTTTCAGATCATCAGAGTACATCAGGTGTGAAACATTTTCTAATACTCTGATAGATCTGAGATGAACACATTAATTAAGAGAGTTTTCAAGTGACTTCCATGGAGTACCCCCCAGAGGATACTAGTATTTTCTTGAAAATAAAGCCATAGAACTTGAAAAATTGAGTTCTTTTACTAAGATAATATTTAAGACAGTTAAGTAAAGATCAGAAAAATTCTAGCACTATAATAATATGGCCCTCCAAGTTGGGGGTTGGGCGATGTGTTAACAACTCATCCTCGGAAAAAACACACCCGTTTCGAAACCTGAAGCAACGCCTCGGACTGGATTGATTCAACGGCAACGACCACGCAAACGAATAATGGACTATTCCTTTGGATCTTGGAACGTGCGATCCCTGTACAGAGCAGGAGCAGTGAGAGAGCTTCTGGAACAGGCAGTCAAACACAATATAAACATAATTGCACTCTAAGAAACTAAATTATTAGGTAACGAGATTAATGACTTAAGATCGCACACAATTTTCAAAAGTGGGAAATCATCGGGAAGCCGGGAATTTGGAGTTGCGTTTATCGTCGACAAGAAGTTTAAACACCAAGTTACCAACTTCAAATCCGTCAATGAACGATTGTGTGCAATCCGCATCAAAACAAGTTTTTTTAATGTTTGGCTTATTAATGTCCACGCCCCAACGGAAGACAAAGACGACGAAGTTAAAGACGATTTCTACAGCACCTTAGAATCAACATTCGGTTCCCTTCCGTCGAATGATATTAAAATAGTATTAGGTGACTTTAACGCGAAAGTGGGCAAAGAAGAAGCATACATAGGGACAATTGGAAGGCATAGTCTCCATGATATTAGTAACGACAACGGCCAGAGGCTGACTGATTTCGCCAGCAGCAAAAACCTTATTGTAAGCTCGACATGCTTCCCGCATCGTGACATTCATAAGAGAACGTGGGCTTCACCCGACGGAAGAACATTCAATCAAATAGACCATGTTCTAATAGAGAAAAGGACGGCCTCCTGCATTCTCGACGTGCGTACATGTCGAGGGGCTAATTGCGACACAGACCACTATTTGGTAAAGACCAAGTTTCGATGTCGAATCGCAAACCGAGGACACTCAAAAATACAACCGGTTCCTAAATTCGACATAGGGAAACTCAAAAACGAGACAATAGTTGCGAAATATGCGTTAGCCTTGGAGAGGCACTTCACGACAATGCTGAATACCACTGTCAGCATGCCAATAGAAGAAATGTGGCAAAAAATCAAAGATGGCATTACATCTGTCGCAGAGGAGGTGATAGGACAACAACCCCGGCGCAAAAGAAATGATTGGTTCGACAAAGAATGCCAAGATGCCTTAGAACGAAAAAATGAAGCTTACAAAATATTAACGGAACGGCCGACACGAGCCAAACAAGACAAGTACAAGGATCTTAGACGATTTGCAAACAAAATATGCAGACAAAAAAAAACGGAAGTACAATAATGACGAAATTAAAAACATGGACGAACAATTTAAATTACACAACACAAGAGCCGCATATTCCCTTGTCAAAAGGATGAAAGAAGGTTACAAACCGAAAACGACCCTATGCAAGGATGCGGAAGGGAACATTATAAGTAACGCGGAAGATATAAAACTAAGATGGGTACAATATTTTGAACACCTTCTTAACCCGAGCCCATCACCTACACGAACAGCAGCAGCAGATACAATAGCAGGTATAACTGATGTAACAGCTGATGAAGGATCCGCTTTGAGTCCTCCCACACTCGAAGAAGTAAAAACAGCCCTAAGGAACCACCCAAACAACAAAGCGCCGGGCACTGATCAAATCCCAGCTGAACTTCTGAAAACCGGCGACACCTGCATAGCGCATCTCCTACATAGATTAGTCGCGGACATATGGACGCAGGAAATACTTCCTGAAGATTGGCGCAAGAGCATCATATGTCCAATTTATAAAAAAGGTGACAAACTCTGCGGCGAAAACTACCGAGGAATATCTCTGTTGTGTACGTCTTATAAGATTTTGACGAAAATTCTAGAAAAGAGAATTAAGCCCTATGCTGATAAAGTAATTGGTGAATACCAAGGCGGATTTAGAGCTGGACGCTCAACCACGGACCAGATATTCTCAGTTAAACAGGTGCTGGAAAATAGCTGGGAATATAATATTGATGTGCACCAGATATTTGTTGACTTCAAACAAGCATACGACAGTATCGACAGGCGCGTACTGTATAAAATCATATTGGAGTTTGGAGTCCCACCGAAACTGGTTCGACTGACAAGAATGACAATGACTGAGTCTTTGTCACAAGTCAGAGTAGAAAACGATCTGACTTCCAGTTTTAAAACAGACAACGGCCTTAAACAAGGTGACGGCCTCGCACCAATGCTTTTCAACTTAACACTCGAATATGTTGTTCGGAAACTTCCCGTTGACACCAAGGGAACACTATGCTTCAAATCCACACAACTCGTAGCATATGTTGACGACATAGATATCCTTGCAAGATCTCTGGAGAGTGCTAAGGAAGTATTTGTAAACCTTGACTCGGTAGCAAGGGAAGTTGGACTACGCATTAATGAAAATAAAACAAAAATTATGACGCAAACTAGGAAAAAGACGCCAATCAGACAAAATATTACAGTAGGAGACTATAACCTAGAAAACGTAGACAACTTCATATATCTAGGGGCAAATCTATCGAAGGATGGAAGCGAACCCATCGAAATTAAAAGAAGGATAATGATGGCAAACAAGACTTATTATTCGGTACTTCCAATAATCAAAAACAAGAACGTGCACAGGAAAACAAAACTTAAGCTATACAAAACAATCATAAGACCTGTGCTATGCTATGGCAGCGAAACGTGGACATTAACTCAGGCGTCCGAAAAACGACTTAACGCCTTTGAAAGGAAGGTCCTCAGAAGAATCCTCGGACCTGTGAGGGAAGACTCGATCTGGAGAATACGATACAATAGAGAATTGTATGCCATCTTCGACAATCCAGAAGTGTCAACCCTCATAAAATTTAAAAAATTACAATGGGCTGGTCATGTGGAGCGGATGGATGACGGAAGAATTCCCAAACGCACACTAAAAGGGAAAGTCAACGGACAAAGACCGGTCGGAAAACCACGAAAGCGCTGGGAGGATTCGATTGACGCAGACAGCAAATCACTGCTAAGATTTTCAAACTGGAGGACGCGGTCACTGAACCGAGATGGATGGAGGCAAAGCATTCAGGAGGCCAAAGTCCGATTTGGGCTGTAGCGCCATCGTAAGTAAGTAAGCACAAGGAATAATTTGCTTATCTATGAGTGTCTCTAATGAAAGCAATTAAAGCCGTTCTTGATAAGGAGGAAGTCATATTGGGTCTGGCCCGAGAAGACCCTTAAGAGCAAATCTTAAAAATCTTCGCTGTATAGACTCGATTCTATTCTTATAAATATTGTAATAAGGAGTTCAAATAGGGTAGGCATATTCAAGAAATGATCACACAAAAACACCGTACAGTGTCTTTGCAATATAAGGGTAGCCAAAATTCGTTCACCATAGTTTTACAAAGTCCCAAATAGATTTAGCCTTGATAACAATATAGTCAACATGGTTTTGTCGAAGGTAAATTTATTATTAAATAGAACATAAATCGCGTACTATGCTTTCCCCCAAAACAGAAAAATGCCGTGGTGCACTTTCCAACTTTCAAAGGCATATAGTTTAAGGTACACCATAAAAAAAATAGTTTTAAGTCAAAAGAGATAATCATTCGCATTAAATATTTTCGCATCGTCAGCATACAAAAGAATGTTTAAGTTGTAGATGACCGAACTTACGTCATTAATAAACAAAATAATCAGAAGTGGGCCAAGATGACTACCCTTAGGTGCACCCGAACTGTTTGGAATAATCGATGATGAAGCATCTCGAAATCGCACTTGTTGAGTGCAATTAAAAACATAACAGGGCTACGATTGCGCGTAAAGCGCAATCTTACGATACTCTAGATGGAATAGAATTTTTTGTGATCCCAAGAAATTTCGCAAGTGTTAGAAGGGATGACAGCATTGAACTAATTTTTTCCCCATCATGCTAAAGTAGCTATAAAAATGTTTTATACGAAATGCATACTCCAAAAATTGAATGGGAACTGAAAAAATTAGTGAGTTAGATTTAGTGAAAATGTGCAGTTTGTATGGGAGGTGGTAGAAAGAGTTGGGCGATCTTAATGATTTTTTCAGAAATAACTAGGAATATTGTAAAACTGACATCCCTGAAATTTCAGACTAGTGCCATTTATACTTTTCAAGAAAATCGATTTTTTGTGAAGTTGTGAAGTTGTGTCATATTGTATGGGAGGGTAGAAGCAGTGAAGCTAATCAAATATTTTTTTTTGATCTTAGTGATAATGCTAATTAAGAATTTATTACAAAATATGAGCTCAATAAATGTTATATGTTCTGAGAAAATTGTCTTAGAGCATTTCATGAAAAAGTGTAGTTTGTATGGGAGGTGGTAGGTGGGGTGGAAGGAGAGGGAGGAAGCAAATAATTTTTCTACTGTAGATTAAAATTATTATGAAAAAAACATATCCAAAAATTCAGACTAATGGCTTTTATACTTTTCGAGTAAATCCGTTTATTGTCAAATTGTGAAATTGTGGAATTTTGTATGGGAGGGGGCAGAAAGGGTGAAGCTAATCGTCTAATTTTTTTTGACCTTACTAACAATTTTAAATAAATGTTTGGTCCACAGTTTCAGACCGCTGAATTTTATACACACTGAGTAAATTGGCTTAGAGTAATTCATGACAAGTACAGTTTGTATGGGAGGCGGTAGAAGGAGGGGGAGGATACGTAAAATTTTTGTACGGTAGATTGATATTATCATAAAAGTAACATATTTAAAATTTCAGGCCAATAGCTTTTATATTTTTCGTGCAAATCCGTTTATTATAAAATTGCGCAATTGTGTCATTTTGTATGGGAGGGGGTAGAACGGGTGGAGCGATTTGGCCCATTCACGAACTTGACCTTACTTTTTTGTCAAAAACGACGTGTACAAAATTTGAACTATCTAGCTCAACGCGTTCTCAAGCTAGAGCGCGCACAGACGGACGGACGGACGGACAGACGGACGGACATCCGGTTTTGAGATTTTTGAGTGATAATATTGGCTTCTGTATCATTCATTTTTTTCTCCGAGCCTTATTTCTTGGCGTTACAAACTTTAGAGCAAACTTATAATACTCTCAGATTTCATCTAGAGTATAAAGATAGGATTTAATCCGCGTAGTAAGAATAGTAGGAGATTCGGGTGAGCAAAGTTTATGAATCAGTATATTGTGATTAGTTTTATCAAATGCTTTGTTAAAATCTGTATCTATACACTTGTTAGCCTACTTCGATCGTTGGGATCGAAAAATTTGAAAATTCCTGCGGGTTTGTTGTCATTGATCTACCTTTGGTGATCCCGTGTTGGGTCGGGCTAATGATTTCCAGTAAAAGAAAATTACGTCACAGACAATTCCTTGAATAATTTTGGAACACTAGATAGCCTAGTATAGGTCGGTAATTACGTGCGTCGTTCCTTTTGCCTTTCTTGAAAAGGAGATTTATTGTTGAAAATTTCCACAAAGTAGAGAAAACCCCACAACGAAGAGATGCGTTTAATAAGGTACTAAGTGGGGATAAAAGTTCAGAGGAGCACCTTTTAAGCACAAAAGACGGTATTCTATCTGGGCAGTGACGGAGATGTAAAAAATAAGTTCGATCCCGCCAATCCTGCAATCACCTTTTACACAGAACGACAAAATTCGATTTTATCTACCTCTGTAGAAATCGTGTGAGTCCCCTAACCCCTTCTGCCACCTCCTCTACAAAAGTCACACAGAAATTTCAAGACAATACTGCTCTAATTAGTCTTAAAATATACATAACTAGGTTATTGATATGCCAGGATCAATATCATCCCATCTAAAGTCACTAAAACTTCAATTCCATCTACAGTATCTCACGATTGAGGCTCACCCGCAATCGCAGTTCTGTTATGTTTTATTTTCAGCTTAGTTTTAGCCTATCAGTTGTTCAAAACTTCGAAATTCATGATAGCATACGACTAGAGAAAATCGTATCATATCGACACTTTATTGGCAATTATTGCAATTTTTATAATACAAAAACATTACCTTTCAGATACGAAATAAATCGCAGTGAAATGTTTTGCTGATAAAAGCAATTTAAAGAAAAACTCCTCCACCATATTTCATAATTTCAACGGGAATATTATATGATATATCATCTCCATTTGATCGTGAAGTAATTGGTTTGCCGATGCTCCTCAGCTTCCTTAGCTATACCCTCATTTCTCCTGAATTGGTTTATTATAACGCCATTCATTCCATTGCATAACTGCGTGAAAATTTATTGATATTGCTTAGCTATTTCTGTATACCGTAAGCACGATATGTTTCTCAGGTATTTCAGCTGGAAAATTAATAAGAAATCAAAATTTATAGGTTTAACTGCTAATAGTTATTTGGCTATACTCCTACAGTCTAGACTAGACTTCGGTCTAACATCTCACGACACAGCACGAACCAAAAATTCTTCGACACAATCGTTACATCCAATTACCATGAATTCCAGCCTCCTTCGCTGTATCTATAGGAAGTAAAAGTCGTAAGATAACTGCTATTAACCCAAAGAATCAGCCTCTTTCACGACAACAAACAATTTCACCGGTATGGTCACCAAACAAACTTCCAGATTGTCCGTCGACGTCGTCGTGTAGTATGAAAAGAACGCGCTTACTACAAGATCTTCGAACACGGCGAGTAAGTGCCTCCCAGATGGTGTAAAGTCGTTTACGGTGCGTGCGCAGCTTTACCAACCGCCGAACTCTAAAGAAGACATGCGGCTTTCAGGTATGATGATGTTGAGGAATAATTGATGACGACGAAGATGATGGTGTTCGGTGCTGCTGTTGCTGTTTGCTGAAAGTCGCAACTTCGACAAACCAAAACGCGGTCAAACATCAACAAGAGAAGTCAGTTGATCCGCGATAGTCAACCGTTTTGGACGGTAACACTTACTTACCGCTCTGATTTTGCCCAGAATTTAAGAACGAACAAATCGATTAATACACGATCGATCTTTTTTGAGAATTTTTCAAAGTGATCGGTGCATAGAATAATAATTTTTTGGTTTTTTGGCAAATTGCTAATTTTTTTATTGTTTGGTTCCAATTAGTGATATTTAGTGAAATTTAAAAATAAAAAAAAATATATATAAATAAAACAGTTCACGTACATAATAAACGCGATTCCATCAAGTGATTTGTGTGATCGCAACAGCATCGAAATTGATCGCGTTGATCGTGGAATGTCAACGAAAAAGAAGCAGTTCAGCATGAATCTTAGAGATATGGAGAATTTCTTCAAGTACCGCCGGATGCCGTACCCCAAGAGGTAAGTAACGATCTCACTGATCGATTTTTAGTAGATAAATCGATCGTATCTTATAGAATGCTATTAATTACTCAATATCAACTTTATACAGTAATCTAACTTAAAACCGGTACTAAGATGCTATTTAGTTCACTTTTAGATTTAACAAAATGTCGAAATTTTTGAAGAAAATGTGTGCTGACCATACGGTGCGTAGTCACCTGCAATTATTATGGTCTTGTTGATCTCGTTTTCGTGTAATTGAATACCTGAATAGTGGAGTACTTTAATGTAATTTCGACAAGACCATTGTGGAAACGGCTTGTCGGAAATATAGCTTAGTATGAAAAATAATTTTACCCTATCTAAGATTTTGTCGCTACGTGAAATAGAGGCTGCATTTTTCTAGTTCTGGAATATTTAAACACATTTCATCGTACGTCGTCGCGCTATGGAGATCTTGTTAGGACAGTTAGAAAATTAGGAAATAATGTTTGCTAGTTATGTGCACACTTAAAATAATGGAACTAGTTAGATGGCGGTTCGTTGCAGCATAGCTACTTGGCGGACTGGTATTATGCGCTAGATCGAGAATTTTATTTTTTGCAAGCTGGACGAAGTGACTGCTGGCAGATTCCCAAACGTATTAGTATAATTTCATTACGGTGCCGTATAACAAACAAGAAATTTCAGTAAAATGACATGAAATAAAGACAATATTTTACTCGTAGCAACAAATAAGAATGTTTATTTGCTTGTTCGTTAATGATTGATTTATTGAATTTTTTTTGGAGCTTGGAAATTTCGGTCTTAAGGAACATTATTATAAAGAGCTTCGAAATTTTGTGAGACTTAAACATTCGAGAATATTTTTATTAAAATTTTCTGAAGGGGTAATAATTAAAAAGTTATATCTACAATACTTTTATTCACCCCAACTTTTTTCACTTGAATGTTGGATTTTTAATCATAAAGTTGGTACTCATACCAATTTCTCAAAAATCAGTTATGAGCTTTTATCAAGATCGGTCTTGCCAGGGTAAAAATGGAGCAATAGCGCTGGACAGCCCGTTTTAGTGGCATCAGAAGGCAAAAAGTTAATTCTAGTTATGAACTTTAAGAGCAATTTTGCAGTCGAATTTTGTTCTTTCGGAAAAATTTGATAATGTTAATAGTGCTATCAAAAATTTCATGACAAAACTATGACGATAAATTTTCGAATTTCTTGTTATTTAATATTTTCTAACAAAATTGATACAAGTACATATATGTTAATATGTTAATCGAATTTAATTTTTAACATTAACACGTAATGTTAATGCACCAAAGTGTTCTTTGGTTGTCTCTTCTTTTTAATTGCTTAATGCTTTAACAAATTATGTATTTGGTTTTTCTGATTAAATTGATTTTCATCCTTTAAGTTGATTCAATTGTTTGTGTTCTATTTTGAAACTAAAATAAATTCGAAACATTTTTGAACATTTTAAATTGTTTTTAGCAATAAGCATAGTTCAAAAATTGACCAAACAATGAAAAATTTAAAAGAAAAGATTTTCGGATCTTACACTGTTTGATTTATTATATGTGTTACATAATAAATCAAAGAGTCTATAATACGGAGATCTTTCTTTTAATTCAAAATTTCTGTGAAAACATTCACTAAACCAATGACAAATTTATCATCGAAATGTCGTAACATTGTCATATTTTTTGTCGTAAATCAATTGTTTTAGTCGAACTTGTGTCAAAAAAACTTTGATCAAAATGTGGCACATTTAATGACTCCATTGTCGTGCCAGATGTCGAAATCCACGTCAACCCTGCCCGCCATAAATTTTTCACTTTGCCGTCAATGAAAATAATAGAAAACAAAATTGTCACATTTCTGTTGAACGTTTTTGACAGAAGGCAACCTCTGTCTCTCACAATAACGACAAGGTTCTTGTACTTCCGTTAAAATATCGCTCGGCCCGTATCAAAATATTGTCAAAATGGATAAAATGTGCTATAGGGTATAGCCTAGTAGGTAGTGTGTTGGTCTTGTAATGCGAAGGTCGTGAGTTCAAATCCCGGTCGGCGCAATATATAATTCTGGGACATTGCCTGCTTGGATATACCTTAGTCACCTCAATCTAAGAAAATGAAAAATTCGTAGAAAGAGGGTTGTGCGAAGGGCTAACAACCCTTCCACAATAAGTCATGAAAAATGTTAAGGAAGCTGAATATCAGGAGGACAAGGTCCGATTTGGGCTGTAGCGCCATTGTAGAAAAAGTAGAAGAATGAAATGTGGTATTTTTTCATAAGTGTTGATAAAGTTATTTTTAGAATTTTGACCAAATTTCCAACAAAAAAATTTCCTTCATCTTAATGTCACGCGAAATTAAATAAAATGTCGGACAACTGTCATATTTTTTTCGTCAATTAACTCTGAAATTTTTTTTTAAATATATTATTGCCAAAAATGTCTGAAATTTAATATATGCTGTCACACATATAACTAGAAATTTGGTTTCCAGTAAACATTTTTCTGTGACATTTTTATCAAAATTTATTCATATCTGCTCCAAATGCAAGCATTCCAATTGTCCTGTAGCAATATGTTAAAAATTTTGTTCTTTTGGTTCGAATCAATTAAGGAAACCAAAATATTCTATATTCTTATCACACAGAATGCGCAACAATCAAGAATAGTCATGGATGTTGACAGAACTGATTCCTGAGATTGAATAGCGACCTGGCTATCAGTGAAGATGCCAGTATTCTAAGTAGATACTACATTACACTTCAACTATACCGTGGCTACTTTTATTGCCATCACTTCTGCTTGGAACATACTACAATGATGCGGAAGACGGATAGATATGATTAAGTTAAGCATTGCGGACTCTTTCTCCCGTATTTCATCTGTCTCCCACTCTTGTCTCGAGGTGATGACGGTGAAGATATTATTATCAAAATCAAAACTTGAGTTTTCGGTTAAATACTCGAAATCTTCCAGAATTAAGGAGTGACCAGTTGGAATGCAGATCCTCTGGCGAGTTTCTTTATGATGGGCGGCTATACTTGCAGCCATCTGTTTACCAGTAATACTTCGAACTCTGGTCGACTATCAGTAAAATAAATTTTGTCGCATATCATATTAAAGTAGGAGAAGCATCTAGAAATAGATTCATTAAATCCATAATTTGTGCGGTGCGCGATGGGATGAAAAATTGTCCTCTGCCTCAATGGCCTTCCTGGAGCGAAAATTGGGAGATAGCTGAGCAATTCAGGGCTTTTAATGCGATAGGACATAACGTCCTTTATAAACATCACGCATAATAACTTTCTTCGATGACCCAAAGATTGCAACCCAATCAATTGGCATCTGGTTTCATTCGTGGGAATGTTAGTGCTCCAGTTAAATTTACGAAGAGCATATCTAGAGAAATTACGTTGAATTCGCTCAATTCGCAACACATGAATCTGATATACAGGATCCTAATCCACACAGCAATATTCCAAAATAGGTCTCACAAAAGAAACAAAGAGCGCTTTGACAGTGTATGGGTCAATGGAATCTTTAGCATTACGTCTTATAAATCCCAGATTTGAATTAACTTTGGAGATTATGTAGTCAATATCAGAATTAAAGTTAAAATCAGAATCGATCAACACGCCAAGATCCTTTACCTCCGAGGATCTCTGAAGAGATCTGTTATTTAGGTTGCAATCAAATAAAATGGGAAAAGATTTTCTGTGGGCAGAAAATATTTTGCACTTATCAAAATTTAGTTCTAACAAGTTAACGTCACACCAATTATAGAGCTCAGCAATATCAGCCTGAAGTTCAAGACAATCATCCAAGCTTGAAATCTTAGAAAAGAGTTTACCATCGTTAGCGTACAAAAGAGAGCTAGAAAATTTAAATATTGAAGGAATGTCGTTTACAAATAAACCAAAAAGTAAAGGCCCTAAATGACTTCCTTGTAGAACGCCAGATTTAACATCAGAACACGAAGAAAAAATTCAATTTATTTACTCAAATTGCATTCTTTTCGTCAATTAAGATAAAAACCAGTTCAACAGAGTAGAAAGAAACCCTAGTGCCTTGAATTTCTCAATCAAAAGAACATGATGAAACCGATCAAATGTCTTTTTAAAATCTAAATAGAAAACGTCAACTTGAAAGCCTTGTTCCATTGCATCTATACAATATTTAGTAAAAATAGTTAAATTTGTAGACGTAAAACGTCCGCAAACAAAACCAAACTGATAATTTGAAATAACCTCTTTAATATGAAAAATACCTTTTCCTTAACAATTCTTTCAAATAATTTAGGGATTGAGGATAGTTTGGATATTGGTCTACAATTTTCAACCACATGTCTGCAACTAGACTTAAATGTTGGAGATATGAAAGACAGTTTCCAAGTATCCAAAAATGAACCGGACTCAAGCGACTTATTGAAAATAACCGCAACCTTTTAAGAACATAGTTGGAATTTTATCATCCTTTTTGAATGTCTAGATTGCATAGAGAAACTAGTACATCGTCTTCAGTAAGAGCTAAACTGCCAAACCGTCGAACCTTCCTGAAAATTTTGAATTAACTATTGTGGTTGAGTTGCAAACAGATTTAAAAAACGATGCGAACAGTTAATAGGACCCTTCAGCAGAGTTCGATAACTCTCCTAGAAACTCCATTGACTAGGCAGTAATGAGAAATTACGTTTGGAGAAGACCCAAAACGGTTTATTATTACGTTTAATCTTTGATTCAACTGAGTCGATATATTGTCTGTTCGTTGCACCTTGCCAAGAAGAGTGTAGTTTCTCTCCGTCTTTTGGACAGTCCACCACATAATCATACCATAAAGCAAGATGGGTCTGATAACGGCAACGTAAAATCAATGAGCTACTTTGGGCTGCATTGCCCATTTCTTACCTATGGCTTTCTTACAAGAGTAAAACGCAACAGTAGCTTTGGCTACACGTTCCTAAATATTAAGTTTCCAGCTCAGTTTCCCGTCCGAAATAAGACCCAAATATTTCCCTAAAATAAGACTGGAACCATCTAGGGTAGGCGGTAAACGTGGGAAATTTTGTGTTTTCCTTGTGAGAAGGACTGTGGGTGTGTGTGGGTCCAGTCCCAGTCCATATTCATGAGTCCTTTTAGAGAGCTTTGAGAGGGCATTTTGCACAACCTTGCCCAGAGTACTCGGATGCATACCAGAGATGGATATCGCAACTTTGCCCACATAATCAATCACTTTACAGCCTGCCTCTTCTAAGTAGTTTGGAAATAGTCCATTGACCGCCACGTTCCAAAGAAATGGAGGGGTACTTCTATTAACAAATCTTCTAGCGGATGGAACGCCGACTTTTGTGCTGATAATCCTAGATGGCAACATCAAATTAATCAGCGCGCGAAGCGAAGCGTCCACCTATAGAATTGAATGGTCGTTGAAAGCCTCCTCGATATAGATAAATGCTACCAAGGTCTGCCCTTTAATACTAGATATTTTTTGATATGGCATACGAGTGTGTGTAGGGCCGTTTCAATCGATTTCTCTACCTCAATGGTTCTAAGGTTTTTAGACACTATGAAGATAAACTTATATGTATTAGATTCTTCGGAAATGCTTATTCCCGCTTTAGGGAGAAGAACCAATTTCTCCTTCTTCTACATCTCAGGAATTTGGACCAGTCGTATGCAACCTTTAAAACGCGTCCAACCAGGGAAGAATAATATTAGAGGTGTTTTGAAATTCAGTATGTACCATGCCATCCGGTCCTCGTTGCGGAGCCGAAAAATGAGTATTTAAGAGACGATCAAAGGTTTCGTCACAGGTTCTTATTCTGTCAGATTTCTTTCTGTAGCTGCACATGAAGGGGGAGGTAGGGAGAATTTTGCGAAGTATTGACGCTTCGGATGTTTGTTCTTCCATTCGTGAAAAAATCTTCCTGGAATCGCGCTACGCTTTCCTCAAGTTTTTTTCAAAACTGCGAAAGGCTTCCTTACCAACGAAGCTTTAGACCGAGAATCCTACCCAGTCCGAAGCCTCGTTGGTTCGGTTTATCTTATTAAAAAGTTGTCTACAGCGTTTCCTGACATCTCGAATTTCATCGCTCTACCACGATGGCTTCTGTTCACCTTTTTGCTTCCTAGTGGGAAAAAAACATGACATAACCCCATTTGAAGTCCTTTTGAGGGTTGACACGATCTCATCAAGAGCAATCGTGGAATCCGGAAGGCTTGGAACTTCAGAGGGGAGTAGTTCATTGATAATATCCTTGTACTTGGACTAGTTAGTCATCCTGTTATTCCTTAAGACTAGTTATGGCGCGAGGATGGTCATATAAACCAAATTGGAGCCATTAATGATCTGAAAAGGAATGTTCATTGGAGACCTTCTAGTCCCTAAACAAATGCGCGATGTTCACTGAGACAAGGGTAATGTTGGTTTCCCCAGCACTCTGTTGCAGAGCAATAGGTTAGTTCTCAAAAACTATATAAGCAGCGCTTCGCCTCTATCACTGATGTCGGAGTAACCACATACTGTATGTTAGTGTCACATCCAATAATGAGGTTTCCTTTTAGGCTCCGTGCTTCAGCAATCAGATCTTTCAGATTATCCGTGGGGATGGGTCTCAGGTTGATCATGAGCCAGATAAACCGAAATCAGCTAGTCGATTTTTCCCGTCGTTTCGAGGCTGGTTGTGACAATATCCTCGTTACTGTGACGATGGAGTAGAAATATCTACCTACCTATCCTTGCTTCCTTGCTTTCCGTAAATGAGAGTATAGTCTTGAGTCCACAGAATGAGAGCCTAATCTGTAACAGCTCAAGGTTCAAAGGTTTGTCTTGCCGATTCAGCCGGAGATGTAAGGATGCTAACGCCAATTTGGAGTGGTAAATGTCATTTTTCCGTTCAACTTCTACCATGCTGACATTCGGATCGGAAGCCAAAGTTCGTCCCCACTCAGCGAACGCGAACTAAAGTGCCCGTTCTCCATCTCTGAGCCAGGCAACTGTGAGTCGTCCTGACTAATGAATAGACTGGCTATAAGAAAGTCTTGATCGGGTTCGGATGTAGAGTTTTCTCCCTCCGTGTCCATCATTGGAACTGGAGGAACGGGATCCCGGGCTCTTGGCTTCACTTCCACTCCGTTCTTTTTATACAATTTCATTATGATGGTTCCTCCGGTTTTTTGCCAAGGGACTCTTTGTTGAATACTGTTACGACGCATTAAAAGTTTCCTTTAATCTCCTCCAGCTTCTCAGTCCTCCAATTGTGGGTAGACTCTTGTTGATGACCACCACTACCAGACTGTCCCTTTGGATATCGCTAAAGGACATTGATGAATCCTCTGTACAAGTGCTATCTCCCTTTCGCCTCTTTGCTTCTTTAGGGAACTCATTATGGGATCTTGTACGCTTTCTCGCCAAGTAGGAGCCTGAATATTCGCCGATAATTTTGGTAGCCCAAGCCACAGATTCTCTCTGATTTTCAGTTCTGAGTTGTTCTGCGATATTTCCCAGGCAACTCAAAAGCTTTTGATCGCTACACCGCACCCTAAAGAGTTGTTTTGAGAGAGAAATCCTTCGATTCCCCATTTATCTACCGATGATTTGGAGGCTCCCCTTCACGAGTTCCACAGTCCACGCCGCTAATGGGTTCAGGTTTGGTATCCTTTGACTTCACTGGCTGTGTGCTGTGTGTATTAGGTTTGGAAGAAACCGATTTTTTCCCCGCGTGCCCTAAGCCATTAGATCCAGGGTCTGAAAATCCTGCTGTTTGCACATTGGGGGCCTACCGTTTTTTGATTGGACCAAGTTTGGTAGCCATAATCTTCACAGTGTTCATTATGAGACCAAATTTGGTAGCCGAAGTCTTGCGGGAGCCTTGGAGGAAACGTAATTGCTTCCTCTCTGTATTTCAAGAAAGTCGGTCTCTGATGTTTGTTTATTGTTATTGGATATTTGATTCCACGAGCAGCGGAGGCAAAATGGTCGATCTGCACAGAGATCCGCATTGTATAGGCAAGGCTAACTTATCCGGAGGGTATTTGGAGCTTCTATTTAACTGGGCCCTCAGTCTGATCGATTCTCGGCACGGGTACCTAATTTCAGCTCATTTATTTTAGAAATGGTTGTGGATCTTAGTAAGAAGATAGATGTCATAATGAAGGTTTGTGGGAGGGGAAAATTGAGAAACGACGACATAATGGGAAAAAATTCTCCTTGTCCGCTGTTGCCTATTCGCGTGTTTGCTTATTCGGCGGAAACTAACCGACTCAAGTCGGCCATTAACTATCCGCGATCTGTGACGCGCGTGCTGGCATACAGTTCTGCCTTTCTTACAGGACGAAGTTGTTCTGGCGAAACCACGTATGCTGTATGCTGAGACATTTAAATAATATTGGAGTGTTCATCATGCTGTATTCTTCCAGTAAGCTTTTGCAATTGTGGATTTTTTTAAGAAACCGAACACAACTTATGGGGTCACCATATAATACTATGCACAGCTGTGCTGGTATAGGAATTGAAAAAAAAAAACTAAAGTTGAGTCAATTTAATTTCAGTGGAGAGAGCCGAAAGTGATGGTATACATTGCTTTTGGAGCAAGGATGTTGTGCTCGTTGGGAAACACTTTGGCTGGTAATGTGTTCCAAAGTCTTGTTGTTCGGGGAATGAATGACTGCCTAAATTTCACTGTACGAGAAGGCAAGGGTTTAACTGTGTACTCGTGTGTGCGTTCAGCTTGAGGAGTATCACGGGGAAAATTATAGAGTGGAGGAATGAGTGCGCTCAGTTCCGCACTACATTTACCAAGGAAGTAGCGATAGTAAATGTTGAGTACTCCGACATTTCTGCGATGTTCGAGAGAATCTATAAAAGTCGTGATGGTCTCGTCTCAAATCAGTCGAAACGCATGTTTTTGAATACGGTTGAGCGAGCAACGCAAGGTGTGATTTGGATGTCCTAGCCCAAACATATGAATTTTACTCTAAATGTGGTATATAGTATTATAGATGGTTGCGAGGCCGTTTTCGCACTTTCGGAGAAAACTTAGATGTTTAGAGGTATCTAAGGCAACATCAAAGATGTGCTGGGCCCAATTCAGTTGTTCATTAATTTTAACGCCTAGAAGTTTGAAGCTATCCGAGGAGCAAATTTGTGCGCCACCAAACGTCACATTGTGAGATAACACTGGAAAATCACGTTTGAGAAATAGATGACAGGACTTTGTTTTGGATGCGTTGAACTCTGCTCTATTTTTCCTACCCTATTCCAGGTTTAAGCTCCGAGTTCAGCGAACGGAATAACTCTATGCGATTGGAAGCAATAGAATGCTTGCGTAATTTTGCAGCAGAGTTAAATTCATATGTGTTTTCTAAAGTAAACTATGGATTGGAGTGAGAGTGGACGACAGAATTTTGTTGATGAAAACTAAGAAAAAAGTTGGCGATAGAACAGAGCCTTGAGGACCTCTGGAATCTATTGGCAATGAAGCAGAAATAACGCCGCCTATGAGACATTCATGCCAAACTCTGTCAAAAGTTTTTGCATTGTAAAGTGCAAGAGGTTGACCTTCGCCGTGTTTATGTATGCATGACTTCTAACGTTCTGTCAAGTAGACCAAAAGATCTCCCGCCGACCTTCCACAACGGAACCCATAGTGACGATCATGGGTAAGCTGGTTATCCTCGAGATATTCAACGATTTTGCGATTGACAGCAGTTTCCATTACTTTCGAGAGCACTGAAATAATGGCTTTCGCGCGGTAGTCGGCGGGGTTCGCTTTACTTCCATTCTTGGACTGAACATTCGCAACTTTTTTCACACGTCGAAAGCACCCAGAACGTAAGTAGAAAAGATTGCTGGTTTAGCTAAATAAAGGTGATGGGGGAATACCATCGGGACTAGTAGATTTGTGGATATTGAGCTCTTGAAGGATCCTAGAAATAAGTCTCGTGCGAAAATGTAGTTTAGGTAGTGAGAAACCAGAATCATTTAGAGCGGAAGGCGATTGGTTTAAAGGTGGAAGGCGTGAGTTTCTAGCGAAACGTGCTGCAAGTAAGTTACCTTTTTCGACGATACGGTCGCCATCAACAAGAGGTGATATTGAAGAAAAAATGAAATTGCTTAGACCGTTTTGACGAATGACCAGTAAGATTTCGAGCCTTTAGGGCACTGAAGGATCTTCCGTCAAAGCTTTTGGTCATGCTCAAAGTTAACACGGTTGAGTATGGATTTGCACGGATTTCTTGATGCATTGAGGAATTCTCTATTGCATCGAGACATTCTCTGTTGAACCAAGAGTCCTTCGACGGCCTGACTGATTACAATTGTGGATGATTCTTGTTTGTTAGGTAGAGTGTGAATACGGTCTGGAAATTCAATTTCTAATTTTTTTGCGCTAATCATTATAACTTTGGGAATTTGCTCAGTTTAAATTATCTGCCTTAACAATAATGGACAATTCTAACATATAATTTTTGGTCTGGTCTGATTCCTCTTGACGCACAATCAGCTTAATTTAGTTTTGATTTAACATGGTTCCAGTTCCAGTTTCTGTGAGCTAGTTTCTGAATTGCTAAGACTCCACTGATAATGATAGAATTGGACCAAGCATAGCTTAGGCAGTTTTCCTGCAGTTTGCTAATAATATTTTTAGTGGAACTCATAATAGTTTTTGTCGGAAAAAGCTTACGTTGGAATTCCTAAGATTTTAAGACTTACAGATTTGTAACAAAAAAAAATTCACACGTTGGAATTAAACTTTTACACTTCTCTCTTTTAAACTTTTGTGAACACTGCACTTCGAAATATGGGGTAATTAAAATTAGATTAACAATTGCATTGGAAATAACAAAAATAGCTAGAAATAATGTGCACTAACTCGACTTTCTGAGATAATATTTCTCTAAGTAATTAGCAAACATCTGACGAACAAAATAGAACTAGGCATAGTGTGAAAAAAAAAATGACTTAAAGATTGCTATAACGGCTTGCTCCAGTACTACGAAGATTTTGTTTGCAATTCTATTCAGATGGTAAAATGGTTTACCTACTTTTAAAATCTTCATAGATTTCTGTATTTTTTTTTTCTTTCAAATTACAGTTCAAGCAATTTTAAAGTATTTATTCAAAACAACAGAGTTAAATAGAAAATCTCACGATTGGTAGTTTTTGATCGCTATCACTATAATCATCGTCATTTTACCTCCTCAAATAATATTTACCTTGATTTTTCTTCTCGATAATGAAAATATCAATGCCCAGCACGATAGTTTAGTCTCCCGGGGATATTTGATTGAATTGCAAGAGTAGTCCATGTTTTTTTTCTTCTCCAGAGTTCCGGTGTACCTTCTCCACTATATCCTATGCATGAACGTCTCGAACCTTTCTGCAGCTGACCATTTCTGTAGTATTGTAGTCGCAATGGGTGGGTTCTTTCTTTTCTCCAATTCATTTCATTCCCATTGGGGTATATTGTGCTTGCATTATACCTGGTACCATCACTATGCCCAGCAGCAAATTTACATCTCTAATTAAACCCAAACAGTCGGAATAGAATAATTATTAATTTAATTTATTTTCCGACATTGAGAGAGAAAAGTGCAGCGTTCCGTTTGTAGCAGTCAAGCTGCTACAGCATGGCTACAAGGTGTAGATTCTTGTTAACTTTATTTTTCTCCGAAATTCGAATAATTTAACTTAAATTAAAACGTATTGTTGAACGATTTTTACAGTTTTTTTGGTGGCAATTTTCGTGTAGTTTTATTTTATAACATACTGGTAATGTGTCATCCGTATTCACTTAGCTGAAAATTGTCGAAAATAAAGATTAAGAGAACTTAAACTTTGCGCTAAGACAAAAATAGTAGCTTTCTGCAGCAATAGTCGATCTCTAACATTCTCTAAATTCTATCACAGGCATGTGGCATATGCTTCGACCATCGTCATAATTTTACGGTCAAAGACTTTTTTAATTTGGAAAAATATTATAAATTTATGATAATGTTGGGTACCTATGCAAAACACTTTGAACACAAATGATTATTTCAAATTTTACTAAGTTAGTGAAACAAACCCGAAAATAAGTCTCATAATTATAACACGAAAAAAAAATTTTTTTTTTTTAATATTAAGTTTGTAAAAAATACAATTCCATGGCAAATAAGCGCAAAATGTGATTTCCAAATAGAAACTCACTTTAAAAATTCTCATAGCCTTCGAATTACATAATTTTAAAAATCTCCCAAAGTATTCTTAACAATCACCTATTTATTATTAACCAAATATAATTACGTATTTATTCATAAAGTATAACCTCACTAACAATCGTTATCGTTGTTCAGTACTTAACAGCTAATAAATTAGAGACAGTCCTGAGTAATATACGACCCAGTGCAAAAAAAAAAAGTAGAAAGCCCTCATATAGTAGCGAATATCTCAACCGTACCAAAAATACATCCTCGAATATACCTGAAAATTTGTATCAAAAGTTCAAACGACGTTCACTTTTCAATTTTCAATTCAGCCGGTAGTGTTCAGCGGTGGTCTTATGACTTTTATAAAACGTTTCGACCATCTTACCGGACCATAAAATTAATAAAAAATTATACAAAAAAAAAAAAATAGTTACCGGCATCTTTAACAGTTTTCCAAAAAATTCCAACATTTATATCTCTCGTTCGAGTCGATTTAGTCGAAATGAAAAGAAAGAATTTCACTTTTGCTTTTATTTAATTTGGCTCGAAAAAAAAACAGATTTCAACGTAAGTGTTAAACCATGTGAACATTGCGATAATAATGTTGCATACAAAATCCAGAGTTGACCAGATTTATGGTCCGCATGGGACAAGTTAATTGGACGGTAATTATATGTAGCTATACGTTACCCAAAAAAAGTCAACTATTATTACGAGATTTGTTCATCTGTCACATGAATTAGCTGCGAGTTACAAACATCTTTAATAAATATAATGAATGCGTTTTTTTTGTGAAATTTCACTTTTGCGATACGATTTTTTCCGCTATTGTTAGGTAAGACATTTCGTGTGACCGATGATTGAAAATTTATAATGTCGAACGATTGAAATAAATGCAAATTATTTTTTAAACGTTATGAGTTAACATTTAATTGAGTTCGTTTTAAAGTTTGATAGACTGTGAAAAGTGCAATTTTGAGATAAATCACACATGCCTGAGACTGATGTTATTACGACGGCATGCAATTCTATAACTTTAATAAGATTTCATCATGCAATGCGAATTAAAAGTATGACGAAGATGTGCAGGGCTGCAGTTTGTTGTTGTTAGATGTTCAGAACAGCAAGGATTTTAAGTGGAGATCGCTATTCGTAGTTCGGCTTCAGGGTTTTTTCTTTAAGAAATCTTTGAAATGGTGTACCGGAAATGCTAACATAATACAGAGCTGTAGGGCTTGTATCGAGAGTTAAATTTGATTGGAACGTTATCAAATACTGAAACTCAAATTTGAAAAGCTCTAATTATAATATTCACAGATATTATAGTGCCCTAATAGTATTTGAGTTATGCAATGCCGGAGTTAGAAGTTAATTTGCCGCACGATTTCTGTTTTGCTGATGCACTCATTAATATTTCGTTTACTATTTTGCTAAAAAATACTGGCATTGTTATTATGTTAATCGTTTCTGGTTTGAAATTGGTCAAACTGAAGCGATGGCTAGCGTGTAAGTAAGTACCTTTTGTAAATTGTTGAAATGAGGAATTGTGGATTGATTATACACTTCGGGAGCCAGAAACAGAAACCAGTATTCAAATCAAATTCCTGTTAAGACCCCCTATAGGGGCATAGGACAGAAACAACTCTCTTCCACAAGACGCAAGTCCTGGCAACAGCTTAAAGCCGATGCTCAGGGGCTTTAAGCTGTTGCCAGGACTTGTTTATTCCTCTGGCCTCCTGCTCAACTGCTCGCTTCCATGTGTTACATGGTCGACCAACCCGACGTCTTCCTTGAGGGTTATAATCCAGAGCCTGTTTTGCGATATTTTGCTCTGGTTTCCTCAAAGTATGACCGATCCACTGCCACTTTCGCCGTTGAATCTCAATACCTATTTTAGTCTGGCGAGTTGTACTCCAAAGTTCGTCGTTGGAGATCACTTCTGGCCAGAATACTCCTAAAATGCGTCGGAGGCATTGGTTTACGAAAGTCTGTAGTTTCTTGGTAAGTCGAACGGTCACTTTCCACGTAGTACAACCATATAACAACACGGATTTGACGCATGCGTCAAAAACTCGCAGCTTCGTGCGAAGGGAGATCTCTCTTAACCTCCAGAAAGGGGAAAGGATACCGAAGGCCTGACGAGCTTTATTTAGCCGAGCCTCAACATCCTTTTCGGCTCCGCCGTCCATGCTGAAAATGCTTCCGAGATAGCAAAAATCTTGCACCTCTTCCACATCCTGTCCATTAAGAACAATCGGTGTGCTTGCGTTCGAACCCATGTGCATGTACTTGGTTTTACGCACATTTATTTTCAGTCCCGCCTCTTTGCATTTAGAATGCAACGAGCGAACATTTGACTCTAAGTCCGAACGGGTATGTGCAAGCAAACACACGTCATCAGCATAATCAAGGTGACTTAAGATGCTAAATAGTCTCCATTGAAGACCTTTACCTTCCCCACCTTCCAGTGCAGCTTTCAAGATGTCATTTATTACCACCAGAAACAGGGCTGGTGATAATATGCAGCCTTGTCTGACACCCGTTCGCACAGGAAAGCTCTCGGACAGCTCTCCTCTATGCAAGACGCGACACCTTGCATCTTCGTAGGATTCTTTAATCATAGCTATGACCTTATTTGGAATACCTCTCCTACGCAAAGCATTCCATATGTAATCTCGCTTAACGCTGTCGAAAGCCTTCTCGAAGTCCACAAACATGAGATGTAGTGGCGAACCCATTTCGGCTGACTGCTCTAATATTATTCGTAGGGTATTTGTGTGGTCGGTACAAGACGACCCTTTACGGAATCCAAACCAGTATTCGGGATCCCTTAAAACCTATTTCCTTTTTCAATAAATCTTTTGAACTGATTTCGCAGTCCTCAATTGATTTTGACGTATTATGATCAGCGTGAAAATGATTACATTCAATAAATTCATTAACTAGAAGCTAGATGGTAAGATTTAAAAGATTTAATAGATTTTTAATATTGTTGCGAGCTAGGGGTTCGCCTGGATTTCAAGTAAAAACACAAATTCGTTTAAGAATAAGTGATAATTTATTTATTCGCACTTTCACTTTAATTCGCACTTTTAACTTAATTCGCCTATTTGGCACTACCGCCGCGTTTCGCTTTCTTATACCGGTTCGCGTTCTTTCACAGATGTCGCTGATTGACTGACATGCCGTCTGACAGCTTCGTGCTTTTATAGTAATTTGCCCCAGTTCTCGAAGCTTCCGTCAGGTGTCGTTGGTTGTGTCTCGACTATTCTAGAGCTTTAATTGCCTACATTTTGGAGTATACAGTTCCGTCGGGTGTTTACTTGAATGTTATAGATGGCGTTTTACATATTCGGGGATACTGTTCTTGTATATTCCAGAAACATCAATTACTTGGTTGCCAGATCTATAACATTACCCTCTCCTTAGTCCCTGTTCGTCTCGAACAGAGTCGTTCACTTCCTCAATGGCACCATGGTACTTTGTTAGCCGGTCGAGATTTACCACTTTCATTTCAGTGCGAGGTTTTCGCTGATTCCATCCATCCTTTGGTTCGGTCGCTATCCTCTGAATGGTTTTTCCGGCTTCTTTTTCCTTCTCACGTTCGCGTTCTTTCTCCACGTCCTTTTCGTGCTCCTTCTCCTCCTTAGCAGCACGTTTACTTTCCTTTTCACGTTCCGTATTCTTCCTTTCGTGATCTTCTCGATCACATCGCTTCCCATGTCCGGCCTTGTCACAATTATTCGCATGAAGTAATTGATAGTCACGACTTCCACCCGTTCGTTCATGATCCTTATTCGAATGTCTATCTTTGCTTCCATGATCTTTTCCGATGTATTGTTTTTGTTGTAATCGATCTTGCCGACTCGGGGTTTTCGACCGACTCCGGCGTCTTTCATCAAAACCGTGTGTAAGATTTGAACTCTGACGACTAGTTCTTCACCAAGATCTACCTTTACGATCTCTATCTTCCCGTTGTTTAGCAGCGCAGCCGGAACAATAGTTGATCGCTTTTTGGCAGTCGAGTCTCAAGTGTCCTGCCTGTCCACAATTCCAGCATCGGGGGGCACCAAATCTTTCGCTCCGCTTGGTGTACTCTGCTTTCTGACACACACAGTCTTTTGCTATTTCTCGGACTCGATAGTTACTCCCTGAGCTTTGCTTGGCAGCTTCGAACGTCAGCCCATATACCAAGGCTTCGCCAATCGTTTTCTTACCTGCCAATTTTAGCGCCTGTTGCAGCTCTTTGTTCTGCACAGCATTGTTAAATGCGAAAACAGCTGTGTCGTTGCGTTGCTCTGTTTGCACATTGGGAAGCGATAATAGTGTGAGTCGTTCAATATCGCGTGCCAGCTCTTGAAGTGTTTCACCATTCTTTTGAGTTCGGTTGTACAGCTGTATTTTGTAGATCTCTCGCATGTGGTCACTGCCGTAATGAAGGTTCAATGTCTGGACTAACGTTGAAAAGTCTTGTTGTTGCTCCTGCGGAATCGTTTAAAGAACCTCTGCTTGTGGACCTCTTAACGCCAATATAAGAGCTGTTCCTCGTTCCAGATCATTCCAATGATTGTTTCTTGCGGCAGCCTCAAATTGAATCTTATAAATCGCCCACGGTATTTGTCCATCGAAGATTGGAGCTTTGAAACCCTTTTGCGTAACGTGTTCTGCCTTGATGACTCCAGTTGCTTTCACGTTATCGAAGTCCCTTTTTAGGCGTTCGACTTCCTCTAAAATCCCGGATATCCTTTCCGTAATTTGGTCTTCAAGGATTTGAAGTTTCTTCTCTACGTTTTCTTCTATTACCTTACCCATGGTGTCTATTTTATTATTTTGCAGCTCCAATTTTTGGTTAAGGTTTGAAGTCTGGTCTAATTTCTCTAGTTTCTGATTAATGTCCGCAGATTGTTGTTTAATGTCCACTGATTGTTGCTCAAATTTCTGATTCATGTCGGCAGATTGTTGATCTAACTTCTGATTCATGTCCGCAGATTGTTGATCTAATTTGTTCATCATTTGTTGCATTAATTGTGTTAGAGCATCCGATGTACCAGAATACTCCTCTCCACGAGCTTCTTTGATTTGGAACTCAAAACTATCTGCATTCTCACCCTCAGTCTCAAGTGTCTCGATCATACGGCTGACAAGTTCAGACTTGCTTCCTGTCGTAGATAACTCGCGTCTACTGAGCTCTTCCTTCAGCTCCGTTAATCTTAAGTCCTTTAAATAACGCGGCATTTTCACTACCGATTATTTTAAGTTTATCAGCGATTCGAATTCACTAAAATTTACGTCACTAATTAAAGTCACTGCTCACTAAATCACTCGAGAATATTCGATTTCACAAAATTCTCACTGTCCGTTCGAGAATTTTAGTTTCACTTTCTCGCTCTCACAAAATTATCCGTTCGAGAATTTTAATTTCACTCGCGATTTTTAACCCGAATTTATCCTTGAAATCCTAGTTCTGACACCAATTGTTGCGAGCTAGGGGTTCGCCTGGATTTCAAGTAAAAACACAAATTCGTTTAAAAATAAGTGATAATTTATTTATTCGCACTTTCACTTTAATTCGCACTTTTAACTTAATTCGCCTATTTGGCACTACCGCCGCGTTTCGCTTTTTTATACCGGTTCGCGTTCTTTCACAGATGTCGCTGATTGACTGACTTGCCGTCTGACAGCTTCGTGCTTTTATAGTAATTTGCCCCAGTTCTCGAAGCTTCCGTCAGGTGTCGTTTGTTGTGTCTCGAATATTCTAGAACTTTAATTGCCTAGATTTTGGAGTATACAGTTCCGTCGGGTGTTTACTTGAATGTTCTAGATGGCGTTTTACATATTCGGGGATACTGTTCTTGTATATTCCAGAAACATCAATTACGTGGTTGCCAGATCTATAACAATATGTATCGCAAGAGCGATCTTATTTTGTCAAAGGACAAAATCAAGTTTTTGACAATTGCAAAATTCTGAAAAGAACGTTTCTAAAATCGCGCAATAATCTCACAAATGGCGTTTGGAATTTTGAAGTACAAAACTGGTATTTTTGATATAATCGAGATTAAGGTTTGAGGCTTATCAATTTCAATAAAACTAATCCTACCACAAAAAAAACAACCAAGTGTACTCTAAAATTCAGCAAGAATATTTTAATCGGCCTAATAATGGGGCACAGCGGAGTAAACCACCACTTCAAAAATATGGGTTTAGCTGAAACTGACATCTGCCGCCTCTGTCTCGAAGACTCAGAAACGACAGTACACATCCTATGTCACTGTGAAGCAGTGGCAAGGAAAAGACACAATCTTCTCGGAAAAGTTTTCCTTTCTACCAAGGAACTAGCCAACATGGTTTACTTAAAGATACTTAGATTAGACAAAGCTTCTGAGTTATGGTAGAGTAACAATAAACGCACAATAGGCCGAGAAGGTCGCAGTGCTCTCACGTGTTCCGCAAATTATAAAAAAACAGGACTAAGATTGTGCGTAAAGCCCAATCGTGCGATACTCTAGATGAAAAAGAAATTTTTTGATTTTAAGAAATTTTGTAGGAGAAGAGGTGGAGGGGGTGACGACATTGAACTAATTTTTTCACATTACGTTAGAGTTACCATCAAAATGTTTGATACAAAATTTCGGTTTCAAAAATTTAATAGGTACTGAAAAAATTACTGTATTGGATTTAGTGAAATTGTGCAGTTTGTATGGGAGGGGGTAGCAGTGGTAAAGCTAATCGTCTATTTTTTTTGATCTTACTAATAATTCTAAACAGATATTTAGTACGCAATTTCAGCTCGATAAATTTTATATGCACTACGTAAATTGGTTTAAAGCATTTCATGAAAAAATGCAGCTTATATGGGAGGTGTTGGAAGGAGGAGGAGGATACAAATAATTTCTAAATAGTAGATTGATATCTTTATAAAAGTATTACATTCCAAATTTTAGACACAATAGCATTTATACTTTTCGACGTTTATTGCCAAATTGCGTTTGTATGGGAGGGGTAGAAGGGTTGGAGTGATTTGGTCCTTTCACGAACTTGACCTTACTTTTTGTCAAAAACGACGCGCACAAAATTCGAGCGCTCCAGCTCAACAGGAATTTGATTGAGCTCAACGCGTTCTCAAGCTAGAGAGGACACGGACGGACGGACGGACAGACGGACAGACGGACAGATGGACAGACGAATAGACGGACGGACGTCTGGTTTTGAGATTTTTGAGTGATTGTAGGAACTTTTTTCTCCGAGCCTTATTTCTTGGTGTTACAAACTTTGTGAAAAACTTATAATACTCTCAGATTTCATCTAGAGTATAAAAAAGGTTTGAATATGATTTTGATAAGTTTCTAAACTTAACACCTGCTTAATTAAGTGCCCACGTGTTCCTTACGGCTTTGGTTATAAATTTCACGCTGCCTCTCCTATACACGAAGGGCAGCCATCACTCAATTACTTGCCAGATAAGATTCATATTGGGAAGTTTAAGCCCATCTCATGGCTTAGGTAGAAAAAATTAATTTTTATTGTACAATATCTAGCTGGTAAAATATCAAATAAAACCACTTTTAAAATATGTAGGTAGCGTTTGCTTGCTGCAAAAATACAAAACATGACATTTTGACCTAAATTCATGTTTATAACCTGTAGTTTGTTCGATCTAAAAAAGTTAATTTTGAATGATTATTATATCCATAGTACTTGGTGGCATATCTTAATGTGATTACAATCGTTTGGTACAACTTATTATCTATACATATAAATATAATTGTTGTTTCTGTCTGTTATTTGCTTAGAAATGGCTATATGTTACTTTTTTGCCTTATTTTAGCAATAACTAAGCAGAAACTCACGTTTTTTAAATTCTTCTCTGTATGTCAGTCTGTCTGTCTGTCTGTCCGGCTTTCACGCAAAAACAGCTGAACAGATTGTAATGAAACTTTCACAGTTTATTAGATATGCTCCGAGATGTAATCTGTTTTTGGCCTTATTTCCCTCCCCGCCTTCTACCCCTCCCCTCACGCCTTCTACCCCTCCCATACAAAGTGACTCATTTTTAATAATATGTAATACTAAAATTTTCTTGGAAATTATAAGAGCTATTAATTTGAAATTTGGAATATATTTTCTATTAAAAATGCAGTCTTCTGGCATACAAATTATTTGAGTTCCTCCACTCCTTCCACCACCTCTCATACAAACTACACTTTTTCATTAAATACTATACACCAATTTTCTTGGTACGTATAACTTCCATCGAGCTAAAATTTTGTACCAAATGCTTAATGGGCATTATTGTAAATATCGGAAAAAAGATTAATCGATTAGTTTCACTCCTTCTACCCCCTCCCATACAATGTGACACGATTCCACGACTTTACAAAAATTCGATTTTCTTGGAAAGTGTGAAAGTCACAGGTCTAAAATTTAAAATACATCAATTGTATAATAATTGTAATTGTTTTTCGAAAAATCACTAAAAACCCCTCACTCCTTCCACCACCTTCCATACAACCTGCACTTTTTCATGAAATGCTCTTAACCAATTTTCTCAATACGTATGGCTTTCGTCGAGCTAAAATTTTGTATCGAATCCTTAATTAGCATTATTATTAATATCGGGAAAAAATTAACCGATTAGCCTCACTCCCGCTACCCCTCCCATACAATGTGACACAATTTCACAACTTTTCAAAAGTTATAGTATTTATAATTATAGTATATTTTCTTGAAAAATGTGAACGTTACTGATCTAAAATTTAAAATATATCAGTTTTGATTCTCGAAAAATCACCAAAAACTACTCCCGTCCTTCTACCACCTTCCATACAAATTGCACAATTTCACTAAATCCAATGCACTAAGTTTCTCAGTACCTATTCAGTTTTTGAAGCTTAAATTTGGTACAAAATATTTGTATAGCTACTCTAGCATGATGTGAAACAAATTAGTTCAGTACTATCATCCCTTCCACCACTCTCCTTATAAAATTCTTAACATCACAAAAATTTCATCTGTAGTATCGTATGATTGGGCTTTACGCAAAGTCGTAGTCCTGTTATGATTTTAAGCTTAATTTTATTTTATTTGGGCTTTTTTTTTTCATTAACACCAGCTATAACTATTCACTTGTCCTTAGTGTTCTTCAATATGAATATGGTCTTAGATCACGAGCTTGTCCCATACAAATGCGAGTATTGTGGTTTCATTCTTAATAATTTATGGTTCTGATTGCAACAAAATAGAAACCATTATTTTCAAAGGGCCATTAAACTAATCAGTTTATATATTCCGGATAATGTATTACTAACTACATTCTCGAAAATTGCTTATTTTGCGATTCTTACGCGGAAGAAGTCGCGGGCGATCGCTAGTAATTTATATAATAATATTGCTTACTAGCTAACCATGTACCTAGGAAAGTGCTGAAGCATAAAATAAATGAAATGCGAGTGGATAGACGGGACACAATCAAGGCATCTCAAAAAAATATTTGACATTTCGAAAGAGCCAAGTTGGGTGGTGCTAAATGACTTCTTCAATGCCTTTAATTGAAAGTTTTGCTTAAATCGAATGGCTGCGATGAAGCTTGTAACTGAGATTATACTAAAACTAACTAACTCCTGGTTCAATAAAGATTGTCTCGATGCCATTCAGGCCAAGAAAAAAGCTTTTCAAAACTTTGAAGGTAATAAAACACATGCCAACAGAGAACTCTTCAAATTGTCAAAAAATGTCTCCGAATCCATACTTAGCGTGTTTAATTTGAGCATCCTTCAGTGACCTAAAGGCTCAAGATTTTACTCTTCATTCGTCGAAACGGTCAACAATAATCTCAGTTATTTTTCACTACTACCTCTTGGCGATCGTACCATGCTGGATCCTATCGAAAAAGTGAACTTACTAACAGCAAGTTTCGCTGAAAGCTGCCGCCATCTACCTCCAAAACAATTACCTCCCGCTCCTAATGACAGTGGTTTCTCACTGCCCACACTACATTTTCGCTCGAAACTTTTTTCTAGGAAAAGCCCAATATCCACAAATTTGCCGGTTCTGAATGTATCCTCCCATTACTATTAAAATGTGCTCGTCTTCTTAAGCTAAACATCTTCGCAATCTTTTCTATCTTTCCTATTCTTCTGGGTACTTTCCACGTATGTAAAAAGTTGCGAATGTGCAGCCAATTCCCAAGAAAGGAAGCAAAGCGAGCCCCGCCATCTACTGCCCTATAGCTATTACTTTAATGCTCTCGAAAGTAATGGAAACTGCTGTCAATTGCAAAATCGTTTGAAGATAACCAGGTAATCCATTATCATCAATATGGGTGCCATTCTGTTCAACAGGAGATCTTTTGGTTTACTTCAAAGAACGCTAGAACTAATGCATACATAACCACGTCGAAGGCCAAGTTCATGCACTTAGCGTTTCAAAAGCTTGAATGTCTATTAGATAAGTTTGGTGCCATTGGTCTTAATGCTAATGGTTGTTCAGTAGATCAAGAGTTTTCCTTTCTGAACGCACTATACGACTAGTAATAAATGGCGTTACTCCTTCCTCCTCCCCAATAGATTCTGGCGTCCCTCACGGCTCTGTGTTATCTCCAAATCTTTTTACTTTCCGTCAACGATCTTACGAGCTAGGATGTCACCTAGTGGGTAGCGTGTTGGTCTACAATGTTGTGATTGAAAATCCCAGTCGACGCATAATTCTAGCACACTCCATGCATACCTTGGTCACTTCAATCTACGAGAATTGTGCAAAAGTCTAACAACGCTTTCACTATAAATAATGAAATGTTATGGAACCTGAAAATCAGGAGGCCAAGGCCCGATTTGGACTGTAGTATCACTGTAGTAGAATGATCTTTTGTCGTCTACTCTCAATCCAATTCATAGTTTTGTAGATGACATTACTTTAGATAACACCTATGAATTTAACTCTACTCTGGAATCCAACAGGCATTCCAATGCTTTCAATCATATGGAGTTATTCCATTCGCTGAACTCAACTTAATCCTAGAATGGGGTTTTAAAAATATAATAGAGTTCAACGCCTCCAAAACACAGGCCTGTTATCTATCACTCAAATGTGATGTTCCACTGATATCTCGCTATGTGGCCTTTGGTGTCGCACAACTTTGCCTTTCGGAAAACTTTACACTTCTTCTTGACCACCTCAATTGGGCTCAGAACATCTTTGATTTTGCCCTCGACTCCTCCAAATGTCTACGTGTTCTCCGAAAGGGCGAAAAACATTTCACGCCGAACGACCTAGAAACCATCTATCATCAGAATCAGAGAACGTCTAGAGTACAACTCATATGTTTGGACTGAGGCACCCAAAACTCAGCTTACGTTGCATGGTCGTATTCAAAAATATGCATTCCAAATGATTGGACACGAGACCATCACGTCTTCTATCGAGTATTACAGAAATTTCGGAGTATCCAACGTTTACTATAGCTAATTCCATAGTAAATACAGTGCCGAAATGAGCACACTCATTTCCCCACTCTTTATTTTTCCCCGGTAGAAACGCACACGAGTACACCGTTAAACTCTTGCCTTCTACAGTACAGTGAAATATATCACTCATTTCGCGAACGCCAAGACATTGGAACACATTACCTGCCAAAGTTTGTCCCAACCTCCAATACTTCAAAGGCAACGTACACCGTCAATTTCGTCTCTCATTTGCCTCATAAGATGCAGTGTCTTTTCCTTATATCAACTCATTGATTCTCACCGCTTCGCGCATGTTCTTCAGATTCTTCAGCACTTGTTGGAAATGGGTTTCTAATTGCCTCCCAATTCGCGTCCAGTGAGCACCATGTTGGTCTACAATACGAAGGTCGGGAGCTCAAATCCCGGTCGATGAATAATTTCCGCACAATTTTTGCGTGGGTATATTTTAGCTACTTCAAACTGTTTAAATGAAAATTCGTTGGTAGAGCGTTGTGGCTAATAACCCTTTCATAATAACAAATAAATGTTAAGGAACCTGAAGGTCAGGAGGCCAAAGCCCGATTCGGGTTGTACACACATTGGTAGATAACAAATTTTGCAAGATCCTTAATAAAAAATGATTGTCCGTCTTCCACGATGGCAGCGGCAAATTCGTTTCTAGCCAGCCTGTCCACCATTTCGTTTCCAGGTATATCTCGATACCCAGGAACCCAACAAAGTCGCAAAATGCAAGTTTCCCACAATTATTCCAACATGTCCATACAAGCATCTTGAATTGCAGATGTAAGCGGAGAGGGCCTTCAGTGCAGCTTGGCTGTCCGAGTAAACACTAACTCTTTTATCATTTACTTCTGCACGCAAGGCCAGGAGAAGCTTTTTGCTTCAGTTTTTGTACTCAAGATAAAATCTGAGAGTATTATAACTTTGCCACAAAGTTTATAACGCTAAGAAATAAGGCACGGAGAAAAAAATGAATGGTACAGAAGTTCATATAATCACTCACAAATCTCAAATCCGGATGTCCGTCTGTCGGTCTGTCTGTCCGTCCGTGTCCTCTCTAGCTTGAGAACACGTTGATCTAAAAAGTTCAAATTTTGTACACGTCGTTTTTGACAAAAAAGTAAGAACGTGAACGGGCCAAATCGCTCTATCCATTCTACCCCTCCCATACAAAATGAAACAATTTCCCAATTTGACATTAATCGAATTTTCTCGAAAAGTATAAATGCTATTGATCTGAAATTTGGAATATAATACTTGTATAATGATTTCAATCTCTACTATTTGAGTCCTTTGCTTTCTTCCACCACCTTCCTTACAAACTACACTTTTTCATGAAATGCTCTAAACAAATTTACTAAGTACGAATAAAATTTATCGAGCTGAAATTGCCCACTAAATATTTATTTAGAATTATTAGTAAGACCACAAAAGAAAAAAAATTAGACAATTAGTTTCACTCTTTCTACCCCCTCCCATACAATCTGACACAAGTCACCAGCTTTGCGATAATTCGGTTTTCCTGGAAAGTATGAATGCTACTGATCTGTAGTTTAAAACATGTCGAAAGCATGATGTTATAGTTTTTTTCTGGAAAGTCATTAATAACTCGCCCTTCCTTCCACCACCTCCCACACAAACTGCACAATTTCACTAAATCCAATACACTAATTTTCCCAGTACCTATTCAATTTTCGAATCTTAAATTTTGTATAAACATTTTTATATCAACCTGAGCGTGATGTGAAAAAATTAGTTCAATGTCTACGACAATGTCTACGACTTCTCTTTCATCTAGAGTGTCGCATGCAGTCCTGTTATGTTTTTTTTCTTAATTTTTATTTTAAAAAGTGTTAGAAATGTCTTCAATAACGCTAAAGGTAAATTAAAAATTCAGCTTGCAGAATTACATGCTTCTCTACTCTTAATTAAGAAAATTGCATTTATTTCTTGTTTCAGATTTTATTTAAAGTTTGAATTACAAGATAACATTATTAAATTCCATATTTATTATTATCTTAGTTATTGTGTCACCTTAAACCAGTCGGCCTCAGTTTAACACAAAGATATATCTTCGTCTTTGACGATTAGGAAATTCTATCTTAGAATTGGTATCATTTAAATTGTTTATGAACTTGGCCAGAAAGTCGTAGCATCACGTTTTCAACGATTCAAGTTTAACTCAATTTGCATAATATTTTGTTATCTCGTCGGTTGATGATGAAGAAGCTAAGACTACTTGGCCTCTTTTTTTTTTGCTTTACGACATTACTAATATTTCGGATTTTCTATACTTTGAAATTTTTTTTTTGTTTTTTATCAAAACCCTTTTAGCTAAATGATAACCAGTAAGATTTTTTTTTTTCGAATTAGAACAATATTTGAATTTTTAATCATAATTCTTTACTGAACTAAATTCGACTCCAAAACTATGCCAATCTTTAGAAAAAAGTGATATGGATTCGAACTTGTTTTCTTTTTTTTTATTTTTTTTTTTGTCACGTATTGACTTCGGTGTGAAAGGGAATACTTTTTCACAGTCTTTTCAGCTAATTTAATTATTAAGAATAAGGAATCCGTTGTACGATAAAATAGTCTTTCTGTTCAACTGACCAAATTTTATTATCGAGTTGATTGCTTTTGAGACATTCGTTCAATCCCAGAGAATAGATTTGAGTATATTTTTAGGGTGTATTGCTCTGATTCGCCCTGAGAAGGCTGGGAAGTCAAGGGAAATTAGAAACTTTTCCAGGAGAATATTTGGAAATTATACCTACCTAAGTGTACGAGTCTTAGATTTGATCCAGATATGTAACCAGATATACCGTGTGTAAAATACGGTCAACATGATTCATGATTACATTGTGTCACAAAAAAAGTATTTTCATAAAATTTACAAAAATAAGGAATTTAATAGATGACTTTAGAGAAAAACTTCGTCGTAATCTTTTGCACTAATTTTTTTTTTGCATCACACAATTTTTTTAGAGGTTGGACTATCTACTACCTCTTCGTGTTTAAGAAAAAAGCAAATGTTTCTTTCACTCTCCTGAAATATGGCATTTTTGAGACGCGATGGTACTCTTCGTGGAAAACGCGTAAGCCGGAGGTCTTCTAGCTCTAAATGTAGTTGATGAATTCTGATTTTTTTTTTTTAAATTGGTCGAAATGGTTGACTTCTAATATTCTTGTATTAACAAAGTAACATTAGAGTTGCGTTTGGATTTAACTTCCTTATTCTAATAACAAAGCATTATGATCCACACAGAAAAAAAATAATAATTTGCTACTCTGAAAGGTTGCTTTTTCTCGTTTCCTGACTAAATTAGCCTAAAAATGCAAAAAAAAAATCCCGTCCCGCCATACGCCGTACATATGGACTCATATCTCCAAGACCGTTGAAGGTAGAATATTCGTTATAGAGCGGATTGTTAATAGGGTAAGTAAGCTCTATTATCTATATTTTAGGGAGTGTCAGGTGGAAGGGGGAGGCGGGGGGAGGTCATAAACTTCACTTGCTAATATCTCAACTACTAATGCAGATAGGAAGCTGAAAATCAGCATAGGTATAGATAGGGTTGTGGAGCAAACTCTGAAAATAATGTAATTTTTTTATCCATTGGCGTCCAAACAAAGAAGGGGCGAGGCTTAGAACAAATTGCCGGCCGAGTTTTTATTTAAATGATTATATCTTCGAAATTACTTACCAATTCATATTTTGGTACCATTAAGGTGGGATACAGATCCACCAGAGTCAGTTCGAAACTTGGAAAATTTCCTATCTAGTTACTTTCCATGAACTCTTCATAATAACATAGAATACTAATGCAGTCTCTTGAAAATTTCAGCAGTATACCATATATCGATACCCTAGTACTCAAATGTGTTAAGTGACAAATTTGGGGAAGATTAAGTTAGGTGACAAAAGGAAGTTTTTCTATGTATACAATCGAATGCGCAATACTGGCAAGTGATAAACTGATGAATTGGCGATACAAATCCTGTACGTCCACTATTTAAGAACTTTGAGCCAAATCAAAGTTTCAAATGCAACAGATAGCACTTAACACGTTTGTGCACTATGGCATCGATACTAGAAAGACAGATTCAATTTTTTTTGTTCCGACGTATTGTCATTGAATGGGTGGTATGTAAGAACTCCGCAAATTTGACAAAGGATGAAATTCTGTCATGCTTAATATTTAAAAACTAGTTGAACGCCTTTAAATTTCCATTTCTAATTGAAAAACAATGTAAGTCAAGGGTATAGCATAGTAGGTAGTGTGTTGGTCTTGTAATGCGAAGGTCGTGAGTTCAAATCCCGGTCGGCGCAATATATAATTCCGGCACGTTGTCTACTTCGATATACCTCGGTCACTTCAATCTAAGAAAATGAAAAATTCGTAGAAAGAGGGTTGTGCAAAGGGCTAACAACCCTTTCACAAAAGTAATGAAAAATGTTAAGGAACCTGAATATCAGGAGGCCAAGGTCCGATTTCGGCCATTGTAGAAGAGAAGTAGAAACCAAAATTATAATCAATGGTACTTCTATTTATCCAAAGACTTTCCATCCGTCTTTCAAATTTTAAACGGGGAAACACTAAACCATCAAAAATCATCCCTATTGTCGGATGTGAGTGAACCACTTTACGCATGGGGAGGGGGGACGAGGGTAAAGCTAAAAACAAAAAATATATAGAAATTACATGCAAGCATTCCAAAATTTTGGGAAGAGGCGTCTGTCCACTGGTTGACACGCATCTGCGTATTGTTACACCAAATCGATAATCTTAAAAAAGTTGTTGAAAAATAAAATCCTGGATCGGCTAGCCGATCTGCATACGTGAAATTTGGCATCGTCGATTCAAATCCACGGTCCGTAATACATCGTAATACATTCATGATACCAATGCGATTTCCTGAAGGAAAATTTTGGCAGATGCTAATTTTCTGCATCGCATTTCTCCTTCATGCGGACTTTAAGTATAAGAGAAAATAAGATACATGTGTTTCGAAGTCGAGAGTGGATGCTATTGTCTCTGAAATTACGCGGTTATGACCTAACCGCGTAATTTCAGAGACACGGCTTCGTTCAAGTAAAATTACCAGATTTTGGAGTGGTATTGGATAAATAATGTTTAATTGTTCTAATTTGATTAAATTCTTCGAATTATATATGGTAAAAGATTTGGTAATGCAATAAAATTGTTCAAAATGGTTATAAAATAATGATATTTTCCCGATTCATTTTATGAATCGACTGTGGTGACCTTGCCGTATTTGATGAGCCTCCACTGCTCCTGGGATCCCAATTAGTGGAAGTTCGTCAAAAATCAGATGTCGAATTTGCACGACCCCAATATTTTCCTTTTATTATGGGAAACTAGAAAGCTCTGGAACTGCTGTCTAATAAATGAAATTGAAAGATCTTAATGCACTAGAAAATTAAGTAATCTGAAATTTTTATTTTTATCGTTTACGACTGTAGTGATAAAGAGATTATAAGAGGAACTTAATAAAATTACATAATAAAAAGATAGTGTGTGAATTCTTGTTTTGTACTTTCTGAAATTACATATCGAATGTATTGCGAAGGAAAGCTTCTCCAGATAAGATATTTTTTGATAAATGATATTTCATTTAATTGGTGAACTATAGTCAAGGAATACAATAAGTCCCGCAACGAATGTTCAAGTGCAAAGCTCAAGCCAACCGACCGCAGGAGAAGCCACGAAAGCGATGGTAGAACCCAGTCGACGCAGATTGCAGATTGCTTCGCGATTTTTCAAACTAGAGGACGCGGTCGTTGGGCCGAGACAGCTGGAGGAAGTGAATTCTGCCAAGACTCGATATGGGCTGTAGCGCCATTGCATTATCATCATAGCCAAGGAATCCAAAAAAGATGCAAGATTACATAAAGCAGAGCTTTCCGAGAGCTCTCCTGTGCGAACGGGTATTACCTAAGTCGTCATACCAGCTCAGTTTTTTGTTGGAATAAATGGCATCTTGAAAGCTGCACTGGAATAGGTAGATAAAAATCTTCAGTGGAGACTGTTCAATATCTTTAGTCACCTTGATTATGCTGATGACGTGTGTTTGCTACTTTTGGACTTAAAGTCAAATAACCGCTCGTTGCATTCCAATTGAAAAGATGCATGACTGGAAATAAATATGCGAAAAATCAAGTACATACACATGGTTTCGAACAAGCACAGCGATTGTTCTTACCGGACAAAATGTGGAAGAGATGTAAGCTTCTTGCATCTTCGGAAGGTTTGTTGGCATGGACAGCGAAGCGGTATAAAATATTGAGGCTAGCATTAATAAAGCTCGTCCGGCATCCTGTACCCTTTCACATTTCTGGAGATAAGGGAGAGTCTTTTTGCAAGGGTTTCATGGTGTGCTATTTAGTTTTACTACATGAAAAGTGATCGTTAGGCTTTCCAAACAATTTTAATCTTTCTTGAACCAATGCTTAAGTTCTATTTTAGAGATATTCTGGCCAGGTGTCATTCACAACAGCAAACATTGGAGGTATAAGAGGTATATTTAAAAGCGGAAGTGGCAGTGGATCGGTCACACTTTAAGGAAACCAATGCAACTAATATCCAGGTAAGCTACGGATTATAATCCTGAAGTAATGCGTTGGGTTGGTTGATCATGGAAGCTAGCAGTTGAACAGGAAGCTAGAAAAATAAACAAAACCTATTGACAGCTAAAGACCTAAATTCCTTGTGGAAGAGAACTGACTCTGCCTTTTTCTCCTATATAGCCTATAGAGGTCTTAATAAGAAACTGATTGATCAATTCATTTACTGAAATTATTTCATTTATATGAGAGGTGGTTGAAAGGTTGAGATAGAAATTATCTGAGTCCCTTTTCAGTAGCCGGGTTAAGAACTATGAGAGGTGACGGAGCGAGAGATGAAAAGTTAATAACTTTTAAATGTTATTGAATAATGGAAAAATGGAGGGAAATTTCGTTGTTTGTAACATTCTCACTAATTTTTAAGACGATAGCTTCTATTTTTTGCTGACTCAGAATTAATAAATGTTTGTGGTTGGTCAATTGAAACAAGCTGCACCATTTCAATTACATTCCACTTTTTATGACTGCTGATGTATCTTTTAGCCACAACTGTTGAAAGCGATGTATTTGTATTTGTTCGATTGATCAGGAACCAGTTAAAAGAAAGAACGATTTGTAAGCAAAGTAGTTCTATGTAAGGTTCTTGATTAGGAAATGTCTGAGGAATTGCTTCGGGGAAATTGAACGAGCTATCATTGATGCATGCATCTAGGTACTTTAGCATGAAAAGTATGCGGAGACTGATGAGCTAGCGCATGTCTAAGACATAGACAGCCTGTGATATAGTGCTGACTTACATGTGGAAGGGTACACAGAAAGTTACAAGAAGGAGTTAGTTCATATAGATAACCGCCATATTCCTACTAGAAGGTCAATTTGAAAGCTCTAATATTTTCGAAGAGAAAAGGCTTTCTTTCAGTTTTTAAGACTTGAATACGATAGGGTACATAGAGAGCGGTGAAGTTGATAACTTTTTGAATGTTTGATGCCCTTGACCTTGTCTAGATTTCACAGAAATTGATATAAAAAATTTTCCAAAATTGTGCATTTGTACAGAAGGGAGTAAAACGGTATGAGTAGTTCGAAGCAATTTTTGTTGAAGCTAATGGTAATAATTTCATTATATTTCGGTAAAATTTTCAAGTCGATAGCTTTGATAGTTTCGAAGAAGAATAATTTTCTTTTCATATTTCGAAATTTCGAGAAATTTATGTGTGAGGGGGTAAAAGGAGTTCAGCAACTTTTTCTGTTCACTAACTCCAAGCTATTTTTCGCTAAGATATACGTCAATACGTTCTTATGTTATTTAGTAGACAGGTAGACGTTCGCTCGAATTCGAGGCTCTTGGGTGGCAACAAACACTTTTGTCCCCTTGGCAACGACGCAGAAGTTTCATTTCTAAAGTATTAGAGCAAACGCAATGTGTTCTTATATTTCATCTGGAGGATAAAATGTGCATAGTTAAAGCGATGCACATCTGTCGGAAAGTCCTAATTTCTGAGAGAAATTTTAATTTGATGACACGGATAAATGTACTTCGATATTCACTCAAGTGCAGCACTACATTCAATGATTTGTAAAAAATTTATCAAACTGTTTATTACGTTGTAAAATATCCGATATAGTTTTTTTTTATAATGGATTTTAATTATTTTGACGAAAAAGTTTTTTTTTCCGTAGATTAAATAAATCTTAGACTTCATTAAAAGAATCCTTACTACCAATACCTCTCAATTTCTTCTATCGATTATATTCCTCACTTTCATATATTTTTCCAAGTTTCTTTTAACAAATTCCCCAAGTTAATGAAATACGTGCATTAAATTCGAATCCCTTCGCATTTATAAGGTCTGTCATCGATACAAAACTTAAACCGCAAAAGTCTTCTTCAAGTGCAAAGTGCATTGAGGTATGAAATTACCTGTAAGAGAAGCATGTACACCTAGATAAAACATGAAGCCCAACAAAAACTTTATAGAGACGAAAAGGAATTATCTTAGATTCTTAGTACGCCACCATCGTATACACATATAACTTTGCAAACTATCTAGAATAAAGTTGGTCATAGACGAACTATTCCGGTCCAACCAGACGAAAAGTTGCAAACGTGTTCCGGTTTCTTAATAGACCACTATCGGCTCGATATAACTATGTTATTATGTATTTTCTTAACGTTCTCTAAAGACACCAAACTGCATGCATTTATATGAAATAAGAAGTAAAATTCCTTCGGAAAATTAGGTCAGAGTCAGTTCAGCGGAAACGAGTTCATCACATTTGCGTTGCGGCTGTTTTAATGGCTTTTTTCACTCGTCAATTTTTCAAACTCGATGGTGAAAAGTTTTTGGCAGTTGTGATTGCTGTGTTTTTCTTTTTTTCATAAACAATATTTTCTGGTTAAATTAACCATAAAGCATCATGGCATTGAATTAATTTTGAGACAAATTTTTCTTACTTGAATTACAAAAATTACCGGTGATAATAATGAAAGGTTTCACCGGACACATCATTATTTATAGTCTTCCCTCGTGCTAGACTGAAAAGGATAAAAAAAAAATTAAAAGATATTCTAACCCTTGGCTAATTGAGAAATTAACATGTTAAGTAGATTTACTTGTAGACTGCAAACGCAAACTGATAATCTCTGAGATACTATCCGACACCTGGGATAATTGTGTAATTGAAGATGAAATTTATTCAGTACCCGAGAGAGAAGATACAATTATATTCGTTTTTTGATTTTTTTTTATGTGTAGTGTATTTTAAATAGGATTTTTTTTTGGTGTGTAAGCTTCTGCTGAGTCGGCATTTTTATTAAACTTTTTTTTCCCTAATTAACAATTAGATTGGTCGGTCTAGACTTGTCTCTTTGATTATAAATAATGTTCCTTGACTTTGATGTATCTTTATACATAATAGCGATGTTTGTTTTGGGATTATCTCGCTGATATTGAAATTCTTCGTATATGGCTTACGTGCTGAAACTGAAATTATGTATACTTTTGGGGATCTATCTTCAGGAGCCATTATGAATCCCGATGGTTAATTAAGAAGGTAAATCATATATATATATGTGTTATGCTTCTTGCAGCTTTAAATATTGCGAGAATTATGCAAAGTCACCTTCGATACCAACTTTTATTTTCACATTGTATTTTATTTATTTCTTTATTTTTTTTTGCGCTCGTATTATGCAAAAATTTTAGATAGTTTTACTTACCTAAACTTACTGGCGGCTGGCTGGCTATCACGATGCTTTTTCTTCTTCGTCTTCACTTTTAAAACACCTGTAATGAACACAATATACCCAATTATTATTGCACTACAAAAAAAAACTATATTAGAGAGTAAAAAAAAATCATAATCAGTAACTAAGTATGTACGATGTTTTTTTGCGATTTCCTGAAAGCGAGTTGATTGTGTGTTAAAATACCTTATACAATCTTTGAGGTAATTAGATACGATAGGTAATGTTAATGGGGTTACGATTTATGAATACGCTACATACCTACGATTTATATAGAAATTGGTTGATGATGTAATTTATATCGACTGAAATGGATAATTATTTGTGTTGTTAAATGTTTTGTATTTAAATCGATTTTAGAATTAAACAAATGGAAACATACTAACGACACGTGAGCTACATGTAAGTAACTGTTAAAACTGTATTAAAATAAAATATCTGCCAACAAATTGGGCGCAACTTTATTATCCTTGGGACAAGTTAGAGATACGTGAGAAGTCAATATAAAAGCTAGGGTGGATAGGGAAGACTATGTGAATGAGACAGAACTGTTATCAATTATTTAACATTTATCTGGGATTAGGATCAATAGTTAAAGTACATATAAATAATATTTCATTCGTTTATTTATGGAAGTTTGGGCTAATGAGGAGGGAGGTGGGGGTGGTAAAAGTGGATGGGGGTATTAATAAGTTTTTATTTGATTGCTCGGTTCACGTTCAAAATTCTTTGTAAATAAAGTTAGTTTCATAAACGGAGTTGCTTAGAGTTCCTTTAAAATTCAGTGTATTTTATTTTCCAAAAACTAAAAATTTGTACGGAAGGTATGGTAGAGGAGGAGATGGAATCGCATAATTTGTGATGCAGTCTTATTTAGTTTTTTTTTATTGGTGTTCGTAAAAAATTTCAAGTGCGTAGCTTTTAATTTTTTAAATTGAAATTGATCGAAATCATACTTTAGGCGTTAGACGGGCAAGAGAAATTTCAAAACTTGTGATTCAACTTTGTGGTAAATATTTTTAGAAGTGTTTGTACAAAAATTGAAGTTGATAGCTTTTATTGGTTTGGCGATCATTAATTTCTTTAAAATAGCAAAAAAAAAAAAAAACTTTTGTATGGGAGGATGTAAAAGTTTGGAAGGTACTCGATCAGTTAATATCTTAAACTTTGAAGGATTTTCTTAATGAATTTCACAAATTTTTAAAAATAAAAAATTTAAATTTCAATCAAAATTTTTTCGATTTTTGTTTTTATCGAAACACATAAAACACCTAGTACAGGTTAGGGGAATGCATACATAAAAGTTCGGGCTTACACTATTGTTTTGTCTTTACGGCTATCAAACAGATGTATACACCTGCCAAATTTAATTTTTGTATCTTTCACCAAAACTCTAAGAAAAACAGTGAAAATTTTTCGAAATGTTGGCCCCCACCACCTCCTTCCCCTCAGACCCCCAGCTTAAAAATTTTAAGTCATCATTATAAGTCATGAAGCCCTAAATCTGACACAATTTCAACTTAATACCTGTATTGAATTTGGGAATATAACGGTTTAAAATTTTAAAAAATGGACAATTTTTGTAATGCTCTCCAATTCTCCCCACTACTATAATGTCCAATTGTTTTTATTTCATATTCCGCTAGTACGGTTTAGAACAAAATTTTGTTTCAATTGCATAGCATCAAAAATAGTGGAGATATTAATTTTTAAATGTTTTTCTATGCACCCCCTGACTTTTAGTTGGTTATGGTGGATCTGTATGCCACCTAATTTTTAATAAAATATTAATCTTTTATAGTAAGCAATTCCGAAAATAGCAAGGATGCAGCCTAGTGGGTAGTGTGTTGGTTTACAATGCGAAGGTCGTGAGTTCAAAACTCGATCGATGTATAATTCCTGCACGCTGCCTGTTTGGGTATACTTTGGTTACCTCAATCTACGAAAATGAAAAAATTCTAGATAGAAGGTTGGGCGAACGGCTAACAATCCTTCCACAGTAGGTAATGAAAAAAAAAATATTAAGGGACCTGAAGATGAGGAGGTCAAGGCCCGATTTGGGCTGTAGTGCCATTGTTGAAGCAGAATTCCGAAGATATAATCATTTAAAAAAAATTCTGCCAACAAACTCTTTTAAGCCCCCTCATTTCAGACTCCAATGGATAAAATTTAAAAAAATTATAGATTATCCCACAAACCCCTCTTCAGGTGCGTCGATTTTTAACTTTCTAGCTAGAACCATGGTTGAGGTATTGTAATTAGTATTTTTCGATTCTATCGCTCTTCGCCTCCCCGTTAATTACAACACTCTCCCAAATCTAGTGTCCGCCTGAGATTAGCAACCATCTACAATCCACCTAAAAATGAAATGTCTATCTTCAAGGGTTCGGGAGTAAATGTGCGTATCCATAGACGGCAAACGACGTACTAATATACATTCTTAGGCTAATTTAGTCATGAAATGCGCAAAAACAAAATTTCAGAGTTGGAATTTTTTTTCCAAGTTGATCATAATACTTTAGTTTTAGAATAATAAAGTGAAAGAACCATCGGCCTTAAGTTGTCGCCAGGACTTGTTTTTCCTTTGACCCGCTCTATAATTCGCTTCAATGTGCTATATGATTGACCTATCCGTCGTTTCCTTGAGTATTATGAGGATTATAATCCAGATCTTTAGCACTGGTTACATTCAAGTGAAACGTAAATGTATAGTAAAGTGATCTGTCTAGCTATACTCTAAAGTTTATTGTTGTAGTATATACCAATAATGTTTCGCAGGTATTAGTTCACGAAAGTTTGCAGTTTCTTTTTAAAATTAACGGTAATTTTCCATTTGAGAGAACATAGGACATATGCGTCAAGCCAAAATTATACAGCTTCATGCAAAAGTTCATCTCCATAAAAGGAAAAGGATACAGCTTAATTTTTTCGAAACTTAACATCTCTTTCGACTTCGCCGTAAAATTTGACACTATTTCCGAGGTAAAAAAAATCTTGCATCTGTTTCAAATCTTGTTCGTTAAGGACAATTCGTATCAATGTGCTTCCCCATGGACTTTTGACTGCGCAAACGAACGCATGTCATCAACGTAAAGTAGTGAAGTTCATTAACATCAAACAGGGCATGCAATCCATATAAGGACGCGGAAGGTACAACCACGAAATATAATTATACTCGGCTATCAGCAACGCAGCAATGACACAACAATATACCAAACAACATAAAATTATTACAAAAAAAAAATTAATAAAAATAATAATATTATCTCAATATGTTAAAAGTAACATATTTCTCTTTACATAATCATTTAGATTTTAATTTTAATTATATTTAGCATTAAAGTACATTTTTGAATCAAACTAAATTATATTTCGCTATATTTAGCTACAAATGATGAATTATGTATTATAAAAACATAAAAGAATTATGATTGGGCGTAAAGCCCAATCATATGATACTCTGGATGAAATATGTCACCTCCAATTCTTTTAAATAATTAATAGTGACTTTTGTATGGGAGGTGCTAGAAGCAGAGGAGGAAGGTTTTTAATTTTTGGATATGACACCTAATGTGGTATGCAAAATATTTCGTGCTGAATTTAAGGTTTGTAGCTTTCATTATTTTCAATTGGACATAGTTTTCCTGAAATTGAGGCATTTGTATGGGAGGTGGCAGAGGAAGTGAAGCGTTTAAGATGATTTTGAAACTGCTTATCATCATCCTTATCACCACCCTTTGATTCAATTTCAAATTCGATAGTTCTAATATATTCGAAGGAGAAATGCTTTTCTTGAATTTATAATACAGATATTTGTATGGGAGGAGGTAGAAGGAGTGAAGAGGAGCTGATAATTTTTTTTAGCATTTATTGCAATTATTGAAGAACAAATTCTGGCAAAATTTTAAGTTTATACTTTTTCTAGTTTTAATGGAAATCGATATAATGCACTTAAGAAAATTTATATACTTGTATGGGAGGGGGTAGAAGGAGTGTGCGGATCAAAACACATTTTTTTTTCGTTATTGTTATTTCTATTTTTATACTTTGTGCAAAATACCAAGCTGATAGCTTTAACAGTTTCGAAGAAAAATAATTTAATTTAAATTTCTAAATTTCGTGAAATTTGTATGGGAGGGGGTAGAAGGAGTGAGGTGCAGTTGATAATTTTTTTAAAGCTGATTGGAATTATAATAAAATGAATTCTGGCAGAAATTCGTTTTTATAACTTTGCTAGTTTCAATGAAAATCGAAAAACTGCATTTTTTCAAAATTTTGCATTTGTATGGGAGGGGGTAGAAGGAGTAACGGGATCGGATCAATATTCAGTCATATTAATGACATATATTTCATAATACTTTAAGCCAAATTTCAAGTTAATGGCTTAAATGGTTTCAAAGAAAAATCAATTTCTGAAAATTTCGGAATTTCGTGAAATTTGTATGGGAGGGGGTAGAAGGAGTGGGGGGATGTAGCCCGTTCACAAACTTAAAGTTTCTTTTTTGCTTAGAATGACACACAATAAATTTCAGAACGATAGCTCAAAGCGTTCGAGAGTTATGCTGTAGACAGACGGACAGACAGCAACTCGGAATCGAAGTTTTTGAGTGACAACAAATATTTCTTTATCCTTAGCGGGTCTGTGCGAGCATTATTTCTTAGCGTTACAAACGGTAAGGCAAACACAATATATTCTCAGATTTCATCTAGAGTATAAACAATTATAGAAGTCTTGTATGTGCATAACACAAAAGACAGAAAATAAATAAATAAATGAATAAAAAGAAAGTAACTTAAGATGGTAACAGTCCACTCTGAAGACCTTTACCTCCCTCATCTTCACCTTTTAAGATGTTATTTATTACTATTAGAAACAGAGCTGGTGCTTACATACAGCCTTGCGGGACACCCGTTTATACAGAAAATCCCTAGGGTAAGATGTGAATTCTTGTATCTTGGTGGGATTCCTTTATCATATATGTATGTAAAAGTAAAAAGTCTTTTCGTGTTTTGCCGACAGATGTCTTTGAAGTCGATTATCTCTGGCAATAGCAAAAAGAATTTAGAAAAAAAATACGTGTTAAAAATGTCGGAGTACATTTTTTGTTTTTTTTAGGAAGTGCGCAATTTTAATCAACTACCTAAAATTTATTCAAGTTTGAAAATAGAAGTCTCTTTCGAAAAAATTCGTGCCATTTTGAAGTTTTTCTTCGACAAAGGCAAGAATACGTTGCAGGCTCGTAAAAACATTTATGCAGCTTATGAAGATGATGTCCTATCGATAAGTGTAGCATAGTAATGGTTGAAGCGATTTCGTCCTGAAAATTTGGATATCAAAAGTGCACCTCGCTGTGGCCGTCCAATCACGGAAAAAGTAGACGAAATTCTTTAAAATTTCGATGAAAGTTCACATGCAACCATTTATGAGATTGATGCGTTGCTCAGAAAACTATTTTAAATCATTTGCGTGTGGCTGAATTTTTCAAGAAGCTTTATAAGTTGGTGCCGTATGAATTGAGTGCGAAAAATTTACTCTATCGAATTCGCGCATGAAATGAGTGACCCCGGGAAAACTGGATAAGCTTGGCTGGAAAGTTTTAATTCATCTACCTTATAGCCCTGACCTTGCACTTTCAGACTACAATTTATTCCAGTCTCTCCAAAACTCGCTAGAAGGAAAAAAATTGAATTCAAAAAGGATTACGAATAGCACTTGTCGTTTTTTTTGGCCAGAAACCACAGAAGTTTACTATCTGGAATATTTCTTCTACGCGAAGAATTTCATATGTTAAAGCTGTCGAAAAACCTCTCGAAGCACGCAAACGTTAGATGTAACACAGCTAAGAACTTATTTCGGTAGATTGCTCTAATATTATTCATGGGTTATGGTCTGTACATGATGATGCTTTCTGGAATCCTACCTGAAGTGCTTCGAGAATGCGAACTACAGCATCATTATTGACATAGAACTATATCTTGTGTTGTTTAACGTGGACAGCTTGACATTAAGTCTTCATGTCATTGCAACACGGATTATATTCGACGACAATCGTTAACATCCCTAATAATAGAATAGAATTTTGCGCTTATATGAACATACCTGCATGAGACATACATATTAGTCCCTAGTCGGTCCCGGTCTATACTGGCTTGCAGGTTTGGTATTTACAATGTTAAGTGCAAGACTTATCTAAATCTTTTCCAATCATTGGGTCTTACCGCCCAGTTGATACGTTACTCACATTGAGTACAATGCTTGTCATTGCCTCACATAATACAGCAAACCAAGAAATCCGTTTACTGGATGTATTACTGTACAGCATAACGGAAGCTGCTCTGCCCGCGATATGAACGTCAATTATCAGCCACTATGTGTATCCCAAAAGGTACCACAACCATGGTTGTATCCATCCATCAATTCCAAATTTTTGTAATTCAAGAATAACTTTCTGTCAATTCCATCTGGCAGCGTTTACCTCCGATTTCTATCCATATGGGTCTTAGGTACTTTACGAACGTTTCCCTCACCTCTGGTCACTACCATCTTTTGGATAAACCTACCATCTTGCCGCTTTCCTCCAATGACATGTTTCCTCCAATTTCGATCCCTTTGGGTGTTAGGTACTTTTTGAATATTTTCCTCGCCTCTGGTCACTACTTTTTTTTCAACACAAATACCTTCCGTCAAATCCCTTATCTCCCACGATCCTGCATAATACCAGTTAACATCCAGTTTCGTTTCCTTCAGCTCGCTACTACCTAATATTTTGCGCAATTCAGATTACTACCTTCTTTCGAGAACCCCCAACTACGTGTCCTGCATCCAACACCATCCGCCTACGACTTTTACTATTAATCTTCGGTTAGGATTCACCTCTTATGCATTTCCTATCCAGATTTTGGTCACCACCAAACCCTACTTTCTTCTGCTTCCGCAGCTAACACGATACTCCCAGTTGTATAGAGCTATACCAACTTTCCAGTATCATCCCTTCCCATCTTGTGTATAATCAAGCCCATATACTTTGTATGTACCAACCAACTGATACAATATGATAGGGGTTTCCAACATAACCCCCGAAGTTCCAGGTATTAAGCCTTTGGTCCGGCTTACTTTAGTCCCACTACTTCAGATTAAGTTCCGGAAGACTTTGAAACTGATCGAACAGTTGAGGTCTATTAAGGCACAACTCTCCAAAGACAGTTACTGAAATCGCCGTAGCTTTCTCCTGCGGTGCATCACTATTGACAATTACCTTTGCCTTGATTATCGATATAGTCTATCTCTAGTGACGCAACTTAGAGTAGGGCCACTCCCCCTTCAGAGCACCCCCCTCTAGAGACACGCTTATTGCAGGAAAATTTTTGAACAAGTTTATGATGAAAATATGAAGCATTGTGCAAATTTTTTGTAAATGTAAACCTGGAAAGTTTACCAGTGAATAATTTGTATCTCCTCCCACACAAAATGGCACAATTTCAGAGCTATATAATATGTCGATCTACTTGAAGCGTATAAAAGTTATTGAAGGAGAAGCCCCGATCCTAAAATTCGAGCATAGGCTTAGGCTTAGATTGTAGGGGGGTGTTTTCGTAGAATCACAGTGCACTGGGGCTATCTAGTTGGGCCCATTGTACTCCCCCTATCTATTATGAGATGGAATTTACTCCTCCTGTGCTAGCGAATTGGTTTGATTTGCGAACCGAAGCAGGCTCGAATTTTTGATGCCTTTGAGGTCGGCTAGTGAAGAATCTAAAGCTTAAGCAATGGAGACGGCTGTTGGAGATTCGCGGACAGTGACAAAGATAATGTTCAATAGATTCTTCGTCTTCATCGCAACCTCTGCAAAAGCTGCCGCACCCTGAATGCGTACAGCTCTAGTAAGCAGTAACCTGTGGTCAGGCTGACAATATTTCGGATGCTATAGTGACTACGTTGTAACAACTGAGCATTAATATTTTTATTCGGTTTTTTTCCCAAAAGATTTTACCTTCTTGCAGCCTCCCAGATGCTGCCACCTCGCCAAGAAAGAATCAAAAATAGCTTGTTTGATGCTAGTCATCAGCACTGTTGGTGCTACATCGACTGGCTTCCTAGTGGAGTTAATGTTTGCAGATCCTTGCGGCGCAAGCGTGTCTGCTGCGTCGATTCTTAATAAGGTCGTATGACCGGGTATCCATATTAAAAATAGTCCGTTTATATCCGCTAGGTGATTCAAATTGTGTCTACACTTGTTTGGATGCAGTCTTATAGTATTGGAGTGCCAGAAGTGCAGTCCTGCTGTACGAGAAAATGTAAAAATTTACGAGACTGATCTACACAGCTAAAACAACTTTTGTGTACTCACTAATAGCTAATACTTCCGCTTGGAACACAGCCGCGTGCTCTGGAAGATGAAATGAATTGTGGATGTCAAGGTCGTGGGAATAAATCTCTTCACCTGTCCCCTGGTCAGTTTTAGATCCTGCACAGATGCTGATTATCGTGTTTGTTGCCCATTCGCTTTGCTCAGGAAACTTAATGTGAAACTTCCGTTTCTTAACCTGTGGTTGGTTCATGCAATCATACTCGCAGTCTAAAAGGGAATTTCCGTATCCAATGGCGTTAAAAATTTTGCCATGACCAATTTGTGGTGCTAACCACGAATTATAGGTTTTTAATCTAATGGCAGTTATGCCCGCTGTTGGTCTTATAAAAATATCAACTAGAGGAATTGAGAGAATTACCTTCAGGGCTGCAGTTGGTGGGGTTCTAAGAACCCCTGTTAAGCACAACCATGCTATCCGTTGGATTAGTTGTAAAGGTGCTTGGTTGGTTAGTACCACTGGTGGCCACCACAGCAGTGCACCAAGCCAAATAATTGGTCAAACCATGCTGGCATACATCCAGTGGATGAGGTGCGGCTTAAGGCCCCTCCTCAAGCCGAATGTCTTTTTTCAATCGAAGAAGACTACGGTGGCCTTTTTTGCTCGTTCTTGAATGTTGGCCTTCCAGGATAATTTACCATCAAGAATAAGACCTAAGTATTTATCATGGTTCGAGAGGACCATAGTGATACCCCGAATGTTTGGCGGATTGCAAACTTAAGGTTTTCTTCTTCTGGAGAAGAGGACAATATCTGTTTGAGGGATGATGGTAAGTCCTTTATCTAGTGCAAGTTCGAGCACAACTTGCTTTTAACTTTCTTTAGACACCACCGCCTTTCGGCGCCCTTAAGTCTTAACGCCAGACCCCTCAACGCGGGGTGCGATTTACGTCACTTTTCAGAAATTACCACAACCTTTTATTCAGCCGGATATCTTTCCGCACCTCAATAAATATTAGGATATTAGCTATTATTTCCGGGTCCGCTTTAAACGGCATTCCTTCTATTTCTGAGGCTTTTCTTTGTCTGAAAGGTGGAAATTATTTCTTCCTTGAAAATATGTCTATTCCTGACATTTCACTTTACGAAAACATCTCGGTTCAAAGGTGTACTTTTATTCTCTATTGATAATTAAAGTTCATACTTTTACGTTGTAATAATTAAATCTTTATTAAAACAATATTAAAATGTATAATTAGGCATATCATTAATCATTTCAAATTTCTTTTCCTTGCTCTTCGCTTCCTTTATTAAACGCTGACAATATATTATTCGGAAATCCAAATAAAAAATATCTAAATCAATTTCTATCGAAAATTACTAATTATTTGGGTGACAATAAACATCTCTTAATAGTATCATTAATTTTTATAGCAACATTCTTTTGAACTAATTTCAAATATTTTTTAGATTTTATAGAAAAACTCTTTGATTTTATATCGCCAGTGCTAGAAATTCTTCAGATCTACATCTTAATGGGATTGCTAACCAAATTTGATATGCATCTAGATGGCTAATTTAAATTATGTTAAGACAAAAATGAAACACCAGAGAAAAACACATAATTCTTTCTTTAAAAATAATCTTGGAGAAAAAATGCATCATTTAAATTAGATATGACCTACCTACGAACTAATTGATGATGATAAGGCCAAGCAAGTTCAAGATCTCTGACCATCAATCTTTGTTAAGTATAGTTAAACATTTCCAAATGAAAATCTCTAAGCGATGCAGAAATTTCGAAATTGAATTCGAATCGTGATGTCTACTTTAAAAAATTTACCTTCGAAATGGAGAAGGATTTTCAATTATACTTTTAGTTGTAATTTGATTTCAGTAACAAATTAATGTTTTGTTAGTGTATTATCACATTAACTTAGGTTTTAAGTAAGTTCAAACATAAATGCCTTGACTTTATCGAGTTCATTTTGACAAACATGTGTACGAAAGTGGTATAAAGATTTCTGTACATTACTGCTTTTCATTTACAAGGGCACGCAGAGTTTTTAGATCGACCGAAAATATCGCTGCTGTTAAACATTGTTTTGCTTAACAGCAGCGATATTTTCGGTCGATCTACTTACCACAGTTAAAATTATCGCAAGCTTTCGAATTTTACAGAAAAAATCCTTTGGTGAACGTTCTGGCAGCTTATTTTTAATTAAAGCAAAGACTTCCACATTCACATTCACATTGCTCTATTTTATTAACCGCGATGCGTTGGTCTGTGCTTAGATCCTTATTAAGTAACAACAGAGACAGATTAAGGAAGCCGAATAGTGTGAAATCCGGATATATTTTTTTTTCAAAAATAAATCGTCTTTAGAGCATTACACAAATAAATTTTCGCAAATTAGAGTCGAGAGAAAATCAAACCATTCGAATATATATTGGAGTGCAATAAATGCCTGTGGTTGTGGCCAGTTGATTGAAGATAACATATTTACTCACTCCTAAATTTTATGTCTTAATTAAGAAATCCCCAAAAATTTCACGATTTTTATCACCAACAACATCCGCAAAATCTAATGAAATAAATCCCAAAAATAATATCATAACACGGAATTAATCCCGGTAGAAAGAAGTACATCATATTTATATCTTAACAATGTTTATAGAAATTCGCAGCGTCTCGATTGCTAATCAGTTTCAGTGGCAACACTTAACATCATTTTTCTTGCAACCGATTCAAACACATGGAATTACGCGCCATTAAATAATATTGATTAAACTGAAATCTTGTAATTCCAAAAAAGAATTTCACTTTTTTTAAGACTTGAAGATACCTTCGATAGCCACTTGATTGCCTACGCGCTAATAGCGATCTTCTTTGTTTTAATCTACCTAAGAGACTAATTGGGTTTTTCAAAGCCATTTTAATTTGTTTCTTTCGTGTCAAGCGTTCGAACAACAAAACTAATCTGAAGTGAGAAGAAGATTACGCAGCTCCTGCGGCTATATAATTATACTAAGTAATAAATTTCGCGCTTGTTCGGCTGATTTTAAGGAAGTATCCATTCAAACTGATCTTCACAATGATATTGATCATTTCCACTTGTCTATTACTGCATAATTTTAGGTTGTTGGTGATAGAAAGCGACCGTACCACACTTGTTTTGTGGTCAGTCAATAGGAAAAAAAAAGTATTTGTGAAATTTCGCCAAATCTACTCAAGTTTTTAGCACCTGGCTCTTCACAATTAAAGTGATTTTGAGATGCATCCGATGTGTGAATGCCGCAAATTATATTTGCCAAAATAAAAACAAAAAAAAAAGATTTGTAATGTCTTATTATTTGAGAGGTATTCAAACTTTTCCCAGTCTTACTGAGCTATAAGCAATCTATTTGAATAATAGATAGTTCTACAATCAGCAAACAAAAAATATTATTATGTGATATTTTTTGAGAGGCGTGCGAATTTTTTTTCATCTTCTCATTGCAATTTTGCTTACTATAAATCAATTTTCTGAAGAATAGCCAATTTAGTATACCTCAGGCTGTTCATTTCTTTTCTGAATCATATCCGGATTCGAACTGCCTTTCGTTTTGCATGCCTTTAAGCTGCTATCCACGAGGATAAATAATTATGTAAATAATAATAAAATGATGTTCTAAGAATAAAAATTTGTGTCAAACTCCTCTTCCTTTTAAATGCAGACAAAATCTAAACATTAACGGTTCGTTGTTGATTTGTCAACTATTGGAATTTCCTTAATCACTACTCCAAAAAAAAAATAAACTTTGCTCTCATTAATATTAACAGAAAATCGTTTAATACAAATTTCTTTTCGCTATGAGGTCTTTGACTTTATCGCAAATTATCGCATTTCTCTTATGAAAGCATTCGAAATGTCATCAAATTATTTAAATTTAAGGCAGTTAAAGATGTTGATGTCATGTTTTTGGCTGGCATGATCATTTCGATCAGATGTTCGGTACGTTCGACTAACTAGCCAAAACAAGTTTCTCATTAGGATGATGTTTGTGGTTTTGCATTTTTTTCCAACAATATTATTATTCAGTTGGTCAGTAAGAATCCGATCAATCAAAAAATAAGAGAAAAAATAGAAATAACCGAAGATGAATTTTTGCGAGATGCTTTATAATCATTATACAGGCGTTGAACTTTTTCATTGAAATCCGTTAGATTTTTTTTATTAAACCAGTTTCTTATATTGATTTCCGATAATTGTGAATCAGTATATCTGCCAATTGGGTTATTAGAATTTCATTCGGGCCTAGTTTATAGGCGCTTTAATTATAAGCGACACATTTTTATCTTAAATATTGAAATATTTTTAAATTATTTTATGAGAAAATAGCTAAATCAAATTTTTGAGTTTTTGGAAAAAAAAAACAACTTCTGGGAGAATATTTAAGATTATTTATAATTTATTCCAGCTGTTCATTAGTGGCTATTTGGAAAGTGCTACCAAGATATTGTGAATTCCGAATTTAGTGAGATGATGATAGGTATAATTTGTTGTCATTGATTCCCTCGTGATGATGTCTGTTTTATTGTATAGACCAATAAATAAAATCTTTAATCTAACCGAACGAATTTGAGATATAATCATGATGTGTATGATACAAATCTGATCTCTTGGCGCATTATCGGTTTGAACAGAGGTTTTTGATTTTAAAAATTGCTTCATAATGTACGGATAATCTTAGCAAACAAAAAAAAAAAAACGACTGAGCATTAGGTGTTTAATAAAAAAAAAATATGAGTTGAAAAGAAACTGACGTGGACATAAATAGCTAACTGATTGAGATTTAAGTCTTGGCGTATTTTGCAAATTAAATGATTCGCAATGATTTATTTAATTTGTGCGCTATTGACAGGATAATAGAAATGAAGCTAAGATAGAAGCTATACAACTCCAAAGTTTTAATACTTTCAAGTTACATCTTGTGGTGTTACGATACTCCAGAAACTTTCGATTTTTGATCATAGAATAACTAAAAGGTCTTTTTTTAGAGGCGGAGAACTTCGAATTGGCAAAAATGTTTTCTGAGACAGCCCATTTGACAGTTCTCAATTGTTTTGGGGTTAGTTTTGTCTGGCAATTTAATATGAGTAGACTCACGCCGTAGTAACGCTTAAAAATTGTTAAAATTTGAAAATTTTGTTCAGTGAAGAATCACACTTTTGTCTAAATAGCTATGTCTTGCTAAGCAGAATTGCCGCATTTGGTGCCATGATAATCCACAAGCCATTGTCAAAACACCATTACATCCAGAAAAAGTCACCGTTCAGTGTGCATTATGGGTGGAATCATTGGTCCATATGTCTTCAAAAATGATGATTGTCAGAATGTTTCAGTCAACGGTGAGCGGTACAGAGATATGATTACTAACTTTTTCGTGTCTCAATTGGAAGGCATTAATGTCACAGACATATGGTTTCAACAGGACTGCGACACATGCGACACAGCGCGCGATGCAATTGATTTGAAATATTTGTTGATCGATTATTTTCACGAATGGATCTGTTAATTGGCCACCTTGTTCGTGCGATTTGACGCCATTCGATTTTTTCTCTGGGGATATTTAAAGTCCTATGTCTACGCCGACAAACCATTTGGAAGCCAACATTCGACGTGTTATTGCCGAAATATAGTCTGATTTATTGCGAAAAGTGTGTGAAAATTGGACTTCCAGATTACGTTATGTACGCGCGACCTGCGGCAACCGCATCCCCAAAATTATTACCAATCATTATTGCCATAAAATCATTCATCAGCTAATTTCATGGGTACTAAAAATACTGTTCTGTGCCGATCACTAAAAAGCTTGCCCCTTTGCCGAATATCAAATTGAAAGTTGTTTCTAACATCGCTATTTTTATACTTCTAAACGAAATTTTAGAGTCATTTTAGTTTGCCATAAAGTTTGTAAAGCAAAGAAATTCGACTCGCATAAATAAACTTAACGAACCTGAAAGTCATATCGTCACTCAGAAAATTCTAAATCGTATGAGTGTTTATCTGCCCGTCCATTTGTTCTCTAGCTTAATAACGCGTTGAAATAGAGAGTCTAAATTTTCAATTCCTAATCGCTGCACTCCTCTCTATAAAAGGTACTGATTTAAAATTCAAAACTCCACGTTGCTATTATGAAAATATTTATTTTTTTAAAAATCAGTGAAACATCCCAACACTTTTTTCCACCACCCATAAAAACTGCACATTTTCACGCAATGCAATTACCGAATTTCCGCAGTAGCTTTCAAATTTATAATGCTCAAATTTTAAATAAATATTTTCGTATCAATAGTATTAAGATATGCAAGAAATACTAAAAAAAAAAGGAAATGTGGGATGCATTTCCTTTTACCACCTCTCGTACTACCGGTCAATTTTCACAACTTTAATAATCATGTCGATTTTCGTAGAAAGTTTAAAAGCTACCTGATCTGTAATTTGAAACATACCTTTCTTTGTTATCTACTCGTTCCTATTTATCTTAGTTTACCGTGAATGCTCAGGCCAAGGCCTTCCTTCATTACGGACTTACTTCACGGTTGTCGTTAGCAAGACGAATTGTATTTAAGGTGACAATCATTAACCTCCCTGAACTAGTAGTACTTTATACCTATTTGCAGTATAGCATTCATACTGCTGGGTGCGAAACTCTGCCTATCTGAGTATCAAGGCGCCTGGTTGTAACGTAACTCCACATCGGGGAATAAGTTCCAGACTTTGCTGCTCGCGGAGTGGACTAACCGTCACCACTACGTATACTCCGAAGTGACCTCACCCAGGGATACGTCAATTCACCCAAGCCAAGTCGCATCAGGTCTTGGTTCCACTCGGAAAGGTACGACGTCAGATGTTCCATTATACCACTATTTTCGCAACGGATTTCGATCCCTTCGGTTCTCTAATTTATCATCTGCATGTCGAGCTACATTGCATTTCGATCTTCTCGGTCACGACTATACCATATTCCACCAATATTACCACGTACTACCTGTTTTACATTTAGTGTCCACTCATACACTACTCCTATGTGTAGCTGTTCGGTTCTTTTACAATGGCGCTACAGCTCAAATCGGACCTTGCCCTCCTGACATGCAGGTTCTTAACATTTTTCATTACTTATTGTGGAAAGGTTGTTAGTCCTTCGCACAACCCTCTTTCTACGAATTTTTCATTTACGTAGATTGAGGTGACCAAGGTATATCCAAGTTTACAATGTGTTGAAATTATATATTGTGTCGACCGGGATTTGAACTCATGACCTTCCCATTACAAGACCAACACGCTACCTACTAGGCTATACTCTAGATGTTGTGCATCAGGTTTTGTTTTAGCTCAAATCACTATTCTACAACTATCGGACACGCAGTTACTACTTTCTTCTGCGTATCTGCCATATTTCACCAATCTCATTTTGTTTGCATCAGGTTTCACTTCCCTCGTGGATTCTGACCAGCTCGTTACTCACTTCAGCATTTACCATGTTTCACCAGTTCAACACTAGGTCTTCGCTTTTTCACTCCAATTTTGGTTCTTTTAGATCAGTAGCTTACCGCCCACTCCAAGACTTGCTAACTGGGGGGAGTATTTCGCTCACATCAGTCCGCTACTAAATTTGTGACAACTTCTCAACAATAGTATTTTTCGATTTCGCAGTTCGCGTCAGACACTACTACCTTCGGCTCACTTCTTTCATTATTGATTTACTGTTTAGCTAGTTCACAATTTCGTCCGTTTCACCACAGCTCCACCACACTACAAATCTTTTCTCAGCCAGTTCTGCGGTTCTAAATGGATGTTGCTCTGTAAGACGATATGTCCCAGAGAGCCCGTATATCTTCTTGTATACCATTGATGCGACATGTTTTGGGATCCTCGATACCTTCCCGTAGTATCAGGTTTTATACTTTTGGTCCGGCTTTCGTGGGTCACCACCCACTTCAATCTAAGCTCGGGCAAAGCTTTTATACTGATGAATCAGCTGGAGTCCGCGGAGCTGCCAGACTCCAAGGGCAATACTAATGGAATCGCCGAAGCATTCTGCTGCAGTAACTACCTCTCTCCCCCAAGTGGGGATAATAGTAAATATGTGAGCTAAATTTTCCCTTGCATCCATCATGATAGGGGATATCAAATGTCAAAATTTTAATTTTAAACCATGACAATCGTTGCCATACTCAACAATACCTAGCGCTGCAATGTTAAATGGCGATTTAATTTAAGTGGCGGTTTGCGTATTTTTATGAAGTATGGTGTGACGTTTTAGTCAGATATCAACTCAATGAATAGCTGATATTAAACCATACCACTTATAGGTAGTGCATCAGCCTTGTTAGTATGCTATATCTCATTTGCAATGACAGGTATTGTACATATATCAGCATCATTGAAATTTTATCATGTTATATTCAAATGCATGCATTAAACCTTGATACATACCAAAATGTTCGTAGCTTAAATTTTTTATGGGAGGGGATAGAAAGAGGGCGGTGAAGTTAATTATTTTTTGAACGTTTATTTATAGAGCAAAATTGCATATTTCTACCTTGTCCAGTTTTCAATTCTCTAGATAGAATGTATTGTATTTCTCAAAAATTTACAATTTATATGGGAGGATTTAGAAGGGGATAGCAAATCGTAACAAAATTTTATTTTATAATTTATTTTAATGATGGCATCATTCTTTGGAACCAAAAGAGGCTCTTTCACAGAGCCATTCTTTTCTCAAAATGTTTTCTACGGTTTTCGGAAAAAAACTCCTCACCACCTTATCAATGTTTTGTACCGACCGGCAGGAGTTTCGGGATGGGGTAATTTTACCATTACCATTAACTTTTAACTGGCAATTGCCAATCTTTAGACGTTCAGCTGAAAACTATCGTGATGAAACACAACTCTTTTCCTGGTTAAGATCATTTTAAGCACACTCTCTCGTGGCGCATGCGTTCTCAGCTCGTCAGAATGATTGCCTCTAGTGATCACAATTCGGCAGTAATTAGTATTGAAAATACTCGAAAGAGAAGCGACTGGTGCGTTTTGTCCACAGTTGGTGCGATGATGAGGAAAGTGAAGTGGTACATAGTTTCTAAAGAATTGTTGTGGAATACTAAACTTTATGGCAAGTATAGGAAATCAATTTCTCCTAAGATTAATTTAAACACACACACTTTAGAGATAGGAGCTTAAGGCGATTTTCTTAAGGAGGAAGATGCAACATATCAAACCAAGGAATGTCTTTAGGACAAACCTTAAGAATCTTTTCTATACAGACTCGCTCTTCATAATGTGGATCCAAAACTTCACAATCATAATCAAGAATAGAGCATACCAAAACACAGTATAAGGCATTAGTTATTTAAGGATCATTGAAGACCATGCAACATCTTTTAACGAAACACCAAATCGAGTTGGCCATGCCAATTATAGAGTTGAAATGATCATAAAAAGAACTCACGTCGTTAATAAATAAAATAAATATCAGTGGTCCAAGATGACTTCCCTGTGGTAAACCAGATGTGTTAGTTATAGCAGAGAAAAAAGCTCCTAGAAAAGTCACATTTTGAGAACGATTAGGCAGGTAAGACCTGATCTAGTCTATAAAAGTAAAAGGAAATTTTAGTGTGCATTACTTATAAGTAAGGACAGCATTGGCCATTTTATCAAAGGCTTTGCTAAATTTGATTTATATGTATGCAGTCAACCTGCCTTCAATCACTAGAATAGTGAAATTAGAAAATTCTATTAGATTTGTTGGGCTTACTAATGTTGAACTGGACTAATGATTGATAAAAATTCTCTACATCACAAATAAAAACCTCGAACAACTTGGGAATGCAAAAAGATTAGCAACAGATCGATAGTTACACACATCAACGCATTTCTTTTCTTGAGCAATGGGCTGATATTGGAGTATTTCCACAATCTAGGAAATATCCTCGATGTGAGAGAAGCGTTAAATGTATTTTAGCAGCAATGCACGCTTGCTATCCTTGAGGATGTTGCAGGGAGAGCTCTCTTCGCCAAATTTAGTTTAAGCTTCGGGGCTGAAAGCTCAGTAATTCGGCCAGTGAAGAGTTTTGCAGCGATGCCAAAACATACTACGACTAAAGCTACGTTTCTGCATTTCCTTACTTTAGCACGCACGATGTTGAGCTGTTGATGAAAAAGGTGTATTTTTAGGGATAAAGGCTACACTAAATTCTGCCCAGGGACTACTTCTAACTACTTCGAAAATTTTAAGGAAACTAATTTAGTGCTGTTTATACTCTAGATGAAATCTGAGAGTATTATAAGTTTGCCACAAAGTGTTTAACGCTAAGAAATAAGGCTCGGAGAAAAAAATGAATGGTATAGAAGTTCATATAATCACTCAAAAATCTCAAAACCGGATGTCCGTCCGTCCGTCCGTCCGTGTCCTCTCTAGCTTGAGAACGCGTTGATCTAGAAAGTTCAAATTTTGTACACGTCGTTTTTGTCAAAAGTAAGGACAAGTTCGTGAACGGGCCAATTCGCTCCACCCCTTCTACCCCTCCCATACAAAATGACACAATTACGCAGTTTGATAATAAGCGGATTTGCTCGAAAAGTATATAAGTTATTGGTCTCAAATTTGGGACATATTACTTTCATGATGATATCAATCTACCATATAAAAATTATGAGTGTCCTCTCCCTCCTTCTACCACCTCCCATACAAACTGTACTTTTTCATGAAATACTCTAAACCAATTTACTCAGTGTATATAAGATTTAGAGTGCTGAAATTGTGCACTACCCCCGTCGATTTTCCTGAATTTAGAATTATTAGTAAGACAAAAAAAATTAGACATTTAGTTTCACCCCTTCTACCCCCTCCCATACAAAGTGACACAATTTCGCAATTCGACAATAAACGGATTTTATCAAAAAGTATAAAAGTTATTAATCTCAAATTTTGGATATATTACTTTTATAATAATTTCAATCTGCTATATAAAAATTAGTTGAGTCCTTTCCTTCCTTCCATCCCCTCCCATACAAACTGCACTTTTTTATGAAATACTGTAAATAAATTTACTCGGTACGTATGAAATTTATAGAGTTGAAATTATGCACTAAATAATTGTTTAGAATTATTAGTAATACTAAAAAAAATTAGGCAATTAGCTTCACTCCTTCTACCCCCTTCCATACAATTTGACACAATTCAACAACTTTACAAAAAGTCGATTTTCCTGAAAAGTATGAATGCTACTGTTCTGCAATTTAAAATATTTCAATTAAATGATGTTTACAGTTATTTGTAAAAACGTCATTAATAAATTCACACTCATTCTACCACCTCCCATACAAACTGCACAATTTTACTAAATCCAATACACTAATTTTCTCAGTACCTTTTAAATTTTTGAATCCTAAATTTTGTATAATACATATTGATAGCAACCTTAGCGTGATGTGGAAAAATTATTTCAATGTCGTCACCCCCTCTACCACTTCCCCTAAAAAATTTCTTAAAATGAAAAAAAATTCTCTTTCATCTAGAGTATCGGACGATTGGGCTTTCCGCCCAGCGCAAACCTGTTATGTTTTTATAATATCTTATCAAACCAACAGGTTATCACATATAAAGCGCGTTTTCACTGATCCGAAATTACGTAGTTTTGAGCGACTAATTTCTAAAAGCTATGAATGTGTTCACACTACACCTATCTATAATTTCTTTTGATACAAGTCGTTTAAGAATTATTATTATTATTTACAAATTTCAGAAATGTCGATGAAATGCTTAATTGACGATCTAAGTGCAACGTAATCATCAATCAATCAAATTCCTGTTAAGACCTCCTAGGGACATAGGACAGAAACAACTCTCTTCTACAAGACACGATCCAGAGCATCGGCCTTTAGCCGTAGCCAGGATTTCTTTATTCCTCTGGCCTCCTGCTCAATTGCTCGCTTCCATGTGCTAACCCGACGCCTTCCCTGAGGATTATAATCCAGAACCTGTTTGGCGATGTTTTGCTCTGGTTTCCTCAAAGTGTGACCGATCTACTGCCACTTCCGCCTTTGAATCTCAAGGCTTATTCTAGTCTGTCCAGTTGTACTCCAAAGCTCGTCGTTGGAGATCACTTCTGGCCAGAATATTCCTAGAATGCGTCAGAAGCATTGGCTTACGAAAGTTTGCAGTTTTTTGGTACGTTGAACAGTCACTTTCCACGTAGTACAAGCACATAACAACAACGTAATAATGGACGTAATTTCGATGAAAATACATAAAAATTCGTAATTTCGAAATGACTTCATTGTATGCGGAATTAAGTAATTTTAAAACGTAATTTCATCAATTTGGACGAAATTACGTAATATTAGCCCAGTATAGTAGCATAGAAGTATAGATTAATTGGAGGTCTAACTCAAACCCCGGAGTTAAATTTGCCCGATTATGTATAACGAACTAAAATAACAAAATATGGGCGCGAATTTTGTTCCTTTAATACGCAACATTAATATGATAATTATAAATCTGACAAATGAGAGTGTTGCAATGTAATTCATTTTATTAATTTTGAGAATTGTAAGCCTGACTTGGAAGTTTGTCAAATACAGCCTGTGAATCTTATTTGATCCGTTTACCTTCAATTTCTATATATTCAGACAACGAAATTCATTTCTACTCGTCTACCAATTGAAAACGAATAGCTGTCAGTTTTAAATAATTCTGCAAAAATGAGAATACCCGCAACGTTTTATCGAGAGCGAAATTAAAAACTTACATACATATATGTTGTCCAAGAGCTCTAGAGGAAAAAGTAACAACGAAAAGCGACAAGGGTGATGATGCATACATGCATATAATGATAGTACGGGATGTGTTTAAGGCGAAGGACGAAAAATTAATTTCCAAATCCGCTATTTGAAACTCCATGAGGAACTCTATACTAATATCTACTCCTTTCTCGCAGTTTTAGACTGTTTTGTAACAATTTTACAGAATATTTTATTAAATTTGTAAGATCAACAGTTTTCCGTCAAAGGAATCAAATTGTCAGGAAACAAATTAGATTTTCGTATAGTGCTCAGCCAGACCTTACGAATGACACCTTCAAATTATTTTTTGTCCCACTACGTAGGACCCCCTTGCCACCGGTTTTGGAAATTAATTTTCTGTTCTTCGTCTTAGTTACACTGCGTTCTATCATTACATAAATTTTATATACTTGCCGCTTTTCGTTGTTGTTTTTTGTTCTAGAGCTAGAGGATATTTAATAAAATCAATTTTTTTTTTGGTATTGTCTAATTCATTTCAACATTTTTTCCCAGGCTTTTTTAAATCCGGTTTGTTAAAATCTGCTGAATGTAATTCAATATGTCGACTTCGCGCATTTGAGGAAGACTCTCTAAGTTATTTCGATGGCTTTAAAAAAAACTTTTTTGGAAGTCTGGTAGATGAAGTGTGGAAAGTCTTGAATAGTCTGGCAATTGTCGACCCGGGGAAGCCTAAATCTTACAAATGGACATTTCGTTTAGTTTCAGCCAAGGGTATAGCCTACTGGATAACGTGTTGGTCTACAATGCAAAGGTCGTAAGTTCAAATCCCGGTCGACGCATAATTCCAGCACTGCCTGCTTGGGTATACCTTGGTCACCTCAATCTACGAAAATGAAAAATTCGTAGATAGTGGTTTGTGTGAAAGTCTAACAACCCTTTCACAATAAATAATGAAAAATGTTGAGGAACCTGAAGATCAGGAGGCCAAGGCCCGATTTGCATTGCAGAAGAAGAAGAAGTTTAGTTTTTCAACTATTTAGGGGACTTTATTATTTGGAGCCCGAAGTTGGAGCTTTGTTAGCCTCAAAGTAGATCCGCCACTGTTCACGATTGTATTGCACATGCTCATATCTGGAGTTGCCAAATGAGTAGAGCTCTTAATAGTTCATCGCATATACTGAACGCGATTTCCTTAATGCAATTCATAATTCCTTCTTAATTTCATTCGTATTAAAATTTAATACAAAAAAACTGTATTTCCAGAACTCGGTTAAAAAAAATGTTTCTACTTTTGATAAAATCTGTGATATTGTGTTTGAATTAAAATCTATTATATGTAATGCACAATTTCGGAAAATCTTCGTACCCTCTGGAGGGTAATATGTTGCTCTACAATGCGAAGATTATCAGCTCAAATCTCGGTTAATGCCTATTTCCATTGCATTGGTATTTATATATAAATGTTAAGAAACCAGATGGCCGAGGTTAGGTTGTAGTTTCATTCAATATGAAAAATAATTTGAGAAATTCACAATATCGGTTTTGTTGAAAATGAGACAAAAAATCATTTTCCAAATAGAAATATAAGATTTCGCCCGATTTTTTTTTTAAACCGTAAAATATAATACATTTCTCCCTCACTTTTTCTGCCACTTCTCATTAAAATTTTTACGGTTTTTCAATTTTTCTTCGCATAAAAACAATCAATTAAAAACTCGGTATCAAACACAACAAATTTTGATGAGAGAGTAAAAAACCATCCTTACTGCCAAGATCGTATTTGCCTATAGAAAAATGATTGATTCGACCCTTTCACCAGTACTTTATATTCGAAAAAATGTTCTAATTTTGGATATACTTTTCTTGGACTGAAAATTTGCAATATTATCTGTCATTTTCGTATTTTTTTCATATAGAATATTTATGATTCAGATTTAATCCAAATCATAATTGTGTTAATTTTAACGTCCAAACATTCGTGGCAACGGTTCAATTTATTTTCAAGCTAAATAAATTTTGATTAAAATCATATTTAGCGCAATCTAACTGGCAGAACTTATTTTAAATTATAGCCACATAAATTCCTCATAATTTGAATAATATTTGCTTTTTATTCAAACCGTAAATATAGAAAACTGTCCAACTTTTCTTAGCGCATTAAATTATGCTTATCTTGCATTAATGACTTATTTGACAATCGAAAACTGCGGGCGACAAAAAAAAGAACTGCTTTAAGTCGCGTAAATTCCTTAAGTATAATACACTTTGAATTTATTGCAATGAATACACGAATAATAGCTTTGATTTTTTGTTATGGCACAACGTTATAGTGGTAGAAAATATTTTTTTTTAAACATGGTCGATACCTTTCTAAAATTGCATGAACGCGTTAACTTTTCTCAAAAAAAAAAGAAAAAAGAAAAGATTTCATCTTCCATTAACTATAAATAATGGACCTCTCAATCTATTCATATACTTGTATGCGTGGCACTTATTGTTTATAGTGTGGGTTGAAAAAAAACCTAACATATTAATCATCGATTCAATATTTCGCCAAAAAAAGCGATGTAGCGCATGACCTCAACATTAGTTTTAAATTTCGGCAAAAATCGAATTGTTGTTTTTTTTTGTTGTAATCCCTTCCAAGATCAGCGTAAGAAAAACATTTTACTCAAACTAAAGGTTTAAACTGATCCGTGGTTTAACACCTTGATGAACGCATAAAGTTCAACGCCATCAGAAAGGCAATGACCACTGCTGCTGGCTATTGATCCTCGGTACAAAAGTTCTCGAGAAGAAGAACATGAGTGGAAAGAATTCGCAGGTATGATCGTCTTGAACGGATGGGTTATGCCTGGAGAAGTACACTACAAGCACCCATCTAATACATCTCTCAAGTTACATAAGAACCATTGCGGATTTGAATGATTGAGCAGAAAAAACGGCCAATCTTAAAAAGTTTTCGGCATGTTTAACATCAGCTGGAGGTCAATATCACAACCACAACACATAAGATATCTCTAACTGTGAGACAAATGATCGTCTACGGGCAAAATCTTGGTACCTGGTCCAAATTGAGATGCAGAGTTGAGTAACCTGTCTGAATTTATACATGCTGATTGTAGCGTGCTAGATTAAATTCTTTATTTCGTCTGATCTACAAAAATCTAACATGCATTTTAGATTGACTCAGACTTGACTTAGATTTATTTTAAAAATTATAATCAAAAAAGATCCAAACGATTACCGTTAATCAAAGATTCAACCTATTTTTTTGACCCGATCTTAAATTGAATTCGAAGAATCTTACTTCCAGGTTCCAGGTGTTTAGAATGCAATCACGACTCTTACCATCATGCCGCAGCACCGACAGATTACAAACGGATTTTATGATTTATGAGATTATATACAGGTAGCAAATTGGAAAGATTTTTCATGAGAAATAGATGTCTCAAATCCTTTCACCTATCTTAAACGATTGACTGATTGCTTTACCACTTGATTAAGCAAAAGTTATTAACGAGCTGTATATCTATGCAAACTAAATTCTGCATGTAAGCTGTAGTCGGGTACTGATGTTATAGCCTTGTATCGTGATTAATTTATTATTATTATTATTGTTTAATGCTTAAAACAAACATTTACTGGACGTTGATTTTCAACTTGAGATATGGTCAGTAATTAGAAGGGCGTTTAGATAGAGATATTTGAAAATTATTTATCGATAGTTTAACGAAGAAATGGAAAAATATTATTTATTAAGATTAACAAAAGTGAATGCGAAAAAACTGAACATTTTGGAAAAGTTAAGCTATCCGCTTAATATTTAAGTATCTCTGTTTGTCTACGAGTATGAAATTCGTTAATAGGCGTTACTCACGGCATATTTTTAATCGTGTAATACACCTTGGCTACTTGTTCAGCAGCAATAAAGTATCGGAATTAAAACCATACGGCATCGGCACAAATTAATTGAGGAAGAGGTTTTAAGCTTATTATGAATTTACTTTAATTTAAGTGAAGGGTATTTCGATCTATTCATCCGTTTGCCACTCTCTATGAACCTTACACGTATGACTCTAGTACTCATTTATAAATGAGTAAAACTGGAGATAGCTATATCGATAGGCCCACCTTTTGATTAATTAAGTGACGAACAATATGAGCACATCGTAGCGTTGAAAGGTTTTGAATATTTTCTGATATTAAAAAGATTTTTTTTCAGCCTATTGATGATCTTTACCGATCTTTATCACTTTTGGTCCGGCGATAAATAGTCAAAAAAAAAAAAAAAATTAATTTTGAAAGTAAAAGTTTAATAAGGTTGTGACGCCGGCTTGACCCGTCATCATCTTCGAAGTTGTTATGAAATATAGTGAAGAATGTGAAAATGTGTATTGTAGGAACTATTTCAACCTGTTTAGTATTTTTTTTTGTTGATTTATTATATTAATGTGATAACTTGTTAACTACCATTATATATAAAATAAAGTCATCATTGATCTTTAAGAGATGAACACCATTAGGAACGAGATAGTATCTTAGATAATAGAAGTAGCATTGCCTATAGGAAGCAGAAAAATTGGTACTGCATTGCGGGCTTCAATACATTTGCCGGATCATTCTATTGATAGCGCGTCCTCCCTAATAACTTTTCTTACTGTTAAGAAACCATTTGGTGATATATGGAATCGCATTTTCGAACTATGTTGTGACTACTCGTCGCTACTCGTGCATCGAAATTTGTACCTCCTTTCACTACAGCCGCACCACAAGGGGACTTGATGCATAATTTGCAGTAGCCAAAAAGAGAGAGAGAGAGAGAGAGAGAGAGAGAAAAAGAAAATACCTAATACATATTGGCACAGGGAATCTATTCAGTCTAATTCTATCCGACGCAGATCTCGTCATAGTTCCTGTATTGAATGCCCACAATAAATGACACACAATTCCGATAGCAATGCCACAACAAAGTTTTGTTTGTCGGTTGAATTGTGTGACAAAAAACTTAAAATGTGTGACTTTTGAGATTCAATTTGTGGCAATTTTGCTAGAAATATTTTGACAAGAATAATGCCGAGTAACAATAAGCGATAACAGTGTTCCGAGACGTATTAGCTAAAGATTTCTTTTCTAGTGAACATCATTCTTTATACTCTAGATGAAATCTGAGAGTATATTGTGTTTGCCTTACCGTTTGTAACGCTAGGAAATAACGCTCGCCAAGGGTACAGAAATATCTGTTGTCGCTCAAAAACCTCGATTCCGAGTATCCGTCTTTCTGTCTGTCCGTCTGTGCGTCTGTCTACAGCATAACTCTCGAAAGCTTTGAGCTGTAGTGCTAAAAAATTTTGTGTGCCATTTTTAGCAAAAAAGTAACCTTAAGTTCGTGAATGAGCTGCATCCCTCCACTCCTTCTACCCCCTCCCATACAAATTTTATGAAATTTCGAAATATAAAGAAATTGATTTTTCTTTGAAACTGTTTAAGCTATCGATTTGAACTTTAGGTCAAAGTATTATGATATAGATGTCATTAATATTACGGAATATTGATCCGATCCCCTCACTCCTTCTACCCCCTCCCATAAAAATGGACATAAAAATAGAAACATCAATAACAGGAAAAAAAATTGTTTTGATCCTTACACTTTTTCTACCCCCTCCCATACAAATGCATAATTTTTGTTAAATGCATTATATCGATTTCCATTAAAACTAGAAAAATAACAAACTTTAAAATTTACCAGAATTTGTTTTTTAATAGTTGCAATAAATGCTAGAAAAAATTATCAGCTCAGCTTCACTCCTTCTACCCCCTCCCATGTATTATAAATTTAAGAAAAGCATTTCTCCTTCGAATATATGAGAGCTATCGACTTTGAAATTGAATCAAAGCATGGTGATAAGGGTGATGATAAGCAGTTTCAAAATCATTTTAAACGCTCCACTTCCTCCGCCAACTCCCATACAAATGCCCCAATTTCAGGAGAACTATGTCCAATTTCTTTAAAAATAATGAAAACTAAAAACTTTAAATTCAGCAGAAAACATTTTGCATGCCATGTTCGATAACATATGCGAAAAATATAAACTCCCCCTTCTACTTCTACCACCTCCCATGCAAAAGTCTCTATTCACTATTCGAAAGAATTTGAGATGACATATTTTCCGGTATATTAAAGTCATTCCCATTTCATTTAGAGTATCATATGATTGGGCTTTACGCTCAATCATAATTCTGTTATGTTTTTCAATGAAATTTCGCGATACATTTTTCGAACAATAAATTTTGAATCACTACTGTGTGGGAAAGGGACAAATTTTGAATACATTTTAATGGAAATAAGACAGAAATTTGACATTTTTTGTTTTCTTCAATTACGACAAATCCACAAAATTGTTATGAAATGGAGAGTGTATGGGTGACGCGAACATCTGGAACTACGGAATGTTGAGGACGTGTGGACAATGAATCAGCCGCCACGGAATACACCATCCTTGAAAAGTTACGATGAAAAGGAGTAAAAAAAAGGAAGCTGACTGCTTTGGTCAAATCATTGCCAGAATGTCCTTTAATGCAGGGCATCCTGAGAATGAGTGATGACGGAACCGGAACAAAACTTGCTTCCCATACCCTAATTGTGCAGTATGCAGCGAAGTTCGGATAACGACCATTATCTGTTGGTTGAATAAAGTCCTTCATTATACTACAGTGGCGCCCAACGTGGGGCTTAATATTACTCCAGTAGAAGACAGTGAGTTCAAATCCCGGTCAACATATAGGCAACTCCGGCAAACTGCTTGCGTGGGTTTATCTGAGTCACCCCAATCTACGAGAGTAAAAATTCGTAGATAAAGGGTTATGCGAAGGGTTAACAACCCTTCTACAATAATATAAAATGCTAAGGAACCTGAAGGTCTGGAGGCCAAGGCTCCATCTGGACTGTAGTGTCATAGATAAACGTGTTTTCCTACCGTCTTCCTTTCTTTCAAAATGGCTATTTAAGGCTGGTGTTTTCTCAAACTTTACTGCAGATAAGACGACGACAATTATTTAGCTACAAGATCCTTGGATGACAATAAGGAACACGGTCGAAAACTGCAAGTACCTGTTCAGCAAATATGTACTATCATATATTTCAGTTTTTGAGTACCGCTATCATGTGGTGGTTGCCACTATTGTGGTATGTTAGTCCAGAAAACATTGTGATAAAAATGCAACAGGGAATTGGTATTATAGAGGAATCTGTCGCCTATTGCGACTTTATTTTATTCCAGTATAAAAAGTTGACACTTATTCCTGTGGCGTGGACTAATGACTTGGTACTAATTGTTGATGTCACGCAATTTCGAATGTGGGATAAGTTTCTAAGGCTTTATGGCTCCTTTACACCTGCCTTCTTCTCCTTTAGTGTGTTATTGCTAGATATTAAAAATCTAGCGTTTAAATTGGTAATTTGGGCTCTCGTCTTATTATATTAGAAATGGAGTTTAAGTATTTTTGACAATTGTGAAAACTGAAGTGTACACGTTTTAAATTTTAAATTAGCAATTGACTCCAGTCGTTCTCTAAATTTTAAATTAATTGATTAGATTAAATTGTAAGACTTTCGTAACTAATGTAAGAAATTTTAAAACGTTCGCATAGTAGACATAGAGATACCTGATACACACTAACACTTCTGTCCTAATAGAGTTTGGAAAATGCATGACCAGCGATTGTGCGAGAAATTTTGTCCGAAATTTGAATTTTCTCAATTCTTTTTCTTTTATCCAGTAAACACAATAATAATGAATTGTTATTTATGAAAATCATATTTATTTGTGATTGTTGATTGTAATGAGTGAATTTATACAAAAATTTGTAATTTAACGCAAGTTTGTGGTCATGTCCATACATTTGAAAACCGCCAAACTCAAGTTTGCCTGTTTTTCACATTTCTTATGTTGCCTTCATGTGCTTCTAAGCTCACGCTGAATTGTTGGTATTATATCATTGTCCAAACTCTATTAGGAGAGAAGTGTTAGTGTGTATCGAGTATCTCTAAGTATACCAATACGTTGCAACAGGCTACACCGTTTTGACCAATGGTGCACTGAAATCAAATTTATGTCCAAAATTCTAAAACCATTGCAACGGACAAAATCGATGTTTCTATGTTCGTACTTGGGGGGCTTACGAAGTCGCCAATTTCGTTCATGAAAATTAAATACTCACATGGCGAACGATTTGCTTTTGAATTTGTGATTATTTATTTTGAATTGAGTGTCACAAATTGAAAATATGAACCTATATTGATTAAGTTTAAGCATCAGTTATGAAAGTTTCTAGTCGCTGATATTCGATAATAAAAAAAAAACGAATGAAATATGTGACAATACAAATTTCAGGCATCATTGATCTTGAACAATTTTAATTGATAGCTCTGTGCGAAAAAAGTTTTTGAAAAATTCATGCTTGGGGTTTTCGATTTTGCCGATTCCGATGCTGAAAATATTAAATTGAAAATGATAGATACAATTTAGTAAATCAAATAGGCAAATTTAACCAAACACCAAAAATTGCGATATTTGATCCAAAGCATACAAACCTACAGAGTACGTACAATTTTCATGTTTTCAATCAATCAGATGTTAATGATTTGACAATATCGGAGAAGCTTAGGATAGCTGGATTTTGTTAATGGAGGACGGGATGGAATAGTCAAAAGCGGTATAGGGACATTCATTCAGTTTTGTGAAATATATTTGATCGAAAGCCATAGTATACATATATCATAAATTATACACATTTTTATATTATCTAAAGTACTTTATCAAATCCAGCTTATCAGTAATCGTGCAGGATGTTTGACAGATATGTAAAATTGCCTAAAGTTATGTGTTAAGGAAGAACCAGTATGGTCAATCCGAACTTTACTATCAGTACACAATTATGAACGATCTTTAAACTTATCGTGCGTAATAATTACCAAAAATTTCATATTACATTAAAGAACAATTGTGAAAAAACCAGGATAATTTTTCGAAATTACAATTTTTGAAAAAAACATAACCATAACCATACTAGTTTAACCGATTTGATGTCGCAAATATTAATTTCAAAAATTGTTGTGCAAGTAAATTTAACTTTAACTTTTTTTTTACTTTTTATATCTGTTCTTCTATTCCATCTTCTTCAATGGCAATACAGCCCGAATCAGACCTCGTGGTCTTTTGGCTCTCTGTTTACGGATGGAAAACTTAGGATTTGAAGCAGTTGGATAATGCTAGATACCTGTTTCAATTGTTGAGGAAAAATTTTGATGTTAGATGGTGGTCTTACACATGTGCAACGCTAATCCGTGACACTATATGTGCCGCCTATCACTTTGCGTCGGGAGTCAAGAGAAATTGAGCCTTTTCACCGACGCGAAAAAAAATTCTATAAGAATGTTTAAGTTTCTCGACTTGCTACCGTGAATTCGTGTACAAAAGATATTTTTTGATTTGCTGATCTTACATGAAATGCAAGGCATATCCAGGTGACACAACGAGACGTTGCAATAGACTTGGTGTCACGCAAAAGCGTCGCGCGTGTAAACCCACCATGATTTCTTCACTCTGTTGACCGTCTGAATCAATTTCTGAGTGCGGTCTCAAATTGAAGAAACTGAGATATTGTTTGAGGCATATTAAATAAAAGGTATTCATGCGTTTAGCTGACTAAACAACTCAATGGATCGACTTAAGGCTCCTAGATGTTTGTTCTTTGATTCAATAATAATTAGGACGAGAATTGATCGAAGGCTCAAAACGTCCAAATTTACATTTTCGAAATGCAGTATGTACACAAAAATGAAAGAAAAAAAGGTATTGTGGCGGAGGCTTAATAGTTTTAGCGCAGTATAGTTACTAAAAAATTGTGATAGAAAAAATATTTGAAAAAATTGTTGTTCTAAAATTGTTCTGTCGTTTAGTCGATTGTTCATGGAAAAACTATTGTGACTTGATCAGTCTCAAGGGGATAGTTCGGATTCCTTGGGTATGCCGCTATTGGGTGGCGTAATGATTTCGCATTGTAGATGTATATCTTGCCTAACGTTGGAACTCGTGCATTAAAAAATACGGTGACTGTCAGATGCTTACTCTTGATATTGCACAAGCCTTTGAGAAAATTTGGCGCAATTGTTGATTAGCAAAACTCATAGCCATAAGTTGTGATACCATACTCTAATGTATTGAGAATTTCCTTTTTGAATACTCGATGTGAGTCCAAACGAATGGCATACCATTTGAACCGTTTCAGATCCAGCTCAAGATCATCTAGCCTCTGTTTTATCTCCCATTTTGTTTTTAATCTTCTGTAAGCAGAGTGTTTTCCCCAGATCTGGAAGGTCGCAAATGTTCAGCCAATCCCAAAGAAAGGAAGTAAAGCAAGCCCCGCTAATTATCGCCCCATAGCTATTACCTCAGTGCTTTCAAAAGTAATGGAGACTGCTGTCAATCGCAGGCTCGTCAAATTTCTTCTGGATAAAAATCTCATACATGACCGCCAATATGGATTTCGCTCGGGACGTTCAACTGGCGATCTCCTTGTCTATTTAACCGAGCGTTGGAACTCCTGCATCCACAAATTCGGAGAAGGTCATGTACTTGCTCTTGACATTGCTAAAGCGTTCGACAGAGTTTGGCACAAATGTCTCTTAGCTAAGCTGAAGGCCTATGGTTTTAATACAGCTTTTCTTAAATGGATTGAGAGCTTTCTCTCCGAACGCTCTATTAGAGTCGTGCTAGACGGAGTAACTTCTGCACCCTTTTCCATTGATTCCGGCGTCCCTCAGGGCTCAGTTTTATCTCCTACCTTTGTAGTCTTCATAAACGACCTTCTGCCAGCTACTCTCAATCCTATTCATTGTTTCGCAAATGACAGCACTTTAGATAACACCTTCCAATTTTACTCCCCTGCGGAGGCGTCAACACTGAACACTGAATACTGACCTCAGTTTAATCCTAGAATGGGGCAGGAAAAACATAGTAGAGTTTAATGCCTTAAAAACGCAGTCCTGTCATCTATCTCTTAAACATAACGTTCCGACGTCGGCCGCTAATATGTTCTTAAATGGCGTACAAATTTTACCTTCTGCAGACTTCACGTTACTAGGTGTAAAATTTAACAATCGCCTTGATTGGAGCCAGCACATCTACGAAGTTGCTCTTGATGCTTCGAAACGTCTAGGTATTCTGCGAAAGTGTAAGAAATACTTTTCTGCAGCCGAACTAGCTACCATATATGAGGCCTATATCCGACCACGTCTTGAGTACAACTCGCATGTTTGGGCTGGGGCCTTAAAATCACATCTGGCTCTTCTTGACCGTATCCAGAAACATGCCTTCCGATTAATTGGAGATGAAGCTATATCAGCCTCAGTTGATTCCTCGAGCACCGTCGAAATATCGGTGTACTCTGCATTTACTATAGATACTTCCATGGTAAATGCAGCAAGGAACTAAAAGCCCTAATACCACCTATATTCAATGCATTCCGAAATACTCGCCATACTTCATCTCTCGGACGACAGTGTTGTGGAACTCATTACCAGGCAATCTCTTTCCCACTGAATATAACCTTCAGCAGCTTAAGAACAATGTTCACCGCCACTTCAAATTCTTTCCTCCTTGCTGATTTCCATATTTCCTCTTGTTTCCTTTACCTATGTCGAATTAAATGTGCATCGCGCATTAAAGGGTGACCCCCTAAGTTAAATTCGATAAACATAAAAAAAAAGCAACACGCAATCCAATTCATAGCTTTGCAGATGAAGGTACTCTGCATAACAACTTTCTATTTGTGAAATTCTCTATGCGTTCTATAGTTCACTGTACTCGGGCTTCAACATATAATCCAGGAATGGGACAGGAAAAATAGAGAAGAGTTCAACGTCTCGAATGCAAACGTTGGCCTTTCATCTATCACTTTAAAAGGAAGTCCCGGTCTCCTAACTGCATTCTTTAGGAGAATTTACATTACCCGGCATAAAACTTATTAGACACCTCACTTGGAGCAAATATATTTTTGGTGCTGCACTTGATGCCTCCAAAGTTGAAACAGTTTATGACTCCAGATCGATCTAAAACAACGTCTACATTCGTCTTCGCTTGGAGATCATCTCTCACATAAGGGCTGGTGCTCCCAAAACACAACTCACGATGCGCGATCGGTTCTAAGAGCATGCGTTCTGAATATTTGGTGATGAGACTATATCAGCTTCTGTAGACTCCCACGAACAGTGTAGAAACGTTATGGTACTCAGGGTTTACTATTGCTACTTCCACGGTAAATGGAGCAAAGATCTGTCCAATCTCATCCTTCTTTATTTCAACTATCCAAGAATACTTAGCTAGGGTGTAGCCAAGTGGGTAGCGTGACTTACAATGCAAAGATCGAGAGTTCAAATCCCGGTTGACGTATAATTCCAGCACACTGCCTGCTTGGGCTTACTTTGGTCACCACAATCTACGGAAATGAAAAATTTGAAGATAGAGGGTTGTGCGAAGATCTAACAACAACCCTTCCACAATAAATAATGGAAAATGTTAAGGAACCTGAAGGTCAGGAGGCCAAGGCCGGGTTTCGCCTATGGTGCCAAGGTATACCCAAGAAGTACACCTTGTTCAGCACAATGTTCGAAAATACAAAATTTGTTGATATAAGGTTGTACAAGAGTTAATAGCCCTTCCACATTAAGCAATGAAATCGTTAAGAATTTTGAAGGTCAGAAGGCCAAGGCTCGATTTGGTCTTTATTGCCATTTTAGAAGTAAAAGAAGAATATTCGGCAAGTTACATGCACTTATGAGTTAATTATTAAGCCTTTGCCATCTCGTCCAGTGAAATATAGGCAATCCTTTATAACATGAACATCAAGACTACGGAATGCATTGTCGTCTCACGTATTCCTAGTAACTGACAACGTTCAGAGTTTCAAGAATAACATACCGATATTTTACACTCTGCCCTTCTGAAACTTCTTTGTAGCCCCAACGTTTATCTTACTATGCCGACTTGACTGTATTCAATGCATTAAAGAAGTACTACCTTAGTTACGTTCTTTACTGCAAAAAATAGATACCACTATAAGTAAGATTAGAGGTCGATATATAGTTCTAGCCAATATGGGGGACCTTAAGCAAAATTTGTTGGAGTTGTTGGAAAGGCCTTTGCTCAGAATGTAATGTGCCAAAAACTGGTAAAGAGTATCGAAAGATTAAAGTACATAAACTAAATATTATTTGTGAGTTCCTCACAAGATCTTACTAAAGCCGTAACTTGCTTGACCTGGTTTTAAACCATTTTTCAATTTCTTATCGCATTTGGCACAGAGAAAAATATTTCATGAATATACTGGTGAATGAGTTCTCGCTAATTGGCATCGGATAAATCATTGAAAAATTATTCTGTCCGATGGTACTGAAGCCAACAGATTTACAAATTGTGTGTTGTTGAACGATGTAACACATATGTATCTTTTAAATTAGTATAGAAATAATTTTAATTTTGTATTATCTCCGTTAGAAATGAAAATAATATAATATTTACACTTATTTCATAAATATTATGCAATAATTACACAGTCTGGTGACTATTTAATCCTAATCAAGAGCATAAAGCATCCTACTAATGTTGAGCGCTACGTATAGCGTAACTAAACAATAGGAAATCAAAATTAATTTAATTAACTACTTACTTCAGTTCTTGATTTCAATAAATAGTTAAGATTTTCTAAAAAAATTTGAGGAGGATTCTTGCTTTAAAAAAAATCTGGAGTACGTATTTTTGCATTATTTGTTATTAACTTAGCTGTTATTGACGTGCAGTGCGAGTTGGACAGCTCGATATATCTAGAGTTATTTCATGCAATACGATCAAAGACACACAGTAGTAGAGTCTGGCTGAAATTTCAACATTGGAACCTGCTAATTCAACTTCCACGGCATTATGAGTTCACAATTCGAGGAGTGATAAATTTAGTGATTTTTTTTCCAAATTTAATCTAAACTACTATAAATCGTCCCTGTTAAAATGCTAGATGTTAAAAACGTACGCAGGTTCACACTTTTCGAAATTTCGCTCCAAATAGAATATTTCACTTTTGTTAAACTATGGTAAAGTGCTTCTTGTAACAATAACTGAGCACATACCCAATCAGCTCAGATCTAATATTGAACATAAAAATTTTTAAATTTCGGACGCGAACTAATGAGCAAATTGATAAATGTTATTGGGTGGCGTTGCTATTGCGATCAGTTGCGTTTTTATACTCTTGATGAAACTTTAGACAATTAAACGTTTGGTACAAACTTGTTGACGCTGAGAATTGAGGCTCAGTAAAAAATAAAGTACACAAAAGCTTAGAAAGTATTTAAAATAAATAAAAGCATCAGATCAGTACTAACCCACGTGATCGATGTTATTCCTTTTTACGGTATTTGGAGTTGTTGATCGCAAAATTGATATCAAAAATAGCAAGTGAAAGAATCAATGCAATTTGTACCAATTTTAACAATATGGTGTTCAGGGGCTTGTGCGGTCGCCATTCTTACACCCTTGGTTGAAATCCAATGAAGTGATCCATTATGACGGTTAAATTCACGCGATTGTGGTTACTGATCACGACTTTCAAATTAAACTTAAACTAAGGACACATTGTAGTTAACAAAATCTAAAAGCAATCCATATTATGTAATATACATAGCTGATCGATAAAAATCTGATGAGAAACCTATAAAAGTTAAAAGATATATTTTCTGAATGTTTAAAAGCCTTATCGGAAGAAAGTAATTAAAATTCATAACAGCTATGCTATAAAATCGCGTAGGATTTGTCGCATCCGGGAGAGCGATATCTTCAAGAAACTATGGCATACCTTTGTTTGAATTTTGTCTGGCTTACAGATATACATAACCCACCTTATGACGACTCTCACAATTTTACTCCATCGAAAGACTTTCGCTTGAAAACCTTTCTCTGAACCGAACTAGTGCGCGTAAAAGGTTCACCGCCACACTTTGCCATGCATCATTCTACATTTTTCAATTTTCAAAATCAGCTGTATTTGCGTCGGTAAAAATAGAAACAATGCGCGTCTTATTATTCAATCGTCATGACCCACCGATCGCGTTAAACTGCCAACATAAATTACCGCCACAAAAGGTTGATTATCTGCAGTTTTGGTCACCATCTAAACTAAGCCGTAGTTTGGTCTTTACAATAAAAAAAAATGATTTTAATTTTCTGAAAATTTTTAGGAGTAAATATATCTTTTTTTATGTTAGCCTACGAGAAATAGCTGACTGCAAGGTGGGAAAAAGATTTGTAAGCGGTGCGAAAATTTTTCATCGTAAGAAGCCAAAACAAATAACAGAAACCGCTTTTATTTCCATGCTAATTACACGCAAATAAAATTATCATCCGGCAATTATCTAACCGTTTAAGAGGAATTTCAAGCCCATCAGTTTCACTTTAGTGCCGGATAAAAACATTCACTTCTTTTGTTTCGCCCGCTAATTGAGAGCAATTTTGGACCATTCTCCATGATTTATCGACTTCTTCGAGCTACAAAAATTACGTTTTTGTCAAAAATTATGAATTCGTTGAAAAACGAAAGCATTTTTAGTTCGAATTGACGGGCACTCGCTAATTGCCATTAACCTAGATTTCAAAGAGCTGCAATCTAACATTGAATTACGATATATTGCGGGCAAATGAGAATTCGCGTGTCGAAGATTGCTGGATGAAAATTATTATGATATTCTATTGTTTCTGAATGACGTATCTACGTCAGTTTGATTAGCCTGAAGTTCGAACTATTAAGCGGGTACTATTCTCGCATTGGCACTTTCAAATCAGCATGTAATTTTCAAAATTGAAACACACGCATTCGAAAATGCGTATCACTTGTCAAACACTGGTGAATTGTTGGCTAGGAAAGCCGACAGAAGCTCGATGTGATTAATGAGTAGCAATCGGCTATCTAAACTTGTACTCATCGTACGGCAACTTGTTGTATAGTAATGATGTATGCTAGTGTGGTGCGTTAATGATGCGAAATGCAGATAACGCCACTTTTACCTAAGACATTGATGGTGTTGGTCCTAGTCTTAAGTATCCGCCATTCGACCAATAAATCATAGTCAAGCCAAGGCGATTTTCTGCAATTGTTCGGCAACACTACAAGTCGAAAACTACACGATTCCTTACCATTACTGACAAGGTTACTACTTAATTGACTAAAACGTGATAGATTCGTTTTACGTTATGCGAAAAAGAAATTTTCCGATATTATGCTATAAACGATAGACATGTGTGCAATCAATAAGTTGTATCGAAATAGTTTTAACATTTTGAATTTATAACTTTTTAAAACTTAATTTAAATTTTCAATTAATGCCGTTTTGTATTATTTCAATTTGGTTCTTTTTTTCCACTGTAATAACATTTTTGACTAACGTGACTAAATATCCCACTTTGAGTGGAAGAGTTACATTTTGAGCCATGATGTCTCGCTGTCTGCTGCAAACTTGGAGGACGTCTAAGTATTCTGCTTTCATGCATGGCAACACTTTAATATTAAATAACCCATAATCAAACTTACGTTTTGATTGAGATCTGCCATTCTATGTTATTGCTGGTTATACATACATAGATACATATATGAGTTTTTAGATTTGAAATTCTAAGGATTTATTAACAACATTCTGCTTGAATCGTAACACTTCTGCTTTGAAGTTAAACAATAAAATTAATACACATACATCATATTACCTTCACCGTTTCAAAAACATCGTTCACTGGCATTTCAGGCAGCTTACCAGTTTCTCACGCAACTTACGCTATAATTACTAAATAGATACATATAAATATGTAGTTCTCGGAGATTCTAAGAAAAAAAAAAAATGAAATCAATAAAAAGTAATAACAAAAGTTATACCTTTTTTTGAAAGAATATTATTTTAATTATAATTAAACAACATTTTTAAACCAAAAGCAGATTCCTGCCTTTCATTGACTTCAAGCTAATTTATCAATTTTAATGGTCTTTGATTTTATTCACTGTATTCAACTAATTAACATATATATACATATATATATATATATATGATTTTCTTGTGCAATTTTTTTTTATACTTAACATAGAATATTAAGGATGTATAATTTTCCGATGATTCATTTAAGCAAATAGAAAATAGCTAATTCAGTTTATAAATCTTCGAGGGCAACATAATCGTCGATCATTTAGTACGAAAAAATACAAGTAACACAGATATAGATTAGTTAACATATTAAGGGGTATTCCTACTCCTCAAGACCTAGAATTGAGATAGCTTTGGGATTTTTTTTTAGGAAATAGGAAGATATAATTATTCCACTCTCACAGGCTGATCACCGAGGGTTTTGAAGACCACCACGACCCAGATTTCAAAATTCATTGGAAGTACTCCACAAAGAAAGGAACAGAAATAAATTTTATATTGCTACGTGTAATATGCCAACTTGAAGTAGAGAAGAGAGATTGTTGGAACTGGAACATGCGCTTATCAATATTATTTGAAACATTTTAGGATAATGCGAAGTCTGGAAAATGGGAGATTGCATCATAGAAGTGGATAGCTTTCTTTTCTACTATATCTTCTTCTACTTCTATAATGGCACTACAGCCCAAATCGGACCTTGGCCTCCTGACATTCAGGTACCTTAACATTTTTCATTACTTATTGCGGAAAGATTGTTACCCCTTCGCACAACCCTCTGTCTACGAATTTTTCATTTTCGTAAATTGAGGTGACCAAGGTATTTCCAAGCAGGCAATGTGCTAGAATTATATATTTTGTCGACCGGGATTTGAACTCATGACCTTCGCATTACAATACCAACACGCTACCCACTAGGCTACACCCTAGCTACTATATCGGGCAAACGAATCTCTATGGAGTAAGATTTCTTGTGAAGAAACAATCATTATTGGAAATAAATGGTTCTTCAGAGCGACTCCGAGGTAGCATTAATCCGTGGATTTAACGAAACTTTATTCAACGCTTTATGGTTCGTAATTATGTAATACTCCAAAGGTTTAAAGATCAAATAGAGAAAACAAAGTCAGGAAAAGAATAAATCATAGGTCCATACAACTGCGGACTCCGAGATCCTATAGGAGAGAAGCTAATAAATTTTGCCTTCGAATATAACTTCAAAATTCCAAACTCGTTCTTCAGTAAAGAAAGCACTCTGAAATTAACTTGGATGTCTCCAAATGTCCTAACGAAATGCGAGTTGGACTTCATACTGTCAAGTAACATCAACATAGTTTCAAATTTGGAAATCCTGAATCAGGTTAACTTCGATACTGATCATCGTATGGTGAAATACTCCATAATTATAGGGTAGTCCAACAATAATGCACGATGTTAATTGTAAGTCACACCTTAACGTCAAGTTTTTCGCCCAACTTAATTTGACATTTCTTTGTTTCAGTGTTTGACAAATTCAAACATGGAGAGGTACACAATTGAGTAGCGCGTTAAGGTTGTTGAAGCCTTTTACGAAGTGAATGGTGACTTTACAAAGAAAATCATCTTCAGCAACAAGGCACACTTTCACCTCAGTGGATTCGTTAACAAGCAGAATTGCCGCATTTGGAAAAATGAGAATCCACGAGTGATTGTTGAAAAGCCGATGCATCCACAAAGAGTGACTGTTTGGTGCGGTTTATGGGCTGGCGGCGTCATCGGGCCGTACTTCTTCGAAAATGAGGACGGCCAAGCAGTTACCGTGAATGGTGTTTGCTATCGCGAGATGATAACGGACTTCTTGTGGCCAGAAATTGAGGATATGAAGCTGGACGATATGTGGTTCCAACAGGTTGGTGCCACTTGCCACACAGCCAACAAAAGAATGGCTCTTTTGCGCGAGAAATTAACATCGTGCGTTTTGGTTGGACCACCCTATATTACGATAACTTGAAAAAGCAGAAAAAAAATTACCACTGTTCATTACAATCCTTACCACCTGAAAGCACACAGAGCCAAAAGCCAAAATTACTGAGGAGTTACGTCGATCGCATGTCCTCCCAAAAGTTAGAAAGAATAGAATACTCTCGAACGCAATAAAGCCACTAATTGAAAAATGAAGATTATTAAGTGACGAAAGGAATGCTAAGTCCGAACTAAACAAAAATTTATTACTATCGCAAGAGAAATCAAAAAGACCAGTAGGAAAATGTTGCTAGAAAAGGAATGGATACAAAACTTGCAGCAAATAACGGCACACAATCATTTAATAGAAAAGACATCATCCATCCAAATGCAACTCCAATTTCCTGGGAATCACACTTAGACAGCAGTGCACAAAGCGAAGAAACTTCGCAATGTCTGAGCACTCGAAAAGAACATTAAGTCCCAATTATTGTCAACACTGAAGTTCAAAAAACGATCAGCATACAAATAGCAGATGACAGCCGAGAAGACGACCGCATCACTAATGAAATTATAAAAGTAGATATACCATAAATTCTAGAATTTTTGACAGAAATTTTGAACCAAGTAATGCAGACTCAATCGATACCACAGCAATGAACGACGTCTAATAACATCCTCCTTTACAAAAAGCTAGGGTATAGCCTAGTAGGTAGTGTGTTGGTCTTGTAATTCGAAGGTCGTGAGTTCAAATCCCGGTCGGCGCAATATATAATTCCGGCACATTGCCTGCTTGGATATACCTTGGTCACCTCAATCTAAGAAAATGAAAAATTCGTAGAAAGAGGGTTGTGCGAAGGGCTAACAACCCTTCCACAATAAGTAATAAAAAAATGTTAAGGAACCTGAATATCAGGAGGCCAAGGTCCGATTTGGGCTGTAGCGCCATTGTAGAAGAATAAATGTTACGAAAAAAAGCTCTTGACGAACGCGAAGAAGCTTATTCTTTTATTAAGTAGGAAAGCAATCGAATACGGTCACGGGTACGTGTATTTATAGGTTGTTTAATCTCCATGCAAGATAATAATACCAGGATATTAACGACGTATCTTTACGGCATGGAAACGTTTTTGGTCTTTAAAGGATGTCCTGAAAAGTGTCAGTCTCAAATGAAAGGTTCATAACAGCTGCATTCGCTTCTCAAATATGAGCATAGGCGCACAGCTAAGATTTTCTAACAAGAGTACGCGGTCACTGAACGGAGAATGATGGAGGCGTAGGACAAGACCTAATTTGAGCTGTAGGGCCTTCGTAAGTAAGAAAGTAAACATAGATATTAACGGCTTCCAATGGTGAAAAACTCGAAGTCTGGCAAAGTGCTATGAAAAGAGCTATTCCACCATTAGAAAACGAACTGGAATCGTAAGCTGCAAGAGAAGAACAAAATCCTTGAAATAGATGTGGGCGGGTTAAATCGTAAGGGGCGCGAACAATAAATGAACAAAGCTAGTAACCAAATGGTATCCACGAGACGAAAAAAGGCTAAGACGAAGACCGAAAATACAATGGATAAAGTATAACTAGCCGGTAGGACATGAATGAGATCGGCACGCGACAGAGATAAGTGGAAGACGCTGGGGAGGCCTTTGGCATACAACAACTATAAATACAGGGAAAAAAAGCTATTAATAATATTATAATCGTAATGAATTTAAAACATAACAGGGGTAGGAGCAGTGAAGCTAATCAGTTAATTTAATCTTAATAATAATGCTAATGTGGCGTTAAGTATATAATTTGAGCTCGATAAATGTTACACGTACTGAAAAAATCCGTTTAAAGTGTTTCATGAAAAAGTGCAGTTTGTTGGGGAGGTGATGGAAGAAGTGAAGGGATTCGAATAAATTGCTTATCATACATACAAATTTATGAGAAAAATAATATATCCCAAATTTCAAATTATTAGCTCTATCGGTTTTCAAAAAAATTTGATTATTTTAAATTATTAAAAAAGAGTCATTTTGTATGGGAGGGGTAAAAGGGGTGGAGCGATTTGGCCCGTTCACGAACTTGAGCTTAACCTTAACGTGTAAAAAAATTTGAACCTTCTAGCTTAATGTGTTCTCAAGCTAGAGAGCGAACAGACGGACGGACGGACAGACGTCATGTGAAATTCTTTCGAATAGTGAGTACTGACTTTAGTATCGGAGATGGTAAAAGCAGAGGGGGAGGTTTGTAATTTTTGAATACAACACCGAACGTAGTACAAAATGTTTCATGCTGAATTTAAAGCTTGTAACTTTCATAATTTTCGAAAAAATTAAACAATTTCTATCTGAATTTATGGAATTTGTATGAGAGGTGGCAGAAAAAGTGGGAGGTTCGAGATAATTTTGAATCTATTTTACATCCTAATCACATTGATTTGTTGTAATTTTGAAGTCGAAAGCTCTCATATGTTTGGAGAAAAAATACTTTTCTTGAATTTCTAATACAAAAATTTGTATGGGAGGTGGTAGAGGGAGTGAAGCGAATTTCATATTTTTTATAGAATTCATTGAAAGTATTAAGGGGCAAATTCTGGCAAATTTTGAAGTTTGTAATATTTCTAGTTTCAATAAAAACCGATTAAGTGCATTTACCAGAATTGTGCATTTCTATGGGAACGGGTAGAAGGAGTATTCGAATCAAAGCCAAATTTTTCGACATCAATGATATTTCTAATACTATACTTTTCTCGTAATTTAAAAATGATAGCCTTGACGGTTTTGGAAAAAAATAGTTCAGTTAAAATTCCGAAATTTCGTGAAATTTGTATGGGAAGGGGTAGACATAGTGAATTGAAGATGATAGTTTTTAGAAAATTGGTTGCAATTATAATAAAATTAGTTATGATTAAAAACGGTTCTTTTAGCTTTTCTAGTTGCAGTACAAAGCGAATAAATGCATTTTTGAAAATTGTGCATTTGTATGGGATGGGGTAAAGCGATCAGTTCAATATTTTTTAACGCCAATGATATTTACATCGTTATACTATGACCAAATTTTCAAATCAATAGCTGAAATTTTTTCTGAGAAAAATAAATTTCATTAAATTTCGAAATTTCATGAAATTTTTATTAGAGGGGGTAGGAGTTGGGGGATATGGCTAGTTCACGAACTAAAAGTTACTTTTTTACTAAAAATGACATACTACGAATTTCAGCACGATAGGCCAAAGCTTTCGAGAGTTATGGTGTGGACAGGCGGACAGACGGGCAGACAGACGGACAGAGAAACGGATAGACGGACAGAGAAACGGACAGACGGTTGTTCGGAATCAAAGTTTTTGAGCGACAATAAAGACTTTTGTACCCTTGGCGACTCTGTTCGAGCATTATTTCTTAGCTTTACAAATGGTATGGCAACCACAATATTATCTCAGATTTCATATCTCTGTCTTCAATGGCGCTACAGCCCAAATTGGGTCTTGGCCTCCTGAGCTTCAGGTTCCTTAAAATTTTTTATTATTTATTGTGGAAGCGTTATTAGCTCTTCGCACAACTCTCTATCCATGAATTTTCAGTTTAGTAGATTGAGGTGATCAAGGATTATCCAAGCAAGCCGTGTGTAGGAATAATCCGTCGACCGGGATTTGAACTCCCAGACCTTCGCATTGTAGACCAACACGCTACCAACTAGGATACACCCTACACCCAGATTTCATATAGAGTATACAAATTTGGTTTTTCGCGTCTCGTAACTAAATTAGCCTAAAAATGAAAAAAAAACCCGTCTGTCTATACACCGTGCGCCATCCTGCGTACATATGGGCTCATATCTCCGAAAGAGCTAAATATAGGAGTTTGTTTCTGATGGATTGTAGATCAAGTAAGTGAGCTCCATTGCCTAAATTTTGGGAAGTGTTAGGTAAAAGGGAGAGACGCGTAGAGGGCTAGAGGTAACAACTACACTTACTTATATCTCTACTATGAATGCAGATAAAAAACTGAAACTCGATGTTCGGATATATTCCTTTTAAGGTAATAAAAAGAAATTAATTTTTGTATGCAGTGAGGTCCGTAAAGAGGGGGGCCAAAAACAAATTGTCGGCGGATTTTTTTTTTTCAAATGATTAAATCTTGGGAATTATTAAACGCAAAAAATTTCTATTTTTCAACCATTTAGGTTGGCTTTGAAGGATGCTAATGCATTCAAATGAGATGGTGAGAAGAGTACAAAGAAAATTCCTTGAAAATTAATATCTCGACTATGTCTTAAGTGATATAATTGAATCTTGCATCTTATATTGAGCTATACTTGCGGAAAGTGAGAAAAATTTATCATTTGGTCATAAGAGATAATAGTATGAACTTTTCAAAATTTCAAACCGTTATATCTCAATATCCCATACAGATATTAAAATGAATTTTCGTTGTTCTATATGACCTATAATTTTGGTACAATTCTTTTTGATAGCATAAAGCGAGGGAGGAGTGAGCCAAAATGTCGAAAATTGTTCAGGCTCTGGTAAAAGATACAAAAGATAAGATCGAATTTCGCAGTTGCATACATTCATTTGATATATACTGAGAAAAAATAATAATTTGATCCAGAGCTGTTATGCACCGAAGTGGGGTCCTAACCTACAAGGTCGAAACTTGAAAGATTGTGTAATTAACATTAAAAAAAAATGCTTAAAAGTTTAAGTTATTAACTGATCGAAACTCTTGAAAACTTTTTTTCCCTCCCATAAAAAGTATTTTATCAACCATTTTTCTAAAATAAATTAGCACGAAACCTTTAAAAGCGATCAACTTGAAAATGTTTACAACCACTTCTAAAAATATTTCAAATTAAAATGCATCAAAAGTTTTGGAATCCCTCCTGTCCTTCAACCTCCTTCCATGTAAAAGTATGATTTCGACCAATTTCAATAAATCCATACATATTAATATAATTGTTGTGTCTGTCTGTTATTTGCTTATAAATGGCTATAAGTTAGTTTTACTTTATTATTTTAATAATAAAGTATTGTGATCGACTTGGGAAAAAAAAAAAATTTGCTACCCTGAAATTTTTTTTTTTCGCGTTTCATGACTAAAATAGCCTAAAAATGCAAAAAAAAAAAATCCGTCTGTCTGTACGCCGTCCGCCGTACGCCGTCCGCCGTACGCCGTCCGCCGTACGCCGTACGCCGACGTGTACGCTCAGCGCACATTAACTCCCAAACCCTTCAAGATAGAAAGTTCATTTTTGGAGGGATTGTAGGTAGTTGCGGATCTCAGGCGGATACCCATTTTGGGGGGTGTACGGGTTCAGGGGGAGGCAGGGGGAGCGCTTAAACCGAAAAATACGAATTCAAATATCTCAACCATGGTTACAGCTAGGAAGCTAAAAATCAACACACATATAGAAGAGTTTGTGGGACAACTTTTAAAAATAATTTAATTTTTTTATCCATTGGGGTGCGAAAAGGGGGGGCTAAGAGCCAATTGGCGGCCGAATTTTTTTTTCAAATGATTATATCTTCGAAATTATTACCCATAAAAAATTGATATTTTGAGACAATTAAGATGGCATCAAGATCTACTAGAATCAGTTTAGATAAAAGCTAATTCTTGTAAGGGGGAGGGTCAGGGGGGGTGCAAGGAAAAACACTTAAAAATTAATATCTCGACTGTCTCTTAAGCTATGTAATTGAAACTTGAAACCAATACTAAGCTTTACTAGTGACATATGAAAAAAATATAATATATGGACATAATAGTAGTGGGGGGAAATGGGGAGCATTTAAAAAATGGCGCACTTTCCAAAACTACAAATCACCAAATCTCAAAATTGAGTACACATATCAAATTGAAAATTTGTCAGATTGTAGAGCTATATAGTCTTTAATTTTGGTAAAAAATTAAAGTTGGGGGGTGTAAGGGGAGGGAGGTGGGAAGCGAAAATGTTGAAAATTTTGAGTGATTTTTTTATGGCTCTGGTAAAAGATACAAAGTTTGAATTTTGCACGTCGACACATCTATTTAATGTACATGGAAAAAAAATAATAATTTGTTCCAAAATTGTTATGCACCGAAGTGGAGGTCTAACGTGCACAAAGTGTTTCATGTGCAATGAAAAAAACACATAAACTCAAAATTTTTGAATGAAATTTTTAGGTAGAAACTTGAAAATTTGCGAAATGCATTTAAAAAAAATCTCCAAGAGTTTAAAATATTAACTGGTCGAATATCTTTAAAACTTCTACCCCCTCCCATACAAAAATTTTTTTTCGACCATTTCTAAGAAATCAATTATCACTTAACTATTAAATGCTATCAATTTGAAATTTTGCACAAGAACTTACAAAAATAGTTGAAATAAAATTACGTTAAAAGTTTTGATATAGCACTTGCCCTTTTACCCCCTCCCACACAAAAGTGTGATTTCGACCAATTTCATTAAATCAACTAATAACTAACAAATTAAAAGCTACAAACTTGAAATTTTGTACAAGCACCTCACAAAAAAAAAGAAATAAAACTGCATCACAAATTTTACGATTCCCCTACCTCCTCTACCCCCTCCCATACAAATGTTTGGTTTCGTGAATTTAAAATTCACCGAATCCAATGAAAATTCTATGCAATTTCGTCTATGAAACTGACATTCTATACAAAGAATATTGGATTTGGTTCAAGCAATCAATTAAGAAACTATTAACATCCACCCACCCTTACTATCACCCTCCCCCCTCCCTTCATGAAAACTCAAACTTGCATAAATAAACCAATGAAATATGGAGCTTTTGAACTTTTCCGGAAAGTGTTAAATTGAGAACTGCCCTGCCCAAGAAGCTTCTTCACTTAGTCTTCCCTAACCACTCTAACCTGCATATTGACTTTCTACGCATGCGCATTTTGTCCCAAAAATAATAAAGTTTCGCCCGAATTGTTGGCAGTTTATTTTGCTTTACTTTAGCAATAACTAAGCATAAAAACACGTTTTTGAAATTTTTGTCTGTCTGTCTGTCCGGCCGCTTTTCACGCATAAGCGGCTGAACCGATTGTAATGAAACTTGCACAGTTTGTTAGGTGTCCTCTGAGATGTAACCTGCTTTTGGTTTTATTTCACTCCCCTCACGCCTTCTACCCTCTCTCGTACAAAGTGACTCATTTTCAAAAATATATATTAATAAAATTTTCTGGGAAACTATAAAAGCTATTAATTTGAAATTTGGAGTATATTATTTCTATTACAAATGCAGATTTTTAGCATAAAAACTATTTGAGTTCCCTCATTCCTTTCACCACCTCCCATATAAACTACACTTTTTCATGAAACACATTACACCAATTTTCTCAGTACGTGTAACTTTCATCGAGTTAAAATATTGTACAAAATCCTTAATTAGCATTGTTATTAATATCGGGAAAAAAGTTTACCGATTAACGTCACTACTACCCACTCTCATACAATGTGACATAGTTACAAGCATTCGATTTTCTTGAAATGTGTGAATGTTACTCATCTGAAATTGCATGATGATTATAGTTGTTTCCCAAAAAATCACTAAAAACCCCCGTCTGCTTCCCGTACCTCCCATACAAACCGTACTTTTTCATGAAATACTCAAAATCAGTTTTCTCAGTACATATAAATTTCATCGAGCTAAAATTTTGTACTTGATCCTTAATTAGCATTATTATTAATATCTGGAAAAAAATTAACCGATTCCATACAATGAGACACAATTCCACTACTATATAACAATTCGATTTTCGTGAAAAGTGTGAATGATACAGATCTGAAATTTAAAGTCAATTGCGTGATAATTATAGTTGTTTCTCGAAAAATCACCAAAAACACCCCACTACTTCTACCACCTTCCATACAAATTGCGCAATTTCATTAAATTCAATGCACTAAGTTTCTCAGTACCAACTCAATTTTTGAAGCTTAAATTTGGTACAAAAGATTTTTATAGCTACTCTAGCATGGTCGGAAACAAATTAGTTCAGAGCTGTCACCCCTTCTACCACTCCTCATACAAAATTTCTTAACACCACAAAAATTTCGATTTCATCTATACATAGTATCCTATGATTGGGCTCTACGCACGATCGTAGTCCTGTTATGTTTCTAAGCTTAATAAACCAAATAAAATGTTTTTTTTTTTTAACTAACACAAGCTAGAATTAATCACATGTCCTTAATGCTCTTCAATACGTATATGATCTCAAATCACAGGATTGATTTGATCACGAGCCTCTCCCAAATACGAGTATCATGGTTTCATTCTTAATAATTTATGGTTCTGACACCAACAAAATACAAAACATTGTGTTCAAAGAGCCGTTAAAGTAAGCAGATTATATATCCCACATATACTCTCAAAAATTGCTTATTATTGCTATTTTTACGCGGACGAAGTTGCGGGCGTTTGCTAGTCAACTAATAAAGAACAAATTAAAAGTTATGAACTAGATATTTACTTATTTATTTGCTTAAATTTAAAACTAAAAAAATGCATTTATATCACTCTTTATTTCTGTAGCAATAAATTCTATACAATCCTTAATCCAGGATGATTACTTTTTTTTTCTGGGTCAACATTAATGTTTTCTATATTTATATATTTTTTTTTATAAAGTTTTTATAAAAAAAATATCTCATTAATTACACTAATGTTGTGTCATTAATTAAGATTATAAATAGTCATTCTCTCACGACACACATTCAGCCAAACTGCATTCTAGCATGCTGGCGATCTCGATAAATTAACATAAAACATTGGGTTAAGAAGGTATATACGATAGTACCCTCATTGTCCGGCCAACATGATGTCGAGGAAGTGTCCAATGGTCTTGTAACAAAAGAGCATTATACGTACTTCTCTTGATATCGTTAAAAACATGCCTACCTACATGAAGAACATCCGATAAAAGCGAATTAAATGTCGGCGGTTGCACTTAAACAGATTGCGGCCATTAAACATGCAAAAAAAAAAATATTAAACCGCGTCATTAGTTAGAGTAGGAAATTTAAAATGCTGCTAATTTCATTCATTCCGCTTCTTATTGCAGCGCTTAAGTTTGTTGTTTTTCACAGTCATTCATCGATTTGCTTGGATTTTTTCGTTTTTTTTTTTGAATTCAAATGCACTCTGTACGAAAACTGCACTACCATGATTCCTCTCCAGTAATTTTCCCAACAACATCTTCATCATCCACGTTTGAACCATGTCTTCTCGTACACCTGGCAGTTACCTGAGCTAACATCATCTCTCGATCGTAGTCATCCAGCTCGTTTATCGTGTGTAGCCGCAGCTTACAAATTGGATTTGTGCAGCGCGTGACGAATTGTCGCTAAGAATTCCTTCGGATGAGATTTCGTTCTGAACGTAGTAAGAAAGTGCATTGTCTTATGTCGCGGTGCAGTTATATTGTTATTTTCATATCAAATCTTCTATTACACGTGGAATGTACATAGTCGTAGTAAAAGTGCAAAAAATGCGCAATGTCAGCCATGTATGACTGCAATTTCTAAAACAAACTTTGAAACAGTAAGCGAATTGCAATCATCTTGTATTTCATCTAAGAATTTCTTATTAACTTGTTCACTGCAGCTTCGATATGACATCTAAGAAAATTATGCAGCATACGAGTATGTACGGGAAAAAAAAATCCGCTTCTTGATCTCATCTCGAGTGTGAAATTTCTCTGAATAAATGACGTTTTTCGACGAAAAGGAAAATTATGAGACCGAAGAAAATGGGTTAAAACCTAAGGTAACTTAACCTTGCACCGATTACTATCTCCCTGGTTTTCTTAAATTCGTCTTAAATCGAGATAATTTATGTTAAATGTTAAATTGATAGTAATTTGCTTATTTTATTTTTTTCTTTTCGTTCCAGGTCAGCGGAATTTATCGCTTTAATCGCCGTATCGTGTACTTTGTTTTTGTTTCTGCACACGAAAACCCTAAATTCACGACTCCATGAAATGGAAATCAAATTGCAGCCTTCGGAACTATCGGCAATAGGATTAAGTGCCAGTAATTCGATTCAGAGTGGAAGTGATAGCAGTAAGTACCTTTATCCTAATTAATTTGAAATTAAATTTTAATTGAACATAAGTACCTGTCGTCGATATGCGGATAGTTTGTCATAGAAATTTAATGGAAATTTTAGTACTAATTGAGAATACGTAATTGCTTGGCTTTTAGTAATAAGAGTTCGGTAACTGTTTCAATAAATGATCGACACAGAAAAAAAAATTGCTACCCTAGAGTTTTTTTTTTTTTTTTTTCGTTTCATGACTAAATTAGCCTAAAAAAAAATTCGTTCCGCCGTACGCTGTATATATGGACTCATATTTCCGAGACCGTAGAATGTTCATTTTTAAGTGGATTGTTAATTGGGTAAGTGAACTCCATTATCTAAATTTTGTCGGGTGTCAGACGGAAGGAGGAGGCGGGGGAGGGAAAGAGTCAAAAAGTACACTTGCTGAAATCTCCTAAAATTTCCTACCTGCATTCGTAGGTAGGCAGCTAAGAATCAGCATAGGTATAGAGCGGATTGTGGAACAAACTTTAAGAATAATTTAATTTTACTTTATTATTATAATAATAAAGTATTGTGATCGACACAAAAAAAAAAAAAAGTTTGCTACCCTGAAATTTTTTTTTTTCGCGTTTCATGACTAAATTAGCCTAAAAATGCAAAAAAAAAAAATCCGTCTGTCTGTACGCCGTCCGCCGTCCGCCGTACGCCGTACGCCGTACGCCGTACGCCGTACGCCGTCCGCCGTACGCCGACGTGTACGCTCAGCGCACATTAACTCCCAAACCCTTCAAGATAGAAAGTTCATTTTTGGGGGGATTGTAGATAGTTGCGGATCTCAGGCGGATACCTATTTTCTGGGGTATACGGGTTCGGGGGGAGGCGGGGGGAGTGCTTAAACCGAAAAATACGAATTCAAATATCTCAACCATGGTAAGAGCTAGGAAGCTAAAACTCAACATTAATATAGAGAGGCTTGTGGGACAACTTTTAAAAATAATTTAATTTTTTTATCCATTGGGGTGCGAAAAGGGGGGGCTTAGAACCAATTGTCGGCCGAATTTTTTTTTCAAATGATTATATCTTCGGAATTACTTATCGTAACAAAACCATTTTTTGAGACCGTCAAGGTGGCATATAGTTTCATCGGAACCAGCTTAGAAAGCGGCTAATTATTGTAAGGGGGAGGGTCAGGGGGGGTGCAAAGAAAAACACTTAAAAATTAATATCTCAACTATCTCTTAAGCTATGTAATTGAAACTTAAAACTTATATTAAGCTATACTAGACAAATATAAAAAAAATATAACATGTTGAAATAATAGTAGTGGGGGGAAATGGGGAGCATTTCAAAAATGGCGCACTTTTCAAAATTACAAATCCTTATATCTCCAAAAATAGTACAGATATCAAATCAAAAATTTGTCAGATTGTAGAACTACATAATAGTTAATTTTGGTAAAAATTTTAAGTTGGGAGGTGTAAGGGGAGGGAGGTAATAAGTAAAAATATCGAAAACTTTGAGTGATTTGTTTAGGGCTCTGGTAAAAGATACAAATCTAAAATTTTGCATGTGAATACCTATATTTAATCCACATAGAAAAATAATAATAACTTGATCCATATTTGTTATAAACCGACCCCCCCGGTCTAACGTGCACAAGGTGTTTCATGTGCATTGAAAAAAACACATAAACTGAAAATTTTTGAGTGAAATTTTAAGGTAGAAATTTGAAAATTTGCGAAATGCATTTAAAAAAAATCCCTAAATATACGAAATATTAACTGGTCGAAAACCTTTAACACTTCTACCCCCTCCCATACAAAATTATTTTTTCGACCATTTTCAAGAAATCAATTATCACCTAACTATTAAAAGCTATCAATTTGAAATTTTGCACAACAACTAACAAAAATAATTAAAATTAAATCGCGTTAAAAGTTTTAAAATCGCGCTTGACCTTCTACCCCCTCCCATACAAAAGTATGATTTCGACTAATTTCATTAAATCAACTAATAACCAACAAATTAAAAGCTACGAACTTGAAATTTCGTACGAGCACCTTACAATAAAAATGAAAGAAAATTGCATCACAAGTTTTACGATTCCTTTACCTCCTCTACCCCCTCCCATACAAAATTATTTTTTCGAGCACTTTTAAGAAATCAGTTATCAGCTAACTCTTAAAAGCTATCAATTTCAAATTTGGCATAAAAACTTATAAAAATAATTCAAATGAAGTTGCTTTAAAAGTTTTGAAATCGCACTTGCGCTTCTACCCCCTCCCATACAAAAGTATGATTTCGACCAATTTCATTAAATCAACTAATAACCAAAAAACTAAAAGCTACGAACTTGAAATTCTATACAAGCACCTTACAAGAGACGCGAAATAAAACTGCGTATCAAATTTTACGATTGCCCTATATTCTCTACCCCCTCCCATACAAATGTTCGGTTTCATGAATGTAAAATACACCGAATTTTATGAAAATTCTATGCAACTTCGTCTATGAAACACATTCTATACAGAGAATATTGGACGTGATTCAAGCAATTAATTAAAAAGCTATTAACATCCACCCACCCTTACTATTACCCCTACTCCTCCCCTCATAAAAACCAAACTTACAGAAACGAATGAAATATTGTTAACAGTCCTGCCCAAGAACTCCCTTTCACTTAGCCTTCCCTAACCACTCTAACCTGCATATTGACTTTCCACTCATCCGCAACTTGTCCCAAGAATAATAAAGTTTCGCCCGACTTGTTGGCAGTTTATTTTTTATCCATTAGCGTCCGAAAAAAGGGGGAGGGGGTTAAAAGCATGTCACATTGTCGGCCGATTTTTTAATGATCATTTCTTTTAAATTATTTACCATAAAAAATTCATATTTTTGGATCATTAAAGTGGCATATAGATCCTTTAATAAGTTCGATTCCTTCACAAACCTTCAATCTACTCTCACACATAAAATGGCTCAATTTCACAACTTTATATTGTGTTGATTTTCTAGGAACGTACAAAAGTTACCTCCCATCAATATATTCCCCTGAAATCTTACAGGAATATCTACATCGTCGGCATATGCTACGAGTTGCGTAGATTTGAAGCATAGTGTTCCCTTAGTGTCAGCGGAAGGTTTCTGAATGTCACCATGTTCAAGGCTATTGTTCAAGGCATTGTCCGTTTTATAGCTAGAAGTCAGATCGTTTCGGTGGTACTTCAAACTCCAACATGATTTTGTACAGCATATACTTATCGATACTGTCGTATGTTTGCACAAAGTCAACAAATATCTTCTGCACATCAATATTAACATATGTATATTCCCAACATTTTATCAGCAACTCCGTGGTCAATCGTCTAGCTCTATGGTAAATCCACCTTAGTATTCACTAAATACTTTGGCTTAAATATTTTTTATTAAATTTTCGTCAAGATCTTACAAGACGTACATAACCAAGATATTCCTCGATAGTTTTCTCTGCAAAGTTTGTCGGCTTCTCTATAAATTCTTTAGCCTATGTGAAAGGCACATAAGTCAAAAAATGAGTTTTCTTTGCCAACACAATTCAGAAAGGTACAGTGAATTTGAGTGACAAGCCACTTAGCCATAATTTGAAGTGTTGCTGTCTGTCCGTTTGTGTACAGCATAACTCTCGAAAGCTTTCAGCTATCGTGCTGAAAGTTTTTGTGTGTCATTTTCAGCAAAAAATAAACTTTAAATTCGTGAACGGGCCACATCCCCCACTCCTTCTACCCCCTCCCATACAAATTTTTTTCTTTGAAACTATTTAAGCTATCGATTTGAAATTTGGGTTGTAGTATTATAATATAGATGTAATTAATTTGACTGAATATTGATCCGATCCCGTCACTTCTTCTACCCCCTCCCATAAAAATGCATAATTTTGAAAAATACAGTTTTTCGATTTTCATTGAAACTAGCAAAGTTATAAAAACGAATTTTTGCCCGAAATTAATTTTATTATAATTCCAGAAGCCAATCAGAGATCTTAGTTTAATGATTTCCTTCACTTCGTTTGTCTGTGGTAGAATTAATTTGTTTGAGATTGATAAACTTGGAAGTCTATTGTAGTACATTTTGTTCTTCATCTATTCAATACAATTTCTCAGTTTTAGGATGTAATGCTCTTTTAGTTTTCTACAGAACGGGTCTAATAAAATTGTTTTCAGAAACATTTTTTGCGAGGCAGTCTTCTTCTTCCCTATGTATCATCGGACCCGCATTAAAGTTACTATGTACTTTTTTTCAGGGCGATTATGTTTTGAAGGCAGTCTCAAACTGGGCTTGATAGTTAGTTAGACAGTTTTGTTGCGATGAGCTCTCCTAATATTTTCCTGGATGCATTACTCCATTGCAATTAGTTCGGCCTGAAAGATTGTTGCTTCTTTATCGAGGTGCTTGGAAACCGAAAAGTGTATGAGTCATTTGTTTACCAGATAGTTGATCCCTCTGCCATTTCACGTAGCATGAATTGCTGTGTTTGCGTTCTCTGATTATAACTTTTAAGGGAGTTTTAATGTTGAATTTGCCCGAATCCTTTGTTTGAACCTCTACTTTCGGATTTTTTTTTGTTTTCTAAAATTACCTCTAGGATCTTCTTATTTAAATTTATTTTCCCTTTGAATGCGTACCACTCCTTTTAAAGTCTCCTTTTTTATTTGAATATGGATCGGAGGGACATTTTCATTGCAGAAGTAGGGCAGGTTTTCATTGCGCCTGTGATATCAAGACAAGCTAGTCGTTGAATTATTTGTTGCGTAAGCTATGCCATTTGTTATAGTATTTTCGTCCACCAGACTGTTGATTCAAATGTGACTTGGGAGAGTGGTTATTCTGTTACACTAGTAAATTATTTTCTGCCAAACAAACTTTTACAGGCCAAAAACGCATTTAATTAGTTGGCTTAAGTCTATTCCATGTGTTTGTTCCTGTTGAGTTTATTATCAAATATAACACTTAGATATTTGACCTCATTCATTCATCAGCATATCCTATTACCTCGAAGTCTTGTTCCGCAAGACAGTCCAGGAGTTCATTAACTACAATTGACCACAGAAGTTAAAATGGTACCTCCCTGGGAACCAATAGGTGCTATAAGTCTATGCGGTCAATGTGCTATCACCTAGATCCGTGGTTATTATCACTATCACTATCAGATTTCCTTAATGCAAGGAATTGCCATAAATCGATTCCAAATTTAAAAGATGGAAATCGAATTATCCTCTGGCTCATTATTTAGTGAAAAGACGAATCAAACAACAACATCCCTACATCAAGTACATAAATAAAATTGACGAAAAATTGGTGTCAACTAGTATTAAGTCTACGCTTTGAGCGCAGCTTATCAATAGAGAAGTCGAATCCATCAACATTATTATTAACTTCTTTCGCGAGACGTCTGGTTAAAGCAAAATTGCAGCAATCTGCACTGTCTCAGTAAAAATTGACCAACAGCAAACTGCATCAAACTCAGAAGTGTGGAATTATCATCTTACCCTTAATTAAGAAGTTGATGAGCAAGACCGACATCAGCTACCTGACATCGTTACGAGAGTGATGACATATTTAGTAGCTGAAGTCGATCGATATAAGGAGGAAGACGAACTCTGTCGTTCCAATTAAGGTGATATAAGGCTATTCTCACAAAATTAACGCTAAATTGATTCAATTCTGCTAATGTGCTCATTATAATAAGGAGACCAAACTTGAGAAGCATATTCAAGGTGTGATCTAACGATGATGTTGTTAATGTGTTGGTCATCGGCTCCTTACCATAGCCTGCATCTATTTTATGGTGACCGATTTAAATCCCTTTTTCCTAGCTGCCGTTATTATGGCGTCATGTGGAGTATTGTCGAATGCTAGTATATACTAGTGGGATGAATCCAAGTCAATTTATCGATTACCTGTTAAAATCTCTTCTTCAAGACGCGATCCTAAACATCGACACCACTAGACATGGAAGCACGTGAATATTTCTTATCCGCAATTTTAACTTTTTGTTCGAAATTGTGAAGATAGCTTCAAATAAATTTGCAAGCAAAGTACAAAACTGGTTCGTCTCTTTGCTCTAGTGATGGTTTTCTAAGACAAATGTAGTGTTTTTTTTTTAAGTGACACCGGAACTAGAGGGGTTGCCCTTTTGTACTGAGCACAGCTCCGGTGAGTGGGGAAGGATATTGGTTTTTGGGAATTTCGGGGATAGAGTCGGAAGTGGCTATGAATATTTCCCTTGAATTGCTGAATGTTGTAGTCATGCGGGAACACCGAGATGGGCAGCGAGTTCCATATTCGAACAGTCCGGTTTAAAAACGAATCACGAAATTTAACAGTGCGACCGAAGGTGGGTTTGAGAGAATACTTATGAGCGCGCGAAGCAGCTCTAGTATTACGGGGTAAGGGCATGCATGGGGGCATGAAATTAAAGATTTCGTCCGAACAATCTCCATTGTAGTAGCGATACAAAAGGTTTAAGAAGCTTACAGTTCGTCTATGCTCGAGTGAATCGAGCGATGAAGTGATGTCAGAATCTCCTATAATTTTAATGGTCCGAGACTGGATACTATCCAGATAGGAGAGAGAAGTTTTTGCAGCTCCCGCCCACAGGTGGGAATTAAATTCAAGACGTGGTCTAATATAGGCCTTAAAAATTGTTAATAGCCCAGAAGCGGTGAAGAAATTTTTACATCGTTTTAGGTAGCCCAAGCATTTAGATACTTCCTTGGCGATGTTAAATATATGATCGTTCGAAGATAAGTTATCTGTGATTTGGATACCTAACATCTTAACATTTGAAGAAGTCGTTAGAGGCTGACCTCCGAAGGTGATTGGGTCAAGGATAGAGTCACGTTTGTGGGACACAAGACAGCACTGGGTTTTCGAAGCATTAAACTCAACTTGATTCTTATTGCTCCAACTAAGATTTTTTGCCAAGTCGTCATTCAATGACTGAACCTACGTTGTTCTACTAAGCTAGTACATCATGCTAAGGACGCACTGTTGTAGTGATAGGAGAAGCCTAAGGTGCTGCCATCGGCGAAGCTATGTATAGGATTGAAAGTTGAAGATAGCAGGTCATTAATAAATATCAGAAAAAGGGTGGGAGAAAGAACCGACCCCTGAGGGACACCAGCGTTAATTTTATAAGAAGAGGAAACCACACCATCCAATACCACACGCATTGTGTGTTTGCAAACTTTCTGGTGTCTTGCTTTGTGAATGGGTCATTAAGTATCCACATATTTCTGAGTTCGTTTATTTTGGATTCGAAGGCAAAAGTTCAAAAGCCGAAATAAGTTTTGATCAATAAATATTCACAGTTGTTGAAATAGTATATTTTCGAAAGAACTAAACATGAAAAAATAATTAAGAAAAAAAAAATTGATAAAATTTTTTTTTTTACATTTTTGAATTTCAGTTGAAGTGAGTTTTTTGAAGCGAACAGATATAGACACATGCTAAGCTTCTTTTTAGTGTTTGGCAAGAACTTTTAAAAAAACATGTTGTATTATACATATATATAAAATTTTATGTTTCCAGTTTGAAGTTATGCGAATATTTGGTTTTCTATTTAAAATACTTTCATCTTTTCGTACGATTTCCGTGAACTCATAAATTCATTTTTAAACTATTTCTTGGCAAATATATAAGTCATTATAATTTAATAGCAATAAATTTGCGAATTAATGCATTTTTTTATTGGTATTTTTATGGTCAATTATTTAATTTATTAATTTATTTAAAAATGTGCAATTTTATCCATCGTACCGGAAAATTAATGTACATTTTTTAACTCGGTTTTTGTTCTGAGTGCCAATTTAATTGATTTTTTTTGTGAGTTTTTTATTTATTTCATTTCTTATATACCTATATAACATTTCTAACGCTTTTTATTACACGCAAATAAAATATTAACGATATAAATATCATTCATAATTTTTGTTTTAATAGCTTTGCTTAAATACACAAATTTTGCAATTCCTTAATATTGCAAATTTTGTCTATATTTGTACATTTCTATGAATGTAGGTAAGATAATATAAACTTTAAAACGTGAGCTATTTAAAATGAATAGCAGTAAAAAAATTAATTCGTAAAGTTCATGTAAATACTGTCAGATTTGCACATTTTAATGTTTGATTATATTAACAAGAAACCCTCATTCATTTTTTGATTGTACGAGCGAAACATCATCGCATGCTTCATACAGCGTTTCTTAAAATAACTTGTAATTAAATTATTCCTTACTTTTACGATTACTAGTTCATAACATAATATAATTATTAATTATGGACATATTAGTACTGTGTTAACTTCTTATATCATGTAAAATTGATTTTCAAAATACAAATTTTAAAACAAACTGCAAATTAAATTTCATAATTCGTAAATCCAAGAAACTGTTTCCATATGTCTGTTGTTAAGAAATTACACAATTTTGTTCCTGAACCAAACTTTGTTACACATTAATCGTGATTTTAGATTGTGTGCATTTTTAAACAGAGACAAACGTGATGTTTTGATTTTCAACTGACGCTTCAAAGTTGAATAAAAAAAAAATTAATTGGGTTTCAACAACAGTTTTGAACCGCGATATGTTCGTGCATGGCTTTTGTGTTCAGACGAACTAATCCCGAGTTTTTTATTTCTTTTCTGAAAAGTATCAAATTAACATGACACGTCATTTTTTAGCAATGCTAAATTTACTGTAGATTTCTTGTTCTGTGATATCACGATTTCTTACCCGAAACTCAATTTAGTTAATTATTGGTTAGGTTTTTTTTTTGTCTCGATTCATTTCCTATTCGAGCTAAGAATCATCATATTTTGCCGTAATATTCCGATGAGGTTAAATTTTAGAGTCAAAATTCGTTTTGATTTTGAACTTATCATAACGAACTTATCGTAACGAACTTAGTAAGTGATTTAGTTCAAAAATAAAGAATTAATACTGATAGTAATGTATTAAAAATACGCTAATTAAGATTTCTGTGATTTTGAAAATCCTTCAGCTACAATTAACCAATTATTTTATTCAGTTCGTATTTCGAATTCATTTTATTCTCGCGTTTCCTTGTCGAAAATCGGTCACTCTTGTCAGAGGCTTTATACCTCTTTCTATTATATTTGTTTATTCACGAATGGGAACAAATCGATTAGTCCTTTATCTATAGAATTGGATAGATTTAACTCGATACAGACATACTTAAATACCCGTATCCATATGTAGTTGTGAGTTTGATTACGAAATCGATGGAAGCTCAATGAAAGGATATCGATAAAGCAGATACGATCACGAATATAGGAAATATGTACCAGAAATAGAGAGATGAAGCAGAATAATTGTGTTCTATGTACGGGGACCGTAATTGCATATGTGACCTAAATATTCGAGCCGGGACAGAAATGTGTAACAATTGTCGAATGGGTTCGTTTGTTGGAACATCTAATTACATATGGATTACGATTGGATGGAAACTCGATATTGAACTTATTTATGATGGAATATGCAAAGTTTAGAACGGGGCTTCATCGAGGTTTTTTAAAGGTGAAATTATGCGGTATTTTTCAAGCAGTTGACAAATTGTAAATACTAATTAACAATGAGCGAATGATATAATTCGACGTTGAGTTGAGGAATTACTAATAGGTACATATGAGGTTGCATTAAAGAGATGTTAGGCAACAAATGTTTTCAAACTGGAAAGTTAAAAAAAGAAGATACATTTCCAGCTATATACTTCTGTTCAAGAATTTAAAAATAAAAGATGTTTTATCTATGATAAAATTCTTAAAAAAGCAATTAACGCAGGAAGTGGTGATATTTGTGTGAGGAGTGGTTAGAAGGATGCAAAAAATTATACAATTATAAATCTATAGATGAAATTAGAGAGTATATTGTGTTTGCTCTCTCACTTTTATTTTCCTTACAAGTTTTGTACCGATCATCCAGCACAAGCAAGAAAAACGATTTTCATGGTTAACCATTTAATTTATCCGAAAAATTTAAAAATGAAAGCATGGAAGTCGTAATTAATCAATAAATTTCCTGTTTAAGCCGACAGGTCACAGGACAGAAACAGTTCACTTAAGCAAAGTACGATCTTCAGCATCGGCATTTAGTTGTCGCCAGGACTTTTTTATTGTTCTGGCCTCCTGCTCAACTGCTCGCTTCTGTGTGCTACATGGTCGACAATTCGAGGTTGGATGAAGTACCATAAGTGCATTTCGAAAATTGACAATGTTATTTATCGATTTGTCTATCTGACTGCGCTCGAAGATATTGAAAAATTAAGTTAAGGCAGGATTTCATATTAAAAAGCCATAAGCACCAAATAATCGTTGTCATTGAAAAGAAAATGAATTAATTTGGAAAATGAGATAATAAATACCAATCAGTACTAGAAATTAAACTTGCCTGAGGTGTATAATCAATAAAATGAAATGGTCGATCAAGAATAAGCCTAAGCAGTTCTGGTAATTCCAAAAAGTGGACCGACTTGGTTGTATCGATTTTATGTCTTTTGACGGTGATGACCTGTTAGCAACTTTTCTCAAATCGTATTATTAGTTATAATCATTTCCAATATCTGCCAAAACTCCCATTATCTTCTTTGGAAATAAATCTTCATATTGACTTAGCTAGGATGTAGCCTAGTGGGTAGCGTGTTGGTCTTGTAATGCGAAGGTCGTGATTTCAAATCCCGGTCGGCGCAATATATAATTCCGACACATTGCCTGCTTGGATATACCTTGGTCACCTCATTCTACGAAAATAAAAATTTGTAGAAAGAGGGTTGTGCGAAGGGCTAGCAACCTTTCCACAATAAGTAATGAAAAATGTTAAGGAACCTGCACGTCGGGTGGCCAAGGTCCGATTTGGGTTGTACCGCCATTGTAGAGGAAGATTGACTTAGCGACCGTTTTAAGATTCTTTTCAAGCATCGCGTATAGTTTTTTTCTGCTGCCGTGAGATTACGTTGGGGCATTTCTCTGGTGTTACCATTATGTCGTAAATAAAACGTTTTTCTCTTGCATTCCTAAATTGTTTGAGGCTTTTGTTTGCGATGTAATGAATTTTAATTGTAAATCAATCCATCTGTTCAACATGGATTTTTCAAAAAACATTTTCCACTTTCACTAATCCAATGACTCAGGGTGGCAAGCATGTATGTAAGTAAAGCTTTTAATATTATCGAGCTTTGCGAACAAGGGATTCCTATCACTTTTTTCAGATCAGATCGTATCTAAAAGGTACTGTTTCAAGGAGCTCATTTCAGTACTATACCTAAGACAATAGGTGTGCCACAGGGAAGCCATCTTGCACCACTGTTATTTATTTTATTTTCAAATGAGATATGCTTATCTTCCACTCGAAAATTTTGCGTTATGATGACGACGCGAGACTGTTTTGTAATATTAACGACTGCGCACTGCTTCAAAGTGATTTGGAACGCCTTTTTGGGTGTATTCACTAAACTGTATCCCTTTGCTTATTAGTAAATGTACAATAGTTTCGTATTATAAGGTAGCTTTTCAGAATAAATAGGCAAGTAAAAAGATTTTGGTGTATATTTTAAACCTGCTTTTATTTTTAACGATCCAGTCGACTACATAGTCTGGCAGACCAAAAATATTTAGAGTTTCTGTGAAAAGATAGTGTAAGGAATTCAATAATTCTTATATAACTAAGATGTTACACTGTGCTTTTTTACTTTCTGTTCTTTAGTATACCTGACTGATACTGACCAAAAACTTCGACGGAAGATACTTCAGTGCCCTAAAGTCTCAAGGTCTTATTGACCATTCGTCAAAGTGGTCAGCTATAGTTTTATTTCTTCTTCAATACCAACTCTTGTTGATGGCGACCGTACCTTGCTTGATCCTATCGAAAAAGCTAACTTACTAGCAGCAAGTTTCGCTTGAAACTCACGCCTTCCACCTTCAAACCAATCCCAATCGCCTGATGATTTTGGTTTCTCAGTGTCCACACGACATTTTCGCACGAGGCTTATTCCTAGGATTATTTAGGAACTCAATATTCGCAGATCTTGTGGTACTTTCAAAAGTGCTCCTCTTATTTAGCTAAACCTCTTCGCAATCTTTTCTATTTTTCATACGTTTGTAGAAAGTTCTCTCAAAATCAGAATTTCTTAATGCAAGGAATTGCCATAAAACTGGTTGCAAATTTAAAAGTTGGAAACCGATTTATCCTCTGGTTCATCATTTAATGAACGTACGAAACAAACATCCATTTTCTACACCATGTAAATAAGCGACGTAAGAAGAACAAAAGCAATTGACAAAAATTGGTGGCAATTAGCATTAAGTCTATGTTTAAAGCATAGCTTATTTATAGAGAAGTTGAATACATCTGAATACGTCAGCATTCTTAATAACTCATATACAAACTTTTGTAATTGTTTTAAAACTGAGTGTTGGGCTGCTTATAGCCAATATATTTTTAATGTTAAAAACTTTTGAAGTTACACTTAAACAATTTTGGAATACTCTTAACTCTAAGAAAAACTCTGATGGCTATCCTTAAAATGTATTTCTTAACAATGTTGTCAGTTCTGATCCTGCTACAATTAGCAACTTATTTTCTGACCATTTCCGTTCTGCATTCAATTACTACTGCTACTACAATGACACCACAGTCCAAATCGGGCCGTGGCCTCCTGACCTTCAGGTTCCTTAATGTTTCATTTGGCATTGTGAAGGGTTGTTAGCCCTTCGTACCATCATCTATCTACGAATTTTCATTTTCATAAATTAAGATAACTAAGGTATACCCAAGCAGGCAGTGTGCTGAAATTATGCGTCGACCGAGATTTGAACTCACGACCTTCGCATTGTAGACCAATACGCTACTCACTAGGCTACACCCTTAATACCAAAATATATTTTTGTTGATGACATTACTGTTTGAAATATATTGGTAAAGTTGTGAATAAATTCTTCAGTGGACCGGATGGTGTTCCTTCTTATGTGATTAAAAATTGTAGTTTATCCCTTTTACCTTTCCTTCGATATACATATCTTCAACTCATCGTTTCATAGTGGAGTTTTTCCTATGTTATGGAAATACTCAATTATAATTCCTTTGCATAAGTCTGGTAAAACAAAAAGAAACTGATAACAAGTCGGGCGAAACTTTATTATTTCTGGGACAAAATGCGCATGCGTAGAAAGTCAATATGCAGGTTATAGTGGTTATAGGAAGACTAAGTGAAAGGAGCTTCTTGGGCAGGGCAGTTCTCAATTTAACACTTTGCGGAAACGTTCAAAAGCTCCATATTTCATTCGTTTATTTATGCAAGTTTAAGTTTTCATGAAGGGAGGGGGAAGGGTGATAGTAAGGATGGGTGGATGTTAATAGTTTTTTAATTGATTGCTTGAACCAAATCCAATATTCTTTGTATAGAATGTCAGTTTCATAGACGAAGTTGCATATAATTTTCATAGGATTCGGTGTATTTTAAATTCACGAAACCCAACATTTGTATGGGAGAGGGTAGAGGAGGTAGGGGAATCGTAAAATTTGTGATGCAGTTTTATTTCTTTTCTCTTGTAAGGTGCTTGTACAAAATTTCAAGTTTGTAGCTTTTAATTTGAATTTGTTAGTTATTAGTTGATTTAATGAAATTAGTCGAAATCATACTTTTGTGTGGGAGGGGGTAGAAGGGCAAGTGCGATCTCAAAACTCTTAACGTAATTTTATTTCAACTATTTGATGATAGCTTTTAATAGTTAGGTGATAATTGATTTCTTAAAAATGGTCGAAAAAATAATTTTGTATGGGAGGGGGTAGAATTTTTGAAGATATTCAACCAGTTAATATTTTAAACTTTTAAAGATTTTTTTTAAATGCATTTCGCAAATTTTCAAGTTTCTACCTAAAAATTTCATTCAAAAATTTTCAGTTTATGTGTTTTTTTTATTGCACATGAAACACCTTGTGCACGTTACACCCCCACTTCGGTGCATAACAATTTTGGAATAAATTATTATTTTTTTTCTGTGTACATTAAATAGTTGTGTCGACGTGCAAAATTTAAACTTTGTATCATTTACCAGAGCCATAAAAAAATCACTCAAAATTTTCAACATTTTCGCTTTCCACCACCCTCTCCTTACACCCCCCAACTTAAATTTTTTACCAAAATTAAAGACTATACAGCTCTAGAATCTGACAAATTTTTGATTTGATATCTGTACTCAATTTAGAGATTTTGTGATTTGTAGTTTTGGAAAGTGCGCCATTTTTGAAATGCTACCCATTTCCCCCACTACTATTATGTCCACTTGTTATATTTTTTTCATATTTCGCTAGCAAAGCTTAGTTTCAAGTTTCAATTACATAGCTTAAGAGACAGTCGATATATTAATTTTTAAGTGTTTCTTTGCATCCCCCTGACCCTGCCCCTTACAATAATTAGCTTCTATCTAAACTGATTCTAGTAGATCCATATGTCATCTTAATGTCAATTTTTTATAATATAATATAATATATAATCATTTGAAAAAAAATTCGGCCAACAATTGGTTCTTAGCCCCCCCTTTTCGCACCCCAATGGATAAAAAAAATTAAATTATTTTTAAAAGCTGTCCCGCAAACTCCTTTATATGTATGTTGATTTTTAGCTTCCTACCTGTAATAATGGTTGAGATATTTGAATTCGTATTTTTCGGTTTAAGCGCTCCCCCTGCCTCCCCTGAACCCGTACACCCCCCAAAATGGGTACCCTCCTGAGATCCGCAACTACCATCAATTCCCCCAAAAATGAACTTTGGGAGTTAATGTGCGCCGAGCGTACACGTCGGCATACGGCGTACAGCGGACGGCGTACAGATAGACGAATTTTTTTGTTTTGCATTTTTAGGCTATTTTAGTCATGAAACGCGAAAAAAAAATTTCAGGGTAGCAAATCAAGTCGATTACAATACTTTATTATTAAAATAATAAAGTAAAATGTAAGTAATTATAGGCCTATTGTGAATCTTCCCAGTGTTGCTAAGTTATTTGAGTTCATTGTGTACGATGTTTTGTATTTTCATTCCAAGTCGATTATTGGATCATTCCGACATGGGCTTTTAAAAGGCAGATCCACTGTAACTTCTTAATCTATGGAATTCGGCCTTTCTACTTTCGAAAAAGGGCAGCACGTGGATTGCGTATACACTGACTTCAGCAAAGCTTTTGATAAAATTGATCATAACATTTTTACACACAGGCTCCGATTTATTGGTTTTCCTGATATTTTCATCCTTTGGATTAATTCGTATCTTAGTGATCGCATTCCGAAAGTGCACATTCGTGGAACATTATCTTCCGGAATATTTAACACTTCATGTGTTCCGCACGTTCGCGATTTAGGTCCACTTCTGTTCCTTCTCTTTATTAATGACGTGCGTTCATTTATACCTAACTTTAATATTCTTCCCTATGCTGGTGACGCGAAACTTGTTAAGATCATCTCCAGCAGCAATGATTCTTTATTGTTTCAAAGTGATATCTTGCATTTGCAAGGCTGGTGCTTACTTAATAATTTACATCTCAACATTAATAAGTGCACTACTATTTCGTATTCTAAAAAGAATATATCACTTAAGTATGATCATGTTATAGATGAATGCTCTTTGCTTTGATCTGACAAATTACTTTTCAACAGTAGTTTTACCTTTGATGATCAGGTGGATCATATTACTGGAAAAGCGAACGCTATTCTCGGATTTATTACGAGATGAACGAAAGAATTTGATGATTTCTCTACAACGAAAATTCTATATGTGTGCATTCATTCGATTTATCCTAGAAAATGCCAGTCCAATCTGGTCACTAATTTACTGCCTTCACATAGATAGAATCGAAGCAGTTTTTTTATGTTAGTTATAGTTCTTTATTTGTAACCAAATTTAAATAAGAAGTGATGACACAATGTTAATAAAAATTAAAGATACAAACCCACATAAGCCAAAGCTTGTGTGTGGGAGTTCAAAAGCTAACAGAAGAAAAATAGAAAATCGTTAAAAAAAAAGGACAATTTTATGAAACAATATCATTGAAAAAGTTCAGATTATCGTAAACAAATTTTTTTATGACAATTTTGTGATTGTTGGTATTTAATGTATTTTTTACCAAATCTGGTAAGATGTTAAAGGCTCTAGGTCCAAGAATACAAGCATGCCTTTGCAACATAGTTTTATTGCATTTTTCTATAGCTAATAAGTTTTTTGTTTGACTCCTTGTCGAATAGCTCGTAATATTTATTCTAAATTTCGATAAATTGCAAACCATAAACTTTAATAAAGCATAGACAAGGAGCTGTCTCAAATTCATGACTTTAAATTCAGAAAACGGTTGAGTTGTAGAATAAAACTTGGACCGCAACAAACATATTTTAATTAACCTATTTTGTAAATTTATCAATGGCGACAATGTTGCCGTGCACGCGGATCCCCATGCTAAGATACAGTATTGAATGATACTCTGTGCTAAGGAGAAATATACGGTTCTAATTAACTGTTTATCAATAAGCCTACGTAGACTGAAATATGTATGTAGGGTTTTTCTTAATCTTTTGCACAAGTACAAAACATGACAATCCCATTTTGAATTATTATCTATGATAACACCAAGATATTTAACTGCATTCGTAACGTGAATTGGTTCATTTAGAATTTTGATATTAGGGATGTTGGGGCTATCTTTACCAAACATCATGAGTTTGGTTTTGTTTAAGTTTAGTGACATTTTATGAGCCGTCAGCCAGCTAACTACACTTTGTATGCTTGCATTTGCTTTTACAAAAGTGTCTTCCCAGACATTACTTTTGAATAACAGAACTGTATCATCTGCAAAAGTGATTATACGTCCATTGACTTCAAGTTCACTCATTTTGCAGAGGTCATTTATGTAGATGTTGAATAAAATTGGCCCTAGCACAGACCCTTGCGGAACACCACATTTCATTGTTGAAGGTCGACTAAAAGTATTACCAACTCTTACCACTTGATTTCGATTTTTTAAATATGATCGAAAAAAACAAAGAGCTTTATTAACGATTCCAAGCGAGTTAAGTTTCGCAAGAAGTATTTCATGATCAACACTGTCAAATGCTTTTTTTATATCTAAATACAGAGCAACTACTTTTTCATTTTTATCTGTAGAGTGACTGATATATTCGGTGAGATCATATACTGCATCCGCTGTATTTAGTCCACTTTTAAACCTATATTGATTTGTCGCTATAATTTCATTTTCCTCAAGGTATTTTAATAATCTTTTTTTAAGCATTTCTCAAATAGTTTCGCGATAGAGGAAAGCAAGGAGATCGGCCTATAATTACTTGGATTTTTCTTATCTCCGTCTTTATGCAGTGGGATTACAACGGCATATTTCAATTTGGAAGGGAAAATTCCCTGAGAGAGACATATGTTAAAAATATGTGACAGTGGATGAGATATACTCCTACTTGCAGCTTTTAAGATATTAGGGATAATGCCATCAATACCTGTCGATTTATCGGAGTAGGTTCTTAAGGTTTGTCCTTCAAGATCTTCGCTGGTTCGATCCACTTAGGTTACCAACATACGTTGATTGTTTAAATCTGTTGTCTATGGATTCCTTCGAGAAAAAGCGGATACATGCCAGAGTTGTTTATGGTTTATATGTAGTCATTTCGGGTACAGTTGACTCTGAAAAATTGCTGTCTATGATTAGCTTCAATGTTCCACATTATCCTTTGTGTATCTATGACCTTTGTAGAATTCCGCAGAAACTACGGTTTTTTAACCGGTTTTGCAATTGTATTTCCACAGAAGTAAGAAATCAGATGTTAATTATGTTTAATTTTTTTATATGCGCTATAGAGTTCATTATCAATTTATTTTTTTTTTCAACTACTTCAATTTCATGTCTTGTAGTAATCAATTTTTTTTTTTGATGAATAAATTATTTTTATTTGCTTATCTTTTCGAGAGGCGAAGTCGGTTCATTCATTCCATAGTTTGTTCAGTGAAAGCAAATCTGCAACAATTTAAACTGCTTCGGCAAAAATTGACCAACACCAAACAGCATCAAACCCAAAAGTGTGGAAGAATCAAATAATCCTGTAACGAGTTGATGTTCAAAAACTACATATCATCTACTTCACATCGTTTCAGGAGTGATGATGTATTTAATAGCTGAAGTCGATCGATATAATGAAGAAGGCGAACTCTGTCGTTTCAATTAAGGTGTCTTAAAAAAATTCTCTCAAATTTACGACAAATAGATTCAATTCTGCCAATGTGCTCATCATAATAAGGAGAAAAAACTTGAGAAGCGTATTCATGGTGAGATTTAACGAAGGTGTTATTAAGGCTCAATTCAATAAAGGAATTATTATATTCCTTGGATAAGCGTGTATTGAATTCTCATATACTCGTAGTCTTACCTTTTTGTACAATCTTATTTATAAGCAAACTAAAATCAATTTTATGGTCAAATGTAATATCTAAGTCAATAATGGAATTGGCATGATCTAAAATACAGTCCGTAAGACTGTAAGTTATTTGAAATAGTGAGACTTTACATAAATTCAACAGTGTAGACACTGTTGAAGTTAATACCAGCTACGGCTTTCTGAACGAATATATCCTTCAATGCTCCAAGTAATGCTCCTTCCGTCACGGTTTAGTGAATGTTTTCACAATACATTTCGAATTTTAAAAGAAAAATTTCCGGATTTTGCACTCTTACGCTTTATTAATCGTGACGTTTCGGTCTCTGCTGAGTCAAGAGCCAAAGAGTATGTTAAAGGTCTCAGCCGAGACCAAGACGTCACGAATAATAAAGCGTAAAATTGTAAAGTCCGGAAATCTTTCATTTCAAATCCTTCTGTCATTTAAACCACTAAGATGAAAATAAATCAATTTTTATTTTTTTTGGAACTACACAAACTTTATTTGTTGGTTGAAATGTAATCATTTATTAGTCTCTGCTGCTTCCACCTCGACCTCACTTATGAAAAATATTAGCGATCCGCTAAAGTATCATCCGCAGGGCCTGAAAATCATGTGTTGGTCCCTGAATTGAATAAACTATTATTGTTATTATTTTTTAAAATGGAAGAACTAGTTAGAAGTAACTACCACAGTCATAAAAGCACTTTAACAAAAAGTCAAAACCAATTGGAGTACTTTTACAGCAACCTCAGCAGCTCTATCTTGCTTTCTCTTGTACAAGGTATAAAATAACAAAGTAATAGCAGCATTGATCTTGTATGGTGTTTTGAGGCAACCTTGATTGGTCTTTCCGCCTTAATCTCAATTTGTCCGAGAGATAGTATAGTCGGCTAATTTTGACACTCAAATACCGAGCTCTTAGAAATCCAACTCAAAAGATAAGTTAATAATATTCTGAAGATAACGTAGAAATTTTAAGTCAATATATGTAGATCGGTAGAGCCGAATAACAGAAATATTGATAATATGAACTTTGTTTAAAAAACAGTTCAGTTTATTTCCTTTATTCTTGAACTATTTGAGAATAACTTAAACTATAAAAATTTTTATAAAATTTGAAAAGTTTCTTAACGTTTATTATAAGAAAGAAAAATTGTTGATATGAAAGTTTTTAATTATAGATAGATTCAGGTATCTTTGTATTATAGCTGCCGACTAAGCTACTGTACACCTTGAAGCCATTATATAATTGTTATTTAGTTGAGAACCTGAATTATTTCTCTATAATTATTCCAGTAGGGAAATGTTGGTCAGAACGTGAGAACTGATACCATAAATTGAATACCGCGCGTATTAATGCGACGATCTCAACAATTTTTCTCAATTGGAAAAACCTGATGCGGTCTTCACCGTAGTTGGCGCACTCATGAGTGACCAACTTTAACCTGATACTATTGCTCGTCTTCAAGATATAGTATTCATTATGCTCGGCATCGCACAGTGTTAACCCGGACAATACAAAAAAAAAAATGTTTTTGATTTAATGCGATCTTGTTGGAGAGTTATACGGAAATGTCGAGAGAAACAAATGTAATTAAAATTTATTTCTAAATTAATAAAAATGTAGGCGTAGAGATGCCTGTGTAATCCGGATAATTGGCCGATGAACTCGCATCTCATAAATGTTTATTGGAGCTGTGTCTAAGCTGCAACTTAGGAAAGTCAACAGAGAGCATTTGCTTTGATACAAATCTAAATTTTATGATGGCTTTCTTCGAGAGTGCAAAAAGCTGGAGGGACACGTAGTACGAGATTCTGCATGTTAAATTCACTGAGGAAAAGGCGTTGCGTTTATATCGCCTTTTTCACAGATTAGAAATACTTTCACAAAATCTACCGGTGACACGTGTATGCTGGCTGGCATCATAATCAACGGAAATCAATGTTTACTACGTTTCATTTTCAGATTAAAATTTTGCAGAATTAAAACGAAAAGCGTGGTGCCTTTTGAGTTGGTCAGTTCAAAAGATATACAACGAACTGTTGAGTGGATTTCAAGCTGCCAAGCAGCATTGCATAAGTGGATTGATCGGGTTTTCATCTTTGATCAATTACCCTCGACTAGTTTGGTTTTTTAGTTTTTTATTGCACAGCAAGGCGTTGAACTTAGCGATGAACGATCATTGATCATGGATTTTAGAATCACGATCATGGTCATTACGGGCGGAAATTGAATTTTAAATGTCCGCACCAACTGAAAATTTAAACGACAATTTCTCTTTTCTCTTTTTTCAAGTCGATAACATCCAAATAATTATGGATATTGTAAAAATTTGCTATTTTTTTGGAGTTTTGGCAAGAAACTAGGTTTTAGTATTTTTTTTAATGAAATTGGAAAACAATCTGATCATCCATCGTATAGCTATTCCTATTTGCCTATTTTTTTCTGCCAGAAATTATAATGGATAGCATTAATGATACAAATCTTAACTGTTTCGATGTGGTATAAAAAAGCAAACTTTTTGTTTGAATTTCGAGCAATTAATTGACATAGAATTAGCATGAAATTTTATTACTTATTCATTCAATGATTAATGATAATTAGCTTTTTGAAAAAAAAAAAAAATCCGTTATTGAATTGACTACAGTCATTAACTTCAGCTCGACCTCTTAATTATTGCTAATTTTCCAAAATATTTTTATTACATCATAATCGCCTATTGTTTAAGGAAAATCATCATAATCAGTAGAGGACTATTGTAAATCGACCGATTAAATTAAAATATCTATTGCGTTTTGAAACTAGAAACAATAAAATGATGTCTATCTTAATTATATAGCACATGCATAAGTGGACAATGCCTTGTTATGAAATAATAATAATTTTGTGTAAACCATAAAATCGGGAAAAATGCAATTTCCGGCATGTTAGTTAGCTAATAATATACTAATGCCTATGATTGTATGTGCTGAGTGCCAATCTCTTAACTAAAAATCAAAACAAAAATACCCGCTTACTTAAAAATTACCCCATAATGGTGGATTGCACGTATAATTTATAATTTGAGTATTTCGATAGATTTCATGAGAGAATTCCTTAAGGTTTCGAACAAAATTAGCATTCGAAAAAATTCGTCAAGGTGTTAAGTTGTGATTACTAATAATTTTATTAGTTCTCGTAGATTCAAATCGTAAGAAAATGATTGTAAATTCCACACTTTTTATGGTCTATAGTATATTTTGACTGCTTAGCGATACATACTACAAAAAAACATAACAGGGCTACGATTGCGCGTAAAGCACAATCTTACGATACTGTAGATGAAATAGAATTTTTTGTGATCCCAAAAAATTTTGTATGGGGAGTGTTAGAAGGGGTGATAGCATTGAACTAATTTTTTCCCCATCATGCTAAAATAGCTATAAAAATGTTTTAAACAACATGCTTACTCCAAAAATTGAATAGAAATTGAGAAAATGAGTGTGTTAGATTTAATGAAAATGTGCAGTTTGTATGGCGGGGGTAGAAAGAGTGGGGGGATTTTAGTAATTTTTGCAGAAATAACTAAAAATATCATAAAATTTACATCTCTTAAATTGTGGACTAGTAACATTCATACTTTTCAAGAAAATCGAATTTTAGAAAAATTGTGAAATTGTGTCGTATTGTATGGGAGGGGGTAGAAGCAGTGAAGCTAGTCAATTATATTTTTTTTTCTAAGTGATAATGCTAATTAAGTATTTAATACAAAATGTGAGGTCGATAAATGTTATATGTGCTGAGCAAATCGGTTTAGAGCATTTCATGAAGTAATATAGTTTGTATGGGAGGTGTGGAACGAGAGAGAGGACTCAAATAACTTTTATACTGTAGATTGAAATCATTATGTAAGTAATATATCCCAAAATTCAGACTAATAGCTTTTATACTTTTCGAGCAAATCCATTTATTGTCGAATTGCGAAATTGTGTCATTTTGTATGGGAGGGGGTAGAAGTGTGAAGCTAATCGTCTAATTTTTTTTGGCCTCACTAACAATTTTAAATAAATATTTAGTGCACAATTTCAGTCCGCTAAATTTTATACGCATTGAGTAAATTGGCTAAGAGTAATTCATGACAAGTTCAGTTTGTATGGGAAGTGGTAGAACTGAGGGACGACACGCATAATTCTTATACAGTAGATTGATATTATCATAAAACTAACATATTCCAAAATTCAGGCCAATAGCTTTTATACTTTTCGAGCAAATCCATTTATTGTCAAATTGCGCAATTGTGTCATTTTGTATGGGAGGGGGTTGAAGGGGTGGAGCGATTTGGCCCGTTCCCAAACTTGACCTTACTTTTTTTGTGAAAAACCTCGTGTACGAAATTTGAGCTTTCTAGCACAACGCGTTCTCAAGCTAGAGAGCGAACGGGCGGAAGGACGGAAGGACGGACATCCGGTTTTGAGATTTTTGAGTGATTATATGAATTTCTGTATCATTAATTTTTTTCTCCGAGCCTTATTTCTAAGCGTTACAAACCTTAGAGAAAATTCATAATACTTTCAGATTTCATCTAGAGAATAAAGAGGATCGTACATAGTCGGCAATAGTACAGCAAATTGCTCTCTTGAAAACCTGGAATCCAAGTGACCTACTGTCTGGCTTAATAACAATAAGACCAATCGAACTGCATAAAAACATGCCATCAAGTCGGGCGAAACTTTATCATTCTTGGGACATGTTGCGGATGCGTGGAAAGTCAATAAGTAGGTTAGAGTGGTTAGGGAAGACTAAGTAAATAGGTTCTTGGGCCGGGCAGTTGTCAATTTAACACTTTGCGGAAACGTTCAAAAGCTTCAGTTCATATAATCAATATTTCGTTCGTTTATTTATGCAATTTTGAGTTTTTATGAGAGGTGGGGTGAGGGGTGATGGTAAGAGTGGGTGGATGTTAATAGTTTTTGAATCACGTCCACTATTCTCTGTATAGAATGTCAGTTTTCTAGACAAAGTTGCATAGAATTTTCATAAGATTCGGTATATTTTACATTTACGAAACCAAACATTTGTATGGGAAGGGGTAGGGGAATCGTAAAATTTGATGTGCAGTTTTATTTCGTTTCTCTTGTAAGGTGCTTGTACAAAATTTCAAGTTCTTAGCTTTCACTTTGTTGGTTATTAGTTGATTTAGTGAAATTGGTCGAAATCATACTTTTGTATGGGAGGGGGTAGAACGGCAAGCGTGATTTCAAAACTTTTAACGTAATTTCATTTCAACTATTTTTGTAAGGTTTTTTGCAAAATTTCAAATTGATAGTTTTTAATAGTTAGATGATAATTGATTTCTTAAAAATGGCCGAAAAAATAATTTTGCATGGGAGGGGGTAGAAGTTTTAAAGATATTCGACCAGTTAATATTTCAAACTTTTTAAGTTTTTTTAAACGCATTTTACAAATTTTCAAGTTTCTGGCTTAAAATTTCATTCAAAAATTTTCGGTTTATTTGTTTTTTTTCATTGTACATGAAACACCTTGAAACACCCTACTTCGGTGCATAACAATTTTCGAACAAATTATAATTTTTTTTCTATGTATATTAAATATGTATATGTAACGACGTGTAAAATTTAAACTTTGTATCTTTTACCAGAGCTCTAAAAAATTTTCAAAATTTTTGCTTTTCACGTCCCTTCTCTTACACCTCTCTTAAGTTTCTTACCAAAATTAAAGATTATATAGCTCTACAATCTCATAAATTTTTGATTTGATATCTGTACTCAATTCTGAGATATAAAGATTTGAAGTTTTGAAAGTGCGCCATTTTTTTAAATGCTCCCCGTTTCCCCCCACTACTATTAACCACCCCCTTACCATAATTAGCCTCTTTCTAAGCAGATCCTGGTGAATCTGTGTACCACCTTATTGGTCCCAAAATATGATTTTTTTGTGATTAGTAATTTCGAAGATATAGTCATTTGAAAAAATTCGGTTGACAATTTGTTCTCAGCCCCCCTTTCTGGACGCTAATGGATAAAAAAATTAAATTATTTTTAAAGTTTGTCCCACAATCCTCTTCATACCTCTGCTGATTTTGAGCTTCCTATCTGCATTCGTTGTTGAGATATTAACAAGTGAAGTTTTTGACTTTTTCCCTCCCCCGCGTCCCCCTTCCACCTGACAGTCCACAAAATTAAGATAATGGAGCTCACTTACCCAATCAACAATCCACCCAAAAACGAACATTCTACATTTAATGGTCTCGGAGATATGAGTCCATACGTACGGCGTACGGCGGACGGCGTACGGCTGAACTGATTTTATTTTTTTGCATTTGTAGGCTAATTTAGTCATGAAACGCGAACAAAAAAAATTTCAGGGTAGTATATTTATTTTTTTCTGTGTCGATCACAATAATTTATCATTAGAATAATAAAGTAAAATTTTAAGTTCGTGAATAATATACTTAAACCTGTCAGAAGGCCAAGGTCCGATGTGGGCAGTAGCGTCATTGTAATTGAAGAAAACGTAATGTTTGCAGAATGTGTACGCCACTGAAGGACATTATAACAGCCGATGTCGGAACATTATGTTTTAAAGACAAATTACTGGACTGGGGTTTCGAATCATATCTATACAATACTCTTTTTAGCTGCCCCATACCAGAATTAAGTTAAAGTCAGAGTTGAATGAAAAAACTGAAAAGAGGGTGCGTGATAAGACAGATTCTTGAGGAGCGCTGGAATTAATAGAAAAGTGGTCAGAAGTAACTCCATCTAGCACTATGGAGCGCTCTGAGACAAAACCCCCATTTAAGAACGGGCAAGTTAAAGCCAAAGGCTTTAAGCTAAACTAAGAGACAATTATGCCAAACTCTGTCAAACGCCTTCGCAATGTCGAGCGCAAGTACTAGCCCTTTGAAAAATTTGTGTTTGGAAGAGTTGCAACGTTTAGTTAGATACACTAGAATATCTCCTGTAGAGCATCCTGAATGGAAATCACATTGGCGATCGTGGATCAGGCTGCTTGGCACAAGATAGTTTACTATTCAGTCTAGTGGATAGCGTGTTGATTTAGAATGCGAATGAAAAATTCGTAGATAGAGAGTTGTGTCAAGAGCTATCAAACCTTCCACAAAAGGCCAAGATCCGATTTCGGCTGTAGTACTATTGTAGTAGTAGTAGTAGTCTACTATTCTGCGGTTAACAGCAGTTTCCATTACCTTTGAAAGCTATGAGGTAATGGCAATAGTGCTACAGTTAGCGAGGTCTGCTTTGCATCATTTCTTGGGAATACTCATTCGCGACTTTCCAGGTTTATGAAAAAGTGGTTTACCCAGAGAGGAAGCGCATTTCTGACTATATGAGGATGCTATTCGGACTAGCAGACTTGATAGCATTGAGCTCCTACAGGAGAAGTAACGAAAGAATCTTCTTCAATGGCACTACAGTCCGAATCGTGTCTTAACCTCCTGACGTTCAGGCTTGTTGTAATTTATTCACAATCCTCTGTCTACGAATTTTCACGGACTGAGGTGGCCCAGCTATACCCACATATAGTGCGCTGGAATTAAACGTTGACTGGGATTTGAACTCGTAACTTTCGACATTGTAGACCAACCCGCTACTCACTAGGCTCCAACGTTGTACCTGACATGACTCACCCTAACAATTTTTTTTGTTTGTTTGAAGAACTCTCAAATATTCAAATTTTGCCAAAGCATAATAAATTGAAAAATAAGCGGGCCACAATTGAAATATTAATTCTTTGAGGAAAGTGAAATGATGGATCGATTATATTGGCTGGAATATTTAAATTTCTACTTCTACTACAATGCCGCTACAGCCCAAATCGGACCTTGGCCTCCTGATATTCAGGTTCCTTAACATTTTTCATTACTTATTGTGGAAGGGTTGTTAGACCTTCGCACAACCCTCTTTCTACGAATTTTTCATTTTCTTAGATTGAGGTGACCAAGGTATATCCAAGCAGGCAATGTGCCGGAATTATATATTGCGCCGACCGGGATTTGAACTCACGACCTTCGCATTACAAGACCAACACACTACCTACTAGGCTATACCCTAGCTATTTAAATTTGGTTTATTTAAATTTTAGATTGAAAGAACGTCAGCTATGCTTTTTAATGTTATGGCATCTAGTGTTGCTTCAAATTCATTAATTATGGATTAGATGTTCAAAAAAGCCTTAAAGTTGGAACTGGTTATGAAGACTTTAATTCTAAGACTAAGACAAATTGTTGCACGGCACGTTTTGTCACGAAATTCTGTTGCGAAGCAGAGTCCAGGAGTGGGTATCACTAGAAGATCGGATCTAAATTAATACAGTAGCTAAAACCACATTTCTGACAACTCTAGTCGGTAGTTTTAATACGAGAAATACCTATTTATCGATGTGGAACGATATCACTGTTGTTTATTTTCGAAAAATGAGTTAGAGGCTTGACTTCAGAGAACTGATGCGTGACATGGTCTGTTTCAATTAACGATGTAGCAGTTATCGCGCTGGTGCTTGAGTGTTAATTTGACAGATGTGGTCCATTTCCACTCATGTATAATAACGTGTAATGTGATTTATTTATTTAGTCACAGCGACCTTTGCACGATCGAACTGATTGTCCAGTTAAGGAAATACTCAGATGGTGTGTCCGAAAAAAAAGTGCAAAATATGAAAGAACTGTAGGCACCTTCATTACAAAATGGGCTCTCCTCAGAAGTTTTTCATAGTTGCCAGGGATCCAAAGGCTCAAAGCCAATGCCTTGGATTTGCTTATTCTTTGACTTGTAGATCCCATACTAGAAAATCTTTAGAGTGATTCAACTTTTTTTAAAGGAACCGTACACAACTTTGGAGGGCTCCCTTTAAAACTATGCACAGCTATGTCGGTATAGGATTTGGAGAAAAAAACTAAAGTTGGGTCAATTTAATTTGGATGAAAGACGACGAAAGTGACGTTTGACATGGCTTTTGAATCACTGGAGATTGTACTCGTTGGGATACACTTTGGCTGGTAATTTGTTTCAATGTCTTCATGTTCGGGAAATGAATGACTGCCTATATTTCTCTATACGAGAAAGCAAGGGCTTAATGGTGTACTCGTTTGCGTGTATTCCGGGGAAAAGTATAGAGTAGAGGAATGACTGCACTCAGTTCGGCACTGTATTTACCATGGAAGTAGGGATGGCAAATGCTGAGCACTCCTGCATTTCTACGATATTCAAGAGAATCGACAAAAAACGTCTTCAATCAGTGGGAATACATGTTTATACTCTAGATGAAATCTGAGAGTTATTATAAGTTTGCCACAAAGTTTGTAACGCCAAGAAATAAGGCTCGGAGAAAAAAATGAATGATACAGAAGTTCATATAATCACTCAAAAATCTCAAAACCGGATGTCCGTCTGTCCGTCCGTCCGTCCGTCCGTCCGTCCGTCCGTCCGTCCGTCCGTCCGTCCGTCCGTCCGTGTCCTCTCTAACTTGAGAACGCGTTGAGCTAGAAAGTTCAAATTTTGTACACGTCGTTTTTAACAAAAAAGTAAGGTCAAGTTCGTGAACGGGCCAAATCGCTCCACCCCTTCTACCCCCTCCCATACAAAATGTCACAATTGCGCAATTTCACAATAAACGGATTTGCTCGAAAAGTATAAAAGCTATTGGCCTGAAATTTAGAATATATTATTTCTATGATAATATCAATCTACAGTAAAAAAATTACGTGTGTCCTCCCCTCCTTCTACCACCTCTCATACAAACTGAACTTGTCATAAATTACTCTAAGCCAATTTACTCAGTGCGTATAAAATTTAGCGAGCTCAAATTGTGCACCAAATATTTATTTAAAATTGTTAGTAAGGTCAAAAAAAATTAGACGATTAGCTTCACCCCTTCTACCCCCTCCCATACAAAATGACACATTTTCGCAAATTGACAATAAATGGATTTACTCAAAAAGTATAAAAGGTATTAGTCTGAATTTTGGGATATATTACATTCATAATGATTTCAATCTACGGTAGAAAAATTATTTGCCTCCTCCCTCTCCTTCCACCCCCTCCCATACAAAATACACTTTTTCATGAAATGCTCTAAGCCGATTTTCTCAGAACATATAACATTTATCAAGCTCATATTTTATAATGAATACCTAATTAGTATTATCTCTAAGATCAGAAAAAACTATTTGATTACCTTCACTGCTTTTACCCCCTCCCATACAATATGACACAGTCTTACAACTTCACAAAAAATCGATTTTCTTGAAAAGTATGAATCGCACTAGTCTGAAATTTAAGGGATGTCAATTTTGTAATATTGCTAATTATGTCTGAAAAAATTACTAAAATCCCCCTACTGTTTCTACCACCTCCCATACAAGCTGCAAATTTTCATTAAATCTAACTCACTAATTTTCTCAGTTCCCATTCAATTTTTTTAGTAAGCATTTTGTATAAAACATTTTTATAGCTACTTTAGCATGATGGGGAAAAATTAGTTCAATGCTATAATTCTTTCTAACACTCCCCATACAAAATTTCTAGGGATCACAAAAATTCTATGTATTTCATCTAGAGTATCGTAAGATTGCGCTTTACGCGCAATCGTAGCCCTGTTATGTTTTAAATATCACATTACTGCACAGATCGTTCTTATATTTTCATAATAATTTGCTTCACACGATTTGCACTTTATTCATATTTCACATAGTTTTATGCACACACGGCTAGCCTGTCATGTATGCAGCCAAAATATGTAGAATCTGTAATTTTACTTTCCCACAAGCGTAAGCAATTTTATTCGTTCCCATTAGCGTAAGCATTTATTCTTTCCCATTAACGTAAGCATTTTTATTATATATAAACTGTAGCCTGTAAGTAATAAATCGTTCAGTATTTTTCCGAATTTCGTCATTATTCTTTCGTGTCACATCAGGACAAGGAGAAGCCCTTGTCCAGCTTAAACACAACCCTTTCTACCTCCTCCCATACAAAATGACACAATTTCGCAATTCGAAAATAAATGGATTTGCTCAAAAAGTATAAAAGCTATTAGTCTGAATTTGGGGGGTATTACTTTCATAATGATTTCAATCTGCAGTATAAAAATTATTTGCGTCCTCCCTCTCCTTCCACCCTCTCCCATACAAACTACACTTTTTCATGAAATGCTCTAAGCTGATTTTCTTAGAACATATAACATTTTTCAACCTCATATTAATGTAATAAATACTTAATTAGCATTATCACTAAGATGAGAAAAATATATTTGATTAGCTTCACTGCTTCTAGCCCCTCCCATACAATATGACACAGTTTCACAACTTCACAAAAAAGCTATTTTCTTGAAAAGTATGAATGTTACTGGTCTAAAATTTAAGAGATGCCAATTTTATGATATTCTTAGCTATTTCTAAAAAAATCACTAAAATCCCCTCACTCTTTCTACCACCTCCCATACAAACTGCACATTTTCACTAAACACTAATTTTCTCAACTCCTATTCAATTTTTTGAGTAAGCATTTTGTATAAAACAATTTTATAGCTATTTTAGCATGATGGGGAAAAAATTAATTCAATGCTATCACCCCTTCTAACACTCCCCATACAAAATTTCTTGGGTTCACAAAAATTCTATTTCATCTAGAGTATCGTAAGATTGCACTTTACGCGCAATCGTAGCCCTGTTATGTTTATACTCTAGATGAAATCTGAGAGTATTATAAGTTTGCTCTAAAGTTTGTAACGCCAAGAAATAAGGCTCGGAGAAAAAAATGAATGATACAGAAGTTAATATTATCACTCAAAAATCTCAAAACCGGATGTCCGTCCGTCCGTCCGTCCGTCCGTCCGTCTGTGCGCGCTCTAGCTTGAGAACGCGTTAAGCTAGGTAGTTCAAATTTCGTACACGTCGTTTTTGACAAAAAAATAAGATCAATTTCGTGAACGGGCCAAATCGCTCCACCCCTTCTACCCCCTCCCATACAAAATGACACAATTGCGCAATTTGACAATAAACGGATTTGCACGAAAAGTATAAAAACGATTGGCCTGAAATTTGTAATATGTTACTTTTATGATAATATCAATCTACCGTACAAAAATTATGCGTATCCTCCCCCTCCTTCTACCACCTCCCATACAAACTGTACTTGTCATGAATTACTCTAAGCCAATTTACTCATTGCGTATACAATTCAGAGAGCTGAAATTGTGCACCAAATATTTATTTGAAATTTTTAGTAAGCCCAAAAAAATTTAGACTATTAGCTTCACCCCTTCTACCCCCTCCCATACAAAATGACACAATTTCGTAATTTGACAATAAACGGATTCACTCGAAAAGTATAAAAGCTATTAGTCTGAATTTCGGATATGTTATTTTCATAGTAATTTTAATCTACAGTAGAAAAATTATTTGCTTCCTCCCTCTCCTTCCACCCCCTCCCATACAAACTACACTTTTTCATGAAATGCTCTAAGACGATTTTCTCAGAACATATAACATTTAATGAGCTCATATTTTGTAATAAATACTTAATTAGTATTAGCACTAAGATCAGAAAAAAATATTTGATTAGCTTCACTGCTTCTACCCCCTCCCATACAATATGACACAGTTTCACAACTTCACAAAAAATCGATTTTCTTGAAAAGTATAAATGGCACTAGTCTGAAAATTCAGGGATGTTAATTTTACAATATTCCTAGTTATTTCTGAAAAACTCACTAGAATCCCCCCACTCTTTCTACCACCTCCCATACAAACTGCACATTTTCACTAAATCTAACTCACTAATTTTTTCAGTTCCCATTCAATTTTTGGAGTAAGCATTTTGTACAAAACATTTTTATAGCTACTTTAGCATGATGGGGAAAAATTAGTTCAATGCTGTCATCCCTTCTAATACTTCCCATGCGAAATTTCTTAGGATCACAAATATTCTATTTCATCTAGAGTATCGTAAGATTGCGCTTTACGCGCAATCGTAGCCCTGTTATGTTTTTAAATACGGTCGAAACGCGAGAGGTGTGTTTTGGGTGCCCCAGCCCAAACATGCGAATCGTACTTTTGGGGTAGTCTAATGTATTTCTTATAGAAAGGTTGCTAGGTCGTTCAGCGTGAAATACTTTTTGCACTTTCGCAGAACACGTAGACGTTTAGAGGCGTCGGGGGCAATATCATAGATATGCTGGGCCCAATTCAGGTGATTATTAATTTTAACGCCTGGAAGTGTGAAGTTTTCCGAGGTGTTAAGTTGTGCACCACCAAAGGTCACATTGTCCGATAACACTGGAAGAGCATGTCTGTGGGATAGATGGCAAGCCTGTGTTTTGGTGGCGTGGAAATTTTCTCTATTACTCCTGCCCCATTCCAGAATTAATTTGAGATCCGCGTTCATCGAACTGAATAGCTCGATGCGATTGGATGTAATAGAAGGCTTGTGTGATTCCGCAGCAGAGCTCAATTCATATGTTATCTAAAGTACTGTCATTCGCAATACTATGTATGCGATTGAGAGTTGACGATAGAAGATCGTTAATGAAAACTAAGAGTAGAATTGGAGATAAAACAGAGCCTTGAGGGACGTCGGAATCTATTGGAAAGAAGGGAGAAGTAACGTCACCTAGTTATAATGCATTCAGAGAGAAAATACTTAATCTATTGAGCAGGGGTAGCATTAAGACCTATGACCCTAAACTCAACTATGAGACATTCATGCCAAAATCTGTCAAAAGCTTTTGCAACGTAAAGTGCAGGAACTTGATTTTCGCCGTGTTTATGTATGCATGAGTTCTAACGTTCTGTGAAGTAGACCAAAAGATCGACTTTCCAGTATGGAAGTAATACTAACTATTATGAATTAGCTAGTTATCCACGAGATATTGAACGATTTTAAGGTTGATCGCAGTTTCCATTAATTGCGAGAGCACTGAAGTAATGTCTATCAAGTGGTAGTTGGCGGGGCTCGCATTGTTTTCTTTCGTGGGAATTGGCTAAGCATTTGGAGGTTTTCACATACGTGCAAGCACCCAGAAGAATTGCAGATTTAGAAAAGATTTCAAAGAAATGCAAAATATTGTGATCAACTCGGTTGAACACTTTGCTAAAGTCGGTATTGCGATTTGATACTCATTTTCCAGTGAGCAGAGTATATGAGATAATAAAATCATGAGGTTAGTCATTGTGCGCCCTTTTCGAAAGCCGTGGTACTGGTCAAGAATAGGGTTGATCATATCGGTCAATTTATCGCACATAATTTTTTCGAAAAATTTCGGTATAGCTGTTAGAATTACTATACCTCTGCAGTTCTCAATCATTCGTTTGTCTTTATTCTTGTGGATGGAGTGTGAGATGCGAGGATTGCCAGGCCGAAGGGAAATTTCCCTATGACAGTGACTTATTGCAAAGAAAGTGTAGAGGCATTGAAAGTTGATGGGCATAGTTTAACAAGAATAATGGAGGAATAAGATCAGAACTGGTCCTTTTTTGATATCAATAGGTATAACAATGGGATATTGTCAACTACTACTACTACAATGGCGCTACAGCCCAAATCGGACCTTGGCCTCTTGACATGCAGGTTCCTTAACATTTTCATTACTTATTGTAGACAGGTCGTTAGCCCTTCGCACAACCCTCTTTCTACGAATTTTCATTTTCGTAGAATGAAGTGACCAAGGTATATCCAAGCAGGCAATGTGTTGGAATTATATATTGCGCCGACCGGGATTTGAACTCACGACCTTCGCATTACAAGACCAAGCACGCTACCCACTAGGCTACACCCTAGCTTGTTGTCAACTAGTGGTGGAACCGAAATGCTGGGTTCGCTGTGGGTTGAATCTGACTGGGCACTAAAAATTTCACGAAAGTGGCCTGCGAAGATATCGCAGATATACCGTGGGCAGGACGATTGCGTGATTCGATTGGATATAGTTACGGGATAACCCGAACTTTACGTTTTGTATTAAAAAAATCGAAAAACCTTTTTGTTCTTCGCCCATTTTCATTACATAATAATCACACGCAACCTGGGATCCGCTGAGGACTGCCAGTCACATTTTCTCTGAAGTTTAGGAGTAATCGCACCCGTTTTCGTAAATTTTTTAAATTTGCCAATATTTGTCTTTTTTGACAAGCTGTCCCACTGCGGGATAATTACTACCTCATTTTAATAAGCACAGAAAGAGCAAAACGAAACAGAAAATTCGACTGTTTCATGCAAAACTTTTACTTTTTTTTATTTATTACATTTTCAAAAATATTGCAATATTGCAGGAATTTCCCTTCGAACCATTTTATTATTGGTTTGGTGAATGTTTTCACAGTGCATTTCGAATTGATTTCCAGATTCTACACTGTTACGCTTTATTATTCGTAACGTTTCGGTCTCTGCTGAGACCTTAATCAAAAAGTTAAACAACAACATAACTGCAGTGGCAAATGCAAATTCTTTTTATGGTATTGACATGAATTAAAAACCGACAAATTCAGTAATAATACTTATCATGATTGGATCATCATTGCAGCCTATTAACCGCTCACGAAACCCCATTTATAAATCAACACGCCATACAATTTCTCCATGTACATATGCATATACCTTAATATCAAAAATAGTTTATATGACAATGCAAATACTTCATTATATCATGTAATGGTTATCTCAATCTCTCTCTCAAAATAAAACTTAATAATATTTTTATTTTAACGAATTGCAAATCGTATGCTGGATGAAAATAAATTTTAATTACATCAAATGAATGATAGTGTGATATTATTAAATTAATTCGATTTTCATTGAAAAGTACTTTGATAAAACGATCGGTAAATGCGAAACTATTAATAAAGTATCTTTCACTGAATAAGAGTAAATATAAAAATTTATTTTCTTTCCATGAAGAAAGTTTTATTTAGATCTTTCTCAAGACTCAAGTATAATAACTGAAAGTGGTCTCATCTTGTAACAATAAAATAAAAATTATATTTATTAAGACTTCTGGCAGTTGAGTCGCGTCTAGTTGAAAGTTTGAAATCCTCTTAATTTAATGCAAGCAAAATATCAGAACGTAAGGCTGACTGGCAGTCGTTGTTATCAATTAAGTGAGTTTAAAATGTCGGAAACAAACGTGTTTTATGTGAAAATTTACACTACAACCTTTTTCCAAGCTAAATTCACGATTAATATGTGGATTTTCACTCTCGGACTTGCGGACGCAAGGCTGATTAAAGTGCATAAAATTACACCAACGTAACGCCAGTCAGACCACAACCTTTCGATGCAATCTTTTACTTAGGGTATTACGAGCAGAAACTAAGTGTTTTTTTTAGCTGCAACTAAATTACTCGTTTATTTCAATTAAATTTACTATATAATTTACGATTTTCTTAATTTTTATTTTGAACTATCGTTGAGACTGTGTCGATTTTTTGTCGTGACTTTTATTCGCCGGATGTTTGTGCTAAAAGTGGAAGCACCGGTGGTGGTTTAGTGCTTCGGCATGGAAGAGAGTGCAACTATATTGCCTATGCCTCGAGCCAAATATTAACATATATGTAGATGGCATAATTTAGTAATTATTTTATGTTTAGTTAGAAATTTAGTTCAATAATTTTCAGTTGAATATAGTCCGTAAGTGTTTGGTTATATGAATTTGTGAACAATATTAGATTTAGTTTAATATTATATAAAAATTTTCTTATTTGTAGTATTTGATGGAGAGGAATTCATGTATACATCGGACGCGTCTAATTTTTTTCGCCTTAGTACACGAAGTAGAGTGTAATGTTACCTTAAAATTGACCTAATAAAATATGGTAAATCCATTAAATTTATCTACGTACGTTCGATCACATCACACCTATCAAAACACAAGCTAAGCGAGGCCATTTAACTTATTCCACAATCAGTCAATTGTAATAACAATAATTTACCTGTTCCACCCATATAATTCCACTCTAATAGAAATTTCTTTTAAAATTTCCATTGCATCACAATGCCAATTGCAAAACGAAATTCTCCACGAAATTACCATGATAATGTCATTTGCGTTTCGATAGGAATCATGAAACGACCATCGTTAAATCAACGGGTTGTCCACAAGAATGGGTCCGAATTGTAAGGGGGGCGTATGGGACATCACCGCCAATGTAAATATTTACGGAACAAACATTAAGCGTTTCGGCCTAATTACGGCCGTCCCCCTTGTCCAGCGATATGTTATGGAATTGTGTAAGTGACTTTTTACAGCTCCATCATCATCGCATTATGCTGGAAAAGCGAGTGAGTATCCATCGACCGGATGGGATGCTGGCGATATGCTCTTTTCACCATTACATCGGTCAGCTACGAGACAATGCCGTCATTAAATTTAAAGACTTGTTTTTTATATGCCCATTTACCTGTAAGGTTGCCGCCATTGTCTTCGCGATGGGCATAAATTCAAATGAGCTTATCACGCAGTTATCTTACACAATCCCACACAAGAAATTGCCATCGACTCGGAAAGAGATCTTAGCAAGTACCTATGGGTAATAGAAAAATCGAATTGGTAATCTACCTCTAATAGATTTGAGGAAAAACAATTCAATTTTCCAAGCCACCTGTTCGGTTCGAATCGTGAAAAAGTGTATCACGTGCGATTCGAATCTCGCCTAGTGTTTTAAAGTCGGCGTGTAATAACTAGGTACGTGGTCGGTTGATCTCCGCAAAATTATGCACTGCTCTCAGTGATGATTCTTATTCCTGGCGCATGATAGCATGCTTAGATAAAGAAAGTTTTTCGACGATTAAGATGAGATCCCGCTAGCTAAGTTGCAATATAAGCAGCTGGATTGATCATTAAATCGCGTTGACTGATCGAGCGGAACCAGGCGTACCTGCGAACCGAAAGCACACCTGTCGGTAAGTTACGTACGATCCAAGGCGCAGCATACCTTGAAAGCGATTTGTTGCGGAAATTAGATAGGACAAATTGTTGGCAGGTGGCACGATCACTTTATTTCTTTCTTCAGCTAAGTTCATTACCATTCACTTGGATTAAGATGCCGCGGTTTTTCTTACAGCGTTTTCCCTTCTCGACTTTTGGGTCTTACTGAAATTGATTTACATTGTGTTAGATGCTTGCGGCTGTGTGAAGAACACTACCAATTCTTGGCTATTGTTCCAATTTTGAATGGGTTTTCTCAAGTAACTCACGAATTCGTGTCAAGTGGATTTTAAAAACAGGTTGGCAACTAACTATTCATTATGATCTAGATTAAAACTGAAATGGAAGAAGGTGGTTGAGAATTTCAAGTTTACATTTAAGTTTGAGAAAATTCCGGTGGAAGGTTTACATCCGAGCTCGATTGATCGACTTGTGAAACTTCATGCAAATTGCATTGTTTTATGTTGTTTGTGTGAAGAATGTAAACTTCTTGACAAAAAAATTAAAAACTTTTCGATTGAGTAAGTGAAAGGAAGCTAAGTTATAATTCAAAATCATTAAACTAATCTAGTTATACTCTAGATAAAATCTGAGAGTATATTGTGTTTGCCTTACCGTTTGTAACGCTAAGAAATAACGCTCGTACAGAGCCGCCAAGGGTACAGAAATATTTGTTGTCGCTCAAAACCTTCGATTCCGAGTGACCGTCTGTCTGTCTGTCCGTCTGTGCGTCTGTCTATAGCATAACTGTCGAAAGCTTTGAGCTATAGTGCTAAAAAATTTTGCGCGTAATTTTTAGCAAAAAGTAACTTCAAGTTCGTGAATGGACTATATCCCCCCACTCTTTCTACCCCCTCCCATACAAATTTCATGAAATTTCGAAATATTGAGAAATTGATTTTTCTTTGAAACTATTTAAGGCTACCGACACACGATGCGAGTTAATATATATTATCTCGCTTTTCGATATTACTAATGTCATTATCCTTTACATAATTCGGCCTACTTATATCAAAATAGGAAGTTAATATATATTAACTCGCATCGTGTGTCGGTAGCCTAAGTTATCAACTTGAAATTTAGGTCAATGTATTATGATATAGATGTCATTAATATCACGGAATAATAATCCGATCCCCTCACTCCTTCTACTTTTCTAACAATTTTGAAAAATACATATTTTCGATTTTCATTGAAACTAATAAAGCTGAAAAGACGAAATTTTGCCAGAATTAATTCTACTACAATTGCAATTAGTTTTAAAAAGAATTATCAACTTCACCTTATTCCTTCTACCTCTCCCATACAAATTTCACGAAATTTGGAAATTTAAATTAAATTATTTTTCTTCGAAACTGTTCAAGCTATCTACTTGATATTTTGTACAAAGTATACCAATAGAAATATTAATAATGCGAAAAAATTTGTTTTGATCCGTACACTCCTACCCTCTCCCATACAAATGCATCATTTTTGTTGAATGCATTATATCGATTTCCATTAAAACTAGAAAAAGTACAAATTCACAATTTTGCCAGAAAGCAGTTTGAAAATCATTTTAAATGCTTTACTTCCTCTTCCACCTCCCATACAAATTTCAAGAAAACTCTGTCCAATTTCTTTAAAAATAATGAAAACTAAAAACTTTAAATTCAGCAAAAAACATTTTGCATGCCGTGTTCGGTGTCATATACGAAAAATACAAACCTTCCCTCTACTTCTACCACCTGCCATGCAAAAGTCTCTATTCACTATTCGAAAGAATTTGAGATAACATATTTTCCGGTATATAAAATTCATTTCCATCTCAGCTAGAGTATAATATGACTGGGTTTTAAGGCCAGTAATAATTCTGATAAGTTTTTTTCTTTAACTTTTGGTTTTGGAAATGAAATTAAAAAAGAAAAACATAACAGAATTATGATTGGCGAAAATCCAATCATGCAACACTTTAAATGAAAAGAGATATAGTTATTTTCCATACACATCAAATTTACCTTTTCTCGGGAACTATTCCTCTGACCTTTACGAATTTTTTCCAATAAAAAAAATCTTTTTTTCATTTTTACTGGAGTTTAGTCGTTAAATGAGCTAGAAAAATAGTATTTCATCTCAACATCTTTCGAATAACGAATAGTCTCATTTGTATGGGAGGTGGTAAAAAAGTGAGGAGATCTATACTTTTCGGAATATGTAATGAAAGAATTTTAGGTGGTTTTTCATGAAACTTAACCCAGATATACTTACGCAATCAGTTTGGTGGATTGTACGCCGAACGGGTTTTAAACTCACGATTTTCGCAATGTAGACCAATATGCTATATAATTGCTACCAATTTATCGAAACTTGCCATTTTCATGATAAATATATTTATTTTTTTAAAAAATTGAAATCGTGCTGCACAATTTCACGAAATGCAATAGACCGTTTTTTTCAGTACCCATAAAGTTTTTGGGTAATATATTTTGACAGCAATTATAGTGTTATGAGAAGAAATTAGTTTGATCCCATTGCCCCTTCTATCACCACCCATCCTAAATGACGCAATTTCACAATTTCATAATAAGTCGAATTTCTTTGAAAACATCAAAGCAAGTCCTATGAAATTTGAATTTCTTTTACTCCTTCTACACGTCCCGCACAAACTGCACCATTTCATGAAATACAATCTACTAATTTTCTTAGTACCTAACAAAGTTATGAAGCTGAAACTAATCACAAAAGTATTTTGGCAGTGGTTATAGTAAAATGCAAAATAATAAATTCGATCTCGCCATCCCTCACCTCCCACACAAAAGTACCCTATTTCACAGTTACTTTATTATTTTAATAATAAAATATTATGATCGACAAAAAAAAAATAAATAATTCTCTGAAATTCTGTTTTTTCGCGTTTCAAAACTTAATGAGCCTAAAAATGCAAAAAAAATCCGTCTATCCGTACGCCCTACGCCATACATATGGACTCACAGATACCGTTATAGGTAGAATGTTAATTTTTCGACTATTGATTAGGAAAGTAAGCTTCATTAAATAAATTTTAGAGAGTGTCAGATGGAAGGGGAAGGCGGGCGATGCAAAGAGTCAAAAACTGCACTTGCTATTATCTTTACTAAGAATGCAGATAGGAAGCTGAAAATAATTAAATTTTGTCATTCACTGGGGTCCGAAAAGGAGGGCTAAAAACCAATTGTCACCGAATTTTGTTTTCAAATAATTATATCTTCGAAAGTACTTGACACAAAAAATTCCAATTTTAGGACAAATTAGGTGGCATATAGGTGAAACAGTGGCCAATAATTGTGAGGGGAAGGGTGATGGGGGTGCAAAGAAAAACGCTAAAAAATTGATATCTCGATTATCTCCTAAGCAATGTAATTGAAACTAGCTACGTGTATTAAGCTATACTAGCAAAATACGGCTTCCGTGGCGTAGTGGGCAGCGTGCTTGCTTCTCAGTCAATAGGTCGTGGGTTCGATTCCCACGCCAGACGGGATTTTTTTAAGCGCAAATTTTTCAGTTGCTCCTGGTGATAATTTGCAATAAAATGGGGAAACGGTGTAAAAGTGAAACAGTTCCACTTCAAGAAGGCCTAGATACTCAAGAGATGGTTTCAGTTCGCTTTCTATCATTCATTCCCTATAACATCTGCAAATATTTGTCAGTAAACAGCCAGTACAACTAAGCAATATACCAGCTTCTCCACTCGCTACGGTCGTTCTCACTCCCCATCCCCAACCTTCCCACTCCCATTCTCCATGACTGTGTTTGTGCATTGCACATAAAGGCCGAAATTGCCTATAACACAGGTCATTCTATAAAAAAAAAATAAATATAAAATTTGGATATTATAGTAGTAGTGGAGTAAATTCATGCACTTTTGAAATCTTCAAACCATTATATCTCAAAATGCAATACAGGTTGAAATTTTATCATATTGTAGAGCTAAGATCTATAATTTTAATAAATCATAATTTAATTGGTGTACAGGAAGGAAGGTAGTGGGCCAAAATTTCACAAATTTTTTTATGGCTCTGGTAAAAGATACAAAGTTAAAATTTTGCATGTACATCCATCCATTTGATATATAGATAATACAGAAATAGTAATAGTAAACCAGAACTGTTATCCTAGCTAGAGTGAGCCTAGTGGGTAGCGTGTTGGTCTTATAATGCGAAGGTCGTGAGTTCAAATCCCGGTCGACGCAATATATAATTCCAGTACATTGCCTGCTTGGATATACCTTGGTCACCTCGATCTACAAAAATAAAAAAATTAAAAAATTGAAAATTCGTAGAAAGAGGGTTGTGCCAAGGGCTAACAACCCCTCCACAATAAGCAATGAAAAATGTTAAGGAACCTGAATGTCAGGAGGCCAAGGTCCGACTTGGGCTGTAGTGCCATTGTGGAAGTAGAAGAACTGTTATCCACCAAACGGAGCCAGCAGTCAGCTGATCTAATACAATACTACTTCACGTGTATTGAAAAAAAACACCGAAATTCAAAATTTTTGATTGAAATTTAAAGCTACAAACTAAGAAACTGTAAATTTTTTTAAAGAAAATGTTTGAAAGTTTAAGATATGAACTGGTCGAATACTTTCAAAACTACCCCCTCCCATACAGAAGTATTTTATCGATCATTTTGAAGAAATCAATTATCACCAAATCATTAAAAGCTATTAACCTGAAATTTTGTACAAAGGATTTTATGAAAATGAAAGCAAAGTTGCGTCAACAGTTTTGGAATGCCTTTTGTTCTTCTACACCCTCTTATACAAATGTCTGGTTTCGTTTCAACGAATTTCAGAGGAATTCTAAACAACTCTGTTTAAAAATCTACCATTCTATACAGACAATTTTGCACGTGAATAAAGCAATCAATTAGAAACTTATCAGCATTCACACACCCTTTCTTCCAGGGGGATGGAAGAAAGGATGTGTGACCATACAAAACCAAACTTGCATGAATAAACGAATGCTATATTGATTTTATATGCTGGAGCTATTGATCCTAATCGCATTTGAGCGTTATATAATTGAGAACAGCACGCCCTGGAGCCCCCATTCACTTAGTATTCTCTATCCGCGCAAGCCTGTATATTGATTTTCCACACATCCTCAACTTGTCCCAAAAATAATAAAACTGCGTCCGTCTTGTTGGTTTTTAATGTTGTAATATGTCGAATTTCTTCGAAACACTTTTACAACGAAAAAATTGACATATTAAAATATAAAATTGTAAAATTGTTTCATTTTGTGTTTGAGGTCTTTGAAGGGGTGGCGCGATCGAATTTATTTAATGATCTGAAATTAAATCCATTTCCACTTATATCGATTCAAGATACCTCTGTAAATATCCTCACCCCTTCTGGCACTTCCCATACAAAAACCGCAGAGACGCTTTAAAATAATTTTCAAGTTAATGATGCTCTAAATAAACGTAATTTACTTTAACAAGTAGGTTGCTAATATGGTAGGATAATCACCTTTCAAAGTTACTGAAAATTTCATTCCATCTAAAGTATCGCATGATTGGAGTTTACTCATCGTAGTTCTGCTCTATTTCGGTATCAGATTCAAAATTAATGGCCTATTACTGAAAATCACATGGACAAATACTTAGCTCGTTAGCTGTAATCTTTTTTAAGTTATCATGTAGTCGGATTGCCAGTGAGACTGTCGGATACTCCGATTCGAGAATTTTAACCGACAACATACATTTTTGTACACTTGTAAAATAAGTTTAGTATGATATGAAATGCTAGGGTGTAGTCTAGTGGGTAGCGTGTTTGGTTTACAATGCAAAGGTCGTGAGTTCAAATCCTGGTCGACGCATAATTCCAGCACACTATCTGCTTGAATATACTTTGGTTACCTCAATCTACGAATATAAAAAATTCGTAGATAGAGGGTTGTGCGAAGAGCTAACAACTCTTCCGCAATAAATAATGAAAATGTTAAGGAACCTGAAGTTCAGGAGGCCAAGGCTCGATTTGGGCTATAGCGCCATTGAAGAAGAAGATGATATGAAATGTATTTAAATGCTATACCACCTCACATACAAAATGTAAAAAATTCTCAGAGTTAGAAAAATCTCTATCTCTTCGAGATTACCGCGTGACTAGGTTTTTCGTGCTATCGTATATCTCTTATATATTTCTACCATATTTTTATATTTTTCGATGGCATCGGAACTGGTATCAGTTAGGATTTCTGCATAAAATAAGCAGAACACGTCGTACTCAAGGTTTGGCAACGAAAATTTTGAATATTTTTGCGATTTTCTTAATTGGGTAGGAATAAGAACGCGCTCCGACTGTTAACATAATTTACTAAAATTGCACTGCAAGGTAAGCACGTGTGTTCGGCTTCGTTTATACAGCAACCCAAGTCTTAATGAGTTCCACCTGGTTTTCAGTTGCTTCGATATATAACATTTTATTGGGCATGAAATTCGTTACTTTTAAAGTTATTTACTCTTGAAATGAGAAAACAAATAAAGTAGTGATGCCGGATCCAAAAATTGGTAATATACATATGTGGATTAAAGCTCAGGTTTTTAAAAATGACTGATCGTTTACAGGTTTTTGTTTCAGATTCGATTTAAACCCTGGTCATGAACAATTGTCTGTAAAGTCGTTAATATTATCCTCACAATATTTTTCGAATATTCCATTTTTTATGACTAATGGTGATGAAAAATAATAAAAATGCTGGAATGGCTGACGACCCCATTCATTAGATCGCCACACTTACACTCACTGACATTTTTAAGATGATGCTATGTACTGGAAAAGGTAAATGATTTTTAGCTAGCGATAAATGATCCAATAAGAACCATTTTTGGAACATAAGGGGTCTGAAATAGTTGATAATGTTACACGTCAACCTTTAGCTATTGGTCAACTGTTGCAATCTTTAATTGAATTGCTTGTGACCTTGAAATGCTCACGCACACACCCATATATGTACACGATCGTCTTCTCATGCCCACATATGTATGAGCGCACTCGCATTCGATTCGCGCATACATCCCCCTGAGAGTGCATACACGCAAACATTAACAGACACTCTACCTCAAGCTACGGAGAGCCTTCTGGAACGGATGTCTGGAAATACAAAAAGGTTGAGCGTGGATGCAAGGCGAACATTCACTCCTTCTACCTCTCCCATACAAACACACAATTTTGAAAAATGTATTTTTTCGATTTTCATTGAAATTAGCAAAGTTAAAAAGACGAGTTTTGCCGGAACTGTTTTTACGATAATTGCAATCAGTTTTGAAAACATTATAAACTTCACCCCACTTCTTCTACCCTCTCCCATACAAAATTTATGAAATTTCGTAATTTTAATTAAATTAGACTTGAAATTTTGAGTCAATTATAATAATACACATCGAATTATTCTTTAAATTACATCTTGTTTTAATCTGTATACTTCTTCTACCCCGTCCCATACAAATTTGAGGCTTCCGTGTCGTAGTGGGCAGAGTGCTCGCTTCTCAGTCAATAGGTTGTGGGTTCGATTCCCACTCCAGGCAGGGGAATTTTTTTAAGCGCAAATTTTTCAGTTGCTACTTATGATAAAGAATTATTCGAAATAAAATGGGGAAACGGTGTAAAAGTGAAACAGTTCCACTTCAAGAAGGCCTCGGTACTCAGTAGATGGTTTCTGTTCGCTTTCCATATCATTCAGTCCCCCACAACAGCTGCAAATATTTGTCAGTAGCAGCCAATATAACTGAAAAATATATTCTCACTCCTCTTCCTCTACCTTCCTAATCCCATTCCTTCCTACCATGACTGTGCATTGCACATAAATTGCCTATAACACAGGTCATTCTGTAAAAAAAAAATAATGCATAATTTTGGTAAATGCAAGAAATTCTTTTACCTTCTATCAAATCAGGACTTGAACTTCTGAACTTCAGATTCCTCGACATATTCATTACTTATTGAGGAAGGGTTTTAAGCCCTTCGAATAAACTATGAATTTTTCATTTTCGTAGATTGAGCTAACCAAGGTAGATCCAAGCAGGCAGTGTGCTGGAATTATACGTCGATCGGAATTTCAACTGACGACCTTCGCATTGTATACGAATATGCCACCCACTAGGCTACACTCTAGCCATGCAAGAAATCGCTTTTCATTAAAACTATAATAGAAAAAGTAAAAACTTGAAATTTTGTCAGGATTTGTTCCTTAATAATTACAATAAATGGTAAAAAAAATATTAATTTCGCTTCATTCCTTCTACTCCCTCTCATACAATTGTCTGAATTAGAAATTCACGGACACCTTTTCATCTTCGATATTAGGAGAGCTATCAACTTTAAAATTGGAGCAATGTATTGTGATAAGGATGTTAATATGCAGATTCAAAATTATCCAAAACTTTCCACGTCCTCTGCCGCCTTTCAGGAAAACCATGTGCAATTTTTCTGAAAATCTTAAAAGCTTTTCAGTCGCAGTCTGACCGCCGAATCGGGCGGATCAACTCAATTTAACTTAACATCGGTGTTTATAGTTCGCTAATTCAGCTCCGTTAGCTACTGCAGCTACTTCGGGTGCATCTCAACGTAACGCTGCATAGCCGCTCCAGTTCAGTTTTAGTGTTAAAATTAAATCTAACATTAATATAAGTGCACAATAGATCCGAAATCGACCACAAAACGGGGTCGGGAGGTTTCTCCGCCCGGTAAACTGCTTAGGGATAAGCTGAAAATTCCTCGAACTAACGGCAACATCATGCCGAACAACAACAGCAATTATTACGCATCTCTTGCTAAAGACACGATGGACTCCGATGCAGCAGAAAGCACGACACCAATACCAACTCCTTCTAAGAAGCTGAAGATACCACCCATCGTGGTTCCAGACCTGCCCCGGTCATCAATAATAGCCATCATGGACTCATTGAAGATAAGTAATTATCGGGTAAAATTAATGTCTACGGGTATCAAAATTTTTCTCGAAACCACCGAAAATTACGATGAAGTACATAGCCACCTATTAGCTAGGAAAGTACACTTCTTTACCCACCGTCAAGCGGACATGCGGCCGACGAAATTCGTCCTCTCTGGACTCCACGATATGTCTTGTGGAGAACTCAAGAATCACCTGAAGTCAGCACATGGAATCAGCTGTCTTGACGTCAAAAAATTTATTATTAGGAATACGCATACATACTACATAGTCTATTTTGAGCGCGGTAGCGTTAAACTGCCTGTGCTCAGGGAAACTAAAACCTTAATGCACACCGTAGTGCACTGGAATTTTTACTCGCGCAATCGAAACGGCCCAACACAGTGTCGTAACTGTCAATTATATGGCCACGGGTCAACGTACTGTCACCTTCCAACCAGGTGTTTGATATGTAGCGGACCGCATAAACATACTGATTGTAATTCTGAAAACATTGAAGAGATCAAATGCGCAAACTGTGGAGATAAGCACCTTGCTAACGACCGCGAATGTCCGAAGAGGAACGAATTTAGTCAGATAAGACAAAAGTTATCGTCGCATAGAAGAGACAAAATTCAAAAAAAGCAACCTTACAATACATTTACAAAATTCTACACCAATTTCCCACCTATACATGCAAGTCGAGCCTCAACTAATCCAACACAGAGCAACAAACCTGGCAACTCATTGCAATATAATACGGTGGTTAAGCAACTGACAGTTCCCCGCATCGATAATTCAATTACCGCTAACGAAACTCTGCTATCACCGCAGCAGCTGATCCAGATGTCTACAGAATTGATAAACAACCTTGCCAAGTGCACAACAAAACACGACCAATTTCTAGTTCTTACTAATTTAGCTATTAAGTTTGTTTATAATGGATAATTTTAAGAATTTAAAAACTCTCCTTTGGAATGCGCAAAGCATCCGAAAGAAATCTGTCGAGACATTCGACTATATTGTAGCCTCAAACATTGATATTGCCATACTAACGGAAACCTGGCTCAAACCGCACGACAAACTCTCGCATTCCAACTTTGTAGTCCACAGAAACGACAGGATTGATGCAACCGGCGGAGGTGTCGCTATCATTATTAATAAAGGCATCAAACATTCAGTTGTACCCAGTGCCAAGACCAAAATCATCGAGACCATTGCAATCAAAATTGAACATTCCAACACGGTCATCGTTGCAGTCTACTTTCCTGGGACAAAACTTAATGCAACTAAACTAAAGTTTTTCGAAGACGATATTAAACTTTTGTCAAATTATAATCAAAAGTATTTACTCTGCGGTGACTTCAACTCCCGGCATCGCCATTGGAACTGTGCCAAGGCGAACAAAGCTGGAAAAATACTTTTTGACCTTATTTGCAAACATAATCTTTTCATTCATGTTCCTTCTGAACCAACCCTCCATCCACCAAGGGGAAAGGCCTCAACTTTGGATTTCGTCATTAGTAATGGCCTCGTCCCAATCTCCCAACTAATCACGTTACAAGAGCTATCATCTCCCCATCTTCCTGTATCATTTATTATTGAAATCGATACTCCGATCACTGAATGCAACTCTTTTTACTGCTTCAATAAAACAAATTGGAGGAAATTTCATAGAGTACTAAGCAATGTTACAGATACCAGTACTCTTGACCTAAGCACAGTTTCAAGAACCGATCAAATCGATGACCTTCTCCAAACACTAACTACCAACATCTGGAACTCTGTCGAACTCTGTACACCCAAAACAACAATATCCAATCAGCACAAAATCAGCATTGACGAGAACACTAAAGCCATGATCAGGGAACGAAACACATTACGAAGACAATGGCAGAGATCAAGAGATCCGCGTGTTAAGAACCTAGTAAACCGTCTAACTAAAAATATTCAGGCTAGTCTATTAGAAACCAGAAATAAACAATGGAATAACATGCTCTCATCCCTAGATAAAAGCTCCAAAAAAATATGGCATTTAAATAAGATACTCAAAAGACGGGACAAATATATTCCACCTCTATTAGACGAAAACGGTATGACCATATTCAATGACAAAGACAAAGCTGAATCGATAGCAACGAATTTCCAAGCGGCCCATCGCCTTACCGAACACTTAGGCAGTCACATCAACAACTTCTCTGTAATGAACGCAATATCAACCATTCCCGATTCTGTTAACTTACCTCCCAGCACTCTCTGCAAGCCGCGCGAAATAATGAAAATACTGAAAACTCTCTCGAACAATAAGGCTCCAGGTGTCGATGGTCTCCCTAATTCGTTGATAAAGCGACTTCCCAAAAAAACACTGATTTTATTGAATTTCATCTATAACAGCTGTCTTAAACTAAGCTACTTCCCAATTGCCTGGAAACTCGCTCACATATTCCCCATTCCTAAAACCAGTAAGGGTGCAAGCTGCCCTAAAAACTATCGTCCCATCAGCCTCTTACCTACGTTAAGTAAAATCTTTGAGCGAATTATCTTACACCGGATAAACGATTTCCTCGATCAAAATGATATCATACCCAATTTTCAGTTCGGTTTCAGGACAGGACTCTCGACCACTCATCAACTTTATAGGGTAACTAACGACATTAAGGCATCACTAAACGCAAAGGAATCAGTCGGAATGATAGTACTTGATATCGAAAAAGCGTTCGACTCGGTCTGGCACGACGGGCTCCTAGCAAAATTAATCAAGCTATCCTTCCCCCTATACTTAACTAAAATCATAAAATCATTTTTGAGTAACAGGTCATTCATTGTTAAACTTAAATCCCAATTATCCACAAAATATTCAATTCCTGCAGGGGTACCCCAAGGCTCATGCCTAAGTCCCACCTTATATAACATATATACTGCCGACGTCCCTACTGGAGACAACTGCGAAACTGCTATTTTCGCAGACGATACCTGTATCTACTCACGGTCCATTTGCCCCAACACCATCACACGGGAGCTCGAAAGACAACTCGATCGCCTATACCAATACTACAATCGTTGGAAAATCAAAATTAACCCTTCTAAAACACAAGCAATTTTCTTCACAAAAAAAAGGAAACGAAGTAATCTTCCAAGCCACCCTATCAATTTTATCGGACAAACCATCGATTGGAGTGACTCTATAAAATATCTTGGCGTGATCCTAGACAAAAAACTTATCTACAAAGACCTTGTAGAAATTACGTGCTCCAAGGTCTCAAAAAGTATTCATGCTCTTTACCCCCTAATTAATAGGAAATCTAAGCTTTCGGTGCATAACAAACTCCTGATTTTCAAGCAGGTCATCCAACCTATAATTTCGTATGGCGCTCCTATATGGCGTCAATGTTCCGCTACACACAAAAAAACGTTGCAAGTCACCCAGAACAAATGCCTAAAAATACTATTGAATTTACCCTTCCACTTTTCAACTAAACGCCTACATAAAATAGCTAACGTGCATAACATAAAAACACTAGCCGACAAAAGACTTGAGTCCTTTCTAAAGCGATGCCAATATATACGTAACCCGCTGGTTGCATCTTTCCTATAGATCGTGCCTTACAATGCATTCTTCCTTCATCTCACTATATCCTGCAGTTTGTCACACATAATTATAGCCCGGGACTCATGCAAATAGATTGGTAACCGTTTAGTTGTAAGTTAGTTTTAAGTAACTTAATTTTAAACAGGCAAGATTTTTGCTTTTTACTTTTCCTTGGCAAATTATAACATATAGTAATTATTCAATTATTTCTTTTCTGTTTGCCTAGTGCTATAAATTTACAACTTAGCTGTTAAGATGATAAGTCTAATCTCTGAAACATCATTGTTCTGTTAATGCAATTTGAATTATTATAAATAAATATTGTTTGGAATTTGGAATTTAAAAGCTTTAAAATTTAAACGCAGCGCCAAACACAATATTCGGCTTCAAATACAAGAATTTCAAAGCTCCTTCCTCTGCTTCTGCCTCCTTCTATACAAAAGTCTGTATTCAGGGAATTTAGAATGACATTTACGGAGCACTAAGCCCTTTCCCATTTCATCAAGAGTCTCTGATGATTGAGCTTTCGCCCAGTCATAATTCTGTTACGTTTTTTATATTCTTCCTAAGGAGGTCACTTCCTCAGCTGCTTTCCATTGATTTTAGGTACACTTTTCTAGAAAACTAGTGGACCGATTTCTCTGAAATTTGGCTTACAAGTTCTTACCTCAAAGATAAATAAATATTCATTGCTGAGGATTTACAAAAATATTAATTGGATTCAGAATAATGACATGAAAAAAAACAAACATGAAAATTTTTCTAGCCATTTCGGTGGGTATTGATACCACTTTTAAAACAAGAAAAAATCGTGTTGATATCTTTTATAGTTCCGAAGAAAAGTGTACCGAAAGGGAGAAGAGAGCCAAAAAAGCAAAAAAAAAAAAAAGTTATTTTCTTAATTTGTTATGTTGCCTTCTTGCTATTAACATACATTATAGCCTTTCAGATTGAAAATTATAATTGTTACTTTTTATTACTTACGTTTCAAATTGTTTGTTTTGATTTTTCGATTTGGTTGTGATTTGTGATTGTAAAATTTCAATCTAAAAAAAAATTAATAGTGTATTTAGTTTTAGAAATTTCTATCACTTCTACTAATCAAAAAATTGTAAAATAAAATTTTTTTATACACAGAATTGAGTGTTGAATCAGAATCGGCGATAAAAAAATTCGATTTTTTTTGAGGATCTGATCCCCCTAATTACACACTTAAAACTTAACTTTCTCATTAAGTAGTTAGTGAAGGTGTATTTTTTTGCCAGTTGGTTCTTAAAGATTCATTTTAGAAAAAAGGAATATTTACAAAGAGAATGAGAAAAATATATTTTTTTTTTTTAAATTTCCTCAAGTTTTTGCATTGCACCAAATATAATATGTTTGAACTTTGAACCATTCTAATTCATCGCAGTCTATTTGTTTGTTGTAGTCTATTTGTTTGTTGTTTTTTTGGCCTCGCGACTGGTGTTTTTTTTCCTTGTTTCTATTTTCAACAAATGTGAGTATTCTTCTGTCCTCCATTCTTTGTAAGTACCAGTGATCTTTAGTTTGCGAATTTGATGAGTGTAAAGACTTCTGAGTCCTGACAGACAATATATCGTACAACTCCTGATTGTATTTTATTCGACTTGTTCTTACACTTTTCAGAGAATTTTTTCAGTACCTTCCTTTCGATGGCAATCATCAAATTTTTCTTCTGCCCATATGAAGGACTTGCCAAAGTAGAGTATAGGTCTTTTTATGATCTGAAGATTTCAGTTGAAAATACGGAATCAAATATTCAAAAAACAAAACATTTAAACAATAATTTCTTAAGGGGGTTACAGACTAGAAAATAAACAAAATCGATATTTTTCCACATCGGTACATTCTTCTTGAAAATTATAACAGACATCGAGATGTTTTTTTTTGATCCATAGCAAGCAGTACTAGCTAACTAAAGATCAGAAAGAATTTCAAGTATGTAGTTTGTTATAAATATATTTTTTTTGTCAAATTAACATGAAAAAATTTGAAAATTTCACAGCTTACCAATAAATTAGTTTTAAATATTTTTGAAATGCCTCTGATTAGCCGCATAAGTATAACTAAAATAATAAGTGTGCAAAAACTTAATAAAATCGGTCAAGCCGTTCGCGAGAAAGTGGTACAGCATTTTCTATGGAAAATGGTCAGGTCAGTAACCCTTAATAAGCACAAAAAATTATATCATTAAATTCAAAAGGAAAGATTTCCGGATTTCATAAATTCAGTGTGACTCAGGAGATATCGAAACGTCCCATTTAATAAAGCATAACAGTGCAGAATCCAGAATCATCCCCCCTTCAATACAATATGACACTGTTTAACAACTTTACAAAAATTCGATTTTCTTGAAAAGTATGAATGTTACAGATGTGTTCTAAAAAACTACTAATAAAAACCCTCACTCCTTCTACCACCTCCCATACAAACTGCACTATTTCAGTAAATCAATTAAACTAATTTTCTCAGTTCTTATTCAATTTTTGGAGCTTAAATTTTATACAAAACATTTTTATAACTATTCCAGCATGATGTGAGAAAAATTAGTTCAATATTGTCACACCTTCTATCGCTCCCCATACAAAAATGCTTAAAATCAACAAATTTCTCTTTCATCTAGAGTATCGCGGGATTGGGTTTTACGCCCAATCGTACTTCTGTTATGCTTTCTTACTGTGTACGGAGGGTTTCTAGTTTATATTTAAAGTTACTTTACATGATAAAAAGTCACAAACAAAAATTAGCGTAAAATGTCTATATTTTTCAAGACTTGCCACTCCATGAATGGAGAATACGTAAGTTCGATTGCAACAGCTGTTTCTGTCGTAGTTTCAAGATATGTTACAGAAAAGGCGAAAAATCGGTTGACTTTCAATGTGCTTGTTCCCTTGTCGGACAACTGTGCTTCAGGCGTTGTCAAAGAAAAACGCGGACATCTAATTGAGAAGACGCATTTAAGTTTATAGAACATTCACTATTCCTGATGTAACATAATAATGCAGTGAAGTATCATACATAAGTAAGGCTGACTCACACCTCTCGCAGTTAATAAATGTCACTATTGCCGTGCCATCGACTTGCGAGATCTAGAATCCTTCGCATTTCATACTTTTAAATGTTTCAGATAATAGATAAATGGTGAATTGAAATGTCTATGCTATTAAATCTGACAATTTCTTCTTTTAGCCCCCAAAACTTATTGAACATAATTCAAAAAATTTTTATTAAATATATCGTAGATATTTTGATTGCAATTTCTAGACACTCTTAATACAAGGTTAATTTCACAAATGTTCCCTCATATAAGCGTGGTGTAACTTGACACACATGCGCTATATGAGATATTTTACTTAAATTTTACTTAAATTTACTATACTACATATTTGTCCTTACTATTACTCTCCTTTAAGCTTGCTGATTCAGTTGCCTAAAAGATATTTCAAGGTCCGATTGATAGCATGATCATATATGATATCACTTCAATTAAATTTACGCTGTTGTCTACCTTCAGTCGAAATTTCGGGTGGTCAAGGTACCGATAACCCACACTCGTCTACCTGGATATAAATGTAATGCGAAATAAGTATTGTTATTTTTTTCTTTCTCTTTAAGATAATTGTTGTCTGTTGAAGATAAACTGTATAATGTGTTAAACGTTCAGTAAAACTTTATCATTTGGAAATGGATATATTCACAGCACAACTGTAATTTTAAATAAACCGCCAACAAGTCGGGCGATACTTTATTATTCTTGGAACAAGTTGTGGATGAGTGGAAAGTCAATATGCGGGTTAGTGTGGTTAGGGAAGACTAAGTGAAAGGGAATTTGCAGTAAAAGGGAGTTCTTGGGCAGGGCTATTGTCAAATTAACAATATTTCATTTGTTTCTGCAAGTTTGGGATTTTATGAGGGGAGGAGGAGGGTAATAGTAAGGGTGCGTGGATGTTAATAGCTTTTTGATTGCTTGAACCACGTCCAATATTCTCTGTATAGGATTTGCTTCATGACGAAGTTGCATAGAATTTTCATGAAATTCGGTGTATTTTACATTCACGAAACCAAACATTTGTATGGGAGGGGGTAGAGCAGGTAAGGGAATCATAAAATTTGTGATTCAGTTTGATTTCATTTCTCTTGTAAGGTGCTTGTACAAAATTCCAAGTTCGTAGCTTTTAATTTGTTGGTTATTAGTTGATTTAATGAAATTGGTCGAAATTATACTTTTGTATGGGAGGGGGTAGAAGGACAACCGCGATCTCAAAACTTCTATTTCAACTACTTTTAAAAGTTTTTGCGCAAAATTCAAATTGATAGCTGATAGCTTTTAATAGTTAGGTGATGATTGATTTCTTAAAAATGGTCGAAATAATAATTTTGTATGGGAGGGGGTAGAACTTTTAAGGGTTTTCGACCAGTTAATATTTTATCTACTTAGGGATTTTTATATTCTAGATGAAATCTGAGAGTATATTGTGTTATCCTTACCGTTTGTAACGCTAAGAAATAATGCTCGCACAGAGCCGCCAAGGGTTCAGAAATATTTGTTGTCGCTCAAAAACTTCGATTCCGAGTTGCTGTCTGTCCGTCTGTCCGTCTGTCTACAGCATAACTCTCGAACGCTTCGAGCTATCGTGCTGAAATTTGTTGTGTGTCATTTTTAGAAAAAAAGATACTTTAATTTCGTGAACGGGTCACATCCCCCCACTCCTTCTACCCCCTCCCATACAAATTTCACGAAATTCCGAAATTTTCAGAAATTGATTGTTCTTTGAAACTGTTTAAGCTATCAATTTAAAATTTGAGTCAAAGTATTATGATATAGATGTGATTAATATGACGGAATATGAATCCGATCGCGTCACTCCTTCTACCCCCTCCCATACAAATGCATAATTTTGAAAAATGCAGTTTTTCGATTTTCATTGAAACTAGCAAAGTTATAAAAACGAATTTTTGCCAGAAATAATTCTATTATAATTCCAATCAGAATTGAAAAAGTTATAAACTTCACCTCACTCCTTCTACCCCCTCCCATACAAATTTCACGAAATTTTGAAATTTAATAAATTTTAAATTATTTTTCTTCGAAACTGTTAAAGCTATCAACTTGATATTTTGCATAAAGTATAAAAATAGAAATATCAATACCGATAAGAAAAATGTATTTTGATACGTACACTCCTTCTACCCCCTCCCATACAAATGCATAATTTTTGTTAAGTGCATTATATCGATTTCCATTAAAACTAGAAAAAGTATAAACTTAAAATTTTGCCAGAATTTGTTTTTTAATAATTGCAATAAAGGCTAAAATAAATTATCAGCTCTTCTTTACTCCTTCGACCCCCTCCCATACAAATATCTATATTATAAATTCAAGAAAAGCATTTCTCCTTCGAATATATTAAGACTATCGAATTTGAAATTGAATCAAAGCGTGGTGATAAGGATGATGATAAGCAGTTTCAAAATCGTCTTAAACGCTCCACTTCCTCTGCCACCTCCCATACAAATGTCGCAATTTCAGGAAAACTATGTCCAATTGAAAATAATGAAAGCTACAAACCTTAAATTCAGCACGAAATATTTTGCATACCACATTAGGTGTCATATCCAAAAATTACTAACCAAATTACTTCTACCATCTCCCATACAAAAGTCACTATTAATTATTTAAAAGAATTGGAGGTGACATATTTTCCGGTACATTGAACTCTTTCTCATTTCATCTAGAGTATCATATGATTGGGCTTTACGCCCAATCATAATTCTTTTATGTTTTGTAAATACATTTTGCAAATTTTCAAGATTCTACCTTAAAATTTCACTTTAAAATTTTCAGTTTATGTGTTTTTTTTTCAGTGCACATGAAACACTTTGCGCACGTTAGACCGGGGGGGTCGGTTTATAAAAATTATGGAACAAGTTATTATTATTTTTCTATTTACATCAAATAGATGTAACTACATGCAAAATTTGAACTTTGTATCTTTTACCAGAGCCCCCAAAACTATGTAGTTCTACAATTTGACAAATTTTCGATTTGATATCTATACTCTATTTTAAGATATAAGGAATTTGTTATTTGGAAAAGTTCGCCATTTTTGAAATGCACCCCATTTCTCCCCACTACTTTCAACATGTTATATTTTTTTCGTATTTTCCTAGTATTGCTTAATATATGTTTTAAGTTTCAATTAGATAGCTTAAGAGATAGTTGAGATATTTATTTTTAAGTGTTTTTCTTTGCATCTCCGTGACTCTCCCCCTGACAGTAATTAGCTACTCTCTGAGCTGATTCCTGTAGAGCTATATGCCACCTTAATGTTTCCAAAGTATGAATTTTTTACGATAAGTAATTTCGAAGATATAATCATTTGAAAAAACAATTCGGCCGACAATTTGTTTTTAGCCCACCCCCCTTTTTCCGACACCAACGGATAAAAAAATTAAATTGTTTTTTGAGTTTGTCCCACAACCCTCTCTATATCTCTACTGATTTTCAACTTCCTATCTGCATTCGTGGTGGAGATGTTAGCAATTAATTCATAATTTTTGACTCTTTCCCTTCCCCCGCCTTTCCCGCCCTTCCACCTAACACCACCCAAAATTTAGAAAATAGAATTCACTTATCCAATCAACAATCCACCCAAAAACGAACATTCTACCTTTAACGGTCTCGGTGATATGAGTCCATATGGACGGTGGACGGCGGACGGCGTACGGTGTACGGCGGGACACATTTTTTTTTGTATTTTTGGGGCGTTATGTAACGCGAAAAATAAAATTTCAGGGTACCAACTTTTTTTTTCTGTGTCGACCACAATACTTTATTATTAGAATAATAAAGTAAAATTAAATAAACTAAATAGTTTTTTATTTTAATTATTTAAGTTTCAGTTTATTATATTAGGATAAGGGTTACCAGGTTTCCTTAGGACTTCAGTAGTACCTTGATTTCTTGTTAACTAACGTTTTTTGAAAAACTTAAAGCTTAAAACTTATACTTGAATATATACAATTTATATTAATTTTATTAATACTAACAATTGACATGTTATTGGAATATTGTGTTGAGTGTCGCAAAATGAAATTCCACCGAATGCTTACAAATTATTTTAAAAATGTTTGGTGAAGTCTTGATCATGTTGAAGTTACCGAAGATTCATGTTTCATGCGATCAAACACGATTGTTTAGCGGATATACAGACGGGTAAGATAAATTTCAAGCTTGGAAAATCTTTATTTCAAAGGAATAGAGGTGATAATTTTTTTCTGGAGTACTTTTGGGTACTTAAGGAGTATGGATCACTGCATAGCAAAATAAAACAAAATACTTCCGACAAAAGTACTCCTGATGACCCAACATACGACATTAATTTGTTTTAGGGTTGAAGTAGCCTTAATGCGACCAATTATTTAACTCTAAATTTTAATTTAGGTTTTAAAAAAATGCCAAAGCTAAACAAAAATATCAACTTGGGTCAATCTCCCCTATATTTGTTCAGGAAAGAAATTAATTGTGTGAACGAATCTTTAATAAATTAAGTGCACGATTAAATTCCTTTGACGTTGTCTATTACTTTGATGGTACTTCCATGATAAAGAATTAATTACCTTTGAGTATCGGATGGCTTAGACCAACAATGTACCAAGCTAGGCCTTGTTAGAGATCATCTCAAAGATATCGTAATGTTTTAGTACCGTTCACAATTAGTATGCAGTGGTTTACAATTAAATTTACGTTCTTACATGATATTATAAATCGTCGACGAAGGAAACACCAACTAATTACTACATCGGATATTTTAGAAAGGCTGCTGATTCCCATCGAAAATCAATATTTTTTTGAACTCGAACTAGCATTCTATCTACTGGGATAATTTCGACATTACTTAATTAAATGCCACCGATGAAGCGCTGGGTGCTGGCACGAAACCCATTGCAACATCGCATCCATCAATGGGACTCATCTTTGTAATATACGTGTCGATTTAAGGCCAAAAACAAGTTTCAGGTGTGGTGTCTAACTCTCGTAATAGTTGTCGCTCATGCAATCCATCTCTGATACAAACAATTATGTTGTGATCCGCGATAACCTCCCACAACTTAATACGCACATTTCTTCGCAAACGGAGAAAACGCCATGCTCATTGATCGTCTAAGGTTTTTCTGTGCACGCGATTAATCACAGTCTCTCAGGCTTAGTTAGCTGTTTGTATTTTTATCACTACTACCTACCAGATATATATAAGCGATTTCCGCTGTACCAGTTTTTCGCCATCGTTCTTTGAGTAATGCAGTACGTTGCAATGTTGCATATCCACTTACGCCGTCGTGTTGTCAGGTAACTTTCTTTCCAAGTTCAGATTAACAGTTCTGAAATGATCTCCGCATTGACACGATTACTTACGCACCATGATAATCTTCCGCGACAATTTTCACAACGTTAATAATAAATTTTTTTCTTTCTTATTTTCTACTTCAGAATCGGATATGAAAGGCGTTCACGGCACGTATCAATACTTGAAGAGTACCGGTCAGGTGAGTGTCTTTAAGATCATTTAAAAAATTTTATATTTTTATTTTCATAAATTAGAAAATTTCAAATCAAAGCGTATAAGGAAATACTGCACTGGTAACTGAAATAATTTCAAAAATATAATAAAATTTTCTCTGCTGATTGACATAATTAAAATAATTCTCTTCGGATTTGGCTATTTTGAAAATCTTCTAAATTTCTAAAACATCAAAAAAAAATCAATCTGCTGTTCTCTCTTATAAATCTGCGAATGCTCAATTATATTTTTTTCCTTTTCGCGACTTGGATTACGCTGGCTTTCTTGGCTTCTTTCAAAAAAAAAAACCTATCTTCGCAAAAATGAAACAGGTGCTGACCGTTTTCAAAATACTACAACTTCTCTATGGAATAAGATTAAGAATGAAATTTTTTTTCCGGCTTAACATTAACTATGAATTTTCATCTATTGTCTTGGCTGATGATCTTTAATGCGAAGCGAATTTAAAACTTTTATAACATAAAAATTTATTGACTTTCTTCTTTTTTCTTATCAACTGGCATCCATTCATCATCGACAATTTTGTTTTCGTTTGTTTAAAGTTAAAATCTACTTTGTAGATATACGAGTGGCGCGGCAATTTCAACGAATCAATAAATTTTTATTGGTCTTGTGAAATATGGCGAATAAATTTTTAAATAGCCAATTATTTTGTATTGGAATTGTTTATAATATTATGCATCTCTAAATCGTATAGGTAGGTATTATGTAATTTTAAATGAGTATTACTGATGCATAAGTACATTGTTTTGAATTACCCGCTCAAAATCAGATTAAACATGGGAATCGTTAAGAATTGTTGGTGTTTTTTCGAGAATGTGTCGAAAAAAATCATCATTGCGAAATACTTATTTAAGTTTAGTTGAAATGTGTTAAAGCAATTACTGGAAAATTGAAGATTGCAGCTGTCTTTTTAGTTGTCGTTGTAGAATAAATTTGAAGTAATAGAAAAATAAATCGGTTTTAATTGAAATCGAATTAAACGGAATTTTTGTTTCAAGTATGTTACATGTTATTATTTGTTTCTCGATACCGCTGCTTCGAGAATTTTTGTATGTTGTATTGTATATGACATTCAAGTTTTCTTGCGACAATATTTTGAACTGTGTGTTTGCCTTCGGTGCTAAGATTGTTCGACAGTGCGTTTATTTTAACATTTTTTTAAAATCTTCTCATTTAGGGAATAGAGAATAAATATTTATATAAAGTAACCTTTTGAGCATAAAATCACTGTGAAGCTTTCATGATTTAATTCGAAATATTAAAATTGATTTTACTTATTGCTAAAAAAATTTCGAATTAAGATGTTAAAAATTAATTCTAGTTTTCAAAAATTTTCAAACCGAATTATTATATACATAAAAATGAATAATTTCGAAAAATGTAACAGGAAACCAGCTTTCAGGTATTAAATGAAATATTGACCTAAATGAATGTCGGATATGTGCTAATAAATTTTCTTTTAAAATCCCTTATAAAGGCATAGGACTGTAACATTTCTCTTCTATAAAGCGGGATCCTGCGCATCGACCTTTATTTGCCTGCACAATTTGCTTATTCTTCTGACCTGCTGTTCAACTTGTTGCTTTGATTTGTTACGTGGTCGACCAACCCGACACCTTTCTCGAGGACTATAATACAGAGCTGGTCTTACGATGTTTTTCTCTGAATTCCTCAAAGTGCGACCGATCCGCCTCTGAATCTCTGTGCCTATTTTGGTCTGTCCAGTTGTACTTCAAAGTTTGTCCTTGGAGAACATTTCTGGCCAGAATATCCCGAAAATGCTTTGGAGGCATTGGTTCATGAAAGTTTGCAGTTTCTTGGTGAGCTGAACGGTCACTTTCTATGTATGACATGTATTAGAAATCTAATTGTGCTGTCATCTGCGAAGTTATATATTGGATTGAAAGTTGAAGGTAGCAAATTATTAACAAATATTAGGAAAAGTGGCTGATAAAGAACCGAGCCCTGAGTGACACCAGCGTTATTTTGATTGGAAAGAGAAACCACATCATTCGATACGATATGCATTGAACGATTGGTTATAAAACTTTCAATCCAGGAAATAAGGGAGCTACCCAAATCAATAGATTTAAGTATGGCTAAAAGAGCCATACTCTGTCGGAAGCCTTGCAAATGTCAAGAGCAATAAGATTAACCAAAGTGTTGAATGCTTCTGTTCCAACGTTCTGTAAAGGTAGTTAAAAGGTCCCCGTTGGAAAGTTTTTTTTTCAGGAATCCATACTGTTTGTCATCAATAATGTCATTGATGTTGAGATATTCTTTAAGTCTAAGGTTAAAATATCCGTGACGTTCGACAGAATTAAATTGAGGTTATTGCTATTGGGCGATAAATAGTAGGATTAGTGCGTTCTCCTTTTTTTGGGATTGGCTGAAAATTTGCTGGCTTCAATTAAGATGGGAGAGACGCCATGGCTTGCAAAGAGGCTTAACAAGAGAATCGCATTTTTTAAGGACAAGGGTAGAGATTCCATCTGAACCGGACGACTTGTTAGCATCTAGATTTTTAAAAACTCGGTATACGTTACGCGATTGAATGTTAATTTGTCCTACGAAAGAATTTAGTACCGTGTACGTTGAAAGGTTGGAGTTCGTTGGTGGTAAGGAAGATTTAACAGCAAATTGAGCTGCTAAGATGTTTGTCTTCATGTTAACATCCACGATAATCTCATTTTTTTTAGATTAAAGGTAGAATTGACAAGGTAGAATTACTTCTCATGGTACGAGCGAGAAACGAGAAACATTTTGTACCCTCAGGACATCTCAAAATGTTTTCCTTCAGTTTCTGGTCATGGAACTATTTCTCTTGATGCAAACTGGATTTTCTGAAATTCTTTTCTTTTTTGGAATTAATCCAATTTACTTCAGATGGCAGCTGCTTAAGCCTGTATCACAGAACTCCATTTTTCATTAAATCAAGCTTTAGAACGGGGCTTGGTTAGTAGTTTTGGGGGCTGGAAAGTCTCATACCGAATAAAATGTTCTCGTTTACTGCGAAAGAAACATACTCAACACCTCTGTAGAAGCATATTGTCCAATCAAATAAGTAATCGAATTTCTAAAGACGTAACCAATCAGCACTTCCGTAATGCCTTAACTTTTATGAATGATTGGCGTCGAGATAGTGACTGAGAAGCGAGAGGAATTTAATCAATGGTCAGGACTTCCAAGTGGAGAGTTATCAGAAGTCTAGTATTTAGCTGGGCCTGAAGTTACGAAGGATCAAGGCTATGAGTAGCGCAATTTGGCACAACTAAAAAAAAACGGCCGGGTGGTTATGTAATACTAGAGTGTCAAAGCTAGTTTATATTATGCATATTAAAATCGCATCAACTGCGATCTCGAGTTCAGGGTGTTTGGAGAGATCTCGATCATTTGAATCTGAAATATTTTCAATCTCTCTTCATCTGGCATACTAAGCCATTGATAATAAAAGCAAAGATGGGTAATGCGCTTCTAGATTAAGAGTTTAATCCAAATGAAATTAAATTCAGTATTTGTACCATTGCAGTATTCGAACAGAGGTTGATAAGCGACATTATTGCGAATGTACAATGGAATCCTGCGTTTCTAAAAAATATCGCCATTAGAACAGAAGAAGGGCGACCTTCGGGATTGTGGCAAATGGCGTGGTATATGTCCACTTACTGCCGTATCAAAAATTATGGCTAAGATAATTCTCAGTAGGATTAGTGATGTCGTCGAGAGCACTCTCCAAGTTTATCAGGCTGGATTCTGTAAAGGGTCGTCTTGTACCGCCAAACAAATACCCTACGGATAATATTAGAGCAGTCAGCCGAACTGAGTTCGCAACTACATCTCATGTTTGTGGACTTCGAGAAGGCTTTCGACAGCGTTAAGCGAGACTACATATGGAATGCTTTGCGTAGGAGAGGTATTCCAGATAAGGTCATAGCTATGATTAAAGAATCGTACGAAGATGCAAGGTGTCGCGTCTTGCATCGAGGAGAGCTGTCCGAGAGCTTCCCTGTGCGAACGGGTGTCAGACAAGGCTGCATATTATCACCAGCCCTGTTTCTGGTGGTAATAAATGAAATCTTGAAAGGGGAAGGTAAAGGTCTTCAATGGAGACTTTTCAACATCTTAAGTCACCTTGATTATGCTGATGACGTGTCTTTGCTTGCACATAATCGTTCGGACTTAGATTCAAATGTTCGCTCGTTGCATTCTAAATGCAAAGAGTCTGGACTGAAAATAAATATGCGTAAAACCAAGTACATGCACATGGTTTCGACTGTAAGTACACCGATAACAGACAGGATGTGGAAGAGGTGCAAGATTTTTGCTATCTCGCAAGTATTGTCAGCATGGACGGCGGAGCCGAAAAGGATGTTGAGGCTCGGCGAAATAAAGCTCGTCAGGTCTTCGGTATCCTTTCCTCTTTCTGGGGGTTAAGAGAGATCTCCCTTCGCACGAAGCTGCGAGTTTTTGACGCATGCGTCATGTTGTTATATCGTTGTACTACGTGGAAAAAGACCGTTCGACTTACCAAGAAACTACAGACTTTCTTGAACCAATGCCTCCGACGCATTTTAGGAATATTCTGGCCAGAAGTGATATCCAGCGACGAACTTTGGAGTACACCTGGCCAGACTAAAATAGGTATTGAGATTCAAAGGCGGAAGTGGCAGTGGATCGGTCATACTTTTAGGAAACCAGAGCGAAACATCGCTAAACAGGCTCTGGGTTACAATCCTCAAGGAAGATGTCGGGTTGGTCGACCATGTAACACATGGAATCGAGCAGTTGAGCAGGAGGCCAGAGGAATAAACAAGTCCTGGCCGCAGCTTAAGGCCGATGCTCAGGATCGCGCCTTGTGGAAGAGATTTGTTTCTGTCCTATGCCCCTATAGGGGGTCTTAATAGGAATTTAATTGATTGATTGATTAGAACATAATTCGGAACAAGAAATTTATCCAAATCGTCGTCATTAAGAACTTCATTGTCACCAAGTACCAGTATCGCTGGATCTTTTGACATGAGGTGGCAAAGTGATTAGTTCATAATTCTCAAATACTTTTAAACTTAATTGCAAATTAGCTTTGCTATGATTAAATATTGCAATTCAGAGACTGTTTGCAACAACAACACAACGCAAAGAAAAAAATTTAAAACTTTGATGCAAAATTCAATACTAAATTGATGAATCTGAATTTAGTAAAAAATATTTCGGTATTAAATGTAGAAACGGCGCATCTTTACAACGTCAATAATATTTAGGTTTCATGAAAAGTACAAACGCTACCTATCTGAAATATGAAACACATCATTTCTATAATAATTGTAGTAGTCTTTGTAAAAGCCATGAAAAGCTATTACTCCTTCTTGTAGAATACTTTGATGGCAACTGAAGTATAATGTATAAAAACTAGTTCAATACTGTCACCCATTCTATCAACCTCAATACAAAATAGAATGATTTCTTAACGTTACCTTTAGTAGATTTTACGTGCAATCTTAACATATTTCAGTTATGCCCTTGTAGTGATGAGAAGAATTTAAACATTATTTTGAAATAAAGCAAGAAAAGCTAAAGATTAATGTTGAAATTGATCATGGTTCCTTTGCATTCTCATTAGAGACTAATAGTTAATATCGAGTGAGGCCGAAGAGGATAGAAAATATCTTAGCTAATGGTTAAAAGTGTTCCTGGTCCAAAATTCAGGTCGTTACAGAGGTAGACATTGAGCAATTACTAGTTAAGCTTGAATAGGAAGCAAGGTTCGAGAAAGCTCCGGCATAGATGCAAGGGCTGGAGTCAAGTCTGGAATTGTAGTTCATTTGTAGTTTATTATATTCGAGTAAATTTATACCGAACAAATTCGATGTCCCCAACATGACATGAATGGTAAGGATTCTAGACGATGGAGCAATATTCTAAAATACTATGGATGAGAGTGGAAAATAGCAGAGCAGCTGTTTGGTTAAACTGAACTGTCGTTTGGAGGACGAAACCAGCAACTCCGTAAGCTTTATTTGTAATCTCAGAATAATTATTACCGAATTTAATCTTGCGATCGAAGGCTTCTCCTGGAGCCCCTATTTTGCATACTGCCTGAAGATTGGATCCATCATTAGAGTTAGGTAGAGCAGGGGAGGTATTTTTATACAAGAGCTCCATAGCAAAACACTTCTTTAAGATCAAGCAGATATCATTGTTTGAATACCAACAAGAACGCTGACATATCAAACTGGCGATCCATGCAGAGTAAGAGGAAATTTCTCGAATTATTTTGTGGTTGTCCGCGACTAAGATGGAATTTGAAGATAAGAATTGGGACTGATCATTAATGAAGATTGCAAATAGTAGAGAACCAAGAATCGATCCCTGCGGGATACCAGAGTTAGCTAGAAACTTGGAGGAATCGTCTCCATTGAACGTGATTCGCAGGCGACTATCCGTAATGTTAGAATTAAGCCAATTCAGGAGAGATCATGTGCCACTGTGCCGCGAGGCTCGCTACTAGTCTTCCGATCTGGAGAATTGATAAAGGAAATAACATCACTCTCGCTAATGAAAATTTCACCAAGGTAATACTGGGGAGGGATGTAAAAATCATAAGATATGTACGTCTTCATAAGAGAGGCTGAATACACAGAAAAAGTATTCGGCAAAAAGTTGTACATCTTTTGCGGAGATGTAGTAGTATTATCTCTAAACTTAATTTGAGAAGAAAATTATATTGGTTTATTCTAGGCTTTCTAACGTGTGCTCAAAACAGTCTGGTCACATTTCGTGACAGAGACTTCTCCAGTTGAGAAATTATTTCAGATGAAGCTTTCTTGATTTCCGATTTTACCTGCTTACGCTGTGAAGAAAAGTTATGGTAGTCAGATAAGAGGGAAAAACGTTTATATTTTTTATTCAAACGTTTTTCCGTATGAAGCGATAATAACCGAGCAGTTGAACCATTCTTGGTGTTTTTGTTTAGAAGTGACTCGTTAGGGAACATTGCGATGAATTACGTCATCGGGAATGAAATATAGTAGCATTGAAGTTTCATCAGAGCTTTTGTTATTAAAGATTTCAACCGGTGAATTTGGTAATGTTAATTATTACCAAGTTCACGACAAATTTTTTAATAGTTACTTTTGTAGAAATTTTATTTCTTGTCCTTACCAATAGGCGAGAAAATCGATAAATCTATTTGTAGATTGATCTCCGGTGGAGGAGGAAAAGGGTCGGTTGGTACTAATCCAATGGAGGTGTCAACAATGATCCGAGATGCACTGACTTTGGATAAAATCAATCTTACGACGATAATTTATAGTGTTTTGTAAGTGAGCACAGTTTCATAAAGTGATCAACACGTAAGTCTAAAGTAGTTCAATCTGTATTCAAACTGTAAGTTAGGAAGATTGAAGTCCCCACAAATAAGAAAGGTTGAGATACGGCCAGCAGAGGTGACGATTTTCGAAAGGTTTTCGGAAAACTTTTCGAACTGTGTACCAATTAGTGAAAAATTCATAGTCAAGTACAGAAGGAATCAACCAGGATTCAGTGACACAAAGAATATCAGGCATACTTAAAACTGTGGACACCAGGAAGCCATACAACTTGGTTCTTAATCTTTGTACATTTTGATGCAGAATTGTTAGACTTAAGTGATTATTATTAGATGAGGTTGAAATGCTAGACGTATTGATGGAATCATTCGTCGTTGATGGGTTGTTTAAAAGGAAACCTGTAGCGTTTATGTAAGTTTTTGCTGATTGATCCTTCGATGAAAATTTCTCTGACTGCTGTTTCTCGGTTTAAACTCCTGAACAATGACACAAGGAGGCCAAAATTCAATTAAGTCAGCAGGAGAAAGATTTGCTGATAAGCAAACTTAGAAGGATGCAATGATTTTGTCGGTAAGATTGTTCTGAGACAGCTGATGACTGCTGAAATGTAACACAGCTTGGGCGTGATCTAGTCTCTGTCTTCCCCGTAGACGTGTAGTAGTCGAGACGCAATCTATGAGGTTCAACAACACGTAGCGTAAGTGCTGGTTGCGAGCCGTCCGGACCGTTCGTCTGCGATTTCTTGACATTTTTATACTCTAGATGAAATCTGAGTATATATTGCGTTAGGTTTACTGTTTGTCGCTAAGAAATAAAGCTCGCATTCAGCTGCCAAGGATACCAGAAATATTTGTTGTCACTCAAAAGCTTTGATTTCGAGTGACCGTCTGTCCGCTTGCCTACAGCATAACTCTCGGACGCTTTAAGCTATCGTGTTGCAATTTATTGTGTGTAACTTTTAGCAAAAAAGTAACTTTATGTTAGTGAAACGGCTACATTCTCGTACTCCTTCTACCCCCTCACGTAAAAATTTCCTAAAATTTCAAAATTTTAAGAAATTGATTTTCTTTTTTAAACTATTTAAACTATCGGCTTGAAATTTTGGTCAATGTAAAATAATATACATATATGTATATATTTCATTACCATCACAATATATTGACCCCCCACACTCCTGCTACCCCTTCTCATACAAATGCATAATTTTAAAAAATTATTGTTTAGATTTAATTGAAATTAGCAAAGTTGAAAGGACGAATTTTTGTGAGAATCAATTACTTTATTATTCTAATATTAAAGTATTGACACAGAAAAAAATAAAATTTGCTACCCATAAATTTTGGTTTTTCGCGTTTCATGACTAAATTAGCCTAAAAATGCAAAAAAAAATCTGTCCCACCGTACGCCGTACATCTGGACTCATATCTCCGAGACCGTTAAAGGTAGAATATTCGTTTTTGGATGGATTGTCGATTGGATGTGAGCTCTATTTTCTAAATTTTGGGGGTGTTAGGTGGAAGGAGGAGGCGGGGGAGGGAATGAGTCAAAAAATACACTTGCTAATATCTCCACCACAAATGCAGATAGGAAGTTGAAAATGTCTAGATATAGAAAGGGTTGTGAGACAAACTTTAAAAATAATTTAATTTTTTTATCCATTGGCGTCCGAAAAGGGAGGTGGGGCTAAAAACAAATTATCGGCCGAATTTATTTTCAAATGATTATATCTTCAAAATTACTTGTCATAATTTGGGGACCATTAAGATGGCATATAGATTCATTAGAATCAGCTTAGAGAGAGGCTAATTATTTTAAGGGGAGGGTCAGGTGAAGGGCGCAAAGAAAAACACTTAAAAATTAATATCTCAACTATCTCTTTAACTATGTAATTAAAACTTAAAATATATATTAAGCTATACTAAAAAAATACGAAAAAAATATAACATGTTGAAATAACAGTAGTGGGGGAAAATGGGCAGCATTTCAAAAATAGCGCTCTTTTCAAAATTACATATCGTTATATCTCAAAATTGAGAACAAATATCAAAACGAAAATTTGTCAGATTATTGAACTATTTAGTCGTTAATTTTGGTAAAAATTTTAAGTTTGGAGTTGTAAGGGGAGGGAGGTGATAAGCAAAAATGTCGAAATTTTTGAGTGACATTTTTAGGGCTCTGGAGAGAGATACAAAGTTTAAATTTTGCATGTAAATACATTTATTTAATATACATAGAAAATTAATAATAACTTGTTGCATAATTGTAATAAGCCGACCCCCCCGGTCTAACGTGCACAAGATGTTTTAAGCGCATTGAAAAAACACATAAACTGAAAATTTTTAAGTGAAATTTTAGGGCACCAACTTGAAAATTTGCGAAATGGATTTAAAAAAAATCCCTAAATACACGAAATATTAACTGGTCGAATATCTTTAAAACTTCTACCCCCTCTCATACAAAATTATTTTTTCGACCATTTTCAAGAAATCAATTATCACCTAAGTATTAAAAGCTTTAAATTTTAAATTTGGCACAAAAACTTTTAAAAATAGTTGAAACAAAATTGCGTCACAAGTCTTGAAATCTTGCCCTTCTACCCCCTCCCATACAAAAGTATGAGTTTGACCAATTTCATTAAATCAACTAATAACCAACAAATTAAAAGCTACGAACTTGGAATTTTGTACAATCACCTTACAAGAGAAATGAAATAAAACTGCATCACAAATTTTATGATACCCTTTCCCGCTCTACTTCCTCTCATACAAATGTTCGGTTTCGAGAATATTGGACGTGATTCATGCAATCAATTAAAAAGCTATTAACATCCACCCACCCTTACTATTACCGTTCCTCCTCCCCTCATAAAGACCCAAACTTGCAGAAACGAATGAAATATTGTTGTATTGACAACCGCCCTGCCCAAGAACTCCCTTTCACTTAGTCTTCCCTAACCACTCTAACCATCATATTGACTTTCCACTCATCCGTAACTCGTCCCAAGAATAATAAATTTTCGCCCGACTTGTTGGCAGTTTATTTTATTATAATTGCAATCGGGTTTGAAAAAATTATCAACTTCACCCCATTCCTTCTGCTTCCTCCCGTACAAAATTCACGAAATTTTGAAATTTAAACTAAATTATTTTACTCCGAAACTGCTAAAGCTATCGACTTAAATTTTTGTGGAAAATATCATTTACGAAGAAAATTGTTGATTTGATCCTTATACTCCTTCTACTCTCTTCCCAAACAAATGCATAATTTTGATACATGTACTATATCGATTTTTATTAAAACTAGAAAACTACAAATTTGAAATTTTGCCAGAATCTGTATCTTTATAATTGCAATAAATGCTAATAAATTATTAGCTTCGCTTCACTCCTACTACCCCCTTCCATACAAATATCAATATATTATAAATTCAAGAAAATCATTTCTCCTTCGAATATATGAGAGCTATCGACTTTGAAATTGAAACAAGGATGCTGATAAGTAGTTTCAAAATCGTCTAAAATTCTCAACTTCCTCTGCCACCTCCCATACAAATGTCCCAATTTCAGGAAAACTATGTCCAATTTCTTTCAAAATAATTAAAGCTTCAAACTTTAAATTCAGCACGAAATAATATGCATATCACTTTCGGTGTCATTTACAAAAATTACAAACCTCCCCCCTCTGCTTCTTCTACCTCCTATACAACAGTCACAATTCACTTTTCGAAAGAATTTGAGATGACATTACATTAAATTCTTTCACATATCACCTAGAGTATCATATGGTTGGGCTTTACGTCCAATCAGAATTCTGTTATGTTTCTTTACATCGACTTCCATCGATTATGGTAATGCATTAGCAAACGTTGGCGGCAGGAATCTGTGCAAGAGTTAGGGTTGTATTTGTCTTTGCCAGTTTTTAACACCTTTAGAGCTTGCAGCAACCATTTAGGAAGCAGATGAGGATGTAGAGGCAGAAGCAGCGTTCCTAGTAAGTCGAGCATTCCAAATATCTGATCTTCCGATTAGCTTGTTAAGCAAGCCCAACACCCCATCGTTAAGAAATTATATGTTTGCATCTCTCAAACTGTTTTGAAAATAGTTATTTGCATGATCACAAGCATAACATTTAAGTGAAAAGAAAGATTTTCGGAATTCATACTGTTATGCATTATGAAATGTGACGTTTTAGTCTCTGCTGAGACGTAAAAATTGATGAAGGTCTCTGACTGTAACGCCAGATTTAATAAAACATAAAATTGAATAAATCCGATTTTTTTTTTCATTTATAATTATTATAATTGAAGAATAAATCAATATTGACACAACATTTTAACTGAATGAAAAATAATTTGTACATTCTTTAAAAAAATAACGAAGCTTGATAATCTTTGGCTTTTTACTCTGAAAAGATGTTTACTTGGTAATTGAATCCATACAAATTATCACTAAAGGTGAAAATTTGTTTAAGCATCATCATGTTTAAATCATAATGAAAACTTCACATTTTGGGTTATTCAATCACAACATATTTAAATTAATTTCACTTCAAGGCCTTCTGATAATTTTGGGTCATCTCTAAATTACGGACATTTAGTATGTAGTACGGGTCAAACAATTCTATAACTGGGTACGTAACAAAAATGTTGAATTTGAACTTAGAGATTCGTCGATTCATTCAATCAGGGTCCAAGATCAAATACTTAGGTAATAACCTTAAATATGAAAATATTAATTCAATGTTAAGAGTATCGAATGACACTCGAGTTGTTTTCATTACTAAATGTTACTGAGAAGTGTATGTTATTGGTAACCACAAATTCGTTAGTTTTTTTTTTCATTGTATGAATGGAACTATCTCTGGCGTAAGATAATGCGAATAATTATGTTTTCTTAAACAATACACGAAAACCGACTTTCGTTTAAATGTTTCTAGTTTCCCCATTTCTTTTATTCCAGTAATTTTTCTTTACAAATGATATAAATCGCCGCCGGTAAAAGTACGATGCTTCTTCACTTTAAGAAAGCATTGAACACAAGATGATTAGATCAAGAGCAGACAATCGAATTGATTAATCTTTACTTTAAGGTTCAAGCCAATAATTGTTCAGTTCAAATAGTGAAATGAAAAATGATTTATTTATTGAAAAAAAAAAAGAAAAGTAAAGAATTAATTTTACTTGGTAGTTAAATTTATTAATAATTATTATGTTAATACGTTATAGTCATTATTTCGGTTTTTAACAATATTTTCGTAGAGATTGAAGAAGTGTTATTTAAATAGTGTAATAGTGAGGTGTAGTGATGATGATGGAAAACACATTGTGCCATAAAAACTTGCAGTTTGGGACTACTCTAAAAAAAAATTTCTCTGTCACTTCCTTTCTTCCTTTCAAATCTCCACTAACCAAAGTAGCAGTAGTAGTTGCCTGCATGGTGTCACAATATCAGTAGACTTGGCTTAGAGCATTCTCAAAAGCAATTTTGATTTCCCAGATCAACCGATTTTCAGCCGACGAACTGAACAACACTAAAAAGGCTGAAATGGATTTAATATTTTTCAATCGTGTTCCGAAAGTTGGCAGCCAAAAATTGATGGCTCTAATGAATCGTTTAGGTAAAATCAATGATTTCGCGGTTGGTCGTGACCCGGCTAAGAGCACCGAAACTATCGTTCTCGGACCGAAGCAACAGAATGACTTGGCCGAAGAAGTTGCCGAGATCGAAGAGCCGGCAGTTTACTCCAAGCATGTTGCATTCGTTAATTTCACGAAATTTGACATACCGCGACCGATTTACATAAATCTCGTTCGGGATCCGATCGAAAGGGTCATCAGCTGGTTTTACTATGTCCGAGCACCGTGGTATTTTGTCGAACGAAAGATTCTCGACGACAAGATTCCACTTCCGAAACCGGCATGGCTTCGTAAAGATTTTGAGACGTGCATTCGTAATGGTGACCGGGAATGTACCTTTACGCAGAATACGATGAAGGAAGGAGTCGGCGATCACAGGCGACAAACATTATTTTATTGCGGTCATTCAAAAGCCGATTGCTTGTAAGTACAAAAAACTGCTTAAGGGGCATCAAAGCCCTACTTTTTGTTTTTGAGATTTTAGCGAAATTTTGCACCTCAAATGTTAAAATTTGTACTTTGTGCGAGTCAGGTGGATTCTTATAAAAATTTTGGATTTGAAATCATTTCGAAGATACAAATTGTCATGTTGCATTTATTTTTTAAGCTTCGAATTGCGATTTAATTACTCGTGCCTTGTGCAGTGAATTTAATTTTCAATCCATTGTGATTATCGCTTGAAAGTGTAAAATTTCGCAAAACTACAAATGAACAAGAAGATCATTGTTGCTTTAGATTTTTCCTTAACTCGATATCGACAATTTTAGGCCTTTCAATTCGGCCAAAGCAATGCAAATTGCCAAACGTACTGTTGAAAAGGAATACGCTGTCGTTGGATCGTGGGAAGAAACCAACATAACGTTAGCCGTGCTTGAAAAATATGTTCCGTATTTCTTTAAGAAAGCATCGAACGTGTATTATCGTAAGTTGACTTCGAAGTCTCCAAGAGATGTGGTTAATCTGAAAATACTCTCGAAATTGTTTAACATTTTTGCAGAGGACGCCGATACTTTGGGCAAAATCAATAGAAATATGTATAAACCGACGGTTAGCGAAGCCGCAAAAGACTTGCTACGGAAGAACTTAACGAACGAAATCGAATTTTATCAGTTTTGTATGCAACGCTTGTACCGACAATACGATGCAATCAAATTGAACTGAGTATTTCATTGGCACACCTACACGCAGTATCGATCCGCCCGAAATTCAATTTGCATGCAGATATTGTGATTTTATTTAGTTACCATACAAATAAACAATAATTTATCCACAAATTTATTATGGAGTTTTTTTTTGTACGCTTGGTTCGTTTCTCAGTCACACTGCGACATAATTTATTGACTTTATTGCAGCTGTTGCCAAATTATGTAAGGAGAATACGGAGTACTTAATCTTATTGTTAATACATACACTTTGTTTTGAATCACTCTTTTTTAATATTCTTGACGAACAATGCAAGATAATACATAAAACCTCACAATTTCGATATAAGTCAACTTTTACTTCTTTGACAATGGCACCACAGTCCAAATCGGGGCTTGGCCTCCTGACCTTCAGGTTTCTTAAAAAAAATTTTCTTCATTACTTATTGTGGAAGGGTTGTAAGCCTTTCGCACAGCTCTCTTTCTACGAATTTTTCGTTTTGGGAGATTGAGGTGACCAGGGTATACATACTGTCGTCTAGAGATCACATGTGGGTCTACATGCGAAGGTCGTGAGTTCAAATCCCGATCGACATATAATTCCACCACTCTGCTTTATTAGGTGTACTTTGGTCACCTCAATCTAAGAAAATGAAAAATTCTCTATTAAGGAATTTTTTAATTTTCTTAGATCTGAGAATATTATAAGTTTGCCACAAAGTTTGTAACGCTGAGAAATAAGGTTCGAAGAAAAAAAATGAATAATACTGAAGTTCATATAATCACTCAAAAATCTCAAAACCGGATGTCCGTCCTTCTGTCCGTCCGTCCCCTTTCTAGCTTAAGAACGCGTTGACCTATATATTGTGGATACGTTGTTTTTGACAAAAAAGTAAGGTCAAGCACGTGAACGGGTCAAATCGCTCCACCCCTTCTACCCCGTCCCATACAAAATGACACAATTTCACAATTTCACAATAAAAGGATTTGCTCAAAAAGTATAAAAGCTATTGATCTGAAATTTGGAACATATTACTTTTATAACATTGTAAATCTACCGTATGAAATCTATTCAAGTCCTCCCTCTTCTTCCACCACCTCCCATACAAACTGCACTTTTTCATGAAATACTCTAAACAAATTTTTTCAGTACGTATACAATTTTTCGGGCTGAAATTATGCACTAAATATTTATTTATAGCTAGCAAACGCCCGCGACTTCGTCCGCGTAAAAATCGCATTAATAAGCAATTTTTGAGAATGTAGTTAGTAATACATTATATGGGATATATAATCCGCTTACTTTAATGGCTCTTTGAACATAATGTTTTGTATTTTGTTGGAGTCAGAACCATAAATTATTAAGAATGATTGCATGATACTCGCATTTGAATAGGAGAGGCTCGTGATCAAATCAAACCCGTGATTCGAGATCATATGTATACGTGTTAAGGACATGTGAATAGTTGTAGCTTGTGTTAATTGAAAAAAGCCCAAATAAAATGACATTAAGCTTAAAAACATAACAGGACTTCGATTGTGCGTAAAGCCCCATTATATGATACTACCGATGAAATCAAAATTTTTGTAATCTTAAGAATTTTTGTGTGGGGAGTGATAGAAGGGATGACAGTACTAATTCAATTTTTTTCACATCATGCTAGAGTAGCTATAAAAATATTTTGCACCAAATTTAAGTTTGAAGAACTGAATAGGTAATTTGAGAAACTGAGTGCATTGGATTTAGTGAAATTGTTCAATTTGTATGGGAGGTGGTAGAAGGAGTGGGGGGTTTTTGGTAATTTTTCTAGATACAACTATCATCACCATGAAATTGATATCTTTTAAATTTTAGATCAGTTAGATTCACACTTTGCAAGAAAATCGAGTTTTTGCAAAGTCGTGGAATTGTGCCACATTGTATGGGAGGGGGTAGAAGGAGTGGAGCTTATGGGTTAATTTTCCGCGATAATAATAATAATATTAATTAGGGATTCATCAGAAAATTTTAGCTCGATCAAAGTTATACGTACTGAGAAAATTGGTTTAGAGTATTTCATGAAAAAGTGCAGTTTGTATGGGAGGGGGTAGAAGGAGTGGAGAGTTTTTGGTAATTTTTTGAGAAGCAACTACAATTTTCATTGAATTGATATATTTTATACTGAGTGCATTGGATTTAGTGAAATTGTTCAATTTGTATGGGAGGTGGTAGAAGGAGTGGGGGGTTTTTGGTAATTTTTCTAGATTCAACTATAATCACCATGCAATTGATATGTTTTAAATTTTAGATCAGTTAGATTTACACTTTTCAAGAAAATCGAGTTTTTGCAAAGTCGTGAAATTGTGTCACATTGTATGAGAGGGGGTAGAAGGAGTAAAGCTACTCGGTTAATTTTTCCCGATAATAATAATTATGCTAATTAAAGATTTAGTAAGAATTTTAGCTCGATCAAAGCTATTCGTACTGAAAAAATTGGTTTAGAATATTTCATGAAAAAGTGCAGTTTGTATAGGAGGTGGTGCAAGGAGTGGAGGATTTTTAGTTATTTTTTGAGAAGCAACTACAATTTTCATTGAATTGATATATTTTATATTTCAGAACAGTAACATTCACATTTTTCAAGAAAATCGAATTTTCGCAAAGTCGTGGATTTGTGTCAGATTGTATGGGAGGGGGTAGAAGGAGTAAACCTAATTGGTTAGTTTTTTCCTGACATTAATAACGATGCTAATTAAGGATTTAATACAAAATCTTAGCTCGATCAAAGTTATACGTACTAAGAAAATTGGAGTATAGTATTTCATGAAAAAGTTTAGTTTGTATGGGAGGTGGTGGAAGGAGTTGGGGAATTCAAACTATTTATATACTTGAAGATTGAATTTTTAATAGAAATAATATAATTTAAATTTCAAATTAATAGCTTTAATAGTTTCCATGAAAATTTGATTATTATAAGTTTTTGAAAATGAGTCACTTTGTAAGGAGGGGGTAGAAGGCGTGAGGGAAGAAAAATAACACCTAAAGCAGATTACTCCCAGAGGCAGACCTAATAATCTGTGAAAGTTTCATTGCAATCGGTTCAGCTGTTTTTGCGTGAAAGCCGGAAAGACAGACAGATAGACAGAGAAATTTTTTAAAAACGTTTGATTTTGCTTAGTTATTGCTAAAATGAAGCAAAAAACTTATTTATAGCTATTTATAAACAAATAACAGACAGACACTACAATTATATTTATATAGATTATTAGTAAGACCAAAAAAATGAAACGATTAACTGCACGCCTTCTACCACCTCCCGTACATTATGACACAATTTCACAACTTTCAAAAAATTCACTTTTTTCGAAAAGTATGAATGCTACTGAACTGCAATTTAAAACATGTCAAAAGCATGATGTTTGTAGTAATTTCTGAAAAAGTCTTTAAGAACTCCCCCTCCTTCTACCACCTCCAATACACCGCATAATTTCTCTTTCACCTAAAGTATCGCACGATTGAAGTTTACGTTAAGTCCTCGTTCACCAACTGGCACATCTTTTGATAGAGCCAAAAGCTTTACTCAAGAAAATGTTAAGCTATTTTTTGACATTCTTGAAGATCAATATATGAAGTGCAAATTTTCTCCATTTCGGAAATGGAATGTCGATGAAACCGGAAATATTGTGTAAAATATGCACCCAAAAGTATTAGCATGTACGGAAAAGCGAAAATTTGAGCTATCACTTTTGCTGAACAGGGTCCACTAATAACAGTCATCAATTGCATGAGTGCAAGCGTAAACCACATTTCATATCCAGTCTATACCACTTTATCATCCAGTTTCGAAAAACGTGATTTTCGACAAGAGTTCGCTTATTGCAATATAATTTTTCTTTAAATTATTGAAGCAATTATATTGAAATAAGGAACTATTGCCAATGTTTTCAATAACAAATACTTGTAATAGCGGAGATTTTCAGTTTTTACTTCGGCTATAAAAATGAAAAACAAAATGAGTATTCCACAATACTCTAACTTACTCTATTCAAAAATATTTCGAATCGAAACCCCGTCGGGTGAGCATTCTACTGTTCAGCCATCGACGCTGATAAAATTATCTTACTAAAATGTTATCATATACTTAATGATTACAGTTTTTCTTATATGGAGAACCTTTAAACACTTTTTCGGAAGTTTAGTGTGTTATTTTTTTTTATAGTACTTTTATGTTTCAAAGAATTTATTAAAAAAAGATAACAGAATTATGATTGGGCAATCATATGATACTCTAGATGAAATGTGAAAGAGATTAATGTACCGGAAAATATGTCATCTCAAATTCTTTTGAATAGTGAATAGAGACTTTTGCATGGGAAGTAGAGGGGGAGGTTTGTATTTTTCATACAAGACACCGAACACGGCATGCAAAATGTTTCATGCTGAATTTAAAGTTTTTAGTTTTCATTATTTTTCAAGAAATTGGACATAGTTTTCCTGAAATTTGAACATTTGTATGGGAGGTGGCAGAGGAAGTGGAGTGTTTAAGATGATTTTGACACTGCTTATCATCATCCTTATGACCATGCTTTGATACAATTTCAAAGTCGATAGCTCTCATATATTCGAAAGAGAAATGCTTTTCTTGAATTTATAACTCAGATATTTGTATGGGAGGGATAGAAGGAGTGAAGGGGAGCTGATAATTTTTGCTAGCATTTATTCCAATTATTAAGAAACAAACTTTGGCAAAATGTTATGTTTGTAGTTTTTCTAGCTTTAATGGAAATCGATATAATGCATTTAAAAAAATTTATGCATTTGTATGGGAGAGGGTAAAAGGAGTATACGGATCAAAACAAACATTTTTTGTGTTAATGATATTTCTATTATATATTGCACAAAATTTCAAGTTGATCAGTCAGTTTTGAAGAAAAATAATTTAATTGAAATTTAAAAATTTCGTGAAATTGGGATGAGAGGGAGTAGAAGGAATGAGGTGAAGTTGATAACTTTTTTTTAAAACTAATTGCAATTATAACAAAATTAATTCTGGCAAAATTTCGTATTTTCAGCTTTACTAGTTTCAATAAAAATCGAAAATATGTAATTTTCAAAATTCATCATTTGTATGGGAGGGGGTAGAAGGAGTACTAAAAAAAACAAAAAAGTATTATTTACTTTTAACGCCCATAGTATCGCCGTGGGGTTTCGAGAAAAAATTTCTAAAATCCTACAAAAACGACGTAGTAGATAACTATCTTTCATGTCTTCTACAATAACCAAATTTTTATGTATTATGTAATATAGGGTGTCCCATTAATACCACCTATTTTGAAATTTGTAAGCACGCAATGTTTATTTGAAAAGTTCTGATGTTAAAATTTTAGTAAAATATGCAAGGGTGAAGGTTATGTATGAAATAAAACATCCGCTGCACGACTGACACAAAAAAATGGATCTAAATTCAAAATAGGATGTCATAATGAGTATCCTGTTACCAACGATTCACTTTCATCCATATCTAAAGACATTCGCAGTTTTGCCGATGATAGTATTCTTAACCTTTTTTACTATTTTAACTTTATCTTGTCAGTTCGCTCATTCAGCTTTGAGGTGCTGTCAAAGTACCTACTTTGTAAAATTTGGTGATGAAGTTTTAAGCAGTCTTCTTTCTAGGCATCACTTTTAGGGAAAACCCTAACATGAAATGACCATATTCTCGACAACGCCAAAGGAGTTTCTTTAGGCGTTTTCAGGCGATGTCGGAAGTACTTTTCACCACCCGAATTACTGACAATATTCCTGTACCTTGATGCAAGAACAACCAATGTCAAAATTTTTGGATTTTATGCTTTTAGCTCAGCGGTGTCTATGAAGCCTGCTCTGTTTAGTATAGTAGCAATAACAATCAGTCCCATAATATAACCCAACTTTGTAGTGAAGCTCAACAAACGGATCAATGGCAGTTGTAATGTTTAAAATGTTTGTTATAAGAAGAACCAAAGTATCCTTTATGCGAATATCTCAGTTGTTATTTGATTGAAATTGAAAAAAATAAAGAACGAGAAGTTGCAAAAGAAAGAGAACATCACAAAAGAAAAGGTTCAAGAAATAAGCAAAGCGCATGCAGAAGAAATGAACCAGAGGAGTTATCTCCACGCTACTCTACTCCCCGTTCGTTGGACAAAGAAAAGTTGACGACCTAAATACAAAACATCGACAATCGCTACCACTATTTTGTTTAAAGTATTAAAATTAGGAATAACGAAGACTTAACAAACTCTTCTGACGATGACTTAAATTAATTTACGAGTGCCTTGGTTTATTACTTTAACAATAGAAAATTGTGATCGACTTGAAAAAAAAATTGCTACCCTGAAATTTTGTTTTTTCGAGTTTCATAACTAAAATAGCCTACAAATGCAAAAAATCGTCTGTACGCCGTACGTGTTCGCTCAGCGCACATTAACTCCCAAACCCTTCAAGATAGAAAGTTCATTTTTGGATGGACACCCATTTTAGGGGGTGTAAGGTTTTAGGGGAAAAATCAACATATAAATAGAAAGTTCTGTGGAACAAACTTTAAAAATAATTAAATTTTTTTATCCATTTTGGTCCGAAAAAGGGGGTTAAAATTAAGTTGTCGACCGAATTTTTTTTTAACTGATTATATATTCGAAATTATTAATCACAAAAAATTCATAATTTTGGACCATTAAGGCAGACAGATCCACCAGAATCAGCTTGAACGTACATCGGTAGCATTCATACTTTTCAGGAAAATCAACTTTTTGTAAAGTTGTGAAATTGTGTGAGATTGTCTGGGCGGGGGTAGATAGAATGAAGCTAATCGTCTAATTTTTTTGTCTTAGTAATAATTCTAAATAAATATTTAGTGTACAATTTCAGTTCGATAAATTTTATACGTACTGAATAAATTTGTTTGGAATATTTCATGAAAAAGTTCAGTTTGTATGGGAGGTGGTGGAAGGAAGGGAAGGACTAGAATAATTTTTATATAATATATTGAAATCATCATAAAAGTAATATATTCCAAATTTCAAATTAAAAGCTTTTATGTTTTTGAACAAATTCGTTTATTGTCGAATTACGACATTGCGTCATTTTGTATGGGGTAACGCTATTCTAAAAATAAAGTATTGTGATCGACACAGAAAAAAAAATTTGCTACCTTCGCGTTTCATGACTAAATTAGACTAAAAATGAAATAAAAAAACCTTCCTGCCGTACGCCGAACTCATATCTCCGAGGCCATTAAACGTAGAATGTTCATTTTTGGGTGGATTGTTGATTAAATAAGTGGGCTGCATTTTCTCAATCCTGGGGACTGTCAGGTGAAAGAGGGAGGCGAGGGGAGGGAAAGAGTCAAAAACTATACTTGCTAATATTTCCACCAGGAATGCAGATAGGAAGATGAAAATCAGCAGAGATATAGAGAGGATTGTGAGACAAACTATAAAAATAATTTAATTTTTTATCCATTAGAATCCGAAAAGGGGGGGGGGGCTAAAAATAAATTATCGGTTGAATTTTTTTTTCAAATGATTATACCTTCAAAATTACTTATCGTAAGAAATCATATTTGAAGACCATTAAGGTGGCATATAGATTCATTCGAATTAGCTTGGAGAGAGGCTTATTTTTGTATGGAGGAGGGTCCGGGGGGGGGAGGTGGTGCAAAGAAAAAATAAAATGAATATCTCGACTATCTCTTAGGCTATGTAATTGAAGCTTAGAACATATATTAAAGTATACTATCAAAATAGGATAAAAATATAACATTTGCAAATAATAGTAGTGGGGGGAAATGCATTTCAAAAATTGCACGATTTCCAAAATTACAAATCGTTATATCTCAAAATTGAGTACAGATATCAAATCAACAATTTGTCAGATTGTAGAACTAAATAGTTTTTAAAATTTTGGTAAAAAATTTAAGTTAGGAGGTATAAGGGGAGGGAGGTGGTAAACAAAATTGTCGAAAATTTTCAGTAATTTTTTTAGGGCTCCGATGAAAGATTAAATTTTGCACGTGGATACATCTGTTTGACATACATAGAGAAAAAATAATTATTTGTTCCACAATTGTTATAAACCGACCCCCCCCCCCCGGTCTAGCGTGCACAAGGTGTGTCATATGCATTGAAGAAAACACATAAACTGAAAATTTTTGAATGAAATTTTGGGGTAGAAACTTAAAAATTTGCAAAAAGCTTTAAAAAAAATACCTAAATATACGAAATATTAACTGGTCGAAAACCCTTACAACTTCAACCCCCTCCCATACAAAATTATTTTTTCGACCATTTTTAAGAAATCAAGTATCACATAATTATTAAAAGCTATCAATTTAAAATTTTGCACAAAAACTTTTAAAAATAGTTGAAACGAAACTGCGTCAAAAGTTTTGTGATTGCGCCTGCCCTTCTACCACCATAAAAAGTTTGATTTAGACCAATTTCATTAAATCAACTAATAACCAAGAAATTTAAAGCTACGAACTTGACATTTTTTATAAGCTTACAAGAAAAATAAAATAATAAAATTACATCACAAATTTTACGACAAATGTTCGGTTTCGCGAATGTAAAATTCACCGAATTTTACGAAAATTCTATGCAACTTCCTCTATGAGACTGAGGTTCTGTACAGAGAATATTGGACATGATTTAAGCAATCACCCCTCCCCTCATAAAACCCAAATTTGCATAAACGAATGAAATATTGATTATGTGTAGTGGAGCTATTAATCGTTTCCGTAATTAAGTGCTAAATTGACAACAGCCCTGCCTAGGAACTCCCTTTTGCTTGGTCTTACCCAACCACTCTAACCTGCATATTGATTTTCCATGCATCCGCAACTTGTCCCAAGAATAATAAAGTTTCGCCCGACTTGCTGGCAGTTTATTTTTAATCGTACTAATAATCTATACATATAAATATAATTGTAGTGTCTGTCTGTCTGTCTGTCTGTCTGTCTTTCCGGCTTTCACGCAAAAATGGCTGCACCGATTGCAATGAAACTTTCACAGATTATTAGCTCTACCTCTGGGAGTAATCTGCTTTAGGTTTTATTTTTCTCCCCTCACGCCTTCTACCCCCTCCCATACAAAGTGACTCATTTTCAAAAACTTATAATAATCAAATTTTCATGGAAACTATGAAAGCTATTAATTTGAAATTTAAAATATATTATTTCTATTATAAATACAATCTTCAAGTATATAAATAGTTTGAATCCCCCAACTCCTTCCACCACCTCCAATACAAACTAAACTTTTTCATTAAATACTACACTCCAATTTTCTCAGTACATATAACTTTGATCGAGCTAAGATTTTGTATTAAATCCTTAATTAGCAGGGATCTTCAGAGAGAACCCAACAAAAGTGGATGTAAAAAGCGTAGGTAGCCACTTTGGACTGGTACATGGCCGGCCAAACCAGCAAAATCGTAGCCATCCTACATCGGCTGAGATTTGTTAAGAACAGGCTATGCCAAAAAGCCATTGATGTCGTAGGTATTTCGGCTACCTGTAGCAACCAACCTGCGTAACCTACTCACACATTCAAACAGTAAAATTTCGTCCCTAGCGTGGTATCTATCGTATATGATTAGCCAGCGTATCCTGCGGGGGCTATTTTAGTAAGTAAGATGTGAGGCACAAAAACAATAGATGTATTAATAGGCTGGCGATTTGGTTGGTATTCGCACCTTAGGGAAATACCATATCTTTTACGGTTTTTAAAGTACTTAGTGGGTACGACTTCTCGCTGGGTTCATTCGTTATATAGTATGTATTGTGTATTGTGTCAAACGTCAAGTGCTGCTTATGACGAAAACATAGAAAGTTTATCCAATTCAGTTTTTTCAATCATATGCTGTTGATCGTCTATAAGTGAAAAAGTCTGTTGGTGATTTTTGACATTATATTTTGATTTTTGTCAGTGAGTAATTCTAAGTAAAGGAAGTTAAAATACGTACAAGTAATTATTAATTGAAATTAAGAGAAAAATCTATTGCTGCGTTTTAATATTATATTTTGATTTTGGCAAAAGAGGCCTTACACTAATAGTGATTTCTTTTCTAGAATTTAGTTCGCAGAAATTTTTTTGGAATAGAACATAAAAAGTGCTGAACTCTCAAGAAAATATGTAAGGGTTAAAACGGGGTAACATTTTTCGCAGAAATTAGTGTAAGCAGATTATATATGAAATATACCGTACATTACTATGAAAAGCTCATTGTATCGATATTTACGCGGACGAAGTTGCGGGTATTTGCTAGTTCGAAATAAATATTTGGTGCACAATTTCGATAAATTATATGCGCACCGAGTAAATTAGTTCAGAATATTTCATGAAAAAGGACAGTTTGTACGCGAGGTGGTGGAAGGAGGACACAAATTATTTTTTTACAGTAGATTGAAATCATCATAAAAATATTATATTGCAAATTTCAGATCAATAGCTTGTACGCTTTTCGAGTGAATTCGTTTAATGTCAAATTACGAAATTGTCATTTGTCATTTTGTATGGGTGGTTGTAGAAGGGGGGGAGGGAGGGGGGGAGAGCGATTTAGCTCGTTCACGAACTTGACCTTACTATTGGTTTGGTGAATGTTTTCACAGTGCATTTCGAAATGAAAGAAAAGATTTCCGGATTCTACACTGTTACGCTTTATTATTCGTGACGTTTTGGTCTCTGCTGTTTGATAAAGGTCTCAGCAGAGACCTAAACGTCACGAATAACAAAGCGTAACAGTGTAGAATCCGGAAACCTTTTCTTTTATTTTGACCTTACTATTTTGTCAAAAACGGTGTATACAAAATTTGAACTTGCTAACTTTGGTTTATCCAGTTGTACTCCTAAGTTCGTCGTTAAGATCACATCTGGTCTGGATAATGCGCCGCAGGCATTGGCTCACGAAAGTTTGCATTTTCTTTGTAAGTCGAACGGTCAATGAAAATAAAGTCGTTTATTAGGCCACGATATCAGTATAATTCTGATTTAAGGGTACGTGACACCAAAACAGTACTTTCTTCACTAGATTACGGTCAATTCTAGTAGCTCGCGCTTGCACGCATAGGTGATCTTGAAGTAAGGTTAACCCCGGATTCGCTTGATCATAGACTAAATAATGTTTGCCTCAATCATTTTTATTATTATTTTAGTGGTGATTATTCTAGAGAAATTTCTGATATATCGCCATGGATTTCCCTTGAGCTGCTACTCGATCCCACGACTACAATCCTGCAACCCGGTTTTTCTTTTACTTTCACAATAGCCCTGCAACCCAAATCGAGCGTTGGCCTCTTGACCTTCAGGTTCCCTAACATTTCATTTGTTATTGTGAAAGGGTGGTTAGCCCTTCGCACAATCCTCTATCTACGAATTTCATTCTCGTATATTGAGGTAGTTAAGGTATAACCAAGCAGGTAGTGTGCTGGAATTATGCATTGACCGGGATTTGAACTCACGAACTTCGCATTACAGACCAACACGCTACTCACTAGGCTACATACTAGCTTTCGCTGCTCGGTAATAGTACCAGGTTCATTCATTAATTGCTCGACACTAATTTCGAACAATATACCTTAACGGCATCCAGAAATTCTACACTAATAATAATCGGCTCTTCTGACTGAATACTCCTAACTCCTAACTCTCCTGATCCTTTCCACCTCACCGATACTGGACTTACACACCAAAGAAGAATGCCTGTCGTTGATGTCATTAACAATAGTTCAAAATTTGGAGAAAAAAATTGAAGGAGTAGTAGATGAGGGAGATGTAGCCCGTTTGGAAACTCAAAGTAAATTTTTGCCAAAAATGTTGTGGAATTTTTTTTTTTAGCTCGATTGCTAAAAGCGTTCGAGAGTTATTTATAAGGCGACAGACGAGCGAATTCGGTTTCGAGTTTTTTGTGCGACAACAAATATTTTTGACCCTTGTGCGAGTCTTATTCCTTATCGTTACAATCGATAGAGTAAACACAATGCAATGTTAGATTTCAGCTGGAGTATAAAATTAAGAAATATAAAAATAGTGAATATAACAAACAGTTTTATTTTTGGCAGTTCAAAAACTTTTACTCATGTTATTTTTAGGTCCTTTTAAAACTATGGGGAATCGATGTTGAATTCCAAATAACGCAAAAATCAATTATTTCAACAGCCATGTGTCAAAACAAAAACTTGTTAAGAAAAATAATGTGTTTTAATTGTTCTACAACGAAAAATTATTTATGGATTTTTTTCATTTTGTTAAGATCTAATTATTTCGGCTTCCGGATGAAGTTAATTCTCAAAAATAAAATTAGATTGAAAACACGTTTTTTGAACTTCTAATACTTTGAATGGTGAAAATCCGTCTAAAACTGGAAGTTGAAAATTTTCGCAATCAGACAGCTCGCATTTATTTCATAATATGGGACACTTAAAAGAAATGGTCAACAAAAGAAAGAAAAATAACATGATTGTACATATCTATGAAACAATAAACTTAACTTAACTCTGTCGTGTACATTTTTCGATTTAAATCTGTGTAAAATATTATCTTATAAGTGCCCACATTTTTTCAGTCATCGCCTGCTTCAGCATTTTATTAAGCTAATTGCATGTTAACGCAATAATTAAGAAAAAATTAAGAACTAAGATAACTTCAATGGTTTCCAGCTATTAAAGCCAATATTTTCCTTCATCATTTATCATCGGATTTCGGATGCTCTCGAAAAAGCTTCGCAAAATAACTACACCGCTAATAATTGAACATAATAGTTTTTTTTTTTTTAATATAAACAATATTAACAAAATCTAGTGCCAGTGTATTAGTGTTTCAAACATTTTGAATTGCAATAAAAGAAAATTTGTAAAAAACAATCTACGGATTTCTTCAGAGCTACCAAACCGTTGAACTCAACAATACCAAGAAAGCCCGAATGGATATTGTGTTCTTCAATCGCGTTCCAAAAACAGGAAGTCAAGCTCTGATGCAACTTATGAAGGAGCTGGTGCCACGAAATAATATCCGCACTGCTCGTGATAAGGCTCAGAAATACGAAACTGTGGTCCTTGGACCGCTTCATCAGATCAACGTAGCCGAAGAGGTTGCCGAGCAAAAGGAGCCGACGTTCTACTCAAAACATGTGGCCTACATTAATTTCACACGATACGAGCTACCCAAGCCGATCTATGTGAATTTGGTGCGTGATCCTATCGAAAGGATCATCAGCTGGTACAATTATATCCGAGCGCCGTGGTACTACCAGCAATTGCAGGCAATTTTCAAAGATGTTCAAATCCCGGACAAGGAATGGATGGAAAAGGATTTTGATACATGCGTCCGGGAAAAGAATAAGCTATGCATTTTCGAACAGGATATCGTCAACGATGGTTCGTCCGATCATAGGCGACAGAGTTTGTTCTTTTGCGGGCACAATCGGGCCGAGTGCATGTAAGTATTAGTTGATCGAATTTTAGGAGTAGTCTCGAGAAATTATTGTTCGATTGTTAATTTATCAGGCCATTTAATTCACGCGCGGTCCTACAAAAAGCCAAAAGGATCGTTGAAGAAGAGTATGCAGTAGTTGGCACATGGGAGGAGGCCAACGTAACATTAACTGTTCTAGAGAATTACATTCCAATGTTCTTTAAGGGCATTACTGATATTTATTACAGTAAGTTTTCTCAGGTTTCGTACACGATCCAATTATATAATTATTTTCTTAAATTTCAAGCGAAAAAAACAAAATACGATAATGTCAATAAGAATTCGGTTAAGAAGCCGGTAAGTGAGGAAGTTAAGGAAATGCTGCGAACAAATTTAACGAATGAAATAGAATTTTATGAATTTTGTAAACGACGTTTGTACCAGCAATATAATGCACTGAAATTAAATTAGGAAATAAAATGTTATTCATGTTTTAGTGAAATAATTCCTTTGGTTTTATTTTTGAAGAACACCCAAGCCAGATATAATATCTAAATTTTTTCAAAATTTTCTAATTTTCGTAAGAAGTTTTCCTGCTTTGTAGTTTTAGATATTAAAAATATCCTTCCATCTACTTCTAAAGTGTTTTTTCTATTTAAAAAGGACAATAAAATCCGATTTAACTATGACTATTTTATGTATTTTGCATGCATACTTTCCGGGACGAAAATCAGGTAGTTAGTGTGCTCTACAGTCATTCACAAAATCTATCTAATACGCGAAACATTTCACAGCTGCAAAGTCTCAACGCCCGAGCTCTGAACAATACAGCGCGAGCAGAACTAGAAATCGTATTTTTCAACCGCGTTCCGAAAGTCGGCAGTGAAACATTGATCGAACTTATGAAGCGTTTAGCACCGCTGAATGGATACACGGTAGTACGGGAACCGCCTAGCAAACAGATCTTAGTTAGCATGGGACCATTACAGCAAATGGATATGGCCGAGGATATCGTCGATATGGAACAACCGGCTGCCTATGTTCGCCACGTGAACTTTGTAAATTTTACAAAACTGAATCTTCCGCGACCGATCTACATAAATATGGTTCGTGATCCGGTCGAACGCGTCATTAGCTGGTTCTACTATGCTCGAGCACCTTGGGTATTCGTCCAACGTCGAATGAACTTCCCGAATTTGCCGCTTCCTAAGATCCCGTGGCTGAAAAAGGACTTCGAATCTTGCGTTCGATCGGGCGACATCGAATGTAATTATATTGAGAATTCGGATATAGAACACGTGAGCGATCATCGCAGACAGACCCTGTTCTTTTGTGGACATTCGCGGAAGGATTGTCTGTAGGTATAAATCTCTGTTCATGAAAAATATAAGTCCTGACGAAAATGTGGACGAATGTGTAATTTCTAGGCCATTTAATTCCGACGGAGCTTTACAAATTGCTAAAAAGAATGTCGAATCGGAATACGCAGTGGTTGGAAATTGGGGAGATGTAAATATTACGTTAACCGTTTTAGAGCATTACATTCCTCAGTTCTTCAAAGGAGCCTTAAATGTTTATAATTGTAATTGTAATTGTTATTTTTGTTTTTTAAGTCAAATTAAAATTTGTAATTTTTTTTGTTTTAAGCAGCGGAAAATGGTGGACTAAAAAATAATGGAAATAGTTTAAAACCACAAATCAAGGAGGAAATTAAAGAGATAGTTCGTCGAAATTTTACTCGCGAAATCGAATTCTATCAGTTTTGTAGGCAGAGATTGCATAAACAGTATTTGGCTTTGAGACTTGATAAAAATTTGGAGTATTAGATGAATTATTTCATATGATCGAATAAAAACATAAATTTTTCATGAAATTTTGTAGTGTATTATAAATCTGTAAATTTTTAGTTATTGCAGCACTTAGTTGTGTAGCTGTGCGCTCCACATGCACATTATTTGCCGTTATTTTGATATCTTCCCATACTAAATTTATGACCAATTGTGTAAATAAGTTAATTGATTATTAGCCCGAAATTTTGATTTTTTCATCTCCACTGCCTTTGCTAACAATCTGAAGATCCCAGTAAATAGTAGGAATGTAGATTTGATAGATAGCTTCAACTTTTAGAGACTATAATATCTTTTATTTATTTAAGTTTGTGAACAATTTTAATGAAAAAATCATTTGTCTTGCATGGCCGTGCCATCCGCATATGCAAATTAGATGTAGGAGCGAAATTATAATCTTCCACTTCCTTCTTCGGGATTGCGCTTAAAAAAACTATTTCTTTCCTAAGACCCTATGAGAGCGCTTAACAGGGCGTGTATACGAAATCGAATATTTGAGAGAAAATGTAGTGTTTTATCAATTTAGACGAAGCTTTTGGAAACCTTAAATATCTTTTTCGCATATCCTTATATCACAACCATATTGAAGGAACTAGATTAATGGCAATGCGATTGGAAGAATGATTTTTAAGTTATCAACATTTTCATGCAGGAAGTTTTCCAAACATATAAAAATCAGATTCTTATGGTTACAAAGCTTCCTAAACTTCAAAGTTCTTATTAATAATATTACATTCGGAATTAGCTATTTTTTGCTGAAAAGCTTGATTTTGATTTGAAATTTTTTGTAAATGAAATTTTTTCGGCAATGTTTGCTTATTAGTATAAAGATTGATTTATTGTGAGCCGAAAAAAAAATTAATAAAAATGACGTAATCAATTTGATCTTATGACCATTTAAAAATACATCGAATTTTCATAGCCATTTTTTTCTAGCCACCTAATGGCCATCAAGCTAATCAGATGGCTCCTTGTCAGCTAATTTATCACTACTAGAACTATTCTGAGCAATTCGCATAATTTTTCGATTCAAGATTACCTCATCTTCAACGAAAAAGCCTTTTCGGTATATTCAACTCCTTAACAGGAAATCGGTTGATTTCCTTCGTAGCAGTTCCCGCTCCTGATGAATATTATTATGAATTCAAGTAACTACATATATCTTCTAATACTTCAGATACCTTTAAAATTATTGAAATAGAATTAAAATTTCATTTGATAATAATTCAAGCTAGCCTAGTTGGTAGCTTGTTGGTCTACAATGCGAAGTACCCGTCCCGTGGGTATATCTTGGACACTTCAATATGCGAAAATGAAGAGAATAGGGTTGTGGGAAGAACTAACAATCTATACAAATAAATATTATTGTAGTGTCTGCCTGTTATTTGTTTATAAATGGCTAAAAGTTAGAATTTTGCTTTATTTGGACAATAACTAAGCAGAAACACACATTTTTAAAAAAATTTCTCTGTGTGTCTGTCTCTCTGTCTTTCCGGCTTTCACGCAAAAAAGGCTGAACCGATTGTATTAACAGATTATTAGGTGTGCCGCAAGATGTAATCTGCGTTCGGTATTATTTCAATAGCCCCACGCCTTCTACCCCCTCCTATACAAAATGACTCATTTTCAAAAATATATAATAATCAAATTTTCTTGAAAACCATAGCAGCGAATAATTTGAAATTTAACATATATATTATTTTTACCATCAATCTGATCTATAGTATGCAAATTATTTGAATCCCCCCACTTCCACCACCTCCCATATACACTGCACTTTTTCATAAAATACTATAAACCAATTTGCTCAGTACGTATGAAATTTATAGAGATCAAATTTTGTACTAATTCCTTCCTTAGTATTATAATTAATATCGGGGATAAGTAAATCGATTAGCTTCTTCCCTATTACCCCCTCTCATACAATGTCACACAATATCACATCTTTTCGAAAATTCGATTTTCTTGAAAAGTATGAAAGTTAATGATCTGAAATTTAAAATATATCAATTGCATGATGATTATAGTTGTTTCTCAAAAAAACACTAAGACCCCCACTTCTTCGACCACCTCCCATACCAACTGCACATTTTCATTAAAAGCAATGCAATCATTTTCTCAGTATTTATTCAATTTTTGAAGCTTAAATTTGGCACAAAAGATTTTCGTAGCTACTCTAGCATAATGTGAAGCAAATTAGTTCAATGCAGTCACCCCTGCTAACAGTCCTCATACAAAATTTCTTAAGATCACAAAAATTTAGATTTCATCAATCAATTTCACAATCGTAGTCCTGTTATGTTTTTAATGTTGTTTTATTTGAGCTTTTTTTTAATTGACAAAAGCTACAACTGTTCGCATGTCCTTAATGCTCTTCAATACGTATATGATCCCGAATCACGGGATTGATTTGATCATGATCCTGTTCCATACAAATGTGAGTATCATGGTTTTATTCTTAATAATTTATGGTTCTGATTCAAACAAAATACAAAGCGTTGTTCTCAAAAAATGCTCATTATTACGATTCTTACGTGGACAAAGTCGCGGGGTATCGCTAGTAACAAATAAAATGTTAAGGAACCTGAAGATCAAGAGGGCAAAGCCAGATTTCGGCTGAAGTACCATTAAATAAGAAGAATTCAAGTAGAAATTATTTTCAATCCAAAAATTTATTTTTCTGTTATGTTGAATCGCGATGGTCTTGTAGCTACTCAAATCTTAAGCTTTTAGTTCCTTTTAAGCTTTTGGTGGATAACACTTGGACTGGTGTTGTGACTGACTATTTGGAAATAAGTGGTCGAGTTGTCTTGAAGGTCGGCTTATATTTGAAAATTTATCCCTTAATAATACTGTAGATGAAATCTGAGAGTTTTGTAAGTTTGATCTAAAGCTTAGAACGCCTAAAAATAGTGATGGATAAGTTAATGACAGAGTCGCAAAGGGTATAGAAATATTTGTTACCGATCAAAAATCACGAATCCGGCTATCCGTCCGTCCGTTCGTCTATTCGCTCTCTAGCTTTTGAATGCTTAAAAATCGGTAGTTCAAATTTTGTACACGTTATTTTGGTGAAAAAGTAAGGTGAAGTCCGTGAATGGACCAAACCGCTCCACCCCTTCTACCCCTCCCATACAAAATGACACAATTTTGGAATTTGACCATAAACGAATTTTCTCGAAAAGTTTGAAAGCTATTGATCTGAAATTTAGGAAATGTTATTTTTATTATGATTTCAATTTACTGTTTCAAAATTATCTGAATCCCATTAGTCCTTCCACCACCTCTCATATAAACTGCACTTTTCCAAGAAATACTGTAAACCAATTCACTCAGTACCTATAAAATTAATCGAACTGAAATTTTGCACAAAATATTTTTTTAAGAAAAAAAATTAGACGATTAAATGCACCCCTTCTACTCCCTCCCAAAAAATAAGACATAATTTCACAACTTTACGAAAAGTCGTTTTTCTTGAAAAGTAGGCATGCTACGGATCTGCAATTTAAAACTTGTCAATTGAATGATGTGTACAGTTATTTCAGAAAAAGTCATTTGTAACTCCCCACTTCTTTTACCATCTCCCATACAAACTGCACAATTTCCCTAAATTCAATACACTAATTTTATCGTTAACTTTTTACTTTTGAATCTTAAATTTTCAATAAGACATTTTGATAGCAACTCTGGCGTGATATGAAAAAATTAGTTTAATGCCGTCAACCTTTTTGCTGCTTCCCACTCTCCTCGGTCGGTCGGTGTTAGTTGCATCTGTAAATGATTTCGCAATCTCGTGAAATTTGTATGGGAGGTGGTAGAAGGAGTGCGGTGGAATTTTTTCAAAATTGATTTCAACTATAACAAACAAAAAAAATTGAAAAATTTGGTTCATTCAGCTTTCCTAGTTTCAAAGAAAATTGCAGAAATGTATTTTTCGAAATTGTGCATTTGTTTGGGGGTAGTGCATTTGTATTGGGTGGTGGTAAAAGGAGTGGTACTGTCATTTGCAGAAATATAGATTGGATTGAGAGTAGACGACAGAAGATCGTTAATAAGAACTGTGAAAAGAGTTTTAGGTAAAACAGAGCCTTGAGGAATGCTGGAATCTATCTGTTGAGAAGAAGAAGTAACGACATCTTTTACTATTCGTAGAGTGCGCTCAGACAGAAAACTCTCAATTCATTGAACAAGGATACCATTAAGACCTAAGGCTCTAAGCTTAACTATGGGACATTCGGACCAAACTCTGGCAAAATCTTTTGCAATGTCAAGTGCAACAACTTGACTTTTGCAGTGTTAATGTTGCATTAGTCCCAAAGTTATGTCAAGTAGACCAAAAGATTTTCCGTTGACCTTCCAAAACGGAACCTATACTGATGACTAGGTGGTTATCCTCGATGTATTGAACGATTTTGCGATTAACAGCAGTTTCCATTGTCTTAGAGAGCACCGAGGTAATGGCCATTGGGCGGAAGTTGGTGCAGTTCGTTTTGCTTCCTTTGTTGGGAATTGGTTGATCATTCGCAACTTTTCACATACGTCGAAAGCTTAGAAAAATAGAAAAATTGCGAAGAAGTTTAGGTATAGATGAGATGCGCTTTTTCGAGTAATTGGGGAATACCATCTGGACCAACAGACTTGTAAATACTGAACTCTTGAAGGATCCTAGAAATATGTTAAGTCTGGTGCGAAAATATAGTGTGAGCAGCATTTTCATAAATTTCACCCCCGCTGACCCCGCGTTGCAGGCGGCGCCAGAGTTCAGTGGCGCCAGGGAGCGGTGAAACCTAAAGGAAGTTGAAAGCAAGTTATACTCGAATTTTAACAGTTGTTTTTAATAAGCGTAAGAATATTTTAACCAGAAACGAAGAGCTCTTTTTGGTGATTCTTCCAAAAGAATAATTTTGTATATTTTCCTTTTCCACTTTGCCACAAAAATCCCACTGCGGATCCAAACCTACGTCATAGATTGTGCAATAGGATATCTCAGAGTCGGGCAGCACCTCCTGCTGGTTATTTGATAGCTTTGGGGTGGAACAAAAATGACCCGAAGAAGAACCCATCCTTGTTTAGTGCTGCAAGAAACAATTGATAGGATTATGGGAGATGTGTGAACTCTACATGAAGTTGATCAGCAGCCCATGGAGTTCTTTATGAATATTTACTCTCTTCTCTAAATAAAAAAAGAAAGAAATTTCAGAAAAAAAAACTATCGAATAAATCGTATTCCCGCAATAATTTGTACAGGCTCCTAAAGCACCGCATAAAAGTTTTAACACAAATTATCGTAAAAAAATATAAAAGATAAATTGAAAAAAAAAACGATATTTATTTCATAACAATATATTATATAAAAATCCAAAAAAAAAAATCCAAAGCGAAAAACTAAACCTAATCCAAAAATACTTCGATGAGGTTCCATACTTCCGTCCTCTGCTCGCTTATAGTCTCAAAACGACAGCTCCCGGGCAAAATTCTCTGCTTTCGTTTTGACGGATAAAAACCAATTTTTCTCCATTCCCATCAATTATTTTTGGCGCCAAAAACATGTACAGCCGTGCTGCCCTAAACAAATTCGTCTATGTTTTTTTCGTGCATTACAAAATTTTGACTTGCTGTTGTTGTATTTTTACACCCAATCATGCGATACTCTAGATAAAATAAATAGGAAAGACTTTAATGTACCCGAAAATATGGCATCTCAAAATCGTCCGAACGAGATATGCATGTTTCGGATTGAATTTAATATTTGCACCTTTCACAATTTTTAGGGATATTGTATATTGTCTTCCAGAAATTATGGCATTTGTATGAGCAAATGGAAGGTTTTAGTTGATTTTGGAACTACTTATCAACATTGCAACCACCATGCTTTGCTCCAATTTTTTGCTCTGGAAATGTTTCGGTCGGAAGGGGGTGGGGAGTGGGGCTGCTGCTCTTAGTTACGTTATTGGTGGGCAGTGAGACGTTAGAGTCTTTTGGCATGGCTTTTTGTGAATGTTCCACACCAAGGTCACTTTATTTTGGACTCCTGTGACCACAAAGCGTACAAAGCCATCAAAAACAAATAACTACTACTAACTACTGCAGATGGATAATCAATATTTGTTATTTGTAAGTAGTAGTTTTAGAGGTGTTATGTCTAAAATATTATTTTTTTGATAATTAACATTAATTTGTTAGTATGCCTCTAGATTTCAAGTGTTTCGCTTCAATATTTTGAAACCTTTGTTCACTTGAAAATGTTGCATTAAGGGGGCCTTTGACTGCATTGTTTGAAAGAAGCGAATTAATGCTTGACTAAATTCTGATGGGATTAATTTTAAACGAACTACTCGAATAGATGCAGCGCTTTGAATACATAAAAAGCTAATTAGAGATTAAAAATAACAATAACAAAATAATCTAAGATTTATGATGACAGACTTAATATTCACTTATCACAAAAGGCTTCACTTAAAGATTATAATTATTTTTATACTCAATAAATCAATTATTTTCTATCTATTGCTATACAATACTGATATAATCCAATCAAAAGAACTATAAATTATTAGTATTGCGATATTTTAAATCTTTCATGTATACCCATATAGCACTGAAATTAATAGGACCTGAATTCGTTAAAATTTGGTAAATATTAGTTTAACTTTTGCTCAATGAAGGATCTGATTACTGTCAATATTATTGTGTTTTTTCGACCATGACCATAAAATCAAAAAACAGAAAAAGACTTTAAAAAGATTTCTTTTCACACTTATAAGTGGGTGGTGAAATTCGCAAGTCATTGATCAATAAATTTATGATGCAATATTTCAAGCATAGTTTATTATGTGTTTATATAAAGTGTTGACTTTGTCAAATGTGATAAGTCCAATTCATTTCATCAAATTGATTTCAGTCGTTAATATTGATGATAAATCTTATATAATGAAACATTTTTTTTTTGTAAAAGATTGGATTTACGTGATTCATACAATTTTTGATATTTCTTTACTGGAAGTTTCAATATTCAAAAAAAAAAAAAATTAAGATTTCTAAAACCTAAAATGCTGTGAATTAGCATTTTTCATTTATATCTCTTAATGAAAATTGTGGGAATTTAGAAATCTTTTACCAGTGACACATAGCGCAGCTAAATTATAACTTAGGCCTAAATTATCATTTAGCGGCTATGACTCATACGCCAATTTAACTAAATGAACACAAATCACTAGCGAAATCATTTTATTTCTCATATAATGTAGGCTTTAATAGTTTTTTCGTGCTAGAAAGAAGAAGAAAAGTTATTTTATTACAGCTCTGACTTATTTAAAATTTGTGAATCATGATTTAAACGTCCAGCTATGAAAGATGGCTTGCAAGCGATTCCAAAACAGGACTAAGGATCGTTATTCTTCTTTTGTTTGCCTATTGGCTATAAAATTCAACTTTTTAAAAATATGACAGATAAGTAAGTGGCTCTTCTTAATTAGCAAAGTGCTATGTGTCATAAATCTACTAATGATGAAGACCAGCTAAGTTATGAATTAATATAATTTGGACCGCTATGTGTCACTGTCAAATTACCGAGACTATCGAAAATAACGTTTAAGGGGTGTTTTTTCGAAAATATATTACGTTCAATTACATCTTTGTTCTTAAAGTTAATTTAACGCATATCGCCAAACAGCAACTTTTGTATAGGAGGCGAGAAAAGTGCCACTTGAACAGATTTTTCAGAAGTAGTTAAAATCTGTATAGAAATGATTCGGTTCAAATTTTGGATTAGTAACTTTTATACTTTTCAAGAAAAGGATATTATAATAAAGTCATGAAATTATGTTATTTAGTATGAGAGGGTTGGAAGGAATTTAATGATTTGGCTCGTTCACGAACTATATGTTAATTTTTACCTGAAAATGACCTGTACAAAATTTGAGCCTTCTAGCTCAACGTTTTCTCAAGCCAGAGGGTGAACGGACGGACAGATGTACAAAGGAACGGATACCCAGTTTGGAGATTTTCATGTTATAATATGAAATTCTGTATTTTTATTTTTTTTCTTCCGATCCTTGCTTCTTAGCTTTACAAACTTTAGAGCAAATTTATAATACTCTCATCACTTGTACGGACTTTTCAAAATTATACAGATTCAGAACTAAGTAATAATTTAGTAACTCGATTTTCTTGGTACGTATAAAAGTTACTGATGTGAAATTTACCACGCATTATTTTAATTTTTACAAAAATTACTAAAACCTTGTACTCCTTCTGCCACCTCCTATACAAACTGCAAGATTTCCTGAATTGAATGACATCACTTCTCTCAGTTCAAATCAAATGGACGTAGTGCAAATTTGGAGTAAAATATTTTTGTAGGAACTGTAGTAAAATGTGAAAAAAACCAAGTTCATTCCAACAAACCTTCTACCATCTCAAACAAAAGTCGCTGTTTAACCATGCCTTCATGCTCATATTCATCGCAAAGTATTCTTTACTTTTGCGTTATTGATGAAGCAAAAAATCTCTGCACCCCTAATACAAAATATAATAATATTTTAAATTATTTATTTCGATATAAAAGCTGAAATTTCAATTGCTCTTAATCACTATAAAATTCATATTTAGACATGCGGTCAAGCAACATTTTAGCATTAAAATATTACAACAAAAATCACAGCTTACGCTACGAAAAATCCAAAGACTAGCTTGTCTTGGAATTAGAGCAGCAATGAAAACCTGTCCTACTGCGGCAATGGAAATGTTCCATCCTTCCGATTCATCTCCATATAAAGAAGGAGGCAATCAAAGGGATGTTACGCATACAGAGGGAAAACAAATACAAATCAGGGGATTTCAGAGGCCACCTCAATGTCCTAAGAAATCCAAAAAAATTGAGGTACTAACCTCCACATTATCGGAGACTATGCTATTCAGCTTTGAAAGCCCTTCAAAGTTATAATCAGAGAATGCAAGGACTGGTCATCCAAGCTACCTGAAATTGAAGAGGAATCAACCATCTTGTATACAGATGGCTCGCGCACCTCTGAGGGGAATGGAGCCGGAGTTAAAGGTCCTAACTTCTCGGTTTCAAAACCACTCGGAAAAGAACCTACAATCTTCTTCTTGAACTAATTGCAATGGAGCTATGCATCCAGAAGAATATGAGGAGGGCTCATCGCAATAAAACTATTTATATCCTATCGGATAGTCAGGCGGTTCTCAAAGCTCTAGCATCCAAAAAACACGGGTCGAGGATAGTTTATGACCGCTTTCAAAACCTAATCATCTTGGGAAAATGGAACAACGCAACCTCAATGTGGGTCCGAGAACTTATCGGAATTGAGGGAAGTTAAGAGGCTGATCGCCTAGCAAAAAACGGCCCAGAAACAAATTTTATTGTACCAAAGCCATTCTGTGGAAAGCCAATACTTAAAAAGTAGGTTGAACAAGAGCATAAAGTCTACTGGAATAGATTTCAAAGTTTATCACAAGAAAAAAAAACCAAAGTGGAGGATATTCTAAAATTCAGCAAGTGATATTAGTACTCCAATCCTCCTAATAACCAAAATACCTCAAAAATATGAATTTAGCTGAAACCGACATCTGCGACCTCTGTCTCGAACACTCAGAACCGTCAGAACACATCCTATGTCACTGTGAAGCAGTAGCGAGGTAAAGACATAATCTTTTAGGAACAGGTCTCCTTACTACCGTGGAACTAGCCAACATGGCTCCCTTGAAGATACTCACATTAACCAAAGCTGTCGAGTTGAGGTAAAGTAAAGGGGCAATAAACGCATAGTAGTTCGGAAAGGTCGCAGTGCTCTCACGTGTTCCACAAATAAAAATAACATTTTACCTTAACGAGCGTACAAATCATTTCAGATAAAACCAACAAAATATGTCTGGGCTTCGGGGTATGTCAGTGGAGTTTTTAAAAGTTACTGCAATCCACGCAAAAAATTTGTATTTTTTGACAGGGATATGTCTCAACCAAAAATTTTAAGCATCAAAAATATGTTACCGTGAGTCTATCTCACTAATAGGAGCAATAATCTCTACTGAATAGTAATCAAATAAAATATTCAGTCCACTCACTATGCCCATACTGAAATGAAACTAATGCCAGGCACGCAGAACTATGGTCAGCGGTTTGTTCAGATTCGGTATGAAAATTTTGAGTGAAATTAGAACGGTGTTTATTTCGCAGAGCGGCCGAATTTTCGTCGACTTTTATGCTTGGAAGTGTACTATGTAGAGTCAGTTGGAGCAAGAGACGATTGACGATATTGCTGGGCTGTTGAATATGAGCACGCGAGTTGTGGTCAATGAGCGGAGATTATGAGCTTCGAGATTTATTGAAAAAGTTTCAAATACCCAAAGCAACATGTTTGTGACCGAATGTTGATTGAAGCTTTAAAGTTCATAGATCAAGGAAAAGGTCAACCAAAGTTTTAAAGGTTTGAGTTCAAGCTAAGCTAATGAGTTTTTAGGCATAGTACAGTATAACACTTTTATTGTTCCCCTAATACCACAAAAAATGGTAAGAAGAGATATAAAAATAGACTTTAACACAAATAACTCACTCATTAAGCTTAGCTTAGACTTGATCCGTCATTTTATTTAATTATGTTTATTTTTTCTATAAACTACAAACGTATGGTATTGATACATCTGTAGTTTACAGAAAAATTAAAAATTTGAATTTTGTTGCAATTGCAATACTTTCCATATTGAATCGTTGTTTTTGGTCTCCCTTTTGCCCACTAACCTCTCCAACATTCTTACCTTTTCTTTCCCATCGACGCATACCTTTGTTTTTGTGCCATAAGTTTCACTTCACCCGTGAGTTCTGACTCACTACATTTTTTTTACTACTGCTCCCTACTGCTCGGTTGAGATTATGAGCGCCTGTTTGTCGGAGCTCGTTTTGTGAGATTTTCACTTGTCGGCTGCCCGAGTTTTGAGTTTTATGTTGTTGTTGTTGGACTCAGCGTCGACGATCGCGTTTCGAGAAGGAGAACAGAACACCAGAGGATGCTCAGGATCGCGCGAAGAAGTTATAGAAAGGATGGGGTAGTCTTAAATGAGAGTCCATCTTTCTCACAATTATGTCTATATGTATGTATAGTATTTAAGCAAAATTTTTCGAGTTCGTTTGTATCGGTTGTGTAGCTCCAAAATTTTAAGCCGACTTAATGCTTGAGTAGCGTAAGAGTAAGCGAGAAAACGAATTACGTAGCAGTGACACCATTTAGTACAAGTACTACAAAAATTGAAAATTGTCAAGAATCCCTTAACCAATATATACATACATATCCATGTTCCTTTTATACTTCCATGCAGCTGGGGTCGTTTACACCTTTTTTAGTAAGTTTGTATACCATAGATATATTTCGAGTACAATATTTGGTCCATGTTTCTTGTTGGGCAAAATAAATTTAATTCTGAATTACAAGATTTCAATTGCATTTAAACTTCTCTACTCAAAGTTGAGCTCCAGATCTATTTGTCCATTTTCTATGATCAATTAGTCAATCAATTTCCTATTAAGACCCCACCACAAGGGTATAGGATAGAAATAGTTCTCTTCCATCAAGGCGCGATCCTGAGCATTGACCTTCAGTTATCGATATCTCTTGTTTATTCCACTGGCTTCTTACTCAACTGCTCGCTTCCATGTACTATATGGTCGACCGACCCGACCTTGAGGATTGTAGTCCAAAGTTTGTTTGGCTGTATTTTACTCCGATTTTCTCAAAGTGTGCCATTTTCACCTTTAAATTTCTGTGCTTATTTGAGTATATCCAGTTGTACTCCAAAGTACGTAGGTAAAGACTTCTGGCCAAAATATCTCTGAAATGCGTCGGAGGCATTGATTGATTTTTAAATCTTTGACTTCTAGAAGGAGACTTGAAATACTATCGGTAAAAGGCAGCGTGATCCGGAAAGATGATGGTTTTCATCATTCGTGAAATTATGCAAACTCTAAAATTTGTTATGTAAATATGATTTATCTCGTCTGATTACACTGTAATAAAATTTTCAGTTAGGTGAAGTAACTAAGTATTACTATAAGGGTAAAAGTTCATTTAGTCCCAGAAATTTTAGCTGAGCGAGATAAAAGTGACGTTGGATATGTCACTAAGTACGGAAGGTGCAACTTATGATTGGAAATACGGAAATACCTATAAATTTTGTAGCTTTGTTGTAGCGAGAGGAATTGCTAAATAAATTAATTATAGGTTGTAAAAGGCTCCAGCTAGGATGTTGCCAAGTGGGTAGCGTGTTAGTCTACAATGCCAAGGCCGTGAGTTCCCGGCCGATGCATAATTCCAGCACACTGCTTGCTTGGATACACCTTGGTCACCTCAATCTACGAAAAATGATAAATTCGAGGATAGAGGGTTGTGCGAAGATCTAACAAACCTTCCACAATAAATAATGAAAAACATTAAGGAATCTGAAGGTCAGGAGGCCAAAGCCCGATTTGGGCTGTGGTGTTATTGTAGATAGATAGATAGATAGATAGAAAAGACTCCATCACACGACTCTAGAATACACTTGAGTCCTGTGACAAGAAAGTCGAGTAAAAATTAAACATGATCAACAGATGATATCAATAATAAATTGTTAAATATTCAAAAAAAAAAAATCAAAATATCTGTCGATTCAACTAGCGACATCAGCATGAATTGATAATTTTATTTCAATATATCTGATGTGGGTTGTAGAAAAGTGTTCCGGTGATTGCCTCCACTCTGCATATCCACTCGATTTCGATCAGATATACTCGTAAACATGTAAGAGGCGCTGAATTGTAATAATTAACTCATTAATGAAATTTAAAATTATCCTATCACCGAAGAATCCAAACAAAGTTCATACCATACTATTAAATCTATAATTTAAAATCAACCACTATCGCACTAAATATTTCGCGCTTTTTTATTCTTTGGCCTTTTTCACAAACTGTTTGCATTATTTAAGTTCTCTGCCAGGCATTCATTTCGCATGAGTTTCTTCATAATTCTGTTCTTAAAAAAATTCTAAAAAAAAAAAATAAATCGCTAAAACAAAATAACATACAGATGTCTAGTCTGACACCATCGACGTTAAACAATACACGCTACGCTGGAATGGAAATCCTGTTTTTCAATCGCGTCCCGAAAGTTGGAAGCGAATCAATGATGGCACTTATTAGGCAATTGGGTCAGAAAAATACTTTCGATGTACGAGCCAACGGTCCGGAAAAGGGAATTCCACAACTTCTTACGTTTGAACGCCAGCAAGAATATGCCATCGAAGTAGCCAGTTTTTCCGAGCCTACGGCATACATGCGACATTTCAGCTACATGAATTTCACCAATTTTCATTTGCCGCGACCGATTTACGTCAATCTGGTACGCGATCCGGTTGAACGATTAATCAGCTGGTACTATTACATTAGAAATCCATGGTATTTAGTAGTGCGGAAACAACGTTTTCCCGATATTCAGATACCGAAACCGGAATGGTTCAAAAAAGATTTCGAAACATGCGTTTTAACTGGCGATCCGGAATGTTTGCATGTGCAAGGATCAATTTTGAATGGGGCCGGACATAAGCGTCAAACGTTATTTTTTTGCGGACATTCGAAACAGGATTGTTTGTAAGTTGAATTTGAATTTAGGTAGAGAAAAATTCAAACATTCATTTTTATGCCATCATTGATCTTAGACCATTCAATTCGGTTAAAGCAATGCAAATTGCCAAACATAATGTGGAAAAGGATTATGCAGTGGTTGGATCATGGGAGGATACGAATATTACTTTGGCAGTGCTAGAGCATTATATTCCGCGATTTTTTAGGGGAGCTAAGGAATTGTTTGAGTGTAAGTAAAATAGTTTTCTACTTCTGGAGAATGGATGTAATTCTTAAAATTATTTTCTAGTAAATAAAGCAGTTCTCACATCGACCAATAAGAACAAGGCAAAGCCATTTGTAAGTGAAGCTGTCAAAGATTTAGTTCGACGAAATTTCACCAATGAAATAGAGTTTTATCAGTTTTGTAAGCAGCGTTTATATAAGCAATATTTAGCTTTAAAAATTAATGAAAACTTTAGATGAATTTAGTCAAAAATACAAACCGCTTTTTCATTTTGTTCGTTCATATTTTGTACGGACTATATCTAAAGGAAACTATTTCAGATTAAGAAAATTAGGTAAGTATTATCGTACAGCATATTTTATGGGTTCGTTTGCGAAGAAGCCAAGCCAATCCAAATACGACGTTGTTCTCTGTCCAATTCTCGAACCAGCCGAACCCAATTTTTACCATATCCCCCTATTGAAACAAAGTAGTAAGTTGTATTCTACGCCGTATAATGAAATCACAATTTTCTAATCGAATCGATTTCTTTTCGTAGATGCAAACCTTAAACTCGCACGAGTTGAATAACACACGAAAATCTGGAATGGAAATTGTATTCTTCAATCGCGTTCCAAAGGTCGGCAGTCAGACTTTTATGGAACTTCTACGGCGGCTGTCTATTCGCAATGAGTTCGAGTTTCATCGTGATGCTGTCCAACGTGTCGAAACTATTCGCCTCGGAAACGCACAGCAACAGGAACTGGCCGAAGTTATTACCGATCTTCCCGAACCTTCGGTCTTCATTAAACATGTTTGCCACACGAACTTCACTAAATTCAGTTTGCCCACACCGATTTACATTAATGTCGTTCGAGATCCAATCGAGCGAGTTATTAGTTGGTTTTATTATGTCCGAGCACCTTGGTATTTTGTTGAAAGGAAAGCCGCTTTTCCAGAGCTACCGCTACCCGATCCTGCTTGGCTGAAAAAGGATTTCGAAACATGTGTACGAATGGGCGATAAGGAGTGTACTTTCACACAAGGAGTCACTCATGAAGGTATCGGCGATCATAGGAGGCAAACACTATTCTTCTGTGGTCATGACTATGAGTGCACGTAAGTAGTTTTTGAGATAAGAAATTTTTTTTTTCGTTCCTGAAAATGTTTGGTTTGAAATATTTTTGAAGAAACAATCTTTTTTTTTTACTTTATTATTTTAATAATAAAGTATTGTAATCGACTTGGAAAAAAAATTGTTTTTCCGTTTTTCATCACTAAAATAGCCTAAAAATGCAAAAAAAAATCCGTCTGTCTGTACGCCGTACGCCGTACGTCGACGTGCACGCTCAGCGCACATTAACTCCCAAACACTTCAAGGTAGAAAGTTCATTTTTTGGGGGATTGTAGATAGTTGCAGATCTCAGAAGGATACCCATTTTAGGGGTGTACGGGTTCAGGGGGAGGCGGGAGACCGCTTAAACCGAAAAATACGAATTCAAATATCTCAACCATGGTTACAGCTAGGAAGCTAAAAATCAACATACATATAGAAGAGTTTGTGGGACAACTTTTAAAAATAATTTAATTTTTTATCCATTGGGGTGCAAAAAGGGGGGGCTAAGAACCAATTGTCGGCCGAATTTTTTTCTTCAAATGATTATATCTTCGAAATTACTTACCATAAAAAATTGATATTTGAGACCATTAAGATGGCATATAGATCTACTAGAATCAGTTTAGATAGAAGCTAATTACTGTAAGGGAGAGGGTCAAGGCGGGTGCAAAGAAAACACTTAAGAATGAATATCTCGACTTAAGCTATGTAATTGAAACTTGAAACGTATACTAAGCTTTAATAGTGAAATATGAAAAAAAAAATATATTGGCACAATAGTAGTGGGGGCAAATGGAGAGCATTTCAAAAATGGCGCACTTTCCAAATCGGTATATCTCAAAATTGAGTACAAATATTAAATCAAAAATTTTTCAGATTATAGAAATGTATAGTCTTTAATTTTGGTAAAAAAATTGAGTTGGGGATGTAAGGGAGGGAGGTGGAAAGCAAAAATGAAAATTATAAGTGATTTTTTTATGGCTCTGGTAAAAGATACAAAGTTTAAATTTTGCACGTCGACACATCTATTTGATTTACACAGAAAAAAAAATAGTAATTTGTTCCAAAATTGTTATGCACCGAAGTGGGGGTCTAATATGCACAAGGTGTTTCATGTGCAATGAAAAAAACACATAAACTGAAAATTTTCAAATAAAATTTTTAGGTAGAAACTTGAAAATTTGCAAAATGCATTTAAAAAAATCTCTAAAAGTTTGAAATATTAACTGGTCGAATATCTTCAAAACTTCTACCCCCTCCCATAAAAAATTATTTTTTCGACCATTTTTAAGAAATCAATTCTCACTTAACTATTAAAAGCTATCAATTTGAAATTTTGCACAAAAACTTACAAAAATAGTTGAAATAAAATTACGTTAAAAGTTTTGAAATCGCACTTTCCCTTCTACCCCATCCCACACAAAAGTATGATTTCGACCAATTTCATTAAATCAACCAATAACCAACAAATTCAAAGCTACAAACTTGAAATTTTGTACAAGCATCTAATATGAGAAAGGAAAAAAAATTGCGTCACAAATTTTACGATTCCTCTACCTCCTCTACGCCGTCCAATACAAAAGTATGATTTCGTGAATTTAGAATTCACCGAATCCAATGAAAAAAAAAACTTTTCTGGAATATATTTTCAAAACGAGTAGATTTTTCCTATTTGGCGACGTTCATTTTCTGTGATACCCCGTAGCAAAAGGGACCTTTTTTCAATGGCACTACAGCCCATGTTGGGCCCCTTGAAGTTTAGGTTTCTTAACATGTTTATTTTGTATTGTGGAATTATCATTAGCTCTTCGAATAACCCTCTATCTGCGAATTTTCATATTCGCAGATTTAGGTGACCCAGATATACCCACGTAAGTAATGTGCAAGAATTATAATGTATCGATCGGGATTTGAGCTTCAGACCCAGGCACCTTATACTGCCAAAGGTCGAAACCGAGCTTTGGACAAAATTTAAAAATAAAATTTTGCAGAGAACGGTTAAAAACTGCGAGAAAAAATCAAAAATTGGCGAAGCTATGATACATAGAATATTGGAGTTAAAAAGAGTAGCTTTGAGATAATTGATATTGAAGTTTCACGATGTTCCGGATGCATTAACTGTCAAAATCATTCCAAATAAAGCTCTCCTTACTATTTTTTTTACCCCCTAACTCCCCGACCAAAACTCGTATTGTGGCTTATAATTAGCATTTTGCTTTGGCAATATAAGTTCCATTTTGTCATATGGTGCGTCACATTTATATATTTATGTTATCTGTGGTGTTTTATCAAACTATCAGCAGAGACCGAAACGTCGCGAATAATAAAGCGTGACAGTGTAGCATCCGGAAATCTTTTCTTTCAATTCGAAATGCACTCTGAAAACATTCACCAAACTACTTGAGAATTAATGAAAATCTGTACCATTTTTCACTACTGTATGTAAATTTTCGGCAGAAGCTATCTATAGTTTTACATCACATACTTATGCAATATTGCAATAGCTAAGCAAACATAATTTTATGATATTTCCTAATTTTATTTTCTTCGAAACTACAGACCATTCAACACAATCGGCGTGTTGGAACGAGCGAAATATGCTGTTGAGAGCCAGTATTCTGTAGTAGGAGTGCTGGAGGATCTAAATACGACACTATCCGTTCTCGAGAAATACATTCCACGTTTCTTCACTGGAGCCAACGAAGTTTACTACGGTATAGTATTTCGGGATTGTATCGCCCTGTTTAAATAATCAAACAAAATATTTTTCATTTACTTTACAGGCGGCACCGATAAACTCAACAACATCAATCGCAACAATTTCAAGCCACCTGTAAGTGAGGATGTGAAGGAAATTGTTCGTCGAAATTTCACAATGGAAATTGAATTCTATCAATTCTGTAGGCAGCGACTGCACAAACAATATCTGGCTGTTAATTTACCGCACCGAATTATCAATATGACTTGAAGAAATCAAAAATTTAGTGAAAATGTTAAGGATTCAGTAGTCTTAAAATTGTACCTAGTGTTGTTTTTATTATTATTATTATTTTTTTATTTTGTTTATTTTATTATTATTGACTAGACGTATTATTTTATTATCTATGTACGTTATGTACGCAAACAAAGTCTTTATTTTTATTTATTAGAAATTGAGAAAGGAGTTAAAAAGAAAAACTGTGGTCCATGTCGCTTATTTGAACAAAAACAAAATAATAATAATTTTTAATTTAATATATTTTTTATTAGTATGTACGAATAAGTATTTAGCATTAATAATTAATAGACGATTAATAATGTGATGATGTGTTCTGTAAATGCGTTTTTTTATGATAATAAATTTATTGTTAGGAATTTAAATGAAAGAAATGAGTATTAGTTTTATTTATTTTGAAAACAATTATATAAAAGTTGACCTATTTCATATTTATTGTAAATTTATTCATTATGAACATTTTTCATTTTTGCAACTCCTTAATATTCTCTGTAATTAAAAAATTTCCAACGAATTTAATTATTTTGTTGTCTTGTTTCTTAATGTATCCAAACAATATTCAAGAATTATATTAATTTTAATTGACATGGATAAGTCTAATGGCTCGACTCAACGAAAAATTTTGTGCATCAAAAATATGTTACCGTGAGTCTATCTCTCTAATAGGTGCTCATAATCTCAACTGAGTAGTAAGCTTGCAGCTGGCTAAAAAATCCGATTGTTTTTCCATACCAAAACAAATCTAATATGAGGCACTCAGAACTAAGGTCAGCAAGTTGTTCCGATTCAGTATGAAAATTGTGAATGAAATTACAACGGTGTTTATCTCGCCGAACGGCAAAATTGTCGCCGGCTTTTATGCCTGCAACCGAACTATGCCCATAGAAGCACGATATTGCTCGGCTGATGGATATGGGCACGCGGGTTGCGGCCAATGGCCGGGGATCAATTTTCAAAAACCTAAATCGACATGGTTCTTTTTTATTGGCACCGAGTTCAGCTTAGGGGGTTACCTTTTAATACTATTCATTCGCGTGTCTACTGTCGACCAGTACACAAGTGATTTTTAATATACGTATATATCCAGTGCCACTGTATAATAAAATAACAATTTTAATTGAAAGTGAAAAATTCGTGAAACACACATTATGCAAAGCCAAAAAAGGGGGCGTGAGCCTCCCGGACCCAAAATTCGTGAAAAATTGAAACTGAAACTACGTAGAATAACCGGTGACAATAACAGTGAAAACAGATTTGCAATTCTAGAAAATCTGGACGAGGATAACGCCGAACCCGAACAACACCTGTCGGAAAATGTAAAGGAACGAGTTCCTCCACTAATATTTACTGACCTCAATGTGAAGGCCATTGAACTCATCCTGAACGCGACGCATATCAGTGAGTACAGTATTAAACTAATGGCTACGGGTAAGAAACTAATGCTAACGTCGACTGCAAACTACGACGATCTCTGTAAATACTTAATCAACGAGAGAGTGAATTTTTATTCACACCCGCGCAAGGAAGACAGACCTAAAAAAATTGCTCTCACTGGACTTCACCAAATGTCACCAGACATCCTCCAAAAACACCTGATTGAATTAGGCCATAAGGTCATTGACGTCAAACAGTTCAACCTGAAGAGCAAACGTTACCAGGAACAAGCAACGTATCTGGTATACTTTGCCCACAACTCAACAAAGCTTGCTGACCTCCGCAAACAGAAAGCGGTAATGAACACCATAGTTCAATGGAACTATTACAAGCGAAAGAACAACGGTCCTACTCAGTGCCGTAACTGCCAACAATTTGGACACGGGTCATCGTACTGCAACCTCAAGCCGAAATGTATGATCTGTGGTAATGAGCACAAACTAGATAACTGCGAAGCCGAAGAGAATACCGAAATCAAATGCGTTAACTGCGGGAAAAATCACATGGCCAACGATGTCAACTGCGAAGCTAGGACCAAGTACATTGAGTTTAGATCGAGGTTCGTACAACGTGGGAATTCAAAACACTACACCAAACGTATCAACACATTCGAGATGAGACCTGCCGACTTCCCGATAATGCGAGGTCACGGACCAAATTTATCACCCAGAAATGTTCAAAACGAAACGTCACCAGCACCTTGTGTAACATTCGCCAGCGGCGCAAGAAATGCAAACAACGTTCAACAACCTGACAGCGATGTCACCGCGCACGCGCCACCTACAACAAATGGAGTCACGTTATTCTCAACTGCTGAGATTATTGCACTTACTCGAGAGGTACTAACTAGCCTAGCCAAGTGCAAATCGAAACAGGAACAACTTCAAGTCGTCATCGAATTAACATGTAAATACATCTATGGATAGAGTTACTGATCTAAAATGCTTACTATGGAACGCGCAAAGCATCCGGAATAAAACGGTAGAAACATTTGATTTTTTAAAAAACAATTCTATTGACATTCTATTAGTAATAGAATCGTGGCTAAAATTAAATGATAAGTTGTACAGTCCTAATTATAATATATATAGACGAGATAGGGAGAATAAAGAGGGCGGTGGTGTAGCAATCCTCATTATTAAAGGAATAAATCATGTCGCTTTACCAGCAGAAAACACCAAGGTAATTGAAAATATCGCAATACTTTTAGTCGATACTAACACAAAATTAATACTAACTTATTTTCCGGGAACTAAATGCAACAAAAAAATGCTTAATGAATTTAGAGAAGACTTTGCATTATTATGTAAACACACTTCAAACCTTATAATAGCTGGTGATCTCAACGCGAAAAATATGCATTGGAACTGCAGCAGATCCAACAAAACAGGCAAAGTTCTTTACGAAGAACTGATTAAGTCAAATTTCATTGTCCATACCCCCACAGAGCCCACGTTTTATTCCCACAAGGGAATTGGTTCGACTCTCGACCTTGTTATCAGTAATACTAGTGCCATAAGTCAACCTAAAACTCTACAAGAACTGTCCTCTCCACATCTGCCTGTTGAATTTTTTATAACCGACTTATTCAGTATTAACAACAAAACAGTTAAAATACCAGCATATGCTAAAACTAACTGGCTTAAATTCCAAACCTTATTAAGTAATGCTCTTGATACCTCTAACCTTAATCTGGCAAATATCACCACAATTGATATTGATAATATGATCGCTACATTTTCTCGCAATATCCTTGAAATTACTGACAGGTGTACCCCAAAAATTATGATACGCCAAAATATCGTCACTCTTAGTAAATATGCCAAATATATAATATTACTACAAAACGCAAAAAGAAGGCAGTGGCAAAGAACAAGAAACCCAGCATTCAAATCAGAAGTTAATAAGCTCCAAAAAATACTGAATCAAGAAATCTCCCAAATCAGAAATAATAACTGGAATAAAGTGCTTAATAATTTGGATAAAGGTTGCAGTAAGCTTTGGCAATTAAGTAAAGTCTTTAAAAGAAAGGACGCAATGTAATTTACTTACGCGACGGCAACAATAAAATATATGAAAGCTTCAAACAATCTAGCAGACAATTTTCTAAACGCCCACCATATCTCTTCCAACTTAGACAGCATTTCTCTGAGTAATACAGTCAACGAAAAAATAAACTATCTTTCGTCTGCTACCCTCGATTTAGACCCCCAGTATCTCTGTAAGCCAAAAGATATAAAATTTCACCTTAAAAGATTGAAAGTCAAGAAATCTCCCGGTATAGACAAAATACCTAACTTACTATTGAAAAACCTTCCTAAAAAAGGTATAATATATGTAAATGCAATATTTAACGGATGTCTGAAACTTGGATACTTCCCCAATGTCTGGAAAGAAGCGATTGTAATCCCCATTCCAAGGCCTGGTAAAGATCCCGCCGAACCTAGTAGCTACAGACCAATTAGTTTGCTACCAACCTTAAGCAAAATCTTCGAAAAAATTTTGTTAGAAAGATTGCTAATTCATATGAACGAAAATCATATAATACCGGACCACCAGTTTGGTTTCCGTCACGGATATTCTACAAATCATCAGCTTTTGAGAGTCTCCAACTACATCAAGAGATGTCTTAATCAAAAGGTATCAGTGGGGTTAATCACATTAGATATAGAAAAGGCGTTTGACTCGGTGTGGCATAATGGTCTACTTTTCAAATTAATGAATTTATCCTTCCCATTGTATTTGGTTAAAATCATTCAATCCTTTCTATCCAATAGGTCATTTCGGGTTAAAATTAAAGCAGAATCGTCAAACCAACGAACTATTCCGTCAGGTGTACCGCAATGCTCCTGCATCAGTCCTATACTATACAATATTTATACCTCCGACATACCAACCACAGAAAACTGTCAAATGGCTACTTTTGCTGACGATACTGCAGTCTACACTTCTTCCATCGACCCAAATACAATTATCAACAACCTCCAAATCCAATTAGAAGAATTAGCCACATATTTCAATAAATGGAAAATTAAATTCAATAGTGCCAAAACCCAAGCTACCTTTTTCACCAAAAGGCGCGCACACAGATACTTCCCCAATCCAACTATCAACATATTAGGCGAAAGCATTACTTGGAAAGAAAATGCCAAGTACCTAGGTGTATTCCTCGACAAAAAACTGACCTATCATGTACATACTGCACAAACCTGTTCAAAAATGCTAAAAGCCATTAGAATTCTCTACCCTCTTGTCAACAGAAAAGCGAAATTGTCTGTCCACAACAAACTACTGATCTACAAATCAGTTATGAGACCCATGTTATTATATGGTTCACCCATCTGGAAGAATTGTGCGAATACGTTCAAGAGAAAATTGCAAATAATACAAAATAAATGTCTAAAAATAATTTTGAATAAACCTTGGCATTTCTCTACCAGAGAACTTCACGAAATTGCAAACATTCCACTGGTCAAGGACTCGGTAAACAAGATTAGTACTAATTTCACAGAAAAATGTAGTAAGTCAAATAACCCTGTTATTCTCTCTATTTTACGTAGCACTTGAAAATTTGTTTTAGATATAGGAAACTTTCCTAATTTCAAATCGTAATTAAGTTCTCCTGTTAAATTCTAGTTTAAGTTTAGCTATAAGTTTTAATATAAGTTACATATATAAGGTTTTTGCTTTTCCCTTTTCCTTAAATGAATTTGAAATTAATTCTACACATTTCTAAGCCTACGCATTAAATTAGCTATGAGTTGAAAAGACCTCTTGGTCTGAACACCGAATGTAATTATAAAAATCTCTTTTTGTAAAAATGTCAATAATATGGAATATAAATAAATCTAATCTAATCTAATCTTTTAATACTATTCATAGTTGAGTTAGAATAGGGAGGAGTATAATGGATATTAAAGGAGTTTGGGCGAGGAGAGGCAAATGTGTCGGTGGACATTACTTTTGAAGCATTGCTCTCATTACTCTTTAGGAAAAACACCAATTGGTAACGCGTTCCACAGCTGTATAGCTCGAGAAATAAAAGATTGTCTACATTCAATATACGAAACGACGAAGGTTGGACAGTATTTTTCGTGACAGTATTTTGGCGTTCAGCTAGACGAGTACGACGTGGGAAAATGTAAAGACGGGGAATTAGTTTGCGAAGTTCCATATTGCATTTACCCAAAAGTAGCGATAATAAATGCTAAGCACTGCAACATTTTTACGGTGCTCTAAGGAGTCTATAGAAGTTTTGTTGGCTTCATCTCCAATCAGCCGAAATGCATGTTTCTGGATACGATCGAGCAACGCGAGATGTGTTTTTCGAACTCCAGCCCAAATGTGTGAATTCTACTCAAAGCACGGTCGAATTGATGCTTTGTAGATATCAGCGAGATCGGAATGCGTAAAATATTTTTTACATTTTCGTAGAATGCCAGGCATCCAGAGCAACTTCAAAGATGTGTTGGCTGCAATTAAGGCGTTTATTAATCTTTATACCTAGGAGAGTAAAATCTTTCAAAGAACAAAGTTGTAAGGTGTTAAAATAAATATTGGAGGACAACGCCGGAGCATCACGCTTGAGGGATAGATGACAGAACTGTGTTTTAGAAGCGTTAAACTCTACTTTGTTTTTCCTGCCCCACACCAGGATTAACTTGAGGTCGGAGTTCTGCAAAACAAGTATCTCACTGCGTTTGGAAGTTACTGAATCTCTGCGTGAGAGTTAAATTCGTAGTCGTTATCAAGAGCACTGACATCTGCAAAACTGTTTATTGGATTAAAAGTTAAAGATCGAGGTCGTTGATGAATATAAAGAATATGGTAGGAGATGGAACTTAACCTTGAGGGACGCCGCAATCGATTGGGTACGAAGAAGATGAAATGCCATTCAATGCAACTCGTGCAGAGCGCTTAGAAAAGAAACTTTTAATCCCCTGGATAAGGGGTGCGTTAAAACCGATTGCTGTTAGTTTAATTAAAAGGGAATCATGCCAAACTCTGAAGGATTTGTCCTTCGCCATATTTATGGATACCGAAACTTCAACGTTCGGTCAGGTAGACTAAGAGGTCCACCATAGACCTTCCCGATCGGCATCCGTATTGGCGATCGTCGATGAGGTGATTGTTCTTAAAATATTTAACAATTTTGCGAGTGACAGGAGTTTTCATTACTTTCAAGAGTACTGAAGTAATGACTATCGGGCGGTAGTAAACGGAGTTCGCTTTGCTTCCTTTCTTGGGGATTGGCTGAACGTTCGCAATTTTCCACATTTCTGGAAAGCACCCAGAAGAGTGGGATGAATGGAAAAGGTTGCGAAGAGGCTTGGCCGGGTAATTGTACGGATATCATTAGGACCAGCAGACTTGTGGATTTTGAGCTCTTGAAGAATCTTGCATATAAGCCGTGTACGAAAATATAAAGGAAGCAGTGTAAAACCAGTTGCTGATGGAAGGGGAGGGGAAATGGACAGGAGCTGGTTGTGTCGAGTTCCATGTAAAACTCACCGCCAATGGATTAGCTTTATCTACAGGATTAGCCATGGCGCGGCTTCCGTTATTGAGAGGAGGTGTTGAAGACAAATAATTATAATAAGATATAGTTGATCGCTTTGATGAATGACCGCTAAGATCTCGAGCCTTTAGGGCAATCAAGGATCTTCCGGCGCAGTTTTTGGTCATGCTCAAATTTAACACGCTTTAGTACAGATGTGCAGGTATTTCTTGATACATTTAAGTGTTTACTGTTAGTATGTGTTTAATTAGCTTTAAAAGGGTGAAACGCAAGTTTTTTTGCCCGAGCCTATTGGAGAGTTCCCGATTGTATTGGAGTTAGTTTGGCTTGGCAATTTATCATAAATAGACTTACGTTAGAGCAATGTTTGCAAGTTATTCAAAGGAAGCATTGCTATTGATACACACTTTCATTTGAAAATTTTGTTCAGTGATGAAAGTAGTAGGGATATGGCGGTTTTGGGCCAGGAAGTGAAATCAATACTTATCGATTATCGATTATCGATTACCCATCCCGATTATCTATCGATATTGGTTATTGGAAAAGTGCATTCGATTATTGGAAAAGTGCATTCGATTATCGATTATCTATCGATATATTGGTTATTTACCTGTCGATATTGGTTTTTTTACCTGTCGATATTGGTTTTTTACCTGCCGATATTGGTTTTTTTTTACCTGTCGATATTGGTTATTGGTTATAGGTGAGTATAGATAAGAGATTATTGGTTATAGGTGAGTATAGATAAGAGATTATTGGTTATAGGTGAGTATAGATAAGAGATTATTGGTTATAGGTGAGTATAGATAAGAGATTATTGGTTGTAGGTTAGTATAGATAAGAGATTATTGGTATTAATCCAGATGGGTTATAGATTGGGGTTTATGTATTGGATATAGATTGGGGTTTATGTATCGGATATAGATTATGTGTATAGAGATTGTTATTGTTACTAATAAAGTGGTATTATTTCATGACGTCATCATCGATCAAAATAAGAATAATTGTTTACAGATAAGAGTTTGTTATGGTTAGGTTTTTTTTATATTAGAGATAAGAGATTTACGTTATGTTTCATATAATATGAATTATGATTCTAATAGAAATTAACATGAGCATTTGTTATCAATTATGTTGAGTATTGTGGGTGGTTTTTATTTGAATTAAAATAATTTTTTGGTTTAGAGTATTATGTAGATAAGAGAATGTTTACGAATTAGATAATTAGGTTTTATATATGCTAAAATTGGTAATTGATTTCTTTATGGTTAAAAATGTTTTAGAGATAAGAGAATGGGGGTTTTTTTTTATTTGAATTAAAATAATTTTTGGTTTAGAGTATTATGTAGATAAGAGAATGGTTTTTTTTTTTTATTTGAATTAAAATAATTTTTGGTTTAGAGTATTATGTAGATAAGAGAATGTTTACGAATTAGATAATTAGGTTTTATATATGCTAGAATTGGTAATTGAATTCTGTGTGAGTAAAAGAAAATGCCAAGATTGATAAGAGTTGTACGAATTATGATTCATATATGGTGTTGTGTGTGTGTGTGTGTGTGTGTAGAGATTGTTATTGTTACTAATAAAGTGGTATTATTTCATGACGTCATCATCAATCAAATTATATGTGTTTTAGGAATAATTGCTTTGTCAAACTGTTGTTGCTAATAGTGTTCTTTGTAGATAAGAGGTTTGCTATGGATAAGTTTTTTTGTTTTCATTTCTTTATAGATAAGAGATTTACGAATTATGATTCATATATGGTGAAATTGATATTAACAGGAATAAACACGGATTTTAGTGTGGAATAATTGTTTGAAGTTTTTTTGTAAGATAATTAGGTTTCATATGTGCTAAAAATAGAATAATTAGTATTTGAATTCTTTGTGGTTAAAAATGTATTTCTCACGATGTATTATAGATAAAAGAGTATTTATAATAATAGAAATTGACGGTGATGTAAATATTTCAGATGAAATGGTCGTTTATATGAAAAAAAAAAAATCTATTTTGTATGGAAATCAGTTCTGTTTGATAATTGAATGTGGCTTATACCGAAAAGGATTATAAACACTTATATGACACAATGTGATGAAATGCTGGTTCTAGGTCTATGTAGAAAACGAAATAGGAACAACAGGTTTTATTAAAAAATTATAAAGCAGATAGACATAATCATCAATCCAAATACAAAAACTCTTCAAAAACATAATAAAATCAACAAATTATATCAAAAAAAAAAAAAAAAAATCCTAAATTTACAGATTCGCATGACAATGTTCCTATGTCTAATACTGATAATCCCGATTAATGAACTATTTAACGTACACGAACTGACAGAATTTACAGAAATACAACTTACCAAAGTAGAAATAGTGACCAAAGTAGAAATAGTGACCAAAGCAAATATTATCATACACATAATTGACATAAAAGAAATTTTAGACTTAATAAACGAATTTTCAACCAATACATACAGCTAATTTAAACGGAGAACAGAAGAATTTACTTATGGCGGAACTAAATCAATTGACAAACAAAATTAAAAATATAATTCCTAAAGAAAATAGAAAGAAAAGTGCTTTATTGAATATAGTCGGATGTACAGCAAAATGGTTATTTGGAACGATGGACGAACAAAACAGACTAGACATATAAAATCATATGAAGACGACAGACGAAAATAATCATAATCTCATTACCGTAATAAACCAACAAATAATTATAAACAACAATTTAATGAATCTTTCAGACAGCTTAAAAATTGAAAATAAATATATAAGACCATATCAACTACAACAACAACATCAACTACAACACTAGAAAATACAACCAAACAACCATACAAACACCTGCTACCAACTTACCTTATTAAATTTTACTATAAGTTAAGAAATAAAAAAGAGTCTTGTGTGTTGTTATACTTGTATACCAAATTCTGATTAATATGCATATTTCAAGAAAAAAAACAAAACTGAATGATGGTTTTAAGCATATTTATTATCAAGATATTTTTTTTAAATAAATAAACATAAGAAAATTACGATATGTGTCGGCTATATTACATAGAATAGCTATTTCTTTAACAATGAAACAGTTTTCAGATCCTCTAAATTTAATGTTTATATTATTACTTCAGCTTTTCTCAATGCTTCAATGATGGTAACAATCTCGTTGATATGATAAATATCTCCCGCCTGTAGCGCTGATACAAGCAATTGTAACCGGGCCACCAGTTTATTAGGATCATCCCAAGAAATATACTGTTTTGGTTTGATTGATGTTTGTATTAAATCTCCTCCTCTATGAGTTAAAAGTTTGTTAATAATTTTTGTATATTTACAGCTTCGGTTTCCATTTATTTGTCCGTTGCTTGGTTCGATTAATGATTGTATTAAATCTCCTCCTCTATGAGTTAAAAGTTTGTTAATAATTTTTGTATATTTATAGCTACGGTTTCCATTTATTTGTCCTTTGCTGGTATAGTGACGTCTATAAGCATTAGTATCAAGCAAAATATTTCTATAATTCTGTAAATCATCTTCATTGTACAGAGTCTTATCTGGAACTTTCATAAATAGTAGCTCATATATGCCCGGAGTACCATCATAGGTTTTATCTTTTATTAATATTTGACTACCATCGATTGTAAAAATCGAGTTTCCAATTTTCCATTGTTCATTTTCATGATAAACACCATAAGTACTATCGATGAAATCCGGATTATTTGCAAATATATTTAAATATTTTGTAGGTATTTCATCAAATTCTCGCTCGTTCATATATTCAATGAGTTCTTGCCGACCTGAAGGAGTTGTCACATATTTACGTATGCTTCTTACATCCGGAGACTTTAATGGTGTTTCAAAAGTATCAGTTAGATCAAGCTTTCGTCTGAATTTGGGTGTTGGAGTTTCAAAGTCAACGTCACTTTCAATATCATCTGTAGATTGAGTTTCCATGTTTTCTTCTTTTTCAGGTTCATATTTACTGTGATCATGAGTTTCTACATCTTTTTCTCTTTCAGGTTCGTATTTACTGTGGTCATACAGTTTAACTAATTCTTTAAGAGGTCTTGTGATTGGTTTAAAAGTTTGTTCTTGTCGAGTCTCAGCATTAACTCTACCGATTTTTAATTGTTTATATTTTTTACGTATCGAGTTAGTAGACTTTATAACTTGTCTAAGAATATCTTTATCGGTCGACTTCTGCATTTTTCCTTCTTACACAACAACAACAGATTAACAGATATCGTACTGCTTTAATACTGCTTCTGTACTGAGGTGTACTGCTTTAATACTGCTTCTGTACTGAGGTGTACTGCTTTAATACTGCTTCTGTACTGCTTTGTACAGCTTTAATACTGCTTTTGTACTGCTTTAATACTGCTTCTGTACTGAGGTGTACTGCTTTAATACTGCTTCTGTACTGCTTTGTACAGCTTTAATACTGCTTTGTACAGCTTTGATACTGCTTTGTACAGCTTTAATACTGCTTTAATACTGCTTCTGTACTGCTTTGTACAGCTTTAATACTGCTTTGTACAGCTTTAATACTGCTTTGTACAGCTTTAATACTGCTTCTGTACTGCTTTGTACAGCTTTAATACTGCTTCTGTACTGAGGTGTACTGCTTTATACAGCTTTATTACTGCTTTCAGTTTTTTAAATAGAGTTTTTCAAACTTTTTTCTCATATTACTGAATCAAAGTCTTCATATTGTTTATATATATATAGTTGTATTTATTTGATATTGGAATCAAGATAGGAAATAACTTCTCTTGGCTGCTGAAAGTGATCAGAATTCAAAGCATGTATACAGTATTCATATAAATTTAGAAACATGACTGCTGAGTATTGGAGGGAAAAGTTAGATTTTTAAATATTCGAGACTCAATGTGATTACAAGGTGGTACAAGTTGGTTGCTAGGTGGTAGCAGTTGGATACAAGGTGATATTAGTTGGTAGCAGGTTGGTTGCAGGTGGTTGCAAGATGGTTTCAAGGTGGTTGTATAGCTGTATAGTTGGTTATAGTTGGTTGTATAGCTGTATAGTTGGTTGTATAGTTGTATAGGTGGTTGTATAGTTGTATAGATGGTTGTATAGGTGGTATTAGTTGGTTGTATAGTTGTGTAGTTGGTTGTATAGTTGGTTGTATAGTTGTTGGTATAGATGGTTGTATAGGTGGTTGTATAGTTGTATAGTTGGTTGTATAGTTGGTTGTATGGTTGGTTGATTGTAATCACATTGAGTCTCGAATATTTAAAAATCTAACTTTTCCCTCCAATACTCAGCAGTCATGTTTCTAAATTTATATGAATACTGTATACATGCTTTGAATTCTGATCACTTTCAGCAGCCAAGAGAAGTTATTTCCTATCTTGATTCCAATATCAAATAAATACAACTATATATATATATAAACAATATGAAGACTTTGATTCAGTAATATGAGAAAAAAGTTTGAAAAACTCTATTTAAAAAACTGAAAGCAGTAATAAAGCTGTATAAAGCAGTACACCTCAGTACAGAAGCAGTATTAAAGCTGTACAAAGCAGTATTAAGGCTGTACAAAGCAGTACAGAAGCAGTATTAAAGCTGTACAAAGCAGTATTAAAGCTGTACAAAGCAGTATTAAAGCTGTACAAAGCAGTACAGAAGCAGTATTAAAGCAGTATTAAAGCTGTACAAAGCAGTATCAAAGCTGTACAAAGCAGTATTAAAGCTGTACAAAGCAGTACAGAAGCAGTATTAAAGCAGTACACCTCAGTACAGAAGCAGTATTAAAGCAGTACAAAAGCAGTATTAAAGCTGTACAAAGCAGTACAGAAGCAGTATTAAAGCAGTACACCTCAGTACAGAAGCAGTATTAAAGCAGTACACCTCAGTACAGAAGCAGTATTAAAGCAGTACGATATCTGTTAATCTGTTGTTGTTGTGTAAGAAGGAAAAATGCAGAAGTCGACCGATAAAGATATTCTTAGACAAGTTATAAAGTCTACTAACTCGATACGTAAAAAATATAAACAATTAAAAATCGGTAGAGTTAATGCTGAGACTCGACAAGAACAAACTTTTAAACCAATCACAAGACCTCTTAAAGAATTAGTTAAACTGTATGACCACAGTAAATACGAACCTAAAAGAGAAAAAGATGTAGAAACTCATGATCACAGTAAATATGAACCTGAAAAAGAAGAAAACATGGAAACTCAATCTACAGATGATATTGAAAGTGACGTAGACTTTGAAACTCCAACACCTAAATTCAGACGAAAGCTTGATCTAACTGATACTTTTGAAACACCATTAAAGTCTCCGGATGTAAGAAGCATACGTAAATATGTGACAACTCCTTTAGGTCGGCAAGAACTCATTGAATATATGAACGAGCGAGAATTTGATGAAATACCTACAAAATATTTAAATATATTTGCAAATAATCCGGATTTCATCGATAGTACTTATGGTGTTTATCATGAAAATGAACAATGGAAAATTGGAAACTCGATTTTTACAATCGATGGTAGTCAAATATTAATAAAAGATAAAACCTATGATGGTACTCCGGGCATATATGAGCTACTATTTATGAAAGTTCCAGATAAGACTCTGTACAATGAAGATGATTTACAGAATTATAGAAATATTTTGCTTGATACTAATGCTTATAGACGTCACTATACCAGCAAAGGACAAATAAATGGAAACCGTAGCTATAAATATACAAAAATTATTAACAAACTTTTAACTCATAGAGGAGGAGATTTAATACAATCATTAATCGAACCAAGCAACGGACAAATAAATGGAAACCGAAGCTGTAAATATACAAAAATTATTAACAAACTTTTAACTCATAGAGGAGGAGATTTAATACAAACATCAATCAAACCAAAACAGTATATTTCTTGGGATGATCCTAATAAACTGGTGGCCCGGTTACAATTGCTTGTATCAGCGCTACAGGCGGGAGATATTTATCATATCAACGAGATTGTTACCATCATTGAAGCATTGAGAAAAGCTGAAGTAATAATATAAACATTAAATTTAGAGGATCTGAAAACTGTTTCATTGTTAAAGAAATAGCTATTCTATGTAATATAGCCGACACATATCGTAATTTTCTTATGTTTATTTATTTAAAAAAAATATCTTGATAATAAATATGCTTAAAACCATCATTCAGTTTTGTTTTTTTTCTTGAAATATGCATATTAATCAGAATTTGGTATACAAGTATAACAACACACAAGACTCTTTTTTATTTCTTAACTTATAGTAAAATTTAATAAGGTAAGTTGGTAGCAGGTGTTTGTATGGTTGTTTGGTTGTATTTTCTAGTGTTGTAGTTGATGTTGTTGTTGTAGTTGATATGGTCTTATATATTTATTTTCAATTTTTAAGCTGTCTGAAAGATTCATTAAATTGTTGTTTATAATTATTTGTTGGTTTATTACGGTAATGAGATTATGATTATTTTCGTCTGTCGTCTTCATATGATTTTATATGTCTAGTCTGTTTTGTTCGTCCATCGTTCCAAATAACCATTTTGCTGTACATCCGACTATATTCAATAAAGCACTTTTCTTTCTATTTTCTTTAGGAATTATATTTTTAATTTTGTTTGTCAATTGATTTAGTTCCGCCATAAGTAAATTCTTCTGTTCTCCGTTTAAATTAGCTGTATGTATTGGTTGAAAATTCGTTTATTAAGTCTAAAATTTCTTTTATGTCAATTATGTGTATGATAATATTTGCTTTGGTCACTATTTCTACTTTGGTCACTATTTCTACTTTGGTAAGTTGTATTTCTGTAAATTCTGTCAGTTCGTGTACGTTAAATAGTTCATTAATCGGGATTATCAGTATTAGACATAGGAACATTGTCATGCGAATCTGTAAATTTAGGATTTTTTTTTTTTTTTTTTGATATAATTTGTTGATTTTATTATGTTTTTGAAGAGTTTTTGTATTTGGATTGATGATTATGTCTATCTGCTTTATAATTTTTTAATAAAACCTGTTGTTCCTATTTCGTTTTCTACATAGACCTAGAACCAGCATTTCATCACATTGTGTCATATAAGTGTTTATAATCCTTTTCGGTATAAGCCACATTCAATTATCAAACAGAACTGATTTCCATACAAAATAGATTTTTTTTTTTTCATATAAACGACCATTTCATCTGAAATATTTACATCACCGTCAATTTCTATTATTATAAATACTCTTTTATCTATAATACATCGTGAGAAATACATTTTTAACCACAAAGAATTCAAATACTAATTATTCTATTTTTAGCACATATGAAACCTAATTATCTTACAAAAAAACTTCAAACAATTATTCCACACTAAAATCCGTGTTTATTCCTGTTAATATCAATTTCACCATATATGAATCATAATTCGTAAATCTCTTATCTATAAAGAAATGAAAACAAAAAAACTTATCCATAGCAAACCTCTTATCTACAAAGAACACTATTAGCAACAACAGTTTGACAAAGCAATTATTCCTAAAACACATATAATTTGATTGATGATGACGTCATGAAATAATACCACTTTATTAGTAACAATAACAATCTCTACACACACACACACACACACACAACACCATATATGAATCATAATTCGTACAACTCTTATCAATCTTGGCATTTTCTTTTACTCACACAGAATTCAATTACCAATTCTAGCATATATAAAACCTAATTATCTAATTCGTAAACATTCTCTTATCTACATAATACTCTAAACCAAAAATTATTTTAATTCAAATAAAAAAAAAAAACCATTCTCTTATCTACATAATACTCTAAACCAAAAATTATTTTAATTCAAATAAAAAAAAACCCCCATTCTCTTATCTCTAAAACATTTTTAACCATAAAGAAATCAATTACCAATTTTAGCATATATAAAACCTAATTATCTAATTCGTAAACATTCTCTTATCTACATAATACTCTAAACCAAAAAATTATTTTAATTCAAATAAAAACCACCCACAATACTCAACATAATTGATAACAAATGCTCATGTTAATTTCTATTAGAATCATAATTCATATTATATGAAACATAACGTAAATCTCTTATCTCTAATATAAAAAAAACCTAACCATAACAAACTCTTATCTGTAAACAATTATTCTTATTTTGATCGATGATGACGTCATGAAATAATACCACTTTATTAGTAACAATAACAATCTCTATACACATAATCTATATCCGATACATAAACCCCAATCTATATCCAATACATAAACCCCAATCTATAACCCATCTGGATTAATACCAATAATCTCTTATCTATACTAACCTACAACCAATAATCTCTTATCTATACTCACCTATAACCAATAATCTCTTATCTATACTCACCTATAACCAATAATCTCTTATCTATACTCACCTATAACCAATAATCTCTTATCTATACTCACCTATAACCAATAACCAATATCGACAGGTAAAAAAAAACCAATATCGGCAGGTAAAAAACCAATATCGACAGGTAAAAAAACCAATATCGACAGGTAAATAACCAATATATCGATAGATAATCGATAATCGAATGCACTTTTCCAATAATCGAATGCACTTTTCCAATAACCAATATCGATAGATAATCGGGATGGGTAATCGATAATCGATAATCGATAAGTATTGATTTCACTTCCTGGCCCAAAACCGCCATATCCCTACTACTGATGAAGCACTTTTTTGGATTAATGGCTAAGTCAATAAGTGGAATTGCTGCATTTGGAGCGATGATAATTCACAAGCCATTATCAAAACACCATTAAATCTAGAAGAAGTCACCGTTTGGTGCGCTTTATGGACCGGTGGAATCATTGGTGTACATATCTTGATGATGGTCAGAACGTTACTGTCAACGATGAGCGGTACAGAGACATGATCACTAAATTTTAGAAGGTATTAATGTCGCAGAAATGTTGTTTCAGCAGTATGGCGCTACATGCGTGCGATACAATTAATTTACTGAAAGAAACATTTGCTGACCGATTAATTTTATGAAATGGACCTGTTAGCTGGCCACCTTGTTTGTGTAATTTGACACCATTATATTTTTTCTCTGGGGATATGTAAAACTTCATGTCTACGCCGATAAACCAGACATTTTTGAGCACTTAGAAGCCAACATTCGACGCATTATTACAGCCTGGTTTATTGCGACGAGTGTGTGAAAATTGGACTTCCAGATTACGACATGCACGCGCCAGTTATGGCAGCCATATGCCCAAAATTATATTCAAACATTAATTTCATATAATTATCTTTCAAAAGAAATTTCATGAATATTAATCTCATTTTTCCATATTTTATTTCAATTAAAAGTTCTCCGCCTCAAAAAAATAAAAATAATAATAATAACTAAACCCTCGTTACTAGCTGTGTGCAAAGAGCTCAGCACCAAACCCCTCTGAATCTATGGCAGAGGAATGTTTGAGGCAGGCAATGTTGTGAACATTGAAATCGCCCGCGACTACGACTTCAGCGTCAGGATTTGCAGTATATATAGACTGCCGAATCGCTGGGCTGTTCGATATGGCAGCGGCCAATGAACGGGGATCATGAGCTTTGGGTGCTTAAAACCTTTTCTATCAAGCTCAGCATAGTTAGCACCACGTTTATGACAAAATTAAAAACTGTTGATGGCATTCGTTTGTTAGTATTTGCTAATTTACACTAGACGTTTGTTAGTTCCTAGTTATTTTTTTAAATTAAAACAAAATTTTGCACCAACTGGACATGGATGAAATGTTTCCCACAAGCGTTGCCAATAGAAGCAAGTCATTTAAAATTTTGACCTAAAGTGAATCGAAGCTTTAAGGTTGATAGATCAAGGAAAAGCTCAAATGTGCCTTGAAACCAAAGTATTAAGGGATCGAGTTCAAGCTACGCTTAATGAACGTTTAGATATAGCACAATGTAACACTTTGTTGTTTCCCTAATACCACAAAAAAAGGTAAGAACAGATATAAAAACAGACTTTATGGCAAATAACTCATTCATTATGCCTAGCTTGAACTCGATCCGTCATTTGATTTAAATATGTTTTTTTTCCTGAAAACTGTGAAGCAAAGCAAGCCCCACCATCTACCACCCAATAGCCATTACTTCAGTGCTCTCGAAAGTGATGGAAAATGCTGTCAATCGCAAAATCATTGAATATCTCGAGGAGACAGAGCTCATCGACGATCGCCAGTACGGTTTCTGTTCTGGATGATCAACTGGAGATCTTTTGGTTTATATGACGAAGGTCAAGTTTTTGCACCTGACATTGCAAAAGCTTCCGACAGAGTTTGGCATGAATGTCTTCCTGTTAAGCTCACAGCCCTTGACCTTGATGCTACCCTTATTCAATGGATTGAGATTTTCTTGTCTAAACGCCCTGTATGAGTAGTATTAGATGGCGTCATTTTATCCTACTTCCCAATCAATTCTGGTGTTCCTCCTACTCTGTTCTTAGTATTTATTAATGACCTTTAGTCTTGTACTCTCAATCCAATCCATAGTTTAACGGATGACAGTACTTTAGATAACACCTTTGAATTTGATTCTGCTGTGGAATCAAACAATCATTCTATTGCTTCCAATCGTAGAAAGTTATTTCGTTCACTGAAGCCAGATATCGATTTAATCCTGGAATGGGGCAGAAAAATAGAGTCAAGTTCAATGCCGCTAAAGCACAGGCCTGCCATCTTTTCCTTAAACGAGATATTCCAGTGTCGTCTTCTAATGTAGCCTTTAGTGGTCTTCCCAAGATTTTATCCTTTTAGGCCTAAAGCTCAAATACCTTACGCCTCACGACTAGCATCTACATAAGTAGTGGGTATATAGCGGTTCTGGCTTTCTCCTTAGCGACACTAGCGCCACGAGCGGAGGTGGCTAATAGCAATACTAATTAGTGGGGTGGCCGATAGCAATACTAATTAGTGGGGATCCAAACCGGTAGTTGGACTTCGAGAAGGCTTTCGCTGTTTCTTCAGAGATGGCAGTAGCAGTACCCCTAACTGACTCTTTTTTTGAAATGTCAAGATTGATAAGAGTTTTATAAATTATGCCCCTAACTGACTCTTTTTTGAAATGTCAAGATTGATAAGAGTTTTATAAATTATGCCCCTAACTGACTCTTTTTTTGAAATGTCAAGATTGATAAGAGTTTTATAAATTATGCCCCTAACTGACTCTTTTTTGAAATGTCAAGATTGATAAGAGTTTTATAAATTATGCCCCTAACTGACTCTTTTTTGAAATGCCAAGATTGATAAGAGTTTTATAAATTATGCCCCTAACTGACTCTTTTTTTGAAATGCCAAGATTGATAAGAGTTTTATAAATTATGCCCCTAACTGACTCTTTTTTTGAAATGTCAAGATTGATAAGAGTTTTATAAATTATGCCCCTAACTGACTCTTTTTTGAAATGCCAAGATTGATAAGAGTTGTACGAATTATGATTCATATATGATGAAATTGATATTTACATTGATAGGAATGAACACGTGGGTTACATTTTTAGTTGGACTTTAAGAATGCTTTCGTTGTTTATATTGTGAAATAGGTTGTGCTCAGCATTTTAGTTTTATGAATTTGGTTTCATATATGATGAAAATTGATAGATTGTGTGTATGGAGATTGTTATTGTTATTAATAGCGTGATATTTTTTTTTATGAAGTCATCATCGATTAGGAATAATTGTTTGAATTGTGTATGGTTTAGAGTATTCATGTGATAGGTTGTTTACATTTTTTGTGTATGGAATTTTTGGTTTACGAGTGAGATTGATATGAAAATTTCACCTCAATTCGCTAACATATATGATCATTTTTTGATAAACGAGTTCAAGCTCTTGCACATTACCTGCTTAGATACACCTTGGTACCCCTTTACCTGTCGATATTCATTTTAGAGTAGATTATTGGTTGTAAGAGATTATTGGTTATTGGTGAGTATATATATTGGTTAATGGAAGAGAGAGAGAGAGAGAGAGATGATGTATTGGTATTGATCCAGATAGGATGCTGGATAGGGGGATGTTGTATTAGTCCAGATGGGGTATAGATTGTGGTGTATGTGTATGTGTGTGTGTGTGTGTGTGTGTGTGTGTGTGTGGAGATTGTTATTGTTATTAATAGCGTGGTATTATTTCATGACGTCATCATCAATTGGGGTTGCCATAATGTCAAAAAAAAATAAAAAAAATATAAAAAAAAAAAATAAAAAAAAATAAAAAAAAATAAAAAAAAAAATAAAAAAAAAATTAAAAAAAATTAAAAAAAAAATTAAAAAAAAAATTATTATAAAAATATATATTTATAACAAAAAATTATAAATTACATTATTTTGCTTTTCTTTTTATTATTCCACTTTTACTTAATATTATTACACTGCTTCTTCACTTACGAACGGGAATAAACACGATCGTTTGTTATTGCAATTAGTTTTTTCTTGTGTGGTCAGCATATTTCCGATTGTATGGAAAAAGATCCATTCTGCTTGTTTGTGTGTGGTCAGCATATTTCTGTATTTCCATTTCATAAAGTTGTTTTACACTTCTAGCATGATTTACTCTATTTCAAATTGAAAATGATTTGATCTATATAACAGTATAGTTACGCAACATGACGTAATCCATTGGATTTACACAAAATGACGAAATCAATAATAAATTTGCAGTATAGTTACGCAACATGACGTAATCCATTGAATTTACACAAAATGACGAAATCAATAAGTCTTATGAAGTAGTTGAACACAAATAAAATACTTAGTAAAAGAGAAGCAGCCCACCACCTACGACCAAACTTATAAAGCTGAAAAAAAATGGATCTGGAAAAGTACTTGGCATTTTTAATTAAATATAATTCCATCTTGTTGGAAGAACACCACGAAGAAATTCTAAGAGATATACTATTTTTAATACAATACAATAAAATGGATGAAGCAAATTCAAAATACGGAAGACATTTCATCAGCTGTCCTTGGTCTAAAGATGACGCAAAATCCGGACCAGATACATGCGCTTGTCATAGTGTTTATCGGAAATACAACAACGTTAAACGACTTATAAAATTTTACAATAGGTTAAGAAATGAAAGTTGTAAAGATTGATTTTTTTTCCTTTTATTCAACAATAAAACATATATTTCATTAAATCTGATTTTGTATTTTATTTAAATTCCATCTATTTAATATTTTTTTTTTAAAGAACTGATCTATTTATATTAATTTCTTATAACTAACTGATAACTTCCATCCCCTCCTACCAAGTGTACAGCTTTCATACTGCTTTGTACAGCTTTAATACTGCTTTGTACAGTTTTAATACTGCTTTAATACTGCTTCTGTACTGAGGTGTACTGCTTTAATACTGCTTCTGTACTGCTTTGTACAGCTTTAATACTGCTTTGTACAGCTTTAATACTGCTTTAATACTGCTTCTGTACTGCTTTGTACAGCTTTAATACTGCTTTATACAGCTTTAATACTGCTTTAATACTGCTTCTGTACTGCTTTGTACAGCTTTAATACTGCTTTGTACAGCTTTAATACTGCTTTAATACTGCTTCTGTACTGCTTTGTACAGCTTTAATACTGCTTTGTACAGCTTTAATACTGCTTTAATACTGCTTCTGTACTGCTTTGTACAGCTTTGATACTGCCTTGAAACTGCTTTGTACTGCTTTAATACTGCTTCTATACTGAGGTGTACTGCCTTGAAACCAACTATACAGCTACACAACCAACCAAACAACTACACAGCTCAGCTATACAACCAACCAACTATACAGCTATACAACCAACCAACTATACAGCTATACAACCACACAGCTGTACAACCAACTATACAACCACACAGCTGTACAACCAACTATACAACCACACAGCTGTACAACCAACTATACAGCTATACAGCTATACAACCACACAGCTGTACAACCAACTATACAGCTATACAGCTATACAACCACACAGCTGTACAACCAACTATACAGCTATACAGCTATACACCACACAGCTGTACAACCAACTATACAGCTATACAGCTATACAACCACACAGCTGTACAACCAACTATACAGCTATACAACCACACAGCTGTACAACCAACTATACAGCTATACAACCACACAGCTGTACAACCAACTATACAGCTATACAACATACAACCAATCAATCAACCATCTATACAACTATACAACCAACTAATACCACCATGAAACCATCTTACCTAACTTGATATCATCTTATAATAACATTAATTCTCGAATATTTAAAAATCTATACTTTTCCCTACAACACTCAGCAGTCATGTATTCTAAAATTTATCCAATATCAAATAAATACAACTACTATATATAATCAATATGAAGACTTTGATTCAGTGAAATGTTTTAAAATTTCTATAAATATGCAAGATGTGCGAATTTTATGTTTAGTCATATCGATGACCTTGATCTTGTATGCAAACACTTTTATCTTAAACGCAGAATATTTTTTTTTTTTTCCTCTATTGGACTTGGTTGACTTTCAAACATACGAATGCTGATAACGAGATTCCTGTTGGAACATGTAAAGTTGACGATATTGCAGAGTTGAATACAATTCAAATGTAGTGTAATTTAAAAAATAGAAAATAAGAAATTGGCTTTATGTGCTGAAAAATGTATAAAAAGGTTTCTAATTGTGATTGAAACAAAGCTGTTATATATTAAGAATTATTTTTATTATTATCTTAAATTCTAAATATCACAATGTCTCTCTTATCATCTAAATGGCTTAAAGCTATCTCATTAATACATGCAGTATAAATTTTATATAACTTAGACCTAAATATATACATATTTTATTATTATTTTAAATTTAAATTTTATAATGCCCCCATGCATATGTACTAATTTTATCATCCTTAATTAGTCTCTTATCATCTAAATGGCTTAAAGTTATCTTATTAATACATTCTGTATAAATTTTATGAAGCTTAGATCTAAATATATACATATTTCCTCTAAAAATTTTCTCTCTATATAAACATTCTCTATAATTGTCTATTGTCAATATGTCTGTTGCAGTCTTTTTAACACCTTTGGCCTTTTTTATAGTTTTACTATTATCTATACTTATAGAATACATTTTCGATCTTAACCCTATAAATTCCTTTATTATTTTTCCGTGCGTCTCGTCTTTCATTAGTCCTAATATTTTGCAATTTTTCAAAGGAATGTTATAGGGATTGTCTTTCGAATATTCTGAAGTATCAAAGTGTCTGTCAATGTCGTCTAAAATGTCTGTGTAAAAATCGTCTGTCTGAATTGTATAAATAAATGAATCCGTATCCATATAGTTTAGAAGAACATTGTCCGTGTATTTTGGTTTTATGTAGTTATAGTGGAAGTCGTACATCTTTAGCTTGGAAATATCAAGAACGGTAAAACCTAAATAAATTGGCTTATCATAGCACACTTTTACTCTATCCATCTGGATAGCAACCATAGTTTCTGAAAATATAGCTACACTATGAAAGTTTGGTTTGGCTATAAGAGCGCGGGCACCTAAACTTCTACCCTTACTCTCCCATTTTGTAACTAGTTTTACATCTTTCCTTTTTTCCACATTCTCCATCGTTTTCCCATATACCGCGTTGTTTAATAGCTTGAAGAAATTTTTTTCAAATGAATTTGTGCTTTTTGTACGATGATAATTATTTAAATCAATATAACTTTTTAACCAATCAGACTGTTTAAATTGTAAAATCCTATGAATACAAACTAGTTTTAACCCATTCTCTAGGCACTGTTGTAGATTCCGATAGTGGATAATATATTTATGTTTGTTTGTTAAATCCGTTATAAGCTTGTTTGTTTTAGAACCGGGTGCTGCTTTGTTTTCTGCACAAAACGGTAAATCGTTATGGTCATTGTGTTTTGAATCGGGATACTCTAAATCGACCTCTAATATGTATCCAATATCGGAATCTAGTGGAATATTACGAATATCAATGTCATTGACATTTTGAACCCATGCGAATGAAGAATGTGGAAGAGGTTGAGACATTGCCCATCCGTACAAGTTATTGGCATCCAAATATGTAATGTATTTTGAGGGTTTCGTTTCATCGAAACTGTCCATGTATTTGTTGTTGGCCACAGAGTGTCGATGCGAACATTGCGTAATACCCCCTCTAATACCGCGTTTAATAAAATTATAAATGTTAATGTCAGTTAAAAGTTCTAGTTTAATGTTTGTGGTTTTTAACATAGCGTCCCTGAAAGCAGTAATAAAGCTGTATAAAGCAGTACATCTCAGTACAGAAGCAGTATTAAAGCTGTCCAAAGCAGTATTAAAGCTGTACACCTCAGTACAGAAGCAGTATTAAAGCAGTACACCTCAGTACAGAAGCAGTATTAAAGCTGTACAAAGCAGTATTAAAGCTGTACAAAGCAGTATTAAAGCTGTACAAAGCAGTACAGAAGCAGTATTAAAGCAGTATTAAAGCTGTACAAAGCAGTATCAAAGTTGTACAAAGCAGTACAGAAGCAGTATTAAAGCAGTATTAAAGCTGTACAAAGCAGTATCAAAGCTGTACAAAGCAGTATTAAAGCTGTACAAAGCAGTATTAAAGCTGTACAAACCAGTACAGAAGCAGTATTAAAGCAGTACACCTCAGTACAGAAGCAGTATTAAAGCAGTACACCTCAGTACAGAAGCAGTATTAAAGCAGTACGATATCTCTTAATCTGTTGTTGTTGTGTAAGAAGGAAAAATGCAGAAGTCGACCGATAAAGATATTCTTAGACAAGTTATAAAGTCTACTAACTCGATACGTAAAAAATATAAACAATTAAAAATCGGTAGAGTTAATGCTGAGACTCGACAAGAACAAACTTTTAAACCAATCACAAGACCTCTTAAAGAATTAGTTAAACTGTATGACCACAGTAAATACGAACCTAAAAGAGAAAAAGATGTAGAAACTCATGATCACAGTAAATATGAACCTGAAAAAGAAGAAAACATGGAAACTCAATCTACAGATGATATTGAAAGTGACGTTGACTTTGAAACTCCAACACCCAAATTCAGACGAAAGCTTGATCTAACTGATACTTTTGAAACACCATTAAAGTCTCTGGATGTAAGAAGCATACGTAAATATGTGACAACTCCTTTAGGTCGGCAAGAACTCATTGAATATATGAACGAGCGAGAATTTGATGAAATACCTACAAAATATTTAAATATATTTGCAAATAATCCGGATTTCATCGATAGTACTTATGGTGTTTATCATGAAAATGAACAATGGAAAATTGGAAACTCGATTTTTACAATCGATGGTAGTCAAATATTAATAAAAGATAAAACCTATGATGGTACTCAGGGCATATATGAGCTACTATTTATGAAAGTTCCAGATAAGACTCTGTACAATGAAGATGATTTACAGAATTATAGAAATATTTTGCTTGATACTAATGCTTATAGACGTCACTATACCAGCAAAGGACAAATAAATGGAAACCGTAGCTATAAATATACAAAAATTATTAACAAACTTTTAACTCATAGAGGAGGAGATTTAATACAAACATTAATCGAACCCAGCAACGGACAAATAAATGGAAACCGAAGCTGTAAATATACAAAAATTATTAACAGACTTTTAACTCATAGAGGAGGAAATTTAATACAAACATCAATCAAACCAAAACAGTATATTTCTTGGGATGATCCTAATAAACTGGTGGACCGGTTACAATTGCTTGTATCAGCGCTACAGGCGGGAGATATTTATCATATCAACGAGATTGTTATCATCATTGAAGCATTGAGAAAAGCTGAAGTAATAATATAAATATTAAATTTAGAGGATCTGAAAACTGTTTCATTGTTAAAGAAATAGCTATTCTATATAATATAACCGATACATATCGTAATTTTCTTATGTTTATTTATTTAAAAAAAAATATCTTGATAATAAATATGCTTAAAACCATCATTCAGTTTGTTTTTTTTCTTGAAATATGCATATTAACCAGAATTTGGTATACAAGTATAACAACACACAAGACTCTTTTTTATTTCTTAGCTTATAGTAAAATTTAATAAGGTAAGTTGGTAGCAGGTGTTTGTATGGTTGTTTGGTTGTATTTTCTAGTGTTGTAGTTGTTGTTGTTGTTGTAGTTGATATGGTCTTATATATTTATTTTCAATTTTTAAGCTGTCTGAAAGATTCATTAAATTGTTGTTTATAATTATTTGTTGGTTTATTACGGTAATGAGATTATGATTATTTTCGTCTGTCGTCTTCATGTGATTTTATATGTCTAGTCTGTTTTGTTCGTCCATCGTTCCAAATAACCATTTTACTGTACATCCGACTATATTCAATAAAGCATTTTTCTTTCTATTTTCTTTAGGAATTATATTTTTTAATTTTGTTTGTCAATTGATTTAGTTCTGCTATAAGTAAATTCTTCTGTTCTTCGTTTAAATTAGCTGTATGTATTGGTTGAAAATTCGTTTATTAAGTCTAAAATTTCTTTTATGTCAATTATGTGTATGATAATATTTGCTTTGGTCACTATTTCTACTTTGTTAAGTTGTATTTCCGTAAATCCTGTCAGTTCGTGTACGTTAAATAGCCCATTAATCGGATTTATCAGTATTAGGCATAGGAACATTGTCATGCGAATCTGTAAATTTATGATTTTTTTTATTTTTTTTTTTTATTTTTTATTGATTTTTTTTTAATTTTTTTTTTAAATTTTTAATTTTTTTTTTTTTATTTTTTTTTAATTTTTTTTTTTTTTTTTTTAATTTTTTTTTTTATTTTTTTTTATTTGTTTTTGACATTATGGCAACCCCAATTGATGATGACGTCATGAAACTATAATCGATGACCTTATGGCAACCCTAATTGATGACGTCATGGAACGTCAGTACATCATCACTAACCAACATCCCATACAAAGCTTACCCCTATCGCATAACAGCGTTATATCCATGTAACCATACAAGTGCTTCATCTACCACAAATACAAGTTATTTTCATACAAATCTTAGACCTTGGACTCGTTCATCAAAAAAAATGATCATAAATGTTGGCGAATTGAGGTGAAATTTTCATACCAATCTCACTCGTAAGCCAAAAAAAATTCCATACACAAAAAATGTAAACAATCTATCATATGAATACTCTAAACCATAAACAATTCTAACAATTACTCCTAATCGATGATGACGTCATAAAATAATAAAAATTCCATACAAAAAAAAATGTAAACAACATATCATATGAATACTCTAAACCATAAACAATTCTAACAATTACTCCTAATCGATGATGACGTCATCAAATAATATCACGCTATTAATAACAATAACAATCTCCATATACACAATCTATCAATTTTCATCATATATGAAACCTAATTCGTAAAACTAAACACTATTAATAACAATAACAATCTCCATACACACAATCTATCAATTTTCATCATATATGAAACCAAATTCATAAAACTAAAATGCTGAGCACAACCTATTTCACAATATAAACAACGAAAGCATTCTTAAAATCCAACTAAAAATGTAACCCACGTGTTCATTCCTATCAATGTAAATATCAATTTCATCATATATGAATCATAATTCGTACAACTCTTATCAATCTTGGCATTTCAAAAAAAAGTCAGTTAGGGCATAATTTATAAAACTCTTATCAATCTTGGCATTTCAAAAAAGAGTCAGTTAGGGGCATAATTTATAAAACTCTTATAAATCTTGATATTTCAAAAAAGAGTCAGTTAGGGGCATAATTTATAAAACTCTTATCAATCTTGGCATTTCAAAAAAAGAGTCAGTTAGGGGCATAATTTATAAAACTCTTATCAATCTTGGCATTTCAAAAAAGAGTCAGTTAGGGGCATAATTTATAAAACTCTTATCAATCTTGACATTTCAAAAAAAGAGTCAGTTAGAGGTACTGCTACTGCCATCTCTAAAGAAACAGCGAAAGCTCAATCTGACAGTTCAATTCACCACGAAAGCTCAATCTGACAGTTCAATTCACCACGAAAGCTCAATTTGACAGTTCAATTCACCACGAAAGCTCAATTTGACAGTTCACTTCCCCTCAAAAGCTCAATCTGACAGTGAGCCAGAAGCCCCCTATACCCACTACTTACATAACCTTCATTCGACCTCGCTTAGAGTACAACTCGCATCTTTGGGCAGGGGCATCTAAAGCACTCCTTGCGTTGCTCGATCGAATCCAAAAACATGCATTTCGGCTTATTGGAGATGAAGATCTATTGACTCCCTCGTGCATTGCACAAATGTCGGAGTACTCAGCATTTATGGAACTATCGCTACTTCCACGGTAAATGCAGTTCGGAATAAACCGCACTCCACTCCACTTTATACTTTTCCACGACATATTCGTCAAGCAGAACATGCGCATGAGTATACTGTCAAATTTGTATCTTCAGTGTATAGTGAAATTTAGGCGGAAGCAGTGTCGTTCATTTCCCGAACATCCAGACTCTGAAACGCATTGCCGGATAATGTTTTTGCAAACGGGTACAACCTCCTGTCTTTCAAAAAAAAAAATGTTCATCGTCATTTCTATTTTTTTCATAACACACAACATTTTCATCCACTTCCTTCACCGACTTAAAAGTGCAATGAGTTAAAGGGTGATTCCTTAAATTATACTCGGTGTCTTAACAAAATATAAAAACGTGTGAAATTTTAGCTTCCTACCTTTTTTTGAAATCGTGTGAAAATTTCTAATCCGAAAAAAATTGCAGGTGTAATTCCGGACTAAGCAATGATCTTTAAATACCTAATTTGAATTGAAATAAAACTCAATTTATTTTGTTTAAAATTAATTTCAGTGCATTGTTTTTATTACATGTTTCTTGTTTTTCTTATATTATTAATAATATTTATTATTTTACAGATGTTCTATGTTATTTTTCAATTTTTCTTTATTTTTGTACACATTAAAAAAAAGAGGATTGTTTTTCTATGTCAGGCTTAAAGTTCATAAATCTGTTTTTATTTTCATTCCGTTCTGTAGAAATTGAGCATTATACGTGCATTTTCATTAATATTTTAATAGTTTTTTTTTTTATTTAAATTTTGTTCCGCGTACACGTTTTCTTTTCGAAATTAATAAATGAAAAATTCATACCTTAAGGAATTGTAGAAAATAAGTGTGAGCTTAACTTCAATTTATCTTTTTTTCTTTTAGTTATTTATATTGTTTTTATTATTATTATTTTTTTTTTTTTGCATTATAGCACTAAATTTTGGGCTTATACAGAATCGATTGGAAATCGTGTTTTTTTTATAATTTAATACTGAGCCTAAATTGTATTTTTTTTTGTTTTATTGGCAGTTTTTTTTTTGTAACTAAATAGAAATATTTTTAAAAATCTCATGGTGGAAAAACATGAATTTTAGCTACGCCATTGAATCAAAGAGGATGTACGAAGGGCGAATGAATTTATAGTTTCTATATTTTATTCTAGTTTTTAATTTATAAATTTTGTACGAAATTATAATGGAAATAGTTTATATATTTTTTCGGTTTTCCTTTTTATCTTCCTTTTTTTAAAAAAAGTATAAAAATAGTTATAAAACGAATGTAATAAACATAACTGTATAAAAATGGCGTTGAAACTTACAAATGAAATTGAAAATTATGAATTTCTATGCTATTATAATGACGATTTATTAAATTTATATATATATATTTTTTAGATTTATATATGTTTTATTTTTCTTTTGCTGTCTTATAAATTGTAAAGTGCGTTCCTAAAAAAACTGAATAAATTTTTTTTTTATGGTACAGAACGAGTGTGACATTCACATCTCGTTGAATTCGAATTGATTTTTGCAGTTTATTCACATTCTAAACGAATTTACATATTTTAATTACCTAGTTAGGAATTTTTTATAAGTTTTTTTTTTACTTTATTATTTTTTTTCTTACCATACTGTCGTAAATTTAAAATTTTTTTCTATTAAATTTGGTTTTATTTCTCTTAAAATATTTTTGCTTCGATTTTTTTTTATCTACCGATTTTTTTAATATATCAGAATACTGTTTTTAAAATTTTAATAAGTCTTTGATTGGTTCACCATAAACACCGATTTGGGCTGTAGTGCCATTGTAAAAAAAAAAAAGATTTGGTTTTGTGTAAGGATTGATAGTCCTACACACTACCCTCGATCTTCTAGCGAATTTTCCATTTTCGTAAATTAAAGTGGCCACCCAAGCCGTGTGCTGGAGTTATATGTCGACCGGGATTTGAACTCATGACCTTCGCATTTTAGACCAACACGGTACCTCCTAAATTACATCCAGGTGTTTAAAGACTACTGACCTTTATAATTATTTCTGCAAAAATCACTAAATTTTTTCCTATAAAGACTGCATAATTTCACGAATTACAGTACAGAAATTTTTAAAGTGCCAATTTGTGTGAAATATTTTAAATACTTATTTAATATGACGTGAAAAATATTATCCAACACAAAATTTAACATTAACTTTACCAAAAATAGGTCGAAATAGTATAAAAATATTTAATTTGATGCTTTGATTTAATTCTTGATTCAAAATCAGCTGCTTTTAAGCCAAATCAATTAAACAACAAATGAAATTAACGCTCTGCTATGTCGAGCTATCTATATAAATATAATTGTAGTATCTGTCTGTTATTTGTTTATAAATGGCTATAAATAAGTTTTTGCTTCATTTTAGTAATAACTAAGCAGAATTTAACGTTTTTAAAAAATTTCTCTGTCTGTCTGTCTGTCTTTCCGGCTTTCACGCAAAAACGGCTGAACCGATTGCAATGAAACTTTCATAGATTATTAGCTCTGCCTCGGGGAGTAATCTGTTTTAGGTTTTATTTTTCTCCCCTCACGCCTTCTACCTTCTCCCATACAAAGTGACTCATTTTCAAAAACTAATAATAATCAAATTTTCATGGAAACTATGAAAGCTATTAATTTGAAATTTAAAATATATAAAAATTTTCCAATTGTTTGTAATAGTTTAATGATAATTGATTTCTTATAAATGGTCGAAAAAAACTTTTGTATGGGAGGGAGTAGAAGCTGAGAAGGTATTTGAATAGTTGTTTTCTAAACATTTTAAGCATTTTTTTTAAATTAATTTCACAAACGTTCGATATTTTTAGTGTTCTGTCAGTAGACATGAAACACCTCGTGCAGGTTAAGGCCCTCTTTCGGTAAAAAACAGTTCTGGTTCAAATTATTATTGTTTCTTCTTTATATCAAATGGGTGTATCAAATTCCTGTTAAGAACCCCCTATAGGGGCATAGTACAGAAACATCTCTCTTTCATACGCGATCCTAAGCATCGGCCTTAAGCTGTTGCCAGGACTTGTTGTGGATGTATGCACATGCATAATTTGAACTTTTTATCTTCTACCAGACCCCAAGAAAATAATGAAAATTTTCGACATTTTTTCATCACTCCTCAACTTAAAGTTTTTACCAAAATCAAGGTCATAGAGGTCTACAATCTCACAAAATTTCAACTTAATACCTGTATTTAACTTGAAGATATAACGTTTTGAATATTTTGGAAAGTGTACCATTTTTTAAATGCTCCTAGTTTCCTCTCCCCTCTTCTCTCATGGCCACATTTTTTCCATATTCCGCAAGTATAGTTTAATATTCATTCCAAGTTTCAAATACATAGCTTAAGGAATAGTCGAGATATTAACGTTTAAGTGTTTTTCTTTGCACCCCCTGACCATCACGCTTATAATAATTGGCATCTCTCTAAGTTGATTAAGGTGGTTCTATACGCTACCTTATTGGTCCTAAGATGTGATTTTTTTTATGGAAAGTAATTCCGAAGATATATTCAATCAAGAAAGAATTCGGTCGACGACTTGTTTTTAGCCCCACCTTTTCGGCCCCCATAAATAAAAAATTAAATTATTCTTAGGGTTTGTACCATAACCCAATCTATACGGATGTATATTATTAGTTTCCTATCTAGAATCAACTGAAAACTAAAAATTCAAATACAACAATTTAAATTCTTAGTTTTTAGCTCTAGCGCTACACCCGCCTCTCACTTAACTCATCTACCTCTACAATGGCGCTACAGCCCAAATCGGACCTTGGCCTCCTGATATTCAGGTTCCTTAACATTTTTCATTACTTATTGTGGAAGGGTTGTTAGCTCTTCGCACAACCTTCTTTCTACGAATTTTTCATTTTATTAGATTGATGTGACGGTATATTCAAGCAGGCAATGTGCCGGAATTATATATTGCGCCGACCCGGATTTGAACTCACGACCTTCGCATTACAAGACCAACACACTACCTACTAGGCTATACCCTAGCTTTTAACTTAACTCATATATCACCCAAAATCGGAGTCCAGTTGAGATCAGAATTGGTTGAAATTTGACATAAAAGGAGCGAAAAAAAAGGAAAACGATTGGAATTCAAGTTGCTTAGCGCTATAACCTTAACCCCACGTTGGACGACACTGTAACAAAATGAAGAACTCCGCCAATACATAATAAACTTCATAAGGACCTCACAGGATTTTCCAGCAAGGATTTCCCTAAAGCAGGATTGAGAATGTACCAGACGAAATTCCAAACATTTTCGTAATTAATCTTGGACATATCCTTGCTGAACCTTTGCCGAAAATTTTCTCTTTGTCCCTCAATGAAGGAATCTTCCCCACTCAATGGAAGGAATCTTACGTTATACCTATCTTTAAGAGCGGTGAAAAGCATAAGGTTGAAAATTACCGTCCAATCAGTTTACTTTCTTGCTTTTCAAAAATATTTGAAAAGTTACTTCATATACACATTTTTTCACGAGTCAGCGCCCTAATTTCTATCAATCAGTATGGATTTTTTAAAGGACGCTTCACTGTGACGAATCTTGTTTCCTTCTCTAACTCAGTCTCATATGCACTCGAAAATCGTTTCTCTGTCCACACGATTTATACTGACTATTCTAAAGCATTTGACTCTGTTGATCACTCTATACTGCTTAATAAACTGCAATCGTTTGGAATATATTCTGCTTTGTTGCAATGGTTCTCTTCGTACCTAAGTGATCGTAAACAATATGTCATATTTAGTGGTGCTCAATCCTATCATTACTCTGCATCGTCTGGTGTTCCCCAAGGTTCCACCTTGGGCCCCCTACTTTTTGTTTTGTTTGTGAATGACCTTCTTATGGGTTTTCAATCTGATCATTTAATGTATTCCGATGATCTCAAACTGTTCAGAGTAGTGAAGTCTATTTCTGACTGTGAAATCCTTCAAGATGACATTAATAAATTAAATGATTGGTGTAAGCTGAATAACCTCCGTTTGAACACTCTAAAATGTTTTAAAATTATATATACAAATACGGATTGTAGCCTGAACTTTGACTACCATGTTGATAATGCTCTCCTCGTTGAAGTCTCACGCATAAAGGACTTAGGAGTAATGTTTGACAGCAGATTAAGGTTTGATCAGCACATAGTCGAAGTCTGCAAACACGCATTTAGATTATGTGGTTTTATATTAAGAACTGCCCATACTTTCCATAATATGCATGTTTATACGAATTTGTTTAATAGTTTGGTTCGGTCTCGCCTAGAATATTGTTCTGTTGTCTGGAACCCTCACTACCAATATCTTGAGACTGCATTGGAATCAGTACAACGACGTTTTACCAAATTTGTTTTCCGAAAACTGAGCTTATCTGACACTTGCTACAAGAGTCGGTTACAATTACTTGGCCTAACTAGTTTAAAGGACAGAAGAATTTATTTTGACATGTTATTTTTATTTAAAGTAAATTTCGTTTTCAATACTAATCTTCAACGTGAACTTCAATTGCGTTCAAATATAAGTAATACTAGATCACATACTCTATTCGTTGTACCACATGCGCGGCTGAACGTATATTTTCACTCTTCCTTACTAAGGCTGCCTCGAATGTTCAATCAATCTTGCCTTAGTTTTCATGACTTCAGTCTACAATCTTTCAAGGTATATTTAAAGTCAAGTTTTCTATTAAATAACTCTGTACATATATTGAATTTCTATTTAACTTTCATTTTTTCTATTATTAATATTGTAATTCACTTATATTTGTTTTGGACCTCTTGTATAATTGGAATATTTTACTTTCTGTTCATCAAGTCCTTAAACAAATAAATAAATACGCAAGTGAACCCCTTCTGTCTTCCGTTTTTTCAACCTTTCATCAGAGCTAATTGTGTCTTTCTGGAGACTAAACATTCGGCCCTGACTCGCCATACGATGCCATACAGATGCTCGCATCGACACAGTGCTCACCATTTCGTAACAATTTTTTATCTTTATCGTAATTGGAGAATAAAAAGTTCCAAAATTTCTGTCACAATTGTTTAGCATAAGGAATTAGCTCAGCGTTGAGTACTTGTTACTGTTAGGCGTTCGATCTTTGCCCAAAATTTGTCATAACATTGAAATACAAAAGTTTTTTGCACAATAGTGGTTTAACATTTATTGTTCAGAAATTTGTCGCAAAATTTAATTAGAAAAGCATATTTTCAAAATTTCAGTTTTTATCGCAGAAATTTGTAGTTAACATTTCAGTGCTTCGACGTTGTCACATTTTTTTCGCCAATTATAACTCTATCAATTTTCGTTAAAAAATTTCTGGCAAAAAATGTCACACATTTATTCTATTTTGTCACAACATTTTTGCGACATTTATGTCAGAATTTTGTGACGTTTGTTGTGGATATTCAGTACGTCCGATAGAAATGTTCCAAAGTTTGTTATTAAGGCTCTCTTCCTGGCGATTAAAACTGATCATGAGACTAATGAAGAAAACGTCAGAGATTTAAAGCTAGCATACGGAGACCGAAAAAAAGTGATTCTGAGATAGAAATTAGAGTAGTGAAGATCCGGAAATAGCGGTGGGCGCTGTTTTCAGAACACTTAATATTATATGCAGGTGGAAAAGCTTTGAAGAGAACGCAACAGTCTACGAGTAAATTGCACTTTAACGGTTGATATGTCTAAGCTATTTTCTTCAATCGCGAATAAATTCATTATCCTTTAAGCAGACCTAAAATTTATGTTTGAAAAATTTGGGATTTCTTACTGCCACGAAAAAGTAGTAGTAGCTAAAATCACGTTTCGCTGTATTATTTTTTTTTACAATTAACTCCATAAATTCTTTGTCGGAAATTTTCATGGCGAAACTATCACATTTTTTGTCCATAATCAACATTTTTCTCTGTCTTTTCTGTCGAAATTTGTCGGAATTGTTGACATTTTTTGGGCGTCCAGTACAAAAGCTATTGTGATCTATGTTGAATAGAAGTATACTGAATGTCATCTACCAACTGTAAAAATCTAGCCTAATACTCGGTTTTTATTTGTTACGATTTTCCATAATGGGTTGCAATGTCTCTTCTCATCAGCTAGTTTTAGTTCACATGCGCGACAGATTTTGCATATTTTCATTCAAAATTCAATTCGATTTGTTGAAATGCTGTTGGAAAAACCATCGAGACTATAAAAAAGGAATTTGCGTATAAATTTTCATCCATTTCCAAACTTATCAAACGTTAGTTGACGCACTTTCAGTGTACTAATACAATAATTTTTGTAGCTGCGAAAAAGTTGAAATTCATACAATTCTCAATGCACTACACTTCGCGTCGGCTAGCACTTATGTGATTGGCTGGCTTCGGTGATATACTTAGTGCCCGAGGCTAACCGGGGTCTGCCCCTAGATTTTACAGATTTTAGAGTCCAATATCTATGTATTTTTGATTTTTAACACTCTCACCCCCAATCGTAAAGTAGTTGGCTCGTTCCTGTTTGGTGTCACTAAAAAGCATCACGTATGTAAACCCATCATAAAATCTCTGTTTTTGTGCGATTCATAGTACAATCGCACAAAAACAGAGATTTTATGGAACGTAAACATTTAGTGGTACAAGTAGAAGTGAATTAGTCACACTACAACTTTAAGATGGGGAGTATCAGGTTTAGTAATTTGGAAGGGGACGCGATATAAATAAAGTAATTTGAGCAGCACATGCTCTTGGTTTATAATTTTCAAGGAAGACGACGGGTTGGTCAACCATGGAAGCGAGCAGTTGAGCAGGAGGCTAAAGAAATTAACAAGTCCTGGCAAAAACTTAAGGCCGATGCTCAGGATCGCGCCTTGTGGAAGAGAGTTGTTTCTGTCCCATGCCTAGGAATTTGAATATTCTTGGTTTTGTAATGCTTCCAGGTAATTAACAAGTTTGCGGTTGACTGCAATTTCGATTACGTTCGACTTTGAGAGTAGCATTTTTCTCGAGAACTGGCTGAACCACAGTTTAAATATACATACCCAGAGCTTCTCGAAATACACACACCAATATGCGCACAGTCTACAAGGGAACATGCGAACAATCGACGTGTAAGATATGTCTCAGTCATAAGCTGTTTAAATTTTTGGAAGGGATAAACAGCGAACCAGTCAAAATCGTTCATTTAGGAGGTAAGATAGAAAGACTGTAGACTCTCTCCATGTTTTGACTCTGGGCTGAACATTCATTTATTTGTTTAAATTACAGTTTTAACACAGATACATAGTTCCAATAATGTAACGCAATAAATAAATAAGAGAACAAATTAATTAAGATAACTTAAGTATGAGCTTAATTTTATGTAAAAATGAGCTATATGCCACAACTTGACCCTCTAGGATAAGTTGCAGGAGATCATTTGATATTTGAAATCTAAGAATTAGCGAATGAAAATAAACATAATTTAGCGCACGTGGGGAATAGAAAATATTACGATTTCTAGTATCGGTAAAAATCCGGAATGATAATTCAATAAGTACAGGTGGTAGTAACAAAACCATAGTAGTAAAACATTTAGCGATTTTCGATAAAAATACGTGTCTGATAAAGGGATGGAAGATTGAGTTTGTCTAATTAATATACATACGAATTTTGTGGCATGTCAAAGCGATAGAATATGGAGCGGGTGAATTGACGTTGGGTAGATTCAATAAGATTAATATAACACTTATAATGCGGACTCCAAATGGGTGAACAATATTCTAAAATAGGACGAACTAACGTTTTGAACAATAGAACAGCTACAATTAAATTTGAGAAGGACTTCGTGGAGCGCAAAATAAAACCAGAGTTGCGAGAGGCTTTAGTTCAGATTTCAGTAAAGTGATTTGAAAATTTTAGCTTACTGTCAAATATAACTACATACAATGTTCTTATAAGTAAGTAACTCAGCAAAACTTAACAGGTTAATTGTGTACATAAAGTTAATAGGGTTAATCTTAGATCTAGCTAGGGTGTAGCCTTATGGGTATCGTGTTGGTCTACAATGTGAAGGTCGTGAGCTCAAATCCCGGTCGACGCATAATTCAAGCACACTGCTTACATGGATATACCTAGGTTACATCAATCTACGAAAATTAAAAATTCGTAGATAAAGGGTTGCGCGAACAGTTAACAAATCTTCCGCAATAAATAATGAAAATGTTAAGGAACCTGAAAGTCTGAAGGATTTGGGCTATAGCGCCATTGACGAAGAAGCTTAGATGTAAACTTCATGAATAGACATTTATCAACGTCAAGAGAATTTTTTTTTTGTAGAACTGAACACAAATTAGTTCACCCTATAATGTTATGCATAGCTGTGTCGGAATAGGAATTGGAGAAAAAAACTAAAGTTAGGTCAATTTAATTTGGGTGGAGAACGACGAAAATTACAGTGGACATTGCTTTTGAAACACTGGAGGTTGTAACACTTTAGCTGATAATGTGTTTCAAGGTTTTGATATAAGTAAATGACTGCCTAAATTTCACTGAACGAGAAGGCAAGGGCTTACCGGTGTACTCGTGTGCGCGTTGACCTTGGCGAGTATCCCGTGAAAAAATATAGAATGAGGGAATGAGTGCGCTAAGTTTCGCACTGCATTTATGTCGTTGACGAAGACTAAGAAATGAAATAACAAAAGAGCTTTGAGGGACGCCGGAATCTAATGGGAAGGAGAAAGAAGTAACGCCATCTCGTACTATCGTATAGTGCGTTCAGAGAGAAAACTCTCAACTGGACAAGGGTAGCTTTCAAACCTATGGCTAAGCTGAACTCTGAGACATTCATGCCAAACTCTGTCAAAAGCTATTGCAATATCAAGTAGAAGAGCTTGATCTTCGCCATATTTATATATGCATGAGTTCCAAAATTCTGTCAACTAGACTAAAAGATCTCCCGTCGACCTTTCAGAAGAGCACTCATACTGACGATCATAGATTAGCTGGTTATCCTCGAGATATTGACCGATTTTGCGATTGACTGTAGTTTCCACTACTTTCATGAGCACTGAAATAATGGCTATCGGGCGGTAGTAGGCTCCCTTTCTTGGGAATTGGCTGAACATTCGTAACTTTTCATAAACATGGAAAGCACCCAGAAGAGTAGAAAATAAAGAAAAAAGTGCAAAAAGCCTTAGCTAAAGAAGAGGAGCACTATTTAAGGGCATTGAGAGGAACACCATCTAGACCAGTAGATTGAGTACCAAGACACCATTCAGATTGAGAATGAAACTCATTTTGCAGTGCCATACGGTCAGAAAGAGAATCGATCATACGAAATATTTTGAGCTCATCAGAATAGAAAAGACTGTCGAAAGATAAAAATGATGGTAGATCATTAATGAAAATAATAAATAAGAGTGGACAGAGAATGGACACCTGAGAAACTCCAGAATTTGCTGAAAATATAGGAGATCAGCCAAGAAATTTACTCGCATGCTTTAATTAGATAAATATGATGAAATTGAATTGAGGATCAAACCACAGATATCGTATTTACTTAGTTTTGAAATAAGGATATTAGGATTAACCGAGTCAAATGCTTTGGAAAAGTATGTATAAATGTGTGCATCGATCTACGTTTTTCAAAGCATTTGTATATCATGTTAGTAAACATTAGGAGCTTAGAAGCTAGGGTGTAGCCTAGTGGGTAGCGTGTTGGTCTATAATGCAAAGTTTGTGAGTTCAAATCCCGGTCGACGCGTAATTCCAGCACACTGCCTCGTTTGGTATACCTTGGTCACCTCAATCTACGAAAATGAAAAATTCGTAGATATAGGGTTGTGCGAAGGTCTAAAAACTCTTCTACAATAAATAATGAAAAAAAATGTTAAGGAACCTGAAGTTCAGGAGGACAAGGCCCGATTTGGGCTTTAGCGCCATTGTAGAAGAAGAGGAGTTTAGAAGTCATGGATTTGCCTTTTACGAATCCATTCTGCTTCAGAGAAATGAGATAAGAAAGATGTTCGTAAGTTGTAGTTATGAAATAAATGTTCAAATATATTACCAAAGCAGTTCAGTGCCGAGATAGGGCGAACATTTTGAAAATTATTCTTGTGACCTTTTTTGAAAAATTGTGATCATCTTAGAAAGCTTCGATATACTGGGACAGTTATCTTCAATAAGAGATTTATTATCATATTATTATTATTAATAATCGTAACCGGAAAGGAGTGCTCATTGAAAAGAATCTAGGGAAGTACTCCGAAAAAAACCTGGAATAAGTCGCGAAGTTTTTGATTTTATGGCTTAACTGGAGTAGATATACTTAATTTATAGCAAAGTAAAGGCTGGCTATATATCTCTTGAAAAACCATAAATTTTACCGAAAACTTTGGAAAAATTTAAAATTGATTTTTTCTATCTGAATGATATTTTCTATCTGAATGATTTTTTCTATCTGAAAACTGATATATTCCACAATTTTTTTTACCTAATAGAAAGCATACTACGAATAATTGGCAAATATTTTAACCCACGAATCTGCGAACAAGCGAATTCGGATTTTTTCGATTTGAATTAATTAAATATTTCCAGATGAAATTCATTTAGCTTCAAACCTGCAACACCTTTTCTTCTTTTTCTCTGCTAATTTACAAATATTGAAGATAAAGTGAAAGTATAAGAATGAAAATTAAGAAGTAATATAGTTAATCGAATTAGGAATTGAAATAGCAGTAAAAGTTTATTAAATAATAATTTTTTCTCAAAATCTGAATTTATATAATTCATAAATGTTTAATAACTTCGAAATAGTTTTTTGCATCGAAATTTTATTAGCAGATCCCATTTCGGCATTGAAAATAATTTTAAAAATTTAAAATATGTGAAATACAATCACAACACGTTCGAGAATATTTTTACTTGCTTTAATATTACTACATTTTAATTTTGTTTTTCTTTTTACAAAAATAAATGAACCAAATCGCAAATTTACTTTAAGTTCATTAAATTTTTTAGTACACCGATTAGGAAGGAAATGACACAGGTGATACCGAAAATTTTCTATGACTCTTTCTTTTTAAGATTTTTACCTACATTATTTTTTCATATATATTTATTTATATACTGCATTACGGTGACTAGATTTTGTTTTAAATATATTTTATAAGTTAAGTAAAGATTTAATTTTTCTGTAGTGTGAATTACGTTATACATTTAATGTACGTTCATTCATATTTAAATTTAAGGCAGTGATTGTGTACATATAAATATAATTTAGTTATTTTTTTTCACCATCTCCTTAATTATAATTTAATATTTGGATTTTTACAATTTTTTTTTTATTTTATTTTTTATAATTTTTCTTTTATTTTTTATGACAACATACGAAATAGAGCAGTTTTTCTTTAATTGTATTTATTTAGTTAACAAAATATTAAAATTTCATGTTCTCTTTATACACGTTTATTTTTATGTTGTATTAAATTTTGAAGCAATTACGAGTTATATTGTATTTCCCTATAAAATGCCTTTCGTTCGCCATGTATTCATTCATTTTTTAAACATTCATCTCAACCGAATCACTCTTCAAAATGGTTTTGTTTTTCGGATGCTTAAAATTAATTGAGTGTGCAAAATAATAATAATGATCATAATAAGTAATTAAAACAGCAGTACTAATAATAAATTCATGATAAAATTTTTATTTCTGTTGGAAAAAAATAAGATTAATCGAAAAGTTGAAACAAAGGGTTCGTTAAAAACGTATTAAAATACAAATAAATTGTTTCCATTGCTTATTCGGTATGAAAAAAGTATTATTAAACCTTAATTTTACTTTATTTTTTAATTATTTATATAAGTAATATACTTTAATTTGATTTTATTTCCATGTTTCATTTTTTGTTTTGTTTTTATTTTAATAATAAATTTAATAATTAATTTTAATATTATACAACATATCACACTGTAGTTTCCCGGTCGACATGAATATATTCGACGGGTTGAAGCCCGTGTCAGGAACCCGGGTCCAGAAAAAGTGGATCTTTTTTTATGTCCTTTTTATTGAGTGTTCCGCCGTTCAGGACGGTTTTTTGTATTATCGATTTTTTTCGTTTTCGTATTAAACCAAATATGCAGAAAATTAAACAAGCTGCCATAGCAGCTGCTATACAACCGAGCGCTGCAAATATTCCGCCCGGTAATTCTAGGAGTTTACGAGCCGTCCCACATTCCTCTTCCGATTCGTCGAATCCTGATGGACAATTGGGATGTCCTGGAAAATATTTATATAAAAAAAAAAACGTTTTGAATTTAAAGAAATTGGAACGAGTTTAAATTGAATTAGATTTTTCGGATCAATTTCAGAATATAAACGAAATTTTTATTATAAAATTGAATGCAACGATCTAATCCTATTTCGTAAATACTTTAGCTTTGAAAACCAGTTAATGGTAACAAGGTAGTAGGCAAGAGTGTTGTGTTCTCGTCTGCATTAATCGATAGAATATTTATTATACGTGCTATGGAAAGTTGGAGTTGATCAATTGAAGTGCTTTAATATCACAAAGCAATAATTATGGGCATAGATTGGAATTATTATGACCTGTCAATTCCATTACTATTAACTCATTACTGCTTTATCTCGCACTAATAATGTCTCGATTATGCAGAGTGTACTAATTAGAATGAACTAGATTTTCTATTACAGATTTTCAAATTTCAATATGTTATGATGTCAATCAATGGCCATAGCTAATGTTTCAATCAATGCACTAATGGAATATCAATACGAAGCTTTTGGAAGTTATGGACAAATCAATTCAAAGATATATTTGCCTTCACGTTTGAGCATTACTAACCGGAACATTATGAACAAAGAGTATTTTGATCGAGCACTATCGCCAAGGATAAATTGTAATAATAACAATATTAGATTCCTAATAAATTGCATTGCATTTCGTATGCACTAGATACAAATAAACAACTTTAAATATAAAATTTTATCGCTATATACTTCTGTTCATTTTACCACACTGCGACTACACACTCTAGCAGTGTCGCATTACAATAAACAATTTACACATCCCAAATGAAGTGCCCTATAACCAGAAAACTGAAGCAGCAATGTTCCCAAAGTTAATAAAACATGCACAAGAGTAAACTTACCGTCGCACCACAAGTTGGCAGCGATGCAAGCATCCAGTTCGGGACATTTAAATTCGCAATCTGCTTCTCTTGGATAAAGTCCAAATTCGCGTAGCGTATCATTGGCTGTGAAATTCGTCTGCAAGTCCAACTGCTGCATCAAAGACGCCTTCGTCCGGTGTATTTCGAGCCACGTGAACGTTACGCCGCCCGGCTCCTTAAAGATGGGTTCCAGCACCAAGCTCACTGGTCTGTTCGCAAAAAGAAATACAAAGATAAACGGAATAATTTTCAATTACAGCTGTGCATCAACGATTCGAACACACCATGGATAAATCCGAAATGTCAATTCGAAAATTGAATTGAGAATTTGGCTTACGACTAGTGTAGCTTGGCTAACCGAAAAGTACTTACTTATTGCTGAAAATCGTGGATCCGCTCAGCCAGTCCTCGGAGAAAATGTGCAAGGACGACGGTCGGGGACCCGGCTGCGACGGACATATGACTCGCATAACTTTCAACGGACGTCCGGAATAAATCATGAATCGGTTCTTCGTAGTGCACCGCATCGCATCCTCCGACGTCGGTTCGACCGGCAAATATGTGCCCCACGTCTGCACGAATAAGCTGCGTTCCTGCTGCTGAGCCTCCAGATACCACGACGTACCTTCGCAGCTCAAATCTGGCGATTTAAAAGGATACTTGATCTCATCCTCGCCACCGGATCCTTTAAGCCGGGTCTTCTTACGGCACTCACTGAAACGCTTAAACTCATACGAAGCGTAGAAGTAGACGTCGGCAAAGTCCTCGGAGATGTTTAGCTTGGTGACGGTGAACGTTAGCTCCATAACTCTTGAATTCGATACAAAGGATAACGGAGCATTATACAGGGCGCTCGTATTATCGCAGAAACAGCCGAGTGGTATCTTAACATCCCGAAAGGGGACATCGTAAATTCGCAATTCACTGACTCGTCCATCCGGATCCGAGAAAGTGCATTTCGGTCGACCCGTATGCAGATCCGAGTCGGTCGTGCATGCCGTGCCCTCTCCGAACGATACGTTATGCAGGACGAGTCGCACTCGTTCCGACAGTCCGGCCTCGAACCGATACAGGCATGTTAGATTTTTGGCACCGCCACGACCATAGAGGAAGACATTTCGGGGCGCCTGGATGTTGCCCTTTCGCTTCCGGAATATCCGGGAGCATAGTGGCGGAACGGGGTCTTCACCTCGTCGTCCAGTCCATAGTTCGCCGCCCACTTCGGTGTCGACAAATTCATAGTTGATTGCGAATTGAGCCGGGTACAGGGCCGTTCCGGTGTGAGTATGAAATTCGATTTTCTGAAAAGTGGAAGAGAAAATGCACTCAAATTTTAGAGAATTTCCGATGACACGGAATGAACTAACAAAGTTTGCTTGAGAAGAGCGAAGAAAATGATTTTTAATTATGTTTCAGAAAAATGGAAAATCTCGTGGTAAGGAAGTGTTTAATAAGGCTTCGTACAGCTTTTATGACGATTTTTTTTTGGACTCTGTTTGGCTTGGAAAATTATCTTACGAAAATGAAAAAGACTTAATAATTAATATAAGTGGAGACCTCTGCCAGGGGTTGTTCATTGCTATAGCTTGGGCATTAAATTGCTTCTCTTCTCCGAATTGCATGAAATAATTGAATTGAATATTAAATTTAATAAAACCTGCTATCTTAGACATTGTGATTGTTGATTTCATATCTTGATCATGTCAAACCAGTATCTTTTTGGTAAAAAAATCGTTCCTACGACAGATTTGAGATGTCCGCATTTCTACCGTATATCTGGCATAAAAAAGGCAATTATGCCCATATAATTGTCTGATGAAACTAATCTCGAAAATTCTTATTTTGATTATCTTTGCAATATTCTTAGTAAAAAACTAACAGGGTTATGATTGGGCTTTACGCTACTCTACGATACTCTAGATGAAATGGGAAAGAGTTTAATTTACTGTAAAATCTGTCCTCTAAAATTCTTCGAAGAGTTAATAGAAACTTTTGTATAGGTGGTAGATGCAGAGGAGGTATACTATTTTTTTTATGATACCAAACGCGGTATACGAAATATTTCATGCTGGACTTTTATAATTTTCGAGGAATTTGACTGATTTTTGTCTGAATTTATAGCATTTGTATGGGAGGTGGCAGAGGAAGTTGAAGGTTTTGGATGATATTGAATCTGCTTCTCAACATTTTAGTCATATTGCTTTGTTATCATTTTAAAGTCGATAGCTCTCACAAATTTTTAGTTTTAGGGGAGTGAGCTTCACTATCTAAATTTTGTGGAGTGTGAGGTGGAACGGGGCCAGGGGAGAGAAAGAATCGAAAATAGCACTTGCTAATATCTGCAATATGAATGCTGATAGAAAGCTGAAACTTGTAATTCAGATATAATGATTTAAAGGGAAAAAATAATAATAAAATATAATGCTCGCACAGAGTCGCCAAAGGTACGGCAATATTTTTCGTCGCTCAAAAACCTCAATTCCGAGTGACCGTCTGTCTGTCTGTTCGACTGTCTGTCCGTCTGTCTACAACATAACTTTCGAACGCTTTGATGTATAGAACTGAAATTCATCACATGTCATTTTTAGTAAAAAAGGAACTTTAAGTTCGTGAACGGGCCACATCCCCCTATTCCTTCTACTCCCTCCCATACACATTTCATAAAATTTTTAAATTTAAAAAATTTGATTTTTCTCCAAAACAATTTCAGTTATTGACTTATATTGGGTCATAGTATAACAATATAAATCGCATTAACCTCAAATAATATTGATCTGATCTCCTTACTCCTTCTACCACTTCCCATACAAATGCACAATTTTCAAAAATGCATCTATTCGGTTTGCATTGCAACTAAAAAAGCTAAACGAACCAATTTTTGTCATAATTAATTTTATTTCAATTATAATCAATTTTTGAAAAACTATTAACTTCACCTCACGCCTTCTACCCCCTCCCGTACAAATGCAGAATTTTGGTAAATGCATTTAATCGATTTTCATAGAAACTAGAAGAAGTAAAAACTTGAAATTTGTCCCTTAATAATTGCAATAAATTCTAAAAAAAATATCGCCTTCACTTCACTCCTTCTACCACCTCCCATACAGATTTTTAGTTAGGGAATTCAAGAAAAGTATTTCTCCTTCGAACATATGAGAGCTATCGACTTTAAAATTGTAACAAAGCAATGTGATTAGGATGTTAAAAGGCAAATTCCAAATCGTCCAAAATCTCCCACTTTTTCTGCCACCTCCCATGCAAATACTATAAATTCAAACAAAAATTGTTCAATTTCCTCGAAAATTATGAAAATAACAAACTTTAAATCCCGCATGCAACATTTTGTATACTATGTTCGGTGTTACATACCAAAATTATAGTCCTCCCCCTCTGCTTTTACCACCTCCCATACAAAAGTCACTATTCGAAAGAATTTGAGAAGACATATTTTTCGGTACAATAAACTCTTTCCTATTTCATCTAGAGTATCATATGATTGGTCATTACGCCCAATCATAATTCTGTTATGTTTTTTTAAGGAACCGAATGCAACTTAGGATACCCTATAATGCTATGCACAGATGTGTCGATATAGGAATTGGAGAAAAAAGCTAAAGTTGGGTCAATTAAATTTGGGTGGAGAAAGACGAAAGTGACGGTGGACATTGCTTTCAAAGCACTGGAGGTTGTTTTCGTTGAAAAACACTTAAGCTGGTAATGTGTTCCAAAGTAATGATGTTCAGAAACTGAATGACTGTACGAGAAGGCAAGGATCTGACTGTACTAGTGCGATCGTTCAGCTTGACGACTAACCTGGGGAAAGTGTAGATTGGAGGAATGAGTGTACTTAGTTCCACGCTACATTTGCAGTGGAAGTAGTGACAGTAGATGCTGAGTACTCCGACGTTTCTGCGTTGCTCGAGAGAATCGATAAAAGATGTAATGGTCGCGTCTCCAATCAGTCGGAATGCATGTTGTTAAATACGGCCGAGCCTTTGCTCGGTGTGTTTTGGGTGGCCCCAGGCGAAATATAGGAATTGTACTCTAAACGTAGCCAAATATAAGAGATATATGTGGTTGCGAGGTCGTTCGGCGTAAAATATTTTTCTCACTTTCGGAGAACACCTAGAGATTTCGATGCGTCGAGGGCAACATCAAAGATGAGCTAATTGATCATGCTTAAGTATGAATTTGAAAGTATTTCGTGCGCATTGAAAAGTTCTCTGTTTCTCTCTGGTTTCAAATGCTTTTTTCATGGTCTGAATTGCATCGAGATATTATTTATTGAACCAATAGTCCTTCAAATGGCTGTAAGATATGCAGAACTTCATACCTTTCAGAATAATCTCGGTGTCAAGTCCACAAGCTTCATCGCAGCTATTGGAATTAAAGCACAATTTTCAATTAAAGGCATTGAAGAAATCATTTAATTCCCTTCAATCAGTTCTTTTGAAATTTCAAACCAAGGGTTTTTTTTTGTAAAGGCGGAGAAATTTAAATTGGTAACACTGTTTTCTGTTACAGCCAATTTGACAGTTTCTGATTGTTTTGGGGCTTAGGGCTATCAATTCATAAATAAATAAACTTACGCCCGGAGCAACGTTTGGAAATTGCTCAAATTTATTTTGAAAACCATAGTTCAATTCTAAAAACTCATTGGGCATTACATGCATTTTATGGTGCTCGTAATCGTCCATCAGAGCGATTAATTCGGAAAATTATGGTTCGTTGATGGTGTGCAGCGTAGTGTTGATGATGATCCAAATGTGTCCATTCGTCATCGTGACCAACAATTAAACTTGTGTCCATCCACTTTAGGATAAATTTTGTGTGGAGACTCAACTCGTACAGGAACTGAAGCCACACGATCATCGTTCGTGCCGTACATTTGGTGAATGGGCTGAAAGAAACAAAGCAGCTTTTGAAGCTATTGTTCACTGATGAAGCACACGTTTTGCTAAATGGCTATGTCAATAAGCAGAATTGCCGCATTTGGAGCGATGATAATCCACAAGCCATTATCGAAACACCATTACATCCAGAAAAATCACCGCTTGGTGCACTTTATGAGCCTATGGAATCATTGGTCCACATGTCTTCAAAAATTATGATGGTCAGAACGTTACAGTCAACTGTGAGCGGTACAGATACATGATTACTAATTTTTTCGTGCCTCATATCAGAGAAAAAGGTCAAGGAGATTGGAAAAATGTTCTGCAATATCTGGTAAACGAGTGGGCTCATCTACCAGCTGTATTAAACCATTTATCGAGGCAAAAAGCTGCGTGTCACGCCCCTCCGGGTCCGTAGGAGAGGAGTGTTTAAGCCAAGCAATGTTATGGACATTGAAATCGCCCGCAATAATGATTTTAGCGTCAGAGTTTGCAGTGTTTATTGACTGGATATATTTAGTTATCCTATCTAGTTCTAATAAAGTTTTTGCTGCAGTCATTGCTGTGTATAGAACATAACAGAAGTACATGCCATGTCTTTGGATAAGCAATTTTATCCAGATAGAATTAAATACATGGCTGGAAAAACAGATCGCATATGTAGAGTGCGACACCCCGTTGTTTCCGGATATCACCTTATTCCAGTTTTCTGGAATAAGGTGATATCCGGGAACATAATAAAACTGATCTTTTCCTGGTAACACCTTACATTCTCCAAGTGCTAGAATATGGTCGTTTAGTTTTGAGTTTTGGTATGCATATACAGCGAGAGATATGCAGAGGTGAAAGTTCGTATAATAATTTGATCAATAGTGAAGTTAACCTTTATCAAACTTTTTTATAAAGGTTTCCGCAGAGACCGAAACGTCACACATAATGAAAAAGTTGAAAGAAAAGATTTCCGGATTTAACACTGTTACGCTTTATTATTCGTTACTTTCGGTCTCATGAATAATAAAGCGTAACAGTGTGGAATCCGGAAATCTTTTCTTTTAATTCGAAATGCACTGTGAAAACATTCACCAATCCAAATCAAAAAATTGTAAAATCCGGAAATCTTTCGTTCTAACTTTATATATCTTTTTATGATAAATACATAACTTGAAATTTCGTTAGATTGTAGAACTAGATGATCTATAGTTTTTGGTAAAATTTAGTTGATGGGGGCTTAAGGGGAAACGTTGAAAAGTTTAACTCATTTTTTAAGGCTCGGGTAAAAGATACAAAGTTTAAATTTTCAATGAGCCCAACTGTTTTGGGTAAAATTATATTTTTTTCTTGAAGTATATCAAATGATGTACATTAAGAAAATTTTAAAATTTTAGCCAAAACTGTTATGCACAGAAGTTGGGCCATACCATGCACAAGATGTTTCATGCGTTCATGAGAAAACAAAAACGAAAAAAATTTTAATTGAAATATTAAACTAGAAACTTGAAAATTTGCAAAACTCAATTAAAAATAATTGTTAAGAGTTGAAGTTATTAACTGGCCAACTACCTTCAAAACTTGATCTTCCTCCCCTAAAAATTTTTTTATCTCGACCATGTTCAGTAGATCAATTATCACCCACACATTATAAACAATTTATGCGAAAATTCGTACTTCCAAAATTATTTGAAACAAAACTGTATCAAAAGTTATGCAATTCTTCTACTTCTTCTACCCTCTCCCATGCAAAAGTGTAATTTCGAAAAATTTCAGTGAATTAATTAATAACCTGCAAATTAAAAGCCGCGAATTTGATCTTTCAAAACAATGAAAAGAAAATTAAATCACAAATCTTACGATGCCTCCAACCCTTCTATCCTCTTCCATTCAAATATATGGTTTCATGAGTATAAAATGCAGGAAATTTTCTAGAATTAACTTGGTATATAAAATAAATATTCTGTAATCAAACAATTGTTAATATCCATTAAATTATTCTATCGTCACCTCCTCTTCCATACAAACGAATGAAATATTGATTTCATTTTGAGAAGCTATCAACCGCAATCCCAGGTAAGTGTTAAGTAATTGACAAGAGTTATGCACTAGAGCTCCCATTCACTTAGTCTTCCCTATCTGCTACCACCCTAATGTGCACGTATCCTCAACTTTTTCCTGGAATAGTAAAGTTGCAGCCGACTTGTTCGCAGATATTTAAATCTTTTTTATTTACATTTATTTCAGAAGCTGTTGGGTTGTGTTCTCAACCCTGTTAGGTCGATTAAGTTGCACTGGCAAAAATTCGGTAGAAGAAATGTGAGTTTTTCGGGACACTTTTCTACCAAGGATACAAATTATCATTTAAAAGGGATGAATTTTATTTTGGAATAGAATACTGTTTTTAAAATAAATAAAAATGTTTTTCTTAGAATAGAAATCATTATTATACTTAACATTCCAGTTGAAATTATCTACACAACTTTAGAAAATTTATATTTTACAGTGTTAGTCTTGACACAAAAAATTCCCTTATAATAACGCTACTCCTATCAAATTCAATTTTCTCATCAGTTAAGCCTAATCGAATCTCTCAACCGCAGCTTAATGAAGAGATGAAAGGATATTCGATGGTTTGACTATACAACTAGACTCGCTTCCTCGAACTTGGACCAGAGATTCCACCCCGACAGCCGACATCTCAAAATTCTGTGTTTACGACATTGCCGTCAACCGCAATAAATTAAAAGATGATCCGACCTAAATTATAAGCCATAAACCACGAAAACCATCACCCACCGCCATGTTCAGCAAATTCATTGCGGCCATTAATCAGTGAGGCATAAAATCTGCCGCAAATTGCATCCCGCATGTTGTGGAGAAGGAGGACGTGTGGGGGCGCAAGGGTTCTGATGAAGTACTGTGGGGTTGCAAATCATATGGCTAATTTGCACGTCTTCTTATTCGCATCCGGGAAATGATCGGAAACACTCTGCGAAATGACTTACCAAATCTCTGCCGGAGCTAACGTAACTCTCGAACGGACTGCAGGGTCGAAGTTTATGGCCGGTCATGCTGGTGATGGCGGTATGGTCACATAATTTCGGTGTTTCGTAGTCATAAATTTCGAGCATGAGTCGCCGTTTGCTCTTCCCACTCGCCCCCAGTACACCACCGATGGCAACCTTCTGTCCCATCACATCGTTCGCTTGCGAATCCTTTGAAGGTTTCTCGAATTTTCCGCTAGCGATGTAGTTAAAGCTCTCCTTGACGCTCGAAATCCCATTGCCAAACTTCTGACTGAGATAGCCGCCGTATTTATTTTCCTGGTTGTAAATGCTGGGCTGGGTCGGCCCGTAGATGTACGTGTCGACCGGATTCCAAGCGCTATCGATATTCACCTGGATGTTCTTCCCATACTTGGGATTCTGGGCGCTATAGTAATAGTTTCCGTAATTTGTGTTGTTAATCGAGCTATTGATATTGGTGCCAGCTCGTGTTATACTTGTCGACGGTGCAAATGTTGTTGTAGTTAACTTTATCGGGACGTACGTTCCGTAGCTGTCCCACATTCGAAGTCGTGTTATCCATGGCGGCAAATCGGCCTGCAGAAAATCGAGAAGGCTTCATTATAATGGAACTTTTCTCCAGGCTATCAGTGTATCACTGTGCAAGTGACAACATTGCTTACTTACCCTGCCGAGAGTATTGTTGTCGTGAATCGCCTGCTGGAGTATTTGTAGATTGAAACTGGTGAACGATAACCAAATCAGGTCACCCGGATACCCATGGAAGTAGTAGGTGCATGTTGTATTGGGTGGCAGTGTGTGGCGCGGACTCACTATCCGGCCCATCCTCCCACGACGCGATAATAGGACATCATCTGAAAAAGAAGGAAGCATGTTGCATTTTTATTGTGTTTTTGTTTGTGTGTTATAAAATTGAAGGTAAGAATGGGGATGTCATCTTGATTCGGAAATGAAGTGTTGAAGTGTCTCAAACGTCAAAGTAAGGTCAAATGCATTTTCAAATTTTTTCGCAATGAAAATACTTGACTGTTCATCATGTTAGTACCGAGATTTATAGAAAATTCTAAAAATCGTATAAAAATAAATATAAATCATTATTATGATTTCATTTGTACAGCGTTTCAGTTTAGTAGCTTTCAAACAATATTGCAATTCACTTAATGCTGAAAGTTTAATTTATAATTTTGTATTGGAGGGGGTGAAAGGGGTAGCTAGTTCTGAACTTAGAATATACAGACAGGAAACGTAGACTTCTACAGAGCTCAATAAAGCCATCTGAAGCTATTTCTATACATAAATAAAACGATCCCAACCTGCCGCCGACCCCTCTTAGGTCTTTAAGACCAGCAAATTCGCTCTCATAACATTTTTTTTTGAAGTGATTAATCTTACTTTATAATTTCAATACGTCAAAAATTACACTTGCTGATATCTCCACTATGAATACAGATAGGAAGCTGACAATCAGCAGAACTATAGAAAAAATCGTGGGAAAAAATTTAAAAATAATTTAATTTTTTTAACCATTGGCATCCGAAAAGGAGGGGCTAAAAACAAATTGTTGGCCGAATAGTTTTTTTCAAATGATTATATCTTCGAAATTACTTATCATAAAAAATTCATATTTTGGGACTATTAAGACGGCATACAATCCACCAAAATCAGTTTCGAAAAGCGCTATTTTTTTAGGGGAGGGTCAGCAGGGGTGCAAAGAAACATTTAAAAATTAATTTCTCAACTGTCTCTTAAGCTATGTAATTGAGACTTAAAACATATATTAAGCTGTAACAGCGAAATATAAGAAAAATATAAAATTTGGCCATAGCAGTAGTCGGGAGAAATGGGGAGCATTTCAAAAATGGAGCACTTTTCAAAATTTTAAACCGATATATATCAAAATTGAATACAGATATCAAATCGAAAATTCATCACATTATAGATTTACATAATTTTTAAGTTTTTTTCTTAAGGGGAGGGAGGATTTTGCTCGTGGATACATCTACTTCATATATGTATATAGAAAAAAAAATAATTTGTTCCACAATTGTCATAAACCGATCCGCCCCCCCCCCCTGGTCTAACGTGCGCAAGGTGTTTCATGTGCATAGAAAGAAACACATAAGCTGAAATTTTTTGAATGGAAATTCAAGGTAGAAACTTGAAAATTTGCGAAATGCATTTAAAAAAATCCTTAAATATACGAAATATTAACTGGTCGAATATCTTTAAAACTTTTACCCCCTCTCATACAAAATTATTTTTTTGACCATTTTTAAGAAATCGATTTTCACCCAACTATTTCAAGGTATAAATTTCAAATTTTGTTTAAGAACTTTTAAAACTAGTTAAAACGAAATTGCGTCACAAAAGTTTTAAGATCGTGCTTGCCCTTCTACCCCCTCACATACAGAAGTATGATTTCGACCAATTACATTAAATTAACTAATAACCAACGAATTAAAAGCTACGAACTTTAAATTTAGTACGAGCACCTTACAATATAAAAGAAATCACAAATTTTACGATTCCCTTACCTACTCTACCCCCTTCCATACAAATGTTTGGTTTTGTGAATGTAAAGTACACCAAATCCTATGAAAATTCTATGCAACTTCATCTATGAATATTCTATACCGAGAATATTGGACGTAATTCAAGTAATCAATTAAAAAACTATTAACATCCACCCCTCACCACTCCCCTCATAAAAACTCAAACTTGCATAAATAAACGAATGCAATATTGATTGCATGTACTGGAGCTATTGATCGTATCCTCAATTAAATATTAAAATGACAACAGTCCTGTCCAAGAACCCCTTTTCACTCAGTCTGCCATAACCACTCTAATATGCATATTGAGTTTCCATGCATCCGCAACTTGTCCCAAAAATAATAAATTTTCGCCCGACTTGTTGGCAGTTTATTTGTTAGCTAAGTATTAAAAAGATAAAAGCGGTCCTTGTAAGTTTTTGTGCTTTTTCTTCAAGAAAATTCACGAAATCCATTTGTGAAATGACTGAAAGGCGTAACTTGTTATTAGTAGTGTGGAGTAGTACAAAGTGTTGTGAAGCTGGGCGAAAAAAGTTGCTGAAGTAGGCACACAGCTTTTTATGTTACTTAATATAAATACAAGGCCTCCCATCGAATTATCAAAACTTTATCAGTGGCACTGGGATTCAAATTTCTGCTACTTTTTTCTTTTATTTTTCAAATATCACAAAAGCTTCGGTTTTCTTTCAGATTAAGTCTTTCGTTATATGTGTATTCCAAGGTTTTGCATAAGCATTTCACAGTAAATTCTTTCTAAAATTATTAACTTCTCTATCTATTACATAGAAGATGTGATATTTTTAATCATCAAAACCACCTCCCATATTGTTCACTCAAAACATATTTAGTGACAAGATTTTTTAGTGGATATTTTTCTTATCTTTATTATTTTTTTATTATTCTAATAATAAAGTATTTTAAATTTATTAAATACAATTTAAATATTTAGTGATTGGCCCTATAAATTGGCCGACAATTGCGAATTTATTACGATTATGGCAGCAAATGCAATTTGTAACCAATTTGAGAATGGAAGTCATGTAAATGCCTCTTTAATATATCTTTCCTAATGGCAAACTGCATGCAATCGAACACGCCAACTTAGCTACCAGAGGGTATGTTAACTTTTTTGTTCCCGTAAGAAATTGATATGATGGATGGAATGAAAATTTAATTGCAATATTATACGATTGATGTGGTTTTTGTACTATTCGAAATTCTAATCGATTTTAAATTGGTTGTTGTTTTCATAATCATGGCGGAATCGTTGTTATTATCTTGAAATGAGGAACTTCGATTAAAATATGCTTGTAAACATAATAAGATTTAATCAGATTCAATTGTGAAATACTCTAAACAAATTTACTCAGTACATATAAAATTTATCGAGCTGAAATTGTCCACTGAATATTTGTTACGGATTATTGGTAAGATAAAAAAAATTAGACGATTAGCTTCACTCCTTTTCTTCTGTAATGGCGCTGAAATTTAGGTTCCTTAACATTTTTCATTACTTATTGTGGAAGGGTTGTTAGCCCTTCGCAAAACCCTCTTTCTACGAATTTTTAATTTTAGATTGAGGTGGCCAAGGTATACCCAAGCAGGCAATGTGCTGGAATTATATATTGCGCCGACCGGAATTTGAACTCACGACCTTCGCACTACATGACCAACACGCTACCTACTAGGCTACACCCTAGCTACTTTTTACCCCCTCCCAAATAATTTATATCAAATAGATGTTTGTACTGAAAAATTTGAACCTTTTATTTCTTACCATCGCATGAAAAAAATTACTTAAATTTTCAGATATTTTGGTTAACTACATTTCTGCCCTTTTACGGCGCAACTTTTTTAACAAAAAGATCACTTATCTACAATCTGATATTATTTATTATTTCTCTGTTCGACTTTGAGATGCAATGGTTTGAGATTTATTTTTCTCTGCAACCTCCTGCACCTTAGCCTTACAAGTATTGACTTCCCTAATAATTGCTGACAGTGGACCTATGGGCCACCTAACTGCTTCCAAGATATGAACTTCTCATCTTAAGCAATTCCAATTTATTTGAATATACAATTCGTCGCACAATTTGTTTTTAGCCTTCAATTTTCGGACCGCAATGGGTAAAAAAAATTAAAATATTTATAAAAGTTTTTCCTACAAATCACTCTGTGTGTGTACCGATTTTCAATTTTCTAGCTAGAACTATCGTTCAAATATTGATTTCGGTTTAGATCAGCACCTATTTACAATCCACCAAAAAATTAACTTTCTATCGTCAACGGTTTGGGAGTTAATGTGCGCTGAGTGTGCACATATGGCGTACGGTGTACAGGGAGACTTTTTTTTTGCATTTTTAGGCTAATTTATTCATGAAGCACAAACAAAAAATTCCAGGGCATCATTTTTTTCCAGGTTGACCACAAAACTTCGTTAAGAATAATAAAGTAGAAGCACTCGAACTTTCACAATTCCATTTCCAAAAACAGTATAAATACAAACAATTTTAACATTTAACATGAGCATAGTAAGTTTGCTCGAAAGTTTGTAACGCTAAGAAATAATTCTCCAGTCCTTCCACCACCTCCTATACAAACAGCACTTTTCATGAAAGACTAAAAACGAACTTTCTCAGTACGGATTTAAATTATCGAGCTAAAATTGTGCACATAATACATAATTAGCATTATTATAATATAGATAAATAGATTTATTGCCATGAATATTTGTTATTTTTTACATATCGAGTTTCACTTAATAGTTCAATTTTTACTAACTGTACAACTCTTGAATATATAATCAGTTTTTTTCTAGTTATATTAATAAATATTTTTTTGAATCAAACGAAAAGTGTTTAAAGGAAAAAGGCAAGAAAAAAAAACGTAATTAATGAATTTTAACTATAACTAAAACTTAACCTAATTATAAACTATACCATTAGTATACTATTTTAATAATATATAATAATATTTAAAATATATAATATAATATTTAATAATATATAAAAGTATTGTGATCGACTTGGAAAAAAAAAATTACTACTCTGAAATTTTGTTTTTTCGCTTTTTATGACTAAAATAGCCTAAAAATTAAAAAAAAAATCCATCTGTCTGGACGCCGTACGCCAGTGTGTAAGCTCAGCGCACTTTAACTCACAAACCCTTCAAGAAAGATCATTTTCAGGGGGATTGTAGATAGTTGCGGATCTCAGGCGGATACCCATTTTGGGGGGTGTAAGGGTTCAGGTGGCGGCAAGGGGAGCGCTAAAACCAAAAATTAAGTATTTAAATAATTCAATATAAATAATTCATGATTCCAGCTAGGAAGTTAAAAATCAGCATACATATAGAGTGGTTTATGGGACAAACTTTAAAAATATTTTAATTTTTTTATCCATTGAGGTACCAAAAGGGGGGCCTAGAACCAATTGTCGGCCGAATTTTTTATCCAAATTATATCTTCGAAAGTACTTACCATAAAAAATTCATATTTTCCAACCATTAAGGTGGCATGTTGAAAGAGAGGCTAATTATTGTAAGGGGGAAAATCAGGGGGGTGCAAAGAAAAACACTTATAAATCAATATCTCGGCTATTTATTAAGCTATGTAATTGAAACTTGGAACGTATAAGAAGTGGGAGCATTTCAATAATGGGCACTTTCGAAAATTTTAAACGGTTATATCTCAAGACTGAGTGTAGATATTAAATTAAAACTTTGTTAAATTATAAAACTAAATAGTTTTTAATTTTGGTAAAATTTTTACGTCGGGATGTTTAAGGGGGGGGAGGTGGTAAGCAAAAATGTCGAAATTTTTGAGTAACTTTTTTAGGGCTCTGGTGAAAGATATAAAGTTTAAATTTTCCATGTGGGTACATCTATTTGTTACACATACAGAAAATATAATAAAAATTCTACAATTGTTATGCACCAACCCCCCTGATCTAACGTGCACAAGGTGTTTCATGTGCAATGAAAAAAAGGCATAAACTGAAAATTTTTGAATGGAATTTTAAGGTAGAAATTTTAAAATTTTGTAAAATGCATTTTAAAAAATCTCTAAAAGAATAAAATATTAGCTGGTCGATTGCCTTCAAGACTTCTACCCTCTCCCATACAAAATTACTTTTTCGACCATTTTAAGAAATTAATTATCAGGTGATAATTGATTTGAACTATTCAATTATTATTAAAAAATAATTGAAATGAAACTGTGTCAAAAGTTTTAAGATCTCACTCGCCCTTCTCCCCCTACCACAAAAAAGTATGACTTAGACCAATTTAAATAAATCAATTACTAATCAACAAATTAAAAGCTATGAGCTTTAAATTTTGTACGACCATCTTACGAGAGAAAAGAAATAAAACTGGATCACAAAATTTTACATTTCCCTTACCTCCTCTAAATGATTGATTTCGTGAATGTAAAATACACCGAATCTAATGAAAATTCTATGCAACTTCGTATATGAATCTATTCTATGCAGAGAATATTGGACGTAATTGAAGCAATCAATTCAAAAATTATTGACATCCACCAACCCTTAATATCATCTGTCCCCCCTCTCATCATTAAAACCCAAACTTGCATAAACGATTGAAAAATTGATTACATGTACTGGAGCTATTAGTCGTATTTGCAATTAAGTGTTAAATTGACAGCAGCCCTGCCCTACAGGGGGTTCCACTTGTGAAAGGGGGTTCCACTTGTAAGAGGGGTTCTACTTAGCCTTCCTTAACCACTCTAACTTGCATATTGACTTTCCAAGCATCTTCAACTTCCAAAAATAATAAAGTTGCGCCCGACTTGTTGGCAGTTTATGTATACATAAGTTCGAAAAGATATACAAGTTAAAACAATAAGTTATTGATCAGTTTATTATCATCTAGTACAATTCTATTTCTGATTTTAATTATTAGTGTAAGTGCTTTAGCTTTAATAAATTTAGTATCAAGTGTTTAGAGTGTAACCTTTTAGTAGAAAAATATTTCGAAAGATTATGGATCAACTTTAAGATTTTGTTCTGAGCTATTTGGAGTTTAATCAAATTAATTTTTTCACAGTTTATCCACAAGAGTGCACCATACAGTAATACTGGTTGACAAATTTACTTAAATATGAGCATTTTGTTGTTGACGCTTAACTGCGATTTTCTGTTAATAAAACGATAAAGGATTCTTATAAAGGCATTAGTTTTATTAACATTTCTGAGATGTTGTCTTCAAACGTAGGCTTCTTCTCGAAATGAAAACGTAGATATTTTAAATTATCACTCTATTGTATTTCTTTCTCTTGATGGTTAATATGTAGTCTGTGTTTTAGTTAATTTTGACTTTCCATTTGTTTAGATATTCAATTACCACTTTTAAGGCGTTTTTGACAGAGGTACAGACATTTGAGCAAACATTGTCAGACGAGTAGATGACCGTGTCGTCAGCAAATAGGGCAGTATGATAGTTTTATAAATTGGGGAAGTTATATGTGTAAAATAAATACAACAGCGGTCCAAGAACTGATCCCTGAGGTACTCCAGCACATATAGGGTAATTTTTGGAAAGAATTTTTTGAATACAAACTCTAAAGTTTCCATCGGTTAAGAAATTACGAACGATATTGACTAAGCACGACGGAAAGTTCCATTTAATCATTTTATAGATAAGACCATCATGCCAAACGCGGTCAAAAGCTTTTTCAATTTCTAGTGGTATTAGGATTTTTGGAAGCTAATGTGTTTTTGATGGAATTTTTAGTGGAATTTCGTATTCTCAGAAGCTGGTGTTTTGTCGAGTGAGACTTTCTAAGTCCGAACTGTTTGTCTGGAAGATTTCCAAGATTGCTGAGGAGACTGATTGGACAGTAGTTGCTCATAGAAGTTTGGGGCTTTTGTGGTTTAAGGACTGGTACAACTTTGGCAGATTTCCAAGAGTAAGAAAAGTAGCCTATCTTGAGACATGCATCAAATATGTACATCAACGAAACATGTGCTTTTTTGGGAAGATATTTAAGAGTTAAATTTGAAGTGTTGTCAAAGCCAGATGTTTTTTTAGGTTTCAAAAAGCGCAATATATTTTTAATATCGTTTTGTTTAATAAAAGGAAAATGTTCATTAATACTTTTGTGAGATGAACGAAAATTCGAATGCACATTTCTTACTTCAGTTTCCGTTAAAGTATCAGAGAGACAGGTATTAAGAGTAAAATTTGAGGCTCGGAGAAAAAAAACGAATGATACAGAAGTTCATATAATCGTTCAATCTCAAGACCGGATGTCCGTCCGTCGGTCTGTCCGCCCGTTTCCTCTCTAGCTTGAGAACGCATTGAGCTAGAGAGCTCAAATTTTATACACGTCGTTTTTGAGAAAAGGATAAGTTCGTGAACGTGCCAAATCGCTTCACCCCTTCTACCCTCTCCCATACAAAATGAAACAATTTATTTGACAATATTTCTCGAAAAGTAAAAATGCTATATCAAATTTGGAATATATTACTTTTATAAAGATTTCAATTTTCTTTATAAAAATTTTTCGATTCCTCACCTTCCTTCCACCACCTCCCATACAAACTGCACTTTTTCATGAAAAACAAATGAACAAATTCACTCAGTACGTATAAACTATATCGAGCTGAAAATGTGCACTAAATAATTATTTACAATTATTAGTAAAACTAAAAAAAAAAAAAAAATAGACAATTAGCTTAACTCCTTCTAGCCCCTTTCATACAATCTGACACAATTCAACAACTTCACAAAAAGTCGTTTTCCCTGAAAATTATGAATTCTACTGATCTGTAATTTAAAACATTTCAAAACCATGATGCTTATAGTTATTTCTGAAAAAGTTGTTAATCACCTCCCATACAAACTGCACAATTTCACTAAATCCTATACACTAATATTCTCAGTACCTACTAAATTTTGTATAAAATATTTCGAAATAAACTCATGCGTGATGTGAAAACATTATTTTAATGTCGTCACCCACTCTATCACTTCCCCTACAAAATGTCTTATATTAAAAAAAAATCTCTTTCTTCTAAAGTTTCGGACTATTGGGCTTTAAACCCCATCGTAGTCCTATTATATTTCATTACTAGCAAACGCCCGCGACTTTGTCCGCATAAAAATCGCAATAATAAGTGATTTTTGAAATGTAGTTAGTAATATATTATATGGGATATATAATTCGCTTACTTTAATGGTTCTTTGAACACAATGTTTTGTATTTAGTTGGAATCAGAATCATAAATTATTAAGAATGATAGCATGATACTCGCATTTGAATGGGAGAGGCTCGTGATCAAATCAATCCCGTGATTTGAGATCATATACGTATTGAAGAGCATTTAGGACATGAGAATAATTATAACTTGTGTTAATTAAAAAAAAGCCCAAATAAAATAACATTAAGCTTGAAAACCTAACAGGGCTACGATTGTGCGTTGAGCCCAATCATACGATACCATAGATGAAATCGAAATTTTTGTGATATTATGAAATTTATGAGAAGTAGCTGCACTGAACTAATTTGTTTCACATCATGCTAGAGTAGCTATAAAAATGTTTGGTATCAAATTTAAGCTTCAAAAATTGAGTGGGTACTGAGAAACTTAGTGCATTGAATTTAATGAAATTGTGCAATTTGTATGGGAGGTGGTAGAAGGAAAGGAGGGGGGGGGGCGTTTGGTGATATTTCGAGGAACAACTATAATCATCATGCACTTGATATAGTTTAAATTTCAGGTCTGTATCATTCACGCTTTTTAACAAAATCAAATTTTTGTAAAGACGTGGAATTGTGTCACATTGAAGGAAGGAGTGAAGCTACTCGGTTAATTTTTTCCCGATATTAATAATGCTAATTTAGGATAGAGTACGAAATTTGAGCTCAATGAAAGTTATATGTACTGAGAAAATTAGTTTAGAATATTTCAAAAAAAAGTGCAGTTTGTATGGGAGGTGGTGGAAGGAGTAGGGGGTTTTAAGTGACTTTTTGAGAAGCAACTAAAATCAATTTACAATTGACATATTTTAAATTTTAGATCAGTAACATTTACAGTTTTCAAGAAAATCGAATTTAAGTAAAGTCGTGGAATTGTGTCACATTGTATGGGAGGTGCTAGAAGGAATAAAGTTAATCGATTAATTTTTGCCTGATATTAATAATAATGCAAATTAAGGATTAAGTACAACATTTAAGCTCGATGAAAGTTACACGTACTGAGAAAATTGGTGTATAGCATTTCATGAAAAAGTGCAATTTTTATGGGAGGTGGTGGAAGGAGCAGGTGGTTTTAAGTGAAATTTTGAAAAACAACTATAATCATTACGCGATTGATATATTTCAAATTTCAGATCTGCATCATTCATGCTTTTCAAGAAAATCGAATTTTTGTAAAGTCACGGAATTGTGTGATATTGTATGGGAGGTGGTGGAAGGAGTAAGGGGATTCAAATAATTTGTATACCATAGATTAAATTTCTGATAAAAATAGTATGTTCTAAATTTCAAATGAGTTGCTCCAATGGTTTTGAAGAAAATTTGATTAGTATATATTTTTGAAAATGATTCATTTTGTATGGGAGGGGGTGGTATTGAAATGAGACCCCACGCAGATTACATCTCGTTGCACATCTAGCAAACTGTGAAAGTTTCATAACAATTGGTTTAGCCGTTTTTGCGTGAAAACCGGAAAGACAGACAGACAAACAAAGAAAATTTTTAAAAATGTTTTTTTCTGCTTATTTATTGTTAAAATAAAGCAAAAAACTAACTTATAGACATTTCTAAACAAATAACAGACAGACACTACAATCATATTTATATAGATTCCCTATTAGGGCGATGGATATATCACCGAGATGAATATTTTTTCTTTTGCGCGAAATAACGTTAATTTTGTTTTTCATTTATCTAGTAACCGAGATTAAATTAGAGTTTAAGCCTTTATCTTCAAGGGCGAGAGAACGACTGATGCATTATTATTAAGATTGCAAAAAAACATTAAGATAACAATTGCATAATGTTCAAAGTTATTGCTAAAAAATCACCAAGAACCCCCCATTTCAATATCTTTCCTAATGTGAGAAACATTAATTCAATGTTTTCAACCTTTTTACCACTCTCCATATAAAATTTTTTAAGATCAAAAAAAATTTTAATTTATCGATTGGGCTTTACGCGCATTCGTAATTTTGTTATATTTTTTGTCATTATTTTCTAGTAGTCTTTAACATATTAAATTAAAATGGCAGTTCGACCCCAAAATAATTATCCAATTAACAGCATAGCAATTTGCTAATTATTAAGAGTGATCTCACACAAATCGAATAGTGCGTAACTTCAAAAAGTAAAATTTGCTTCAGGTACATCGTTATCGTTACATCTCATCACAGTGTTTTCGACTATCACTAGAATTCACCCGAAACGAAAGTTCCCCATTTATTAATGTTACATAACCGCCGTGTAGTCCATAAATTTAATTATTCCGCACAATTTCAATACCTCGTTCATATACGCAACCGATAATTTCAAGTACGTCCGTCCGGCAGGCTAAATCTCCATATACAACGAACATATCAACCGAAACGTTTACTAGAGCTGTGTATGTTGCGATTAAGCCGAAGGACACAAACATGGGTCTCTCCTAAACTGCACACTAGTCACATACTTCGTGTAATAGACTTTAAATCGAATCGCTGTATCGAAACAAACAGCGAAACATGAAAATTATCGCTACAATTTGCATTGAAATGCACTGAATGTTAAGAGGTCCTTGGGTAGATGCCGGGTGCCTGGCATAATGCAACATGGAGTCGACTAGAAAGGCCGTCATACATATTTTCGATTACATGCTTAACTGTCTGGTTGTTCTCATTTCCGTAGTTATGTAAATATGCAATACAGGGCTGCAAGGATGTTGCAAGCCATCGAATATGCAGTAGGTGTCTATCTACCTTGTTCAAACTGTATATTAAACGCTTTCGGACAAGCCTGCATTTTACTCAGGACATGCTTCGGATACGAAATTTCAACTCAATTACGTAATAATCGTTCGGCTTGCCATTCCGTGTGCCGATTCGATTTGCATTAAAAGATGAAATGTACATCTCGGTAGAGTTTTCTGTTTTTTTTTTTACCTCCGTCAAAAATTCTAGGCAGAAAATCCTTAAGTTGACATTCCGCTTCGGTTTATTTGAAATATAGAGAAGGAGTCTTTCGCTCAATAAAATTCAATCGGAACAGGAGGTAAAGCGTTACGATTCTGGCTGGAAATGGGCATTGATTTAACGCTATCTTATGTGGTTGTGGAAATACTTCCAATGAAGCTTTAAACCACAGTAATCTGCACTTGAGCTGCTTTACATCGACGAGTAAATTCTACAGATAAATTTTTGCGTGTATGTGATTCGAATGAAAGTTGCAAAAGGATATCGGGGACAGCAACAGCCGGCAGCATCCAACGAAGTAGGATACTTCCATCATCGAACAGGATAAAATGTGTTAGTCCTTCAGCGTTAGCAGTTCATTTTGAGGGATTTTTTAAGGATCGTGATCGGTAAACTACATAGCGAGTCAGGTGCCTACATGGTTTAAAATGCTAATAATTCTGAGCACGTCACGGCCAGATACATATCAGTCTACTTCATTTCGGTTCTTTTTCATCATGGAAAAGTGCCGGCAGCCTGTCGAGTAACTTGTCCGCGTAAACGACATGTTTGAAGCTTGAGGAGAAATTGTATGCTTGGCGGTTGTATGTAGCGGAAGGATAACGATAAGGCTGTAATGGAGAAGGTAATTTGGCAAAAGAACGTTTCTCCCGGTTCTTCTCTTATCACTACCGTCTTACCAAAATTCCTCGAACCGTAACTCGTACCCATGAGTAATCGAACAACTTGAAACAGATTATGGGTCAATAAATTACACTCGTCTTCTCTTTGATTAGGTAATTATTCGAGGCAAATTAAAAAATAATTTACTCAACATCTTGTCCAACAAGCTAAATCCATACTTAATCAAAAACTGAAATTAATCCGCTTAACTTTGTTGTATAGCGCGTTTTTTGCACCTTTTTTTCTTTTTGTAAATTTAATTTACTTTGGATCTCGGTTTCCTTTCATTAGAGTAAATTGCAATTATGTTTACCAGGAGCTAATCTCCTTTGCAGACAACAAGCTCTATCTTCACTTTTTCAGGATACTACCGGGTCTTGGAAAAGCTTAAAATTTTCCTCGAGGTGATATGAACAATTCGCTATTTGGCTTCTCTTCTTGATTATTTTGTTTCAGCGAATCCGTGCCGGTTCAGTAAGAACATTCTAGAAAACGGCTACAACAAAAAAGCTGGAAAAAAATCAATTAAAGATGTAATTTTTCATCTACCACGTCTAAATAGAATGGAAATCTTGAAGAATTAGTTGTCGAGTAGCTGCTAAATATTTCCCATTTCAATTTTTAACGCTGGCCATGGGGAAGAATGTGCTAGCGATTTCAGTGATGAAAAACCAAAAGGGTTGTTTCATGATTTATTGAGTATTTTAGGATTGTTTTGGCCTGGTAATTACCACGTAAAGAGAGATTATTTTTCTGTTTTTTTTTCTACTTCTTCTTGTTACTGTTGTACTTTCGGCTAGTCTCTCGTTCTCACATTAGTTACCCAAGCAGGAGTTTAACTCATCGAAATCAGAAATATTAAAGTAATAGGAAAGATTTCCGGAAACAGTTATGCTTTATTATTAGGTTTAGGCTTAGGTTGTAGGAGGGTGGTTTCACAGAACCACAATGCACTCCATTAAACTCCCCCTATTCATTATAAGATGGAAGTCACTCCTCTTGCTCCAACAACTTGGTTTGGTTTGCGAACAGTAGCAAGCTCGAATGTTCGACGCCTCTGAGGTCGTCTAGTTCTGAGAAGAATCTAGAGCCTAAGCAAAGGAAACGACTGTTGGAGATTTGCGGACAGTGACAAAGATAATGTTCGATAGATGCTTTATTATACTCTAGATGAAATCTGAGAGTATTATAAGTTTGCTCAAAGGTTTGTAACGCCAAGAAATAATACTCGCTTCGAGCCGCTAAGGGTCCAGAAATATTTGTTGTCGCTCAAAAATCTCAAAACTGGGTGTCGTCCGTCCATCCGTCTGTCCGTTCGCTCTCTAGCTTGAGAACGCATCGAGCTAGAAAGCTCAAATTTTCGAGAAAAAAGTAAGGTCAAGTTCGTGAGCCGGCCAAATCGCTCCACCCCTTCTACCCCCTCCTATAGAAAATGATTCATTTTCAATCATTGATTTTAATCAAATTTTCTTGGAAACTACGAAAGATACCGATTTGAAATTTGCTATACATTGTGACCACAAAGTGAGGGCACTTTGTAAATAAAATAACTCTGGGGAATGATATTTCAAAAATAATTTAAGCAGGTAGGACTGTCCTTATTTACTACCCTAAAAATTAGCGCGATCTGTTAATCAGTTTGCTTACAGCAGTTGGTTGAATGGGTACACCTCAGTAGTCCACGGCGATTTTTTCAATGGATAAAAATATGGAATAAGGAATTTATCTCAAATTTAGTGTTTCCAACCAAAGTTCGTGTGCGGAATCATTGCGAATGTTGGAAAAGACATACGGTGATTCAGTAATATCAAAAACACAAGCCTTCGAGTAATTCAATGCCTTTAAGGACGGTCGAGAGATCGTTGAAGACATGCCTCGTTCTGGACGACTTTCGACCTCTGCAACTGACGAAAACATTCAAAAAGTAAAGGGAAAGGGTTGTAGTGCTTACTTTATTCAACTATTTTACTTTTTATAAATTAATAAATCGTAGTAAAAGATAAAATATTTCACTTAGTTTTTTATGACATATAAAAAATAATTTAGTCGAAAAATAAATATCGTTGTAAAATGTTGTAAAAAAAATAAAATTAAAAATAATTATAAGTGTTGATAATAATTAATAATTATTTAAGTGTTATAAAATAATATAATTTGTTTATATTAAATTAAAAATAAATTTAGTGATTTTGAGTCTGACATTTTTTTTAAATATTTGACGAGATTCTAGTCACTAAAGGGTGATCGAAAATCGTCATCCCAGTCTTAGGGAGATATCAAGAGAGCTTGACGTTTCTCGCGAGTTAGTTTGTTCGATTTTGCTGGATACTTTGGTCATGAAACGCGTCCTTTCTTGACTCTTTCCAATAAAGCTAAATTTAAAAAAAAAAAAGTACTGTGAACAGGTCTCTTTGAACGCGCTTGGTCATGCGAATCCTGATGCTATATTCATGGAGCGTATCTTAATCGGTGATGAGACATGGGTCTATGAGTTTGACTGCAAACCAGTCAGCAATCGTCGGAATAAAGGAAAAAAGTGAGCTGAAACCGAAAAAACCACGCAAAAGCTGCTCAAAAATGAAAATGATGCTCATTCGATCCATCATGAACTCATTTCGGAGGGGCAGATGGTCAATATGGAGCACTATTTAACCATGGTGAATCGTTTGCGTGAGCAAATCCTAAAAAAACGGCCGGAATTATAGAAAGAAAATTCATGGATTTTCCACGATAAAAATGCGCCATTGCCTTGAACCTCAATTGTGACCGAATTTAAGGCCAAAAAAAGCAACAAATTGCATCAATTAACCACCTATATTCACTAGATTTGGCCCCGTGTGACTTTTTCCTATTCTCGAAACTGAAACTACCACTGCGTGAAACCCGTTTTCAGTCGATCGAGGACATAAAACTAAAATCGTCGTGGACTACTGATATGTACCCGTTCTACAAGCTGCTGTAAACAAACTAATTAACAGATCACGCTAATTGTTGGCACAATAATTAAGGACAGTCCAGTCTGCTTACTAGAAAAAAAAATTTTGAAATATCATTCTTCATAGTATTTTTATTTACAAGTGTCCTTATTTTATGGTCACAATGTATATTATTTTTATCATAAATTTTATGTATGGTATAAAAATTGTTTGAGTTCCCGACTCCTTCCACTACCTCCCATACAAACTGCACTTTTGCGTGAAACACTAAATAAATTTTTCAGAACATAGAACTATTATCACATTTTGTAATAAGCACTTAATTAGCATTATCATTAAGATCAGAAAAAATTAACTGATAATCTTCATTGCTTCTACCTCCTTCCATACAACATGACACATTTTCACAACTTCACAAAAAATCGATTTTCTTGAAAAGCATGAATGTTACTAGTCAAAAATTTAAGAGATTTCAATTTTATAATATTCGTAGTTATTTCTGCAAAAATCACTAAAATCCTCTCAATCCTTCTACCACCTCCCATACAAACTGCACAGTTTCACTAAATCTAATATACTAATTTTCTCAATTCCTGTTCAATTTTTGGAGGTCGCATTTTGTGTAAAACATTTTTACAGCTACTTAGGCAGGATGAATTAATTCAATGATATCACTCCTTCTACCACTCCCCATACAAAATTTCTTGGGATCACAAAAATTTCTATTTCATCTAGAGTATGGTAAGATTGCGCTTTACGCGTAATCGTAGTCCTGTTATGTTTTCTAAATTCATTTTTCAACGGAAAATATTCGTATTTGGCAAAAGTATTTTTGGCATTCGTAATCAGTAAAGTAGTAATCAGTTACATAGTCATATTCGTTGCAGAACTGATAATAATGTGAACGTTATCAAAATCGAAAAAACATTTTCCGATCTACTTCTTTTATCCACTCCTTTAAGAATTCACTCTTTTAGTGAATACATTAATTCGATTTAGATTGTAACTAGAAAATAAGCTGCCAACAAGTCGGGCGAAACTTTATTAATCTTGGGACGAGTAGCAGATGAGTGGAAAGCAAATATGCAGGTTAGAGTGGTTAGGGAAGACTAAATGAAAGGAGTTTTTGGGCAGGGCGGTTGTCAATATAACAATATTTCACTCGTTTCTGCAAGTTTGGGTTCTTATAAGGGGAGGAGGACGAGTAATAGTAAGGGTGGGTGGATGTTTATAACTTTTTAATTGATTGCATGGATCATAGACGAAGTGGCATAGAATTTTCATAAAATTCGGTGTATTTTACATTTACGAAACTGAACATTTGTATGGAGTAGAGCAGGTAAGGGAATCGTAAAATTTGTGATGCAGTTTTATTTCATTTCTCTTGTAAGGAGCTTGTACACAATTTAAAGTTCATAGCTTTTAATTTGTTGGTTAGGGGGGTAGAAGGGCAAGAGCGGTTTCAAGACTTTTGACGCAATTTTGTTTCAACTATTTTTGAAAGTTTTGTGCAAAATTTCAAATTGATAGCTTTAAATAGTTAAGTGATAATTGATTTCTTGAAAATGGTCAAAAAAATAATTTTGTATGGGAGGGCGTAGAAGTTTTTAAGGTTTTCGACCAGTTAATATTTCGTATATTTAGAGATTTTTTTTTAAATGCATTTCCCAAATTTTCAAGTTTCTACCTTAAAATTTCACTCAAAAATTTTCATTTTATGTGTTTTTGCAATGCACGTGAAACACATTGTGCACGTTAGACCGGGTGGGTTGGTTTATAACAATTATGGAACAAGTTATTCTTATTTTCCTATGTATAAAATAGATGATTCCATAGGTAGAATTTAAACTTTATATCTTTCACTGGAGCCCTAAATAAATAACTCGAAATTTTACACATTTTTGCTTACCACCTCTCAATTAGACTTCCCACCTTAAAATTTTTATCGATTTCAAAAACTACGCAGCTCTATAATCTGACGAATTTTAGATTTCATATGAGTACTCAGTTTTGAGATAAAATGGTTTGAAATTTTGGAAAGTGCGCCATTTTTGAAATGCTCCCCATTTTCCCCCACTACTATGACTACATTTTATATTTTTCTAGTATTGCGCTAGTATAGTTGAATAATAAGTCTTCTGCAAGCATAGTCGAATAATAAGTCTTGAGTTTCAATTACATAGCTTGAAGTGTAGTTGAATTATTAATTTTTAAGTGTCTTTCTTCGCACCCTCCACCCTGACTCTCCCCCTTACAATAATTGGCCTGTCTGACACATTAATTTTTTATGATAAGTATTATAATTTCATAGAAATAATCATTTGAAAAAAAAAAAAAAAAATCGGCTGACAGTTTGAATTTAGCCCCCCTCCCTCTCCTTTGCGTACGCCAATGGATAAGAAAATTAAATTATTTTTAAAGTTTGTTCCACAACTCTCTCTATACCTATGATGATTTTCAGTTTCCTATCTATATTCGTAGTGGAGATAGTAGTAAGTATAGTTTTTGGCTCTTTCCCTCCACCAGCCTCCCCCTTCCACCTAACCCCTTCCAAAATTTAGAAAATAGAGCTCACTTACCCAATCAACAATCCACTGAAAAACGAACATTTTACCTTTAATGGTCCCGGAGATATGAGTCCATATGTACGGCCGACGGCGTATGGCGGACGGAATACGGGACGGATTTTCGTTTTGCTAATTAAATCATAAAACGCAAAAAAAAATTTGAAGGTAGCAAATCATTATTTTTTTTTTGTGTCGATCACAATAGAATAATAAACTGCCAACAAGTCGGGCGCAACTTTATTATTTTTTGGAAAAAGTTGCAAATGCATGGAAAGTCAATATGCAAGTTAGAGTAGTTAAGGAAGAGTAAGTGGAACCCCCTTTCACAAGTGGAACCCCCATTCACAAGTAGCCCCCCCTTTAGGGCAGTGCTGCTGTCAATTTAACACTTAATTGCGAATGCGATTAATAGCTCCTGCACATGTAATCAATATTTCATTCGTTTATGTAAGTTTGGGTTCTTATGAGAGAGAGGAAGGGGTGATATTAAGGGTAGGTCCCCCACTGCTATTTTGTCCCCCACTGCTATTTTGTCTAAATGTTATATTTTTCTCGTATTTCTTTAGTATAGCTTCATATAGGTTCCAAGATTCAACTACATAGCTTAATAAATAACCTAGGGTGTAGCCTAGTAGGTAGCGTGTTGGTCTTGTAATGCGAAGGTCGTGAGTTCAAATCCCGGTCGGTGCAATATATAATTCCAGCACATTGCCTGCTTGGATATACCTTGGTCACCTCAATCTACGAAAATGAAAAAAATCGTAGAAAGAGGGTTGTGCGAAGGGCTAACAACTCTTCCACAAAAAGTAATGAAAAATGTTAAGGAACCTGAATATCAGGAGGCCAAGGTCCGATTTGGGCTGTAGCGCCATTATAGTAGTAGTAGCTTAATAAATAGCCGAGATATTGATTTTTAAGTGTTTTTCTTTGCACCTCCCTGACTCTCCCCCTTACAATAATTAGGTTCTATCTAAACTGGTTCTAGTGGATCTATATGTCACTTTAATGGTCTCAAAATATCAATTTTTTACAGTACGTAATTTCGAAGATATAATTATCTAAAAAAACCGGCCAAGAATTGGTTCTTAGCCACACCTTTTTGCACCCCAATGTAAAAAAAATTTAATTTATTTTTAAAATTTGTCCCACAAACCCTTTTATATGTATGTTGACTTTTAGTTTCCTAGCTGTAACCATGGTTGAGATATTCGAATTCGTATTTTTCGATTTAAGCGCTCCCCCCGCCTTTCCTTGAACCCGTACACCCCGCAAAATAGGTATCCGCCTGAGATCCGCAACTATCTACAATCTCCCCAAAAATGATCTTTCTATCTTGAAGAGTTTGAGAGTTAATGTGCGCTGAGCGTACACACCGGCGTACGGCTTAGACAGACGGATATTTTTTTTTGCATTTTTGGGCCATTTTTGGCATGAAACGTGAAAAAACAAAATTTCAGGGTAGCAAATTTTTTTTTTCCAAGTCGAGCACAATACTTTATTATTAAAATAATAAAGTAAAATAGATGTTAACAAACATAAAGATAACATCTTCATGCCAAACTACGTCAAACGCTTTTTTATCTAACTTCGAGCAAATTTTTCTTTGAATTATAGTTCTAACACTGACCAGATGGTTAGTTGTCGAGTATTTCGGGTGAAAGCCAAATTTAATGCTTGCGAAAATGTTCGAGTGTGTTATTCGATAATATCAGATAGACATCTTGGAATTGTTTTTTTATACTAGAACAGGAAATAAGCTAAAGAGGCGATGGGTATCAGGTTGAGAAGTATCTTTTCCTGAATTCAATGTACTATTGCTTTTTTCCCGACTAGCTGAAAGTGAGAACTTAAATAAGTTGATGCATAAATCAGTGGATTTTTCATTATGATCACTTCGTTCCGGCAACTTGATTAGTTACAATTGTGCAAATAATGCATGTAATGTCATTCGTGTTGACGATAACTGATAGTATTATATCATGTAAATAGTGCAAATAGAAATAGAGGTATTAGGATATCAAGCACGGAAAAAAAATAATGATTGTTTCGACCAAGAAGTCGGGATGCAATAGATAGAAAGAACGAGGTTTACAAAATTTTTATTGAACGACCAACACGAGCCAAAAAAGAAAGATATGACGAGCTTAGGCGATATGCGAAAAAGACCTGCAGACAAAAACAAAGGAAGTACCAGAATGACAAGATACAAAAAATAGACGAAGATATGACACAAAATAAAACGCGGGACGCATACGCAATAGTAAAATACTTCAAAAAGGGATATAAACCAAAAACCAGTCTCTGCAAAGACGCAGAAGGCAACATCATCAGCGACACACAAGAAATCAAAAGGAGATGGGCTTCCTACTTCGAACATCTTTTGAATCCCATCCCAGTAGCACCGATCACGACAGACAACATTTCAATTGAAGCTTCAACTGACGAAGATGAACCATAATCGACACCACCCACGCTTGCTGAAACCAAAGCAGCCCTATGTGACCAAAAACTTAACAAAGTGCCGGGAATCGATGAAATACCAGTTGAACTTCTGAAAAACGGTGGAAATTGTGTCGCTGAAATACTGCACAACATGATATGCAAAATTTGGACAGAGGAAATTATACGCGACGATTGGCGAAAAAGCATTCTATGTCCAATTTACAAGAAAGGAGACAAACTCTGCTGTGAGAATTGCAGAGGAATATCATTGTTGTGTACGTCCTATAAAATACTGACAAAAATAATTGAACGTCGTCTTAAGCCCTAAACTAATCAAATAATTGGCGAATACCAAGGCGGATTCAGAACCGGACGATCTACAACAGACCAGATATTCTCGGTGAAACAGGTGCTTGCGAAATGCTGGGAATATAACACAGACGTGCACCAAATATTCGTAGATTTTAAGCAAGCATACGACAGTATCGACAGGAGCGTACTTTACCAATTCATGCTTGACTTTGGAATTCCTCCAAAATTAGTCCGACTAACAAGACTCACAATGACGAACACTGTATCCCAAGTGAGAATACAAACCGATTCCACAACCAGCTTTCGAACGGAATGTGGTTTAAAGCAGGGAGATGGTCTAGCCCCCATGCTTTTCAACTTGGCACTAGAGTATGTCGTCCGAAAAATCCCAGTTGACACCAACGGGACAATACTATTCAAGCCCACCCAACTAGTAGCATACGCTGACGACATTAACATCCTAGCAAGATCCTTCCCTAGTGCTAAGGAGGTATTTGTCAATCTTGACTCAGCCGCAAAAGAAGTCGGGTTGCGCATTAACGAAAACAAAACAAAAGTAATGACGCAAACAAGAAGGAGAGCGCCTATCAGACAAAACAACAATTCCAGAGTATAATTTTTAGAGTGTGGACAATTTCATATATCTTGGGGCTAATTTAACAAAGGACGGTAATGAAACAGACGAAATCAAACGACGGATAATATTAGCAAATAAGACGTATTATTCGGTACTTCCAATAATGAAATCCAAGAAAGTGCACAGGAACAATAAGCTGCGGATATATAAAACTATTATACGACCTGTGCTCTATTATGGCAGCGAGACGTGAACATTAACGCGAACTTCCGAAAAAGCAGTTAACGCATTTGAAAGATAGTCCTCCGAAGAATTTTGCGATCTGTGAAGGAAGGAACGGAATGGCGAATAAGATACAACCATGAGTTGTATCAACTCTACGACGAGCCAGAAGCTTCAACGTTCATCAAGCTACGTAAACTGCAGTGGGCTGGCCATGTAGAGCGAATGGAAGATCGAAGAATCCCCAAACGTGCTCTGAAAGGTAGAGCGAGTGGTAACCGACCAGTAGGCAAGCCACGCAGGCGATGGGAAGACTCGGTTGATGAAGATAGTAAAGCTATCTTAAAAATTAGTAGCTGGAGTACGCGGTCTTTGGATCGAGACGATTGGAGGCGTCCACTTTAGGAGGCCAAGGCCCGATTAGGGCTGTCGCGCTACTGATGATGATGTTAATAGTGCAATCCAGATAAGTTGTCTTTAACTTCTAAGTCCGTCGCATAGTTTCCTAAGCTATGAGTAATAGTATGAAAATCGTCGGCACTGACTATCGTATTTCATTCTGGAATGACTATACGACTACGTCAACATTTTTTGTCGCTTGTGCGATACTGCTCTACAGTCTGGATAAAATTACAATGATGAACCGAATGTGGTATTCAACATAACATTGGCTTATACTTCTTTTATTCTTCTTGTTCAATGGCACTTCCGTGGCGTAGTGGGCAGCGTGCTTGCTTCTCAGTCAGTAGGTCCTGGGTTCGATTCACACTCCAGACAGGTGATTTTTTTTAGCGCAAATTTTTCAGTTGCTGTTGGTGATAAAAAATTACTCGAAATAAAAAAAATAAAATGGGAAAGCGGTGTAAAAGTAATAACAGTTCCACTTCAAAAAGGCCTAGATACTCAGTAGATGGTTTCTGTTCGCTTTATATCATTCAGTCTCCCATAACATCTGCAAATATTTGTCAGTAAGCAGCCAGTATAACTGAACAATATACCAGCTTCTCCACTCGTTACGGTCGTTGTCACTCCCCTTCCCCAACCTATCCAATCCCATTCCTTCCCTCCATGACTGTGTGTGTGCATTGCACATAAAGGCCGAAATTGCCTATAACACAGATCATTCTGTAAAAAAAAAAAAACTGGTTCCAAAATATTTTATTTGTTAATGTGAAAGGTTTGTTAGCCCTTCGCACAACCCTCTATACACAACTTTTTAGTTTCATAGATTGAGGTAACCACGGTATACCCAAGCAGGCAGTGTGACGAAATTATACCTCGACCAAAATTTAAACGCCTGACCTTCACAGTGTAGACCAACATGCTACCCACTAAGCTACATCCCAAGATCATTTTTATTCGATTTTAAATATTTTTGTGGACCAGAAAAAATTTGAATTACGTCACTGCATGAAGAGATACATTATTCCTGCTGCATGGGTTTTAACTATCACTGCTACTACTCTGAAAGGACAGATAATTTACTTAAACGTCAGACTATCACTTTACTCCGATTCGAAAACAATACCCTATTATTACAATCATGTTCCAAATATTTAAACTGGTCGCTATTATTACGGTATGAGAGAAAACCTAAATTTATTTATGTCACGGTGAAATTTAAATCACTTATGTACACTAGATACAAATATACGTAGACATATTTCATATCTTTAAAAAACAATCATATACCTACATACTTTCAAAGTCATATGACATCGACAATCAAAATAGGACCGAAGCATTCGCTTAAGCAGAAAAGCACTTAAATTATAACAATAAACTTCCTCAAAGCTTGTATATACATACCTTTTAATTATAACTTTTAACAATAAAAGACATGCGCCTTTAAATCTTCTACAGCGTAGGTACTTAAAAAAAGCTTCATCTTGCCATATATAAACTCTCTTCATAATTTCATTAAAATTATTCAACAAGAATGAAAATAATAATTTCTTTGCACTTTTCCACCCTGTGCATATTATTATTTTTTTTTTCCACTTTATAGTGTATCTCGTTTAATATATTTCGGTAGCGCAAGCGAAAATTCATCGGTTCTGGTAAACGAACGTAATAAACCTTTGCTTCGTATCTCAAGGCAATAAAAAGCATCTGCGCTTACAAACTTGAGAGATAATTTTAACGCAATTAAATTATTTGCGGAAGAAATTTAATCAAAAGTCCATTTTCGTACAGATCAGGTTCTAGTGATGATGGTTCAGAGCCTTACTAAGAATCAAATTTTTGTTCCTGGCCACAGGGAAAAGGGTTTGCGCTAATTTTGCGTTAAGATTTGTATTAAGTTGGAATTGAATAAATTTTTACTACATTGAAAATTTCAATTTAATTAGTTTCTTTTTTAGTGGCTGCAACCCGCAGTTGGATTTAGTCCAACAATCCATCATCGTAATAATTTCGAAATTCGCTTTCTATTAGAGTTACAGCTACACAGAATTACAGAAGCCTTGACCCTTTACGTTTTACATTTCGTAGATTTCTATTCATGGAAAATTTTCTTTTTTCATTTCTCTTTAACCGTTAGTGCTATTTCTACCCATGGCGATTCTAAAGGACGACTAAAGAATGATATAATGGAAAACTTAAATCACCTTAAAATACAAACCTACCTGGATTCGTTGCATTTATATGAAATTCGCATAGGTTTTTAGGTCCTTGAGCAAAATCGCTTGAATCCGAGTCAGCAAACAGAATATCGACGTCCAGCTCGAATCCTCGATTTGGTATTCCAGATTGCAGTGGAGCCGAAAAAGGACTCGAATGAAAAGCTATCAGCATTTCCGGGCCTCTGTGAAAAACGAAAAAAAAATTTGAGTATAAATTGCTTATAGTGCACGAAATACAAGTGAAGAGTAAAAGAACTAGAAACTGTGATAATATTCGCGTAGTAGAAGTAAGCTTTGAAAAAATATTTTTTTTTTTTTTTCATCTGTTCAAGGAGTCTTAAGAGAGTTTCGTTCCGTTTCAAATCCAGTGAGAAATGTCACAGCCGACAAAGTTTGTATCGAAAATTGTGTATGAAGATGGTTCGTATTTTAGTCAGCTCGATGATAAAGTTTTGGAGAAAATATTCAATCACTTTAATCCTCGAGAGATTATGGAAGATCTCTACTTTGTAAGTGATTGCTTTTAAACAGTTTTTTTTTCTTGTGAATTTGTGTACATATGTATGTAGTATTTATGAAGGAACTTTTTGAGACTTAATATAAAGTGCCAACTTCTTGAAAATACCATTTAAAATTTATGACTTTGCTTAACACAGCATTTATATTTTGTCTGCCGACATCTGATGAAAGTTTGCACAAAAATGAATGATTTTCAAGTTTTGATGGAATTTGGAAGAGGAATAAGTGTATTCTGAAATAAGGAGATCGTAGAAGAGGTTAAGATGTCACTCAAACCCCAGTAAACATGTATCTTTAAATTCCGCTTTGTCGTGGTAACTTGCCAACGTTTGACGATATGCTCTGAAATTTAGCTTTGCCTTTTCAACTTTGACTTTTGTTGAAAATAATGATTATTGAAATTTATAATCATTAAGCAAACTTCACAGATCAAATATTTTATGACTTTAACTTATTGGCGGTTTTCACTATACCCAAAAATGGACAAGAATTCTAAATTTTACCCGCTTCTACTATCAAGAACAGTAACTATTGAATTTAAATTTGTTTATGAAAAGGTCTTCTTTCAAGTTCTTTGGAAATTACAAACAAGGAATTCAAAAAGTTGCCTACCAATTGCATGAACATATTTCAAAGTTATTAACTTATTTTGACCATTCATTCAGACTTTTCCTGCAATTTAATATATTGACAAGCCGATTATAAAATTTTAATTGGTATTATTATATTCCCCAATGTGAGATTCAATGGAAGCTATTTTTTTACACTACTCCATACTAGTTTCGCCTGTAAGTTTAAAAGAAAAAAAAAGAAAAATAAATAAATAGTATGTTCTTTTATTTATTAAGATTCTTCTCATGAAAATTTTTCATAAAACAAGAACAATTCCTTTTCCGAAAAATGCCGGAAACAAATTTCTTTTTCTTTTTTCACTACCTTCGTAAAAATTTTACACACGATACTCATCGGTAGTACCATTGTTTGTGAAATTTTTCATTAGGGGTTGCCCACAATTAGCGCACAGAACCTCGAAAAATTTTCATCCGCCACGTAATTAATTATATTCAAAGCCTTTCAAGTCATTTGTGCTGCTTGGCAAGCTGATTAACTTAACTTAATAAAATAAATTACCATTAAATAGCTTTGAAATTTCGGATTTTCAGAAAAAGGTTTTCGGGTCGAGATTGAGAATCATCGTTGGGCGTTGTAGGAAATCTTTCGTGAAATAAGTAGTTGTTAATAAGAAAGCATTTATTCAGTGACATAAAAGAGATGAACCGTTAAATAGCTTTCAGTATCCTATTTATGGTGAAAATTGAGATTTGTGTTTAAGATTGATCAGGGATTACTTGATGTCAATTGCGAGTAGTTAATCATTAAATCTTTGGACTTCGCTTCTTTGTTACGTTGCGAAATATTTTTTCTTGTCAAGGAAATGTATTTTATCGATTAAAGGCACTACATTCACAATTTTCGATAGATATACTTTGAATATCGCTTTGAATCTTTAAATTTATAGCCTTGAATATTATTAGAGTCGATTGAGCAAAAAAAAATGCATGTATTAAACAGGAGTTCTCTTTCAATATTTCACTTTTTCTTCTTCTTTTTTAAAGGTGCTACAGCACAAAATCGGGCCATGGACTCCTGTCCTTCAGGTTTCTTAACATTTTTATTATTTACTAGCAAACGCCTGCGACTTCGCCCGCGTAAAAATAGCAATAATAAGCAATTTTTGAGAGTGTAGTTAGTAATACATTATGTGGGATATATAATCTGCTTACTTTAATGGCTCTTCGAAGAAAATGGTTTGCATATTGTTGGAATCAGAACCATAAATTATTAAGAATGAAAGCATGATACTCCCATTTTTAAGAGACAGGCTCGTGATCAAATCAAACCCGTGATTCGAGATCATACACGTGTTGAAGAGCGTTAAGGATATGTGAATAATTGTAGTTGGTGTTATTTAAAAAAAAAAACAATTAAAATTACATTAAGCTTAAAAACATAACAGAACTTCGATTGTGCGTAGAGCCCAATCATATGATACTATGTATAGATGAAATCGAAATTTTTGCGGTGTTACGAAATTTTGTATGGGGAAAGGGTGACAGCACTGAACTAATTTGTTTCACATCATGCTAGAGTAGCTATAGAAATGTTTTGTACCAAATTTAAGCTTCCAAAATTGAGTAGGTACTGAGAAACTTAGTGCATTGAATTTAATGAAATTGTGCAATTTGTATGGGAGGTAGTGGAAGGAGTGGGGGTTTTTGGTGATTTTTCGAGAAACAACTATAACTATCATGCAATTGATATACTTTAAATTTCAGATCTGTATCATTCATACTTTTCAAGAAAATCGAATTGTTATATAGTCGTGGAATGTGTCTCATTGTATGGGAGGGAGTAGAAGGAGTGAAGCTACTCGGTTAATTTTTTTTCTCGATATTAATAATAATGCTAATTAAGGATTAAGCTCAAATTTTTACCTCGATGAAATTCAAATGTACTGAGAAAATTCGTTTGGAGTATTTCATGAAAAAGTGCGGTTTATATGGGAGGTGGTGGAAGGAGAATGGGGTTTTTGGTGAACTTTTGAAAAACAACTATGATCATCATGCAATTGATATATTTTAAATCTCAGATCAGTAACATTCAGACTTTTCAAGAAAATCAAATTCTTGTGAAGTCGTGAAACTGTGTCACATTGTATGGGAGGTGGTAGAAGGAGTGAAGCTAATCAGTTAATTTTTTCCCGATATTAATAATAACGTTAATTAAGGATTTAATACAACATTTTAGCTCGATGGAAGTTACATGTATGGAGAAATTTGGTGTAAAATGATTCATGAAAAAGTGTAGTTTGTTTGGGAGGTGGTGAAAGGAGTGAGGAAACTCAAACAATTTGTAAACCAAAAGACTGCATTTATAATAGAAATAATATATTCCAAATTTCAAATTAATACCTTATATAGTTTCCAAGAAAATTTGATTAATATATATTTTGAAAATGAGTCACTTTGTGTGGGAGGGGGTAGAAAGCGTGAGGGGAATGAAATGAAACCAAAAGCAGATTTCATTCCGATGGATACTTAACAAACTGTGCAAGTTTCATTATAATCGGTTCAGCCGTTTGTGCGTGAAAAGCGGTCGGACAGAGAGACAGACAAAAGTTTCAAAAATATGTTTTTATGTCTAGATAGTGCTAAAATAATTCAAAAAAACTAACTTATAGCCATTTATAAGCAAATAACAGACAGACACTACAATTATATTATACTACAATTATATTGATATGTATAGATTGCGGAAGAGTTGTTAGCTCTTCGCACAACCCTCTATCTACGAATTATTCATTTTCGTAGATTGACGTAACCAAGGTATATCCATGCAAGCAGCGCGCTTGAATTATGCGTCGACCGGGATTTGAACTCACGATCTTCACATTGCAGACCAACACGCTACCTACTAGGCTACATCCTTGCACATTTCACTGGCAAAGGCATTGATGAGATTTATTAAGATAACAGAAAATTGTTTTGATTTTACTGTAATTATCTGCACGCTATTTTTTAAAGAAACCTTTTCCATTTATTTTTAACTTCATTTTCATTTGTTATCCTAATATAAGGTGAGAGTGTTTGACGCAATTCGTCAACTCCGTGTTGTTATATACTACATGAAAAGTGATCATTAGGCGTACCAAGAAACTGTAAACTGTATTCTGGCCAAATGAAATCTGCAACGACGAGCTTTGGAGTATAACTTGACAGAAAAAATGCACTGAGATTCAAATACAGAAATGGCGGTGGATCGATTACTATTTTTGGAAATCAGAGTAAAATATCGCTAGACAAGCTTTGGATTATAATCCTCAAGGAAGACGTCGGGTTTTTCCACAATCTGGAAGTGAGCGGTTGAGTAGAAGACCAGAGGAATAAACAAGTTCTGGCGATGCTCAGAATAGCGACTTGTGGAACCTTGTCTGTCCTACGCCTCTATAGGGATTCCTAATAGGAAATTCGTCAATGGCGCGACTGCTCAAGTTGGGCCATAGCCTCCTGTATTCTTCGCCTACAATTTTCTCGAATTATATGTCTTGTTTGCTACAGATATGCGTCTTTTGATATATTGGATTTAATTGCCGTCTTTGGAGAGTTTGGCTTCTAGACATAAGAAGTAGTCCACGTTTTCTATGCTATAGTCTACTATCGTTAGATTTTGTCTAATTATCGTGTTTCTTTTTGATTGCAACTTAACTTTCGTTTTAATTCCGCTTGTGCGTAGCACTATTTCCCATGATGTCGTATCAAGATTAACGAAGACTTTCTTGGCGCACTGTTGTGATCACGCAGTTATGTGTATGTCGTATACGTAAGGTACTATCGGTGATGATTTAAACAGAAGTTTCCCTCTGGTGTTAAGTGGGAGTTTTCTTACGTCATATTCCATAGATCCCAAGATCAAAAAGTGTGTGTACATGGCAATCTCCTTGCTTCAGCCAGGAGTATTTGGAGGCTTGTTGTTAAGTCGTTCTGGATCCTTACTTGGCATGTTGCGTTCATCATTGTAAGCCTTGTCAGTTGAGCGAGTTTCGCTGGTATTCCTAATTCTAGCATTATATTTTAAGGTATAACTGATACTGTCGTATGCTTACTTAAAGTCTACGAATATCTGGTGCACGTCGACCTTAAATTCCCAGCATTTTTCTAACACCTGTCTCACTGTGAATATTTGGTCCGTGGTTGATCATCCGGCTCTGAATCCACCTTGGTATTCTGCAGTTTTGTTTTCGGTATAAAATTTAATCTATTTCGCCTAAGACGTAATCCAGATTTGAAAAAGGAAAAGGGAAATATACATCCTGAATGAACAGAAACACCAGTGGGTCTAAGGAAGTAGGCTAAGAATTGATATAGTTTAACTCGCAGTATAGTTGAGTGAACTTGAAGACATCATATTCAGCTGCAATTGATTGACTGAGGGCTGGGTTATGGGCTGACCACCTGTCCCCCAGAAAACACTTGTTACGGAACCTGAAGCTCGCCTCAGATTGAAAGATGCGGTAAACAAAAAATTTATCAATCTCTTGGAACCTGAATTTAGCATTAGAATCATTCCTGGAACAAGTTGATAAATTCAATGTGAATGTTGACGCACTCCAGGAAACTAAATGGCTTGGAAGCGACATAACAGAAATGAAGTCGCACATAATATTTAAAATTGGAGATCTATCTGCAAGCCGCAAGTGATCTTTTTCAAGATTTTACAAGATTGAACAGTAAATTGATTTATAGTAATGTAAATGTACCATCAATTTCCTGTTAAGACCCCGTATAGGGGCATAGGACAGTAGCCGTTCTCTTCCACAATTCACGATCCTAAGAGCGGATTTTAGTTGCCGCCAGGACTTTTTTATTCCTTTAGCATCCTGCTCAATTGCTAGCTTCCATGTACTACATGGTCATCAATCTCGTATCAAATGGAGGAAATATTATAAACAAATTAATTTTGGTATACAATGAGCTCGGAATAGGATCGTGAAAAATTTATTTTTTAACGATTGTTCGTTGTTCGAAACACTAATAAAAATAATTATTTTAGTGCCATAATCAATATAGAGAATGGCAAATACTTGTAAGGATGATGGATAGGTAAAGTTAAATGCTACTAGACGACAAGCGGGAGACACCCAGAAACACATTCGTAACAAGTGCTAAAGAATCTGTGGGGTATTTAGAAAGCGATCATAAAAACTCAAACTTGCATAAATAAACGAATGAAATATTGATTACATGTACTGGAGCTATTGATCGTATTCGCAATTAAGTGTTAAATTGACAGCAGCTCTGCTCTAAAGGGGGTTCCACTTGTGAAAGGGGGCTCCACTTAGTCTCCCTTAACCACTCTAACTTGCATATTGACTTTCCATGCATCTTCAACTTGTCCCAAAAATAAAGTTGCGTCCGATTTGTTGGCAGTTTATTTTAAATGTCAAGTCATCAATATTGGTACACAACTAAACGCATTCTTTACGAATGCAATATTGGGCGCATCCATTTCGTCTTGACTGCAATTTCACAGTTGATATTTCTGCTTCATTGCCACGTAAAAAGTTTTTTGCATCAATTGTTTACAATCATAGAATGGGGCGACATCGAAAATCGTATTGTTGTAGTTGGCCTACTAAAATGCAACACGTAAAAAGGCGATATCTTTCGGACGTTGCAACCGCTTGGAATCACTCGCAATTTTGTGTATCGTGCTGTGAAGTTGTTTGAGAATACTGGTGGAGTACGAGACCGTCAAAGATCTGGCCGTCCGCGCACTGTGGGAACTCCAAAAGCGATCAAAGCCGTGAAGAAATGAATCGACCGAAAACCGCTGCGATAATAGAAAATCTTGTCGCGGGAAATGCAAATTTCGCAAAAATCCATGTCTCGCATTATCAAAGAAGATTTGGGACTCAGCGCATACAAGCGACACACTGGACACCTGCTCACGGCCGCATTGAAGCAACAACGCAAGCGAAAATCGAAAGCGTTATGCAGCCGGTACGCGAAGAACGCTCACAGACAAATTCTGTTTACTGACGAGAAAATCTTCACTGTAGAAAAAATCGTTCAATAAACAGAACGACCGTGTGTATGCTCGGTCATCCAAAGAAGCATCGCAACTCATCCCGAGGGTCCAAAAAAGCCTCTATCCCGCGTCTGTAATGGTATGGTGGGGAGTGAGCTACGATGGCGTTACCAAGCTCCATTTTTGCGAGAAAGGAGTGAAAATATCGGCCAAAGTATATCAATCGACCGTCTTGGAACCCATTGTGAAGCCTCTCAACCAATCAATATTCGCCAATAAGCCGTGGACTTTCCAGCAAGACTCTGTTCCAGTTCGCAAGGCAAAAACGACTCAGCTGTGGCTAAAAAACAACGTTCCGGACTTCACATCAACGGATGATTGGCCAGCTAGTAGTCCACATCTCAACCCGTTGGATTACAAGTTGTGGTCCGTATAGGAGGGCATGGCTTGCTCTACTCGACACCCAAATATTGAGTCGTTGAAGCGAGCCCTTGTCCGTGCAGTGGACAATTTCCCCATGCATGAAGTGCGTCTCGCGATCGATGAGTGGCCAGATCGTCTCAAGTCGTGCTGGTAGGCAAATGAAAGTTATTTCGAATAAGTTGTTCTAAGATTTTTAGCCATTAAATAACCCAATAAAACGAAAAAAAAAAGTTTTGAAAAATATCAATTCGTTTTCATTTGGTGTCGATTTTTCTGTGTACCAATATTTATGACTTGACTAGGTATAACACAGATAAAGAATAGAATTTTCACCACCTGGTGAGAGTTGTCAACGGAATTCTTCTTAATATTAGTGAACAAGAGTTGCACCAATAATAGGAATACTTCTGTGAAATTTTAAACAACTTGCCAGAGAAAAATGTTCCAGAAATAGAACAACTACCATATATTCAACCGCAACAATCCTCTATTATGGACGATAGGAATAGGGAAATAAAAGTTTCTTTGGCGGGAAAGAAAGCCCCAAGTGTTGACGATCTTTCAACCGAACTCCTGAAAGCGGACTTTGAAATGACAGCCGATATACTCCTCCCTCAATAAAGATTGAGGTGTGAAATGAAGGAATATATCAGGCTGCATGGAATGAGGACATCATTGCAAATATCTTGAAGGTTGCCCTTTGGGATTGTGGGCATTGGCGTGGTATATATCTACTCACTGCCGTATCAAAAATCATGTTTATGGTAATTCCCAACCTTATTATTATTATTATTACCTCCGAAGCATTGGCAACATGGACGGTTGAGCCGAAAAGGATGTTGAGGCTGGTATAAGTGAAGCACATCAGTTATCCCCTCACTTTCTGAACGTTAGGACAGCTAAAGTATTGTGATCGATTTAGAAAAAAAATTCGCTACCACGACATTGTGTTTTTTTTGCGTTTCATGACTTAATTAGCCTAAAAAAGAAAAAAAATCCTTCAGTCAGTACACCATCCACCGTACACTCCCCTATGCGTACGCTCAGAGCACATTAACTCCCAAATCCTTCAAGATAGAAAGTTCATTTTTGGACGGATTTTAGTTGAGTGGTAATCTCAGGTGAAATTTAATTTTAGGGTATGTAGTGGTTAAGGGGGAGGCGGGGGAAATGCTAGAACCGAAAAATACTAATTTGAATATCTCAACCATAGTTCTAGCTAGAAAGCTGAAATTCTACGAACTTGTGAAAGGGCTTGTGGGCCAAACTATAAAAATACTTTAATTTTTTTATCCATCGGGGTCCGAAAAGGGGAGTAGCGGATAAAAACAATTTGTCACCGAATTGTTTTTTTTTTCAAATGATTACATCTTCGGAATTACTTTCCACAAAAAATTAGTAGTTTAGGACAAATTAGGTGTCATACAGATCCATAATCAACTTAATAATTGTAAGGAGGGACAGTCAGGGAGTGCATAGAAAAACTTAATAACTATTATCTCAACTATCTCCTAAGTAATGTAATTGAAAATTAAAGCTTACATTAAGCTATACTAGAGGAATATGAAGAAAATATAATATTCGAATAAAATAGTAGGGAGAAGGGGGGGGGAGATGGAAATCATTACACAAATGGTTCCCTTTTCAAAATTTCGAACCGTTGTATCTCAAAATATCTCAAAATCTAATAAAGTTGAAAGAAAAGCTGAGAGATGAAGGTCTCAGCAGAGATCGAAACGTCACGAATAATAAAGCGTAACAGTATGGAATCCGGAAATATTTTCTTTCAATTCAAAATATACTGTAAAAACATTCACCAAAATCTAATATAGTTATTAAATTGAAATTGTGTCACATTATAGAGCTCTGTATCTTATAATTTTGGTAAAATTTGTAAGTTTAGGTGCTGGGCCGAAATGTCGAAAACTATGAGCAATTGTTTTATGGCTTTGGTAAGGGATATAATGTTCAAATTTGGCAGAAAAAAAAATAATAATTTAAGCCAGAACTGTTATGTATGGAAGGGGGGCCCAAACTTGCACGAAATGTTTCACTGTGAATTAAAAAAAAATCAAAATTGTTGATTGAAGTTTTAAGCCACAATCTTGAAATTTTGTGAAATTAATTAAAATAAAATGCTTGGAAGTGTAACTAGTCGAATACATTTCCTCCCATACAAAAGATTTTTAACTACCATTTTTAAGAAATCAATTATAACCAAACCATTAAAAGCTATCAACTTGAAATTGTACAAACATTTCTAAAAGTATTTAAAGTAACGATACCAAGGAGGATATATAAAATGGAGTGCCTTATAGTCTGTCTCATGTGGGAATACTTTTTGATTCGGAAATTTTCATTATGTCCAAGCTTAACTTGGCTTCAAACTTTTACAAAAAAAACCATAATTTTTATTCTCTCTTGGTTGCTAATATTTAGTCAGCAATAAAGTAATTTTCAGTACAATGGAGTTTGTGATTTTATTTCAGAAATCTTTATTTTTTTCAATTTTATTAGTTTCAGGTTCGTGTCTAAGCTTCATTTTATCAACGGACAATTTAACGCGGGACAGAGTTAGTTGCAATAGGATTAAGTGTGCCAGACAAAGATAGCAAAACGGTTGTTTCGAAAAATTTCGAGCATTCCGTCAGTAAGGGAGGGAAATACTTTCATTCTCATTTTCTAACAAGGCAAAACATGCTCATTCTACATTCTACAATGGCACCACAGCCCGAATCGGACCTTGGCCTCCTGATCTTCAGGTTCCTTAACATTTTTCATTACTTATTGTGGAAGGGTTGTTAGCCCTTCGCACAACCCTCTATCTACAAATTTCAATTTTCGTAGATTGAGGTAACTAAGGTATACCCGAGCAGGTAGTGTGCTAGAATTATGCGTCGACCGGGATTTGAACTCACGACCTTCGCATTGTTGACCAACACACTACCTGCTAAGCTACACCTTAGCTGCATGCTCATAGTCTCTTCTTATTATATATTCTCCTTGAACGTAACATCACAAGTTTTGAAATTTTTCTTGCTCTTCTACTCCCCTCCAATAAAAAAGTATGATTTCGATCAATTACATTAAATCAAATAATAATCAAAAAATTAAAAGCTACGATTTCAAATTTTGTACGAACTGATTCAAAAAGTTTGCGATTCCCTGACCTCCTCTACCCCCTCCCATACAAATATATGGTAAAAAGTTATTAGCATTCACTCAATGCTTAAGTCGAACCACCTCCCATACAAACCCAACTCGCATAAAAAAATTATTACTACGTGGAGCTATTGACCATGAGTGCAGTTATGGTTAATTGCTGATGAAAAATCGAGTGTTATGATAGGTTGGAGAATTGTCGCTCTGCTTGCAAACTTAATTTGTAACTTTTCCATTGAAATTTTATCTTGTTTAGGGTATAAACATATCGCATCGCAACCGGAACTTCTTCGTATGAACCTAGTTGGTGTGATAACTGAGATACAACAAGTTTTTACCAGCAAAAATGTTGTAGCATCTTATGAACGACTGCAAATTTCTTTCTAGCTATGACACTGGGCTTTATATAACATAAAACGATTATTGAACGTTCATCGCTCCTTTTCACCACAATCATTTATTATTCCGACAAAGTACAATTCCAGCGGAAAATTTATCCTTTCAGTAATGGTGATTTTTCACCAAAGCCATAATCCTGTTTAAAATTGTGTACGTTTTGAATAAGCTATTGTAATGCTAAAAGGGAATGCCACTCCTAAAAGCTGTTTACTTTTAAAAAAGGTAGGCAATTACCTCTGCAATATTTATATCGATTGATTTTCTTCTACGCAAAAAAAAAAGGATATTACGTCCGGCAAGGGACTTATTGTGTATATAGCTCTGGGACATGATAAAACTACACAGTGGCAATAGTAAGAATAATTCTTTGTTGGCAGAAAAATAAATGCATTTTTTTTTTGTATGTTTTTCAATAACACTCCAGTAATTTTTCTCCAAACAGGTCTGCAAACGCTGGCGATCAGTTATTGAAAATATGAAAAAATCAGTCGCCTTTAATGGCGCCCACGACTGCTTTATTTTGCAATTTATCTGCAAATTTCCGAATACAATTGAATCGATAGCATTAAACGAAATACCTGGAAGTCTATCATTAATTCTAAAAAAACTGTGTCGGTAAGTACAGAAAATTCTGTTTGGAAAATAATTTCCGTTGAATTCCTCGCGCTAAAGACATTGAATGAGTTCGATGCCAGCTTGAGCTTAATGAAAAGTTTATTCGGTATAAAATAAAAATAATTTTAATGGCGATGTTTTAGCCAACGGAAATATCATGAGACAGCCGATAAAATATGCTGAAGGACTTTTCATCCGAAGGCGAAAATAGTCAAAAATACATATATTTTTTTTATAATGCTATCTTTTCGCTTTTCCATGCCATTAGGATTCAGAAGTGCCTGAAGCGACTCTATATAAATTCCTGTCGAATCGTTTCGAACCAGGACCCCTACTTAGCCGGTAGACGTCTACGAAATTTCCTGTTTGCAGTTTGCAGATCTCTGGAGGTTCTCAGCGTAAAAAGTACCGAATATCATGTCGAGGATTTATTGGATGCATTTCCGCTTCTCGATAATCTCAGGTGAGTTAGTTCCGTTCAACACACATGACAAACCCCCTACAACTAGTCGAAAGCTATTTCGAATTCAATTCATTTTTCGAACATATCGGGAGAGGGAGACTTTTTCCATTGCCGTAACTTAAAACTTATGACTGGTTGGAGCATCAGGATTAGTAAGCTTCATATGGATAGCTCGATGGTCATGTATCTTGGTTCTCCTGTTCTAGACACTCGCTCAAATCGAAAAGCTAGAGGGTATAAATTATAGAAGAGGAAACGCTGGTGCATTTAGCTCGGCGTGTATAAAATCAAATGGAAACGACAACCGCAGTTGAAGAAGACAGGATCGAAATATGTTCGGTTGGTTTAAGGTAGTGTTTCTCATTTCGTTACGTGTATCGCTTGTTTGAGAACGGTTAGTGAAAGAGCTCATTCTTCACTTGCGATCAGATCTTATGTCTTGCTTGTTTGCATTGCCATCATTGAATATTGAGTTCATATGTTTTATGATGTTTTGGTTAAAAGCCATCATTCCTCAAGGAGTTTTAGATGTTCTGCAACTGAAAATAGTTGTTCAAAATTTAGGAAAAAAAATCGTGCAGAAATAAATGCTGTGAACTATGATAATTAGACAATGTTTTCCTCTCGCTCGGAACAACGATCTCGTTTTAACGCCAGAGACGATTTTGTTTAGAGAATCATTCAATGAAAACCAACTCTTACCGCTTTTAAAATTTCAAAACTTCTTATCAACAACTAATCGAGTTCTACTATGCAATGTAAAATTGGGTAAAGCAGTGTCTTTGCCACAACAACACATCCCTGAAGTTCCTCTATCTAATTCAGTATGTTCCCTTCCGAATTTTTAAATACTTTCATGACTATTACTTTCAAACTTATCTCATTGTTTTATAAGCTCCGTCGGCACGTTAGCAGCCCCTATAATTCGACTAAAAGTGTTCAAACTTAATACGATAAAAAAAACCCAAAATCCTATTCTTTACAGGTCGCTAACAATTGGCAACAATCCGCACTTAGAAGTTCTCGACGTTATCACAATCCTCATGAATTGCACAAATTTGCAAAGTATAAGTTTATATCGGATCGATGGTATTACGGATCAGGATATGAAATTTCTTTTATGTAACGAGAGATTAGGCGAGAATCTACGGGAGCTTTCGTTGGATCAAGTCTCAGAGCTGACATCAATAGCATATCAGGTATAAAACTTCACAATGCTTATCGAACAGAGAATATTCGCTACGAAACTTTAATCGGCTCTATCACGTACCGAATATAATATACGTTCTTGTGAATGGCAGCACACCTGCCCAACTATCTATGCACCCTCTCATTTCTCGATAGTTACTTATATGTGGTTTTCTCTATCTTTGATTTTCAGTACATCCTGAATTGCAAGAATTTGAAAAAGCTGCACATAAATTATAGTACAGGATTTTCTGCAGATACTTTAATGGAAATACCGAGGAAACTTTCGTGTTTGCGGTCGTTCACAATTGAGCGGGCATGTCGAATAAGTTCGGGAAATTTATGCGAGTTTTTTAAGGATAATGCTTTGAGACTTATCGAATTTGGGCTAACAGGTAGGAAGTGCGTGTGTGTGTGTTTGCAGGTGTAATTGAAGATATGAATTTATTGGATTGATGTAGGGTTTTCTATTTATGATTTCCATGGCTAATTTTCGGGGCTGTTTTTCAAAGGTTTCTATTTTTATGATGAGAACGAACAAATAGATTGAATTTCGTTTCAGAATTACAAGTACGAGTATGGGTTCATATTTCTTTCGTACTGCGAAGAAAATTGTGTACTCTATTGTTGTGTGGGTGATTGTAAGTGTGACCAAACTATGACGTCGACATCTTTCTTTGACAGTTGTAAGCTGTCATTTTACCCTGGAACGTTATATGATAAATAATAAATGCTCACAAATTGAGAACTGAAGCAGATGGAAAGTGAAATTGTCGTTTTTCGGCAGAGAACAATCAACTAAAGTTGAGTTAAGTACCATTGCATTCTGGAAAAATATTGTTTGGTGTGAACTATATCTATGTACATTGTGACCATAAAGTGCCGGGAATATGTAATTAAAATTAGCCTGAGATATGATATTAAAAAAAATTTTTTTTTGGTAAGTTGGTAGAACTGTTCTTAAATATTATCCCAAAAATCAGCGCGGTCTGGTAATTAGTATTTTTACACCAACTGATTGAATGTGTACACAAATTCCCGGTACTTTATGGTCACAATGTATGTCTTCAAAATGAGCGAGACGAGATCGTAATTGTCAATTGAAAGAGCGATACAAAAACATATTTACCAAGTTTTTTTCTTTGCCTAAGTTGGATGATGTAGTGTTAATTTACCGGGAAAAAAAGACGAAATTGCAGGAAGCCACTGCCTACTGAGTCCCCTGGGATGGGGGGCGATAAAATAGCCAGTTCTGCTTGCCCCAAAAATTGCAAATTGCCACTCATTGGATCATGGGCTTATCACCCGTGATCTTAAAGTCTATCCGATACGAGAAAAGAATACAGCGACTAGAATACGGAAAGATTGTACGGAATTCGAAAACGACCTATAATTGTCTACTGGAACGTTCGAATATTGAAAGACGGCAGAAGGGCTGGGGTCACTCGGACCATATACCGCCAATCAGAGATCGACCTAGGGCTTGATCGAGGTCAGGTGGACAGAATAAGGAGAAGAACGAGCCCCAAGAGGAAACACCAATTTAAGTGCGAAGAAAAAATGGCTTAGCGGTCATCCTTACACTAAAAGCGAGAAACAGTCTCATCAGCTGGGAACTAATTTTGGATAGGATTTTCGTCGTCCAGGATATGTGTCGAAAACGTCACATCTCTGCAGTATTACGCACTAACTTGCACCTTGGATTAAGAGAACTGAATACAGCGAACCATTTATGGAGTTTTGAAGTACTCGGCAAATGGCTTTTTCACAAAATAATCACCATAAAACTTTTTGGGTTTTCCCTGATGGTGTCACTCAGAGCCAAATCGACTATTACGTCATAAGCTGACGTAAGGCGCAATCACCACATGATGGCAGCCTACTTGAGAATGTTCACAGCCAAAAATTTTTCAAGTGATCAGCAGAATTAATGTGAATAAACTGGGAGACCTCGACGAAAATCGCGAGTACACCACCATTTTACGCGAAAATCATCCATATTGAGCGGATGTGAAATGCGCAAACCAAACCAGAAACACACATCGAATAAGTGCTGATGAATCTGTGGGATGTGCGCAAGGCGGTGATCAACTCTGGATGTTGCAAGAGACATGGGATAAGGTTGGCGACCGCCAGAAAAACCTAATTAGTCACCATCTCTCAACAAGACGTCAACCAAAGAACTCTACACCTGAGACGGAATTACCGCGATACTCATATTCAGCTCAAAAAGGCTGTAAGACGCGACATCAGAAATTCCATTGAAGATCTGGTCAATAAGGCAGAATCTCTGGCTTGCCTTCGGGATATGGGTTTGCTATTTAAAATTAGCTAGGGTGTAGCCTTGTGGGTAGAGTGTTGGTTTACAATGCGAATATCGTGAGTTCAAACCCCGATCAACGCATAATTCTAGCACACTGTCTGCTTGGATATACCTTGGTTACCTCAATCTACGAAAATGAAAAATTCGCAGAAAGAGAACCTGAAAATCAGGAGGACAAGGCCCGTGCCTTTAAAGAAGAAGATTTAAAATTACAAAACAGTTGACGAACAGGATTTGTCATTTGTTAAAAACAAAATTGCATTTGTCTCCAATAGTTATGTTTGTCCATCAGAAATTTTACGATACCCCTTCCATATAAATGCATGGTTTCATAAATATAAAATACACCGAGTTTTATATAAATCACTTTGTCTAGGATACTAATATTTTATACAGCGAGTTTTGAACGTGATTCAAGCAATCAATTAAAAAATAATTAACATCCACTCATTCCTTCTATCCCCCCATACAAACCCACATTTGCATAAATAAACGAATAATATATTGATTCTTTGCACTGGAGCTATTGATCGTAGACGCAGTTAAGTGTTAAATAATTGACAACAGCACTACCTTTGAGCCCCTATTCAATTAGTTTTCCTTATCCACTCTTACCTGCACATTGACTTCCCACACATCCTTAACTTGCCCCAAAAATAATGAAGTTGCGCCCAATTCGTTGACAGATATTTTATACGACAAGCAATTGTAGAACTGTCAATGAAATAATGCAATAGTTAGATATTTCAGTTGCGTAACTAGGATTTCTTTCTGGTGGGCTCAGCTAGTTAAATGTGTGTAAGCCCAGGCGAAAAAATTGAATGGTACAGAAGTTCATATTATCACTCAAAAATCTCAAAACTGGCTGTCCGTCTGCACTTCCAATTCTCCAACCGTCCGTATACTCTTGAGAGCGCGTTGCGCTAGAAATTTCAAATATATTACGTATAGACGTTTTTGACAAAAAATCAAGCTCAAGTTCGAGAACGGATCAAATCGCTTCACCCCTTCCACCACCTCCCGTACAAAGTAACTCAGTTTTAAAAATTTACAATAATCAAATTGCTTGAAAACTATAAGAGCTACAAATTTGAAATTTAGAATATATTATTTTTATCACAAATGTGTTCAACGCTATACAAATTATACAAATCCCCCTCTCCTTCCACTACCTGGCGTACAAACTGAACTTTTTCATGAACTTCTACTACAATGGCGCTACAGCCCAAATTGGGCCTTGGCCTCCTGACATTCAGGTTCCTTAACATTTTTCATTACTTATTGTGGAAGGGTGGTTAGCCCTTCGCACAACCTTCTTTCTACGAATTTTTCATTTTCGTAGATTGAGGTGACCAAGTTATATCCAAGCAAGCAATCTGCGGGAATTATATATTGCGCCGACCGGCATTTGAACTCACAACCTTCGCATTACAAGACCAACACGCTACCTACTAGGCTATACCCTAGCTTTCATGAACTACTGTAAGCCAATTTCCCCATTATGCATAACATTTATCGAGCTCAAATTTTGAAATAAATACTTTATTAGTATTATTATTAAGACCACAACACATTACCTTGACTATTTCTACTCTCTTCCATAGAATTTGACTCGATTTCAGAACTTTGAGGGATGTCGATTTCATCATGTTCATAGATGTTTTGAAAAAACAAACATTAAAAACTCGCTACTAATTCTATCACTTCCCATACAAAAAGCTCAATTTCAATAAATCTAATACACTAATTGTCTCAGTACCTATTCAATTTTGTAAAAAAATATTTTTAAAGATACTCAAGCATGATGCGAAAAAAATTGGCTCAGTGCTGTCACCCCTTCTACCACATACAAAATTTCTGAAGTTCACAAAAATTTCTATTTCATCTAGTATCGCAAGATTGTGATTTACGCGCAATCGTAGCACTTTTATGTTTATAACCTAAAACACCAATCTGTAAAAAATAAACCATGGGCATTATTCTTGAAATTGTGAAAACAACTTGGAGGATTTTTTGTAAATTTTAGTTAGATCTAATGTTTCCAAATGTAGGGATTTGTCCCAATACAGTAAGGAAAGTTCAGGCTGTGTAGGTTAAAGACGAAGATTTTGTATATTATATATCGCAAGTAGTGTAGTTGGAAATTCTTGAATGTATTTGAGTTTTTTCTGAGTAATTGCTATACAAAATGTATAACTTTATTGAGTTATATGCAACCAATGGCAATAAGGTCGCGAACGCTGCCATCGAGCAATGAAAGAACTTTGAAACAAAGGACATAGTACTTTTGAGAGAAAAGCATTTCTTTTCATTTCTTTTCAAGATAACCTAAGCTTTGTGAATAGCACTGGATTCGATGGAGAACTCTAAAGCCAGGGATATCACAATAGGTCCATCAGAGTCCGCAGTGATATAGGAACTCAAACTGCCCCGATTGATCAATCTAATTTATCTTAAACGATTAGTTTCGCATCATCGATATTACAGAAGTTTCAATTTCATATTATATATTACATTCTGTATTTATCATAGTTTTCCAGCTCATCTTTATCTAGCTCATCCTAATATCGGATTACGAGCTCACACCTTGAAATTAAAAATAAAAAGTTTACAACATTTTTTTTTTGTACTCTGGATATAGTAAAGTTTAAAATTTTGAAGTACAAATTTTGAATGGAATCTTTTGTTGAACTCTAATATAATTCCACTATTTGCACTTCTAGAGCTAAGCTTGAACTTTTTCGGGTTTTCGTTACCCACTGACAAATATCAGTCCGACCTACCCCAGAATACTTCGTTCCACTGAACGAAATACTTGCATTTTGCACACTTTGAGTTCAAGCTTTTGGAACTGTGAGAAGGCTATAGCTACCAGTACCAATAACCTAAAAAGAAAATGATTGCCAAAAGTGAAACAGTAAAAACTCAATTCTTATCCGAGATAGTAAATAATAAATAGGCAATCTCGATTTCGTTCTCCATTTTTTTACGTTTATGGTTCATTTTAGCTGTCACACAATTACAAAGGTTGCTGAGTGAGAAAGAAAATCGTTTTTCACTGCTTCGAACAAGCGCTAGTTTTTACACCAGAGACAGGGCAGTACGATTTGCACTTGCTCCATGCTAGAGTGCAATTTAAAAGTACCAGTATAAAACGCTATAAGCTGCAAGGGTTAAGGCTCAATAACAACTAAAATTAAGTATAAAATTCGTTAATAATTTAATTTGCCATAATTTATTGACTTGGTTTTTATACTCTAGATGAAATCTGAGAGTATATTGTGTTTGCCTTACCGTTTGTAACGCTAAGAAATGATGATCGCACAGAGTCGCCAAGGGTACAGAAATATACTGAAAAACCTCGATTCCGAGTGACTGTCTGTCTGTCTGTCCGTTTGCCCATCTGTTCATCTGTCCGTCTGTCTACAACATAACTCTCGAAAGCTTTGACCTATCTTGGTGAAATTTGTTACAAATCATTTTTAGCAAAAAAATAACTTTTATTTCGTGAACGGGCCAAATCCCTCTACTCCTTCTACCCCACCCATACAAATTTCATGAAATTTCGAAATTTAAAGAAATTGATCTTTCTCCAAAACCATTTAAGCTATTGGCTTGAAAATTAGGTATAGTATAACGACGTGAATATCATTGACGCCAAAATTTATTGATCTGATCCTTTTACTCCATCTACCACCTTCCATACAAATGCACAATTTTCAAAAATGCATTTTTTCGGTTTTCATTGCAACTAGTAAAGCTAAAAGAACTAATTTTTGTCATAATTAATGTTATTACAAATATAACTGATTTTGTGAAAGCTATCAACTTCACCTCACACTTTCTACCCCCTCCCATACAAATTTCACGATATTTCGGAATTTAAACTAAATTATTTTTCTTCAAAGCCGTCAAAGTTATCAACTTTAAATTTTGAGAAATGTATAAAATTACAAATATCATTGATGTCGAAAAATTTGGTTTTGATTCAAATACTCCTTCAACCCCCTCCCATACAAATGCACAATTTGCAAATGCATTTAATCGATTTTCATTAAAACTAGGAAAATTACCAACTTCAAACTTCACCAGAATTTGTCCCTTAATAATTGCAATAAATGCTAAAAAAAAATAACAGAATTATGATTGGGCGTAAAGCCCAATCAAATGATACTCTAGATGAAATGGGAATGACTTTAATATACCGGAAAACATGTCATCTAAAATTCTTTCGCATAGTGAATAGAGACTTTTGCATGGGAGGTGGTAGAAGTAGAAGGGGAGGTTTAAATTTTTCGCATATGGCATCCAACATGGCATGCACAATGGTTTTTGCTGAATTTAAAGTTTTTAGTTTTCATTATTTTTAAAGAAATTGGACATAGTTTTCCTGAAATTGGGGCATTTGTATGGAAGGGGGCAGAGAAAGTGGAACGTTTTAGATGATTTAGAAACTTCAATTTCAAAGTCGATAGCTCTTATATATATATTCGAAGGAGAAATGTTTTTCTTGAATTTATAATACTGATATTTGTATGGGAGGGGGTAGAAGGAGTGAAGAGGAGCTGATAATTTTTTCTAGCATTTATTGCAACTATTAAAAAACGAATTCTAGTAAAATTTTAAATTTGTAATTTTTCTAGTTTTAATGGAAATCGATATAATGCATATAAGTGAGTGAGGTGAAGTTGATAATTCTTTTTGAAACTAATTGCGATTATAGTAGAATTAGTTTTGGCAAAATTTCGTCTTTTCAGCTTTACTAGTTTTAATGAAAATCGAAAATATGTGTTTTTCAAAATTGTTCATTTGTATGGGAGGGGGTAGAAGTAGCGAGGGGATCGGATCAATATTCCGTAGTATTAATGACATCTGTATTATAATATTTTGACCTCAATTTCAAGACGATAGCTTAAATAGTTTCAAAAAAAAATCAATTTTTATGTATTCCGAAATTTCATGAAATTTGTATGGGAGGGGGTAGAAGGAGTGGGGGGATGTAGCCCATTCACGAACTTAAAGGTAGTTTTTTGCCAAAAATGACACACGAAAATGTTTAGCACTATAGCTCAAAGCTTTCTAGAATTATGCGTAGACAGACGCACAGACGGACAGACCGACAGACAGACAGACGTACAGACGGACAGACGGTCACTCTTAATCGAGGTTTTTGAGCGACAACAAATATTTATGTACCCTTGGCGGCTCTGTTCGAGCGTTATTTCTTAGCGATACAAACGGTAAGGCAGATTTCATCTAGAGTATAAATATAAACTTCGCGTCACTCCTTCTACCACCTCCCATAGAATTTTTTTTTATAAAAAATTCAAGAAATTTATTTCTCCTTCGAACATATGAGTAATAAAGCAATGTGATAAGAATGTTGATAAGCAGACTCAAAATCATCCAAGACCTCCCACTTTCTCTGCCACCTCCCATACAAATATCATAAATTCAGACAAATTTGTTCAAAAATTATGAAAGCTACAAGCTTTAAATTCAGCATGAATCATTTTATGTACTACGTTCAGTATTATATATCAAAATTATGAACATCCTCCCTCTGCTTTTACCACCTCCCTTACACAGTCGCTATTCACTATTCGAAAGAATTTGAGATGACATATTTTCCAGTACAATAATCTCTTTCCTATTTCATCTAGAGTATAATATGATTGGGCTTTACCCCCAATCATAATTCTGTTATGTTGTAAATAATACTTAGTCGAATATAACTACTTGTTGGTCGATAAAGCATAGTAGTATTTTAAAAGTAAATATTCAATTTATTTACATTTTTCAAAGTACGAGAGAAGGTCAAAAATTTCGCGGAATGATGGGGATGGACAAGGGAGGGGGAAATATTTTTATCTGGAAGTATTTTAACACTCAATACAGGTATAAAAAAAAAGTTTCTGTCAAGTCGAATCACTAACACAGTTATCGCCAAATCAACAAGTCAATCGGAAAGAGGACTCTGACTATAGACAAACTGGAGTTTCGTGCCGTCATAAAGTTTCTTACCAAGCAAGGAAAAACGCCACAAATCATTTTATAATAATAAGAACTTGCATAACACTTCTGTCAATGCGAAAAAAAAACATAATAGTATTATGATTGGGCTTAAAGCCCATTTATATGATACTCTAGATGAAATAGAAAAGAGTTTATTGTACTGGAAAATACATCATCTCAAATTCTTTCGAATAGTAAATAGCGACTTTTGTGTGGGAGGAGATAAAAGCGGAGGGGGAGGTTTGTAATATATGTATATAACACCGAACGTAGTATACAAAATATTTCATATTGAATTTAAATTTAATAGTTTTCATTATTTTCGAGGAAATTTATGGCATTTGTATGGGAGGTGTCAGAGAAAGTGGGAGGCTTTGGAAGACTTTGAATCTGCTCATCAGCATCCTAATCACATTGCTTTGTTACTCTTACGTTCGAAAAAGAAATAATTTTCTTGAATTTTTAGTACAAAAATTTGTATCGGAGGTGGTAGAACGTTTTTAATGTTTATTGCAAGTATTAAGGGGCGAATTGTGGGAAAATTTTAAGTTCGTTTCTTTTATAGTTTTAATGAAAATCGATTAAATGCGTTTACCAAAATTGTGCATTTGTATCGGAAGTGAGTATTCGAATCAAAACCAAATTTTTTGTCAACAAAGATATTTATAATAGTATACTGCTCTCAAATTTTAAAGCTGATAGCTTTGAAAAATATGGAAAATAATTTAATTGAAATTCTAAAATTTTATGGAATTTGTATAGGAGAGGGTAGAAGTTGATATTTTAATTGGTTGAAATTGTAATAAAATTAATTATGACAAAAATTGGTTCTTTTACCTTTATTAGTTGCAATGCAAACCGAATAACTTAATTTTTGAAAATTAATACCTTGGTTACGTCAATCTACGAAAATGAATAAAGTTGAAAATAAATGGTTGTGCGAAGAGCTAACAATCCTTCCACAATAAGTAATGAAAATATAAAAGAGCCTGAATGGCAGAAGGCCACAACCCGAATCAGGTTGTAGTGCCATTGAGAGAAGGAGGAAGCTTGTCTCCAGGGTTTATTATAAAAAGAATCCTAACAATCGCTCTGATAGAAGACGGATTTCTCCAGGAGTTTGACAAACGGTTAGTCTTACCAAATATCAATCACAGAGCGGAAAATCTTGCAATAATAAGAAACATTAACACTCATAGTGGAATAGAAAGTGTTTTAAGAAAACCAATGCAGATATCTGTTTCCTCAGGCGAAATATGCTCAATTAAATCAGCTCAACACGTGGGAGAATGCAATGGCTGATTGGCTGATAAGAAGGCACCAGAAAATGTTGTTTTATTAACGGGAAGCCTATTTGTGGCCAGTAGTGTGTAACTACAACAAAATGTTAACTATGTGATACATAATTCCCAAATGAACATAATATACATATATATAACTAAAATGCATATATAAAATTTACGTAAAATTTATAAAATAATATAATATACGTAATATGTTATAAATGTGAATTATATTTCCTATTTTTGATCCTGTTTCACCGTTTTCCAATACTTTCAGCAATAGCTTCAACCTAAACATATGTAGATGGGCCACACGTGTGGTCTTGTATTTACTAACGATATATAAATCTTATTTTTCAAACCGCCAGGTGTTCACAACTTAAGAAATGCGATAAAAAGTTATAATCCCTTAAAAACATGTTATTTGTCCTGAGTAAAAATTGTATTGTCTACAGCTACTCAAAGAAGAAATGGCCACATTTGTGGTCACGAATGAGCACAAGGGTTAATTTAACCCCCCTTCCTTGAAACTTTAAATCTTGACATATGCAATAGCGATTGGTCGCCTGTGTTGAATGAATCTGATGTTGACAAAGTCACTTCTAATTTTTACACTATTTTAAATGGCTGCTTTCTGCGTTGTGTCCCTATAGTTTGTTCAAAACCTACCAGGAGATTTCCCTGGTTTGACGATGATTTAATTAATTTGAAAAATCGAAAAACGAAAGCTTGAAAAACTTACTTGCTCTCAAGAAGCGATACGGACTACTTAATTTAGATAAACCTATGTAATTGTTTTATAAGTCAGTCTCGAGCTGCATATAACCAATACCTTCTTTCTGTTAAAAACTCTTTTAAAGATAAACCGAAACAATTCTGGAATTTCGTTAACTCTAAGAAAAACTCTGAAGGTTATCCTTCCAGTATTGTTCTTAATGATGTAGTCAGTGCTGATTCTACTACAATTAGCAACTTATTTTCCAACCATTTCCGTACCGCCTTCAATTGCAGTACGCCACTAGCATCTGTTGGCAATACCTGTCAAAGTTTCCTTCCTCGTCCTTGGTTCCAAAAGATCTTTTCATTGACGACTCCACTATTTTGAAATACATTAAAAAACTTGCTATTAATTTCTCCAGTGGATCAGATGGTGTTCCTTCTTCTGTGATTAAAAGTGTAGTTTATCCCCTCTACCTGTCTTTGGGTATCTTTCTAATTCATCGTTTCGTAGTGGAGTTTTTCCTATGTCATGGAAATACTCAACTATAATGCCTTTGCTTAAGTCTGGTAAAAGAGACAATGTAAGTAATTATAGGCCTATAGCGAATCTTTCATGTGTTGCCAAGCTATTTGAATCCATTGTGTGTGATGTAATGTATTTCCATTCCAAGTCGATTATTGCATCATTTCAGCATAGCTTTGTCAAAGGCAGATCCACTGTAACTAATCTTGTGGAATTCTCGAACTTCTGTCTTTCTGCTATCGAAAACGGGCAGCAGGTCGATTGCATATACACTGACTTTAGTTAAGCCTTTGACAAAATTGACCATAATATTCTTGTGCATAAGCTCCGACTGCTTGGTTTTCCTGATATTTTCGTCCTTTGACTATGTTGTAGATGGATGCTCTTTACTTCGTTCTGACAAAATACGTGATTTGGGCGTACTATTCAACTCTAATTTTACCTTTGATGATCACGTGAATCACATTGCTGGTAAAGTGAACGCTATCCTCGGGTTTGTTAGGAGACAATCGAAAGAATTCAATGATTTCTTTACAACGAAAATGTTATATTGTGCATTCGCCCGATCTATCCTAGAATATGCTAGCCCTATTTGGTCGCCATTCCATTCACATAGATAGGATCGAAGCAATTCGCAATTCGCTTAAATCTGCTGTCTATTAATTCCCTTGAGAAAAGGCGGTTCCATGCCAGAGTTGTTTTTGGTTTCAAAGTTATTTCAGGTATAATTGACATTTTACATTTTGTGAAATTCAACTGCATGTATATTCTGTCAACAGTCTCTCAATCTGAACAATTAGAAAATTAACGTGAAATTTTAAATATGGTTCAATTTTAGTCTATTCCTCGAAATATTAATCCTTAATTCAAATTGAATTCAGTAAAGCGCGGCTCCGTTTGATTTTTAATGTAATGGTTGGATTATTTGATCATTTATTTTTACGGCAAATGAAAATGCAGTTCACTGGACACAAATTTCGTATGATGGTTTACAGTGCCAGTGCCAATGACATAATTAGTGAGGAGGCAGCTACATAATAGTATTTAGTTCGTGTGATTACAGATTGTGAACGGGGATTATTTCTTTATCTGCATTTGTATTAAAGTCTATTTATAATGTAGTTAAAGCATATATTTAATGATGTATAGGAAAAATAAGAGGAGTGAGTAGAAGGGGACAAGCGTTCTGCTGTGGCCTTCAAAATTTGCCTAGTCTTGTCGAACATACTGAACAAATTATATTGAACAAATTTTTTAGTAATTTATCACGAATTTCGCTTTAATTTCAGATTGTTGCTGTCGCTTTGAAGATGATTCATTAAGTATTCTGATCGAAAAACAATGCAATAATTTAGTGCATTTGGCACTACGTAATTGTTTGTATTTGAGAAATGTTTCGAAAATTTTCAATAAATGCCGTAATTTACGAACATTGGATTTGAGTGGCTGCGAAATGCTGGAATCCGAAATGAATACTGAATCGTGCTTGAATTTATCGAAAATGATTTTACCGAGTCATTTCAGCGAGAAACGAAATAGTATTGGTGCTAGTGCTTCAGTGATTTTGGAATTTCAAAATTTAACAGAAATTCAAGAGATAATTGAAATGTAAAAATAATAATTTATTTAATAAAATGTTTGGTATCCAAATTAAATAAACTGCCAACAAGTCGGGTGAAATTTAATTATTCTTGGGACAAGTTGCAGATGCGTGGAAAGTCAATATGCTGGTTAGAGTGGTTAGGGAATACTAAGTGAAAGGGGGTTCTTTAGCAGGGCAGTAGTCGTTCGTTTATTTATGCAAGTTTGAGTTCTTATGAGGGGAGTTGTGAGGGGTGATAGTAAGGGTGGGTAGATGTTAATAGTTTTTTAATTGATTGCTTGAATCATATCCAATATTCTCTGTATTGAATGTCAGTTTCATAGACGAAGTTGCATAGAATTTTCTTAAAATTCGGTGTATTTTACATTCACGAAACCGAACATTTGTATGGGAGGGGGTAGACGGTAGGGGAATCGTAAAATTTGATATGCAGTTTTATTTCGTTTCTCTTGTAAGGGGCTTGTACAAAATTTGAAGTTCGTAACTCTTAGTGGGTTGGTTATTAATTGATTTAATGAAATTGGTCGAAATCATAGTTTTGTATGGGACGTAATTTCATTTCAACTACTTTTGTAAGTTTTTGTGCAAAATTTCAAATTAATAGCTTTAAATAGTTAGGTGATAATTGATTTCTTGAAAATGGTCGAAAAATAATTTTGTATGGGAGGGGGTAGAAGTTTTAAAGGTTTTCGACCAGTTAAAGTTTCGTATAATTAGCTATTTTTTTTAAATGCATTTCGCATATTTTCAAGTTTTTACCTTAAAATTTCACTTAAAAATTTTCAGATTATGTGTTTTTTTCAATGTACATGAAACATCTTGTGCACGTTAGACCGGGGGGCTCGGTTTATAAAAATTATGGATCAAGTTATTATTATTTTTCTATGTACATCAAATAGACGTATCCACATGCAAAATTTAAACTTTGTATCTTTCACCAGAGCTCTAAAAAAATCACTCAAAATTTTCGACATTTTTGCTTATCACTTCCCTCCCCTTACACCTCCCAACTTAAAATTTTTACCAAAATTAAAAACTACGTAGTTCTACAATCTGACAAATTTTCGATTTGATATCTGTACTCTTTTTTTGAGATATAAGAATTTGTAATTTTGAAAAGTACGCCATTTTTAAAATGCTCCCCATTTCCCCCCACTACTATTATTTCAACATGTTATATTTTTTTGTATTTTCCTAGTATATCTTAATATTCGTTTCAAGTTTCAATTACATAGCTTAAGAGATATTTGAGATATTCATTTTCAAATGTTTTTCTTTCCACCCCCCTGACCTTCCCCCTTACAATAATTAGCCACTGTCTAAGTTGATTCCAATGGAACTATATGCCACCTTAATGGTCCCAAAATATAAATTTTTTACGATAATTAATTTCGAAGATATAATCATTTGAAAAAACAATTCGGCCGACAATTTGTTTTTAGCCCTCCCTTTTCGGACGCCAATGGATAAAAAAATTAAATTATTTTTAAAGTTTGTCCCACAACCCTCTATATCTCTACTGATTTTCAACTTTCTATCTGCATTCGTGTTGGAAATATTAGCAAGTGTAGTTTTCGACTTTTTCCCTCCCCCGCCTCCCCTTCCACCTAACACCACTCGAAATTTAGAAAATAGAGTTCACTTACCCAATCAACAATCTACCCGAAAACGAACATTCTGTCTTTAACGGTTTCGGACATATGAGTCCATATGTACGGCGTACGGCGGTACGCATTTTTTTTTTGCATTTTTAGGCTAATTTAGTCATGAAACGTGAAAAAAAAAATTTCAGGGTAGCAAATTTTTTTTTTTTGTGTCGATCACAATACTTTATTATTAAAATAATAAAGTAAAATAGTAAACAGAAATAAATAACAATAATTGTTTTTTATGGTACAGAGTATTACTTGTGGGTGTACATACACTCAGAGGCATAAGTCTACAAGCAACCAATAAAATGTTTCTTAGAATATAAAAAAGTAAACAGCTTAGCAAACTCAGTTTTTATTTTTCTAATGAAATATTCAATGCACAGTGACGATGCCAAATTTCTTTGCACGTGTTGGCAAGACAGCCGAGATAACGGTACTTTTGTTCTTCAGCGTAACATAAAAAACGATCAAAAGTCTACAAGCGGTCATTATTGTTGCGATCTTGGGAGCGTGCAGAAGGTAATTTGCTTAAAATATTGATTGCATTTTATTGAAATATTAATTGATCAGATAACTAGAATAAAGTCTCTTGTTTTTATTGTAAAAAAAAGATTAAAATTTTATTATGGAGTCAAAAAGGAAAGAAATCAGTGTCGGCGAGAGGAAAATCATCATAAGCTCTGGAAGAAAGGGAAGACAAACCGAGAAATTTGACAATTGGTTGGAAGATCGCACTGTTCAGTCTATACCGTTATAAATTTTTTTAAAACTACCGCAAATATCACGTCAAAACCTCGTTCCCATCGAAGCTGACGTCCCGTGAAAGCCGCTCAGTATTGAATGCAGTGAAGACGAATCCACGCTTGACTGCATTGCAAATTGCAAATGATGTTCAGGAAAGATTTGCCAAAAGTATTTCTGTCGTTACTGTACGAAGAATTTTGAGACGGTCTAGTTTTCATGCTAGAATTGCACGAAAGAAACCGCTTATTTCTGCAATCAATCGAAAAAAGCGAATTGCTTTCGCAAAGCAATACTTAAATATGCCAGAAGAGTTTTGGAACAACGTGCTTTTCTCTGATGAATCGAAGCTCTGTATTTTCGGTAAACCAGGACGCAAATTAGTATGGCGTAAGCTAGGAGAAGCATACAATAGGAGCAATCTTTACCCAACAGTAAAACATGAAGGTGGTGCAGTGATGGTTTGGGGTTGTATGGCAGCCAATGGTACGGGCAACCTGGAGTTTGTGGAGACAACGATGGATAAGCATACATATTTGAATATTTTAAAGCGTAATATGCAATCCAGTGCTGACAAATTGGGACTGTAAGAAAAATTATATTTGCAACACGACATCGACCCCAAGCACACTGCGGGAATTGTGTGCACTTGGTTATTGTACAAGGCCCCCAAACAATTATACACGCCTCCACAATCACCAGATTTGAACCCTATCGAGCATTTATGGGCTCTACTTGAACGCAAATATACGATTTCAAGTAAAAAACAGCTCAAAGACATAATATTAAAAGAGTGGACGGAAATAACAGTTCAGGAGACCAGTAAACTTGTAGCTTCGATGAAAAACCGTTTGGTGGAAGTTCTTAAGCGTCACGGTTATCCGACTAGTCATTAAATTGTATGAAAAATTTAATTTAAACATTGTGAGACTTTTTTATACTTATTGCTTGTAGACTTTTGATCCTTTGTTTTGCTACACAGAAGAATAAAAATGCTGTTATCACATTTGTTTTGCGAAGACGTTGAAAGAAATTTGGCGTCAACATTTTACTTTTATTATTGTATAAGAAAAATAAATAAACTGTCAACAAGTCGGGCGAAACTTTATTATTCTTGGGACAAGTTGCGGATGTGCGAAAAGTCAATATGCAGGTTAGAGTGGTTAGGGAAGACTAAGTGAAAGGGGGTTCTTGGGCAGGTCAATTGTCAATTTAACACTTTGCGGAAACGTTCAAAAGCTCCAGTACATATAATCAATATTTCATTCGTTTATTTATGCAAATTTGAGTTTTTGTGAGGGGTGGGGGGGGGGGGGGTATAGTAAGAGTGGGTGGATGGTAATAGTTTTTAATTGATTGCTTGAATCACGTCCAATATTCTCTGCATAGAATGTCAGTTTCATAGACGAAGTTGCATAGAATTTTCATAGGATTCGGTGTATTTTACATTGATGAAACCAAACATTTGTATGGGAGGGGGCAGAGGAGGTAAGGGAATCGTAAAATTTGTGACGCAATTTTATTTCCTTTCTCTTGTAGTGTGCTCGTACAAATTCGTAGCTTTTAATTTGTTGGTTATTAGTTGATTCAATGAAATAAGTCGAAATGACACTTTTGTATGGGAGGGAGGGCAAGCGCGATTGCAAAACTTTTAAAGGAATTTCATTTCAATTATTTTTATAAGTTTTTGGGCAAAATTTGAAATTGATAGCTCTTAAGAGTTAGCTGATTTCTTAAAAATGCTAGAAAAAATAATTTTGGTTGGGGGGGGGGGGTAGAAGAGGTAGGGGAATCGCAAAATTTGTGACGCAATTTTCTTTTCCTTTTCTTTTGAGGTGCTCGTACAAAATTATAAAATTTCAAGTTCGTAGCTTTTAATTTGTTAGTAAGCAGTTGTTTTATTTAAATTGGTCGAAATCATACTTTTGTATGGGAGGGGATAGAACGGCAAGTGTGATCTCAAAAGTGAAGCAGTTCCGTTTCAACCATTTTCAAAAGATTTTGTGGAAAATTTCAAATTGATGGATTTTACTAATTTGGTGATAATTAATTTCGTAAAAATGGTCGAAAAAATAATTTTGTATGGGAGGGGGTAGAAGCTTTCAAGGTATTCGACCACTTAATATTTCATTCTCTTAAAAATTTTTTTTAAATGCATTTCGCAAATTTTTAAGTTTCTACCTTCAAATATCATTCAAAAACTTTCAGTTTATATAGTTTTTTCATTGCACATGAAACACCTTGTGCACGGTAGACCAGCGGGTTCGGTTCATAACAATTGTAGAATTTTTATTATTTTTGCTGTATGTACAATAAATAGATGTACCCACCTGGAAAATTTAAATTTTGTATCTTTCACCAGAGCCCTTAAAAAATCACTCAAAATTTTCAACATTTTTGGTTACCACCTCTCTCCCCTTACACCTTTCGACGTAAAATTTTTACCAAATTTAAAAACTAACTAGTTCTACAACTTGACAAAATTTAAATTTGAAATCTGTGCTGAATTTTGAATTATAACGGTTTGAAATTTTGAAAAGTGCGCCATTTTAGAAATGCTTCCCATTTGTCCCCACTACTATTTTGTTCAAATTTTATATTTTTCTCGTATTTTTCTAATATAGCTTAATATAGTTTCTAAGATTCAATTACATAGCTTAATAAATAGCCGAGATATTGATTTTTAAGTGTTTTTCTTTGCACCCCCCCTACCCCCCCCCCCCCTTACAATAATTAGCTTTTATCTAAACTGATTCTAGTGGACCTACATACCAGCTTAATGGACTCAAATTATTAATTTTTTATGGTAAGTAATTTCGAAGATATAATCATTTGAAAAAAAAAATTCGCCGTACAATTGGTTGTTAGCCCCCCTTTTCGCACCCCAATGGATAAAAAAATTAAATTATTTTTAAAAGTTGCCCAAAAACCCCTCTAGAAGAAAAACAATTGAAGATCAGGCCAATAAGACAGAGTCTGCGGCTTACCTCAAGGATATGGGCTCGCTATGTAACCAGTTGAAGATCAGGAATTTCACAGCCACCAGTTGGAGAGAAATATTCACGGAACTCTCCTTAATATACTTCTTTTACTTCTACAATGGCACTACAGCCCAAATCGGGCCTTGCCTTCCTGACCTTCAGGTTCCTTAACATTTTATACTCTAGATGAAATCTGAGAGTATATTGTGTTTGCCTTACCGTTTGTAACGCTAAGAAGTAACCCTCGCACAGTGCCGCCAAGGGTACAGAAATAGTTGTTGTCGCTCAAAAACCTCGATTCCGAGTGACCGTCTGTCCGGCTGTCCGTCTGTCCGTCTGTCCATCTGTCCGCCTGTCCGTCTGTCCGTCTGCCTACAGCATAACTCTCGAAAGCTTTGAGCTATAGTGCTAAACATTTTTTTGTGTAATTTTTAGCAAAAAGGTAACTTTAAGTTCGTGAATGGGCTACATCCCCCCACTCCTTCTACCCCCTCCCATACAAATTTCATGAAATTTCGAAATATTAAGAAATTGATTTTTCTTTGAAACTATTTAAGCTATGGACTTGAAATTTAGGTGGAAGTATTATGATATAGGTGTCATTAATATCACCCGACCCCTTTACTTCTTCTACCCCCAATTTTGAAAAATACATATTTTCGATTTTCATTGAAACTAGTAAAGCTGAAAAGACGAAATTTTGTCAGAATTAATTCTACTATAGTTGCAATTTATTTTAAAAATAATTATCAACTTCACCTCACTCCTTCTATCCTCTCCCATACAAATATCTGTATTATAAATTCAAGAAAAGCATTTCTCTTTCAAGTATACATATGAGAGGATGATGCTAAGTAGTTTCAAAATCATCTTAAACGCTCCACTTCCTCTGCCACCTCCCATACAAATGCCCCAATTTCAGAAAACTATGACTAATTTCTTTAAAAATAATCAAAACTAAAAACTTTAAATTCAGCGAAAAACATTTTGCATGCCATGTTCGGTGTCATATACGAAAAATACAAACCTCCCTCTCTACTTTTACCACCTCCCATGCATAAGTCTTTATTCACTATTCGAAAGAATTTGAGATGACATATTTTCCGGTATATTAAAGTCATTTCCATTTCATCTAGAGTATCATATGATTGGGCTTTAAGCTCAATTATAGTTCTGCTATGTTTTTCATTAATTATTGTGCGAGGATTGTTAGACCTTCGCACAACCTTCTATCTACGAATTTTTCATTTTCGTAGGTTGAGGTGACCAAGGTATACCCAAGCAGACAGTGTGCTGGAATTATGCGTCGACCGGGATTTGAACTCACGACCAGACCAACACGCTACCCACTAAGCTGCACCCTAGATCCTCCTTAATATAGGTGAACACCAATTACGGCGATGGAAGGAAGATCCCGAAGAAGGACGACCTTCGGGATTGTGGCAATTGATGTGGTATATGTCTACTTACTGCTGTATCGAAAATCATGGCTAAGGTCATTCTCAATAGTATTAGTGATGCTGTAGAGAGCTCTCTCGAAATTTATCAGGCTGGATTTCGCATATGACCGTCTTGTACTTAGAAGCCATTATTGGATCATGATTTCGAAAGTGATACATGTTAAGCAGTTCTTCCTAGTCCTTTCCTTCAAACGAGCCTGCTCTACTTGGACAAAAAAAATATGCTTAGATATGTTACAAAAGGACTGTGTTCGCGGTTAACTGTGGGCCTATCTGTAACATCGTAGTTTTTGTTATATTCTATAAATAGAAACTTGCTTTGAACTCCAGGGCTCTTTGATCACAATTGTTTTCCTATTACTAAATAATAATCGGAGATATTCAAAGCTAAATGATTTATTTATAATCACTCATGATCCCCCATCATTGTTATTTATATCTCGCCTAACCTTGAACTCCTACTTTTCTTACTCTTTTCCATCACATACTCTGATTCGGTGCAGAAAAACACCTGAAAAGTGCTCCTAATTGGCATAGTAATAATTTTGTTCGCTGTTAAAAGTCCTTTTGTGGGTAGAACTGAACTAAAACATAGAACAAGAAATGTTTCGAGTTTATTCACTTTTCCATTAGAATTTTTCTTTTAACTTGTTCTCTCGGTCGGCAAAAATTCATTTATTCTCCTGGTCCAGTAGAAGGTTGTAGATGGTTCTTGTTTTTTGTTTTTCTTTTCCTATCTTTCTATTATCTGAGCTCTCGACTACAGTTCTCGGTTGGCTGATGTAAATCCAACTTAATGATGAAAAAAATGCTTCGCTTAAAATGAACATCCCTTCTCGTAGTACTGTAGTACGAGTAATATTATTCGCTGGGACGTTGGGCGACGCAAGAAAAAACTTTATTACCAACGATTAAAGTTGCTTCAGCTCACCCACCTTAACGCTCGAGACCTAATGAGTCTAATTTCTCGTGGTTCCTTGTAAATGATTGAGCAGGCGGCAGCTAGGGAGAATTTATCTACACAAGTATACGATCCTGAGAGTATTACTTGGCTTAATTCGTTTTTTTAAGTTGACCACTGCTATGTGTAGGAACAATGCCTCATAAATTACCTTACGTTTTTTTAAATTTCATTACATCACTGCGATAATGTTGGTTTAACTTTTCAGCTCGTTGATGAGCTTTTTCATGCATGGTTTTATGATGGAGTTATGTAAATAAAGGGAAAAATATCGTGGATTGCTTGTGTACTCCAATTGACTGGCTTACTTTACTATGGGAGAGCTTTTCATATCCCCATAGTGAATGCCATTTTCAAGAAAGCTTATTAATTCACTCCTCTAAATTCAGGTCCTCAACAAAAGAACCAACAATTTTGAAAAAAAAAAAATGTACAAAAAAAGGATACTTACCGGGAAACAACTCGGGGTAGCCAATCACCGCCACAGTACTTAGCCAGAACCGGGTCATTAGTGGAGCTTCCATCGTAGAATATCAAGTGGTCCCGTTCGCCCGTACAATCGGACCAGGCACGTATCGAACGCGATGTTTTGTTAAGACTCGCAATGGACCTGCAATAATTTCAAAAACAACAATAAGACCTGCAATAAAGATTGCCAGCAACTTCTTCGTCCTTTAGCCTCCCGACAAAGTGGATGTAGAGATGGCGTAAACTTAATGCACTTCTTTGTCGTACTCAAACGGGACGAAAAGATCGCAGGACGAAAGGGAAAAAAGGCAATTGAATAGTCACCTCTTGACCAACGCTTTATGTTGATTCTCTTGGCTAACAGAGACCATTGCATGCTTGCAAGTTGGAACAGTCTTTTGTCGTATCGTCCAATAACATGTGACATTTCTTGGATACATTCCAGGATAATTTGGACTTTGAAGGCGACACTTCTTTCGATAGCACTCCTCGAATTGTCGGGTGCAATAAGTGCCCGGCGTAACACGTCCCAACTCCAGCAGTTCGTCGTGTACACCGAATCTATAGAATTTGTTTTTACACAAAACAAAAAAAAAACACAATGAGATAAAATATATTAATATTACGAATACTGTAATAGAAAATGTCGAAGTCTGAACCGGATAACAACATCACAATTTTTTATTGCACGCCATTATTACAAGGCAATATGAAAAATGGAATGTCGAGCAGGAAATGAATGACAAGGCAGATGTGCCATGTTACTTCCGAAATTGCTTCAAGCGAGCCTATCACAATATCTCACCTGACAACGGCATCCGATTGACTTATGAACTTGTATCTGATGCGAAACTCAAAAGGACTCTCGTCTTGTTGTGGTGGAGCATGAAACACCTGCAAGTTTAAAAAATTAGTACTTAAGTGAAATTTAAGGACTTTAAAAATCGAATTTAATTATTTTTAGTTATTTGCATGTAGATATTGTTTATTACTACTTACTATTGCCTAGCAAAAGTGGCTATTTATTTTTTAGACGCAATTTTAAACAGAGATAATAAAAAGTTATGAAACTGAAGTAACTCAGTCTGGATATCCGTATGTCTATCTATACGGACGATCTTTAGCTCGATAACCAGATGACTTAAAATGTTCAAAACTTATTCACTGAATTTTTAGCAAAAAAGTAATACCAAGTTTGCGACCAGGTCGAATCCCTTTACTCCTCTACTACCTCCCATACTTACAACCCAAAAATCCAATTGCTACTCTGTTACAAATCAATTTCTGGAATCGAACATTAAAGTCATTTTTACTAAGGTCCAATCTAAAGGTTTTATGTTATCGATCCGAAGAAATACTGCAAACATCTTGACAAATTGAAGCGTTAAATTGAGCAGAAAGGATAAACATTATCGATAGGAAAGATTCATTTCGGAAATGATGCTAGACCACACGTACTCGTTCGAATATACATAAAATTATCATTTCGGATTCGAAAATATTCTTACGACTTGGGAAATTGTAGTTAATCGACCTTGTAGACCAATTTCAATGGTAATTTCTTCCTTGAGTTTATGACGAACCCAACTGAAAGAAATTTCATTCAGAATCTTACAAAGTGTAGAATCGTAATGTTTTGCATAATGAAGATGGTAGTTATACTGCCTGAGTTGTGCAATGTAAAGAATACTTTTGTTTGCAGTAAAGACATGAAAATTTTGTATGTTTTTTTAATGGAATGACTTGTGTTATCGGTAATTTTGGTGTTTCTGCACAATGCACAAACATAGGAGGGAAAAAATGGGAAGGTGAGTGAGCACGACCGTAACGAGTGCTCAAGCTACTATATTTTTCAGTTCTATTGGCTGCAACTGCTGATGGGGGACTGTATGATAGAATGCAAACAGAAATCATCTACTGAACATATAGACCACCTTTTTATCGATTCATAACTATAATACATTATTTCAAAAATCAGAAAAATATCCAAGGAACAGCGATACTACTAAATTAAATTGGATGGAGCTAAATACAATATCTTTCTGTGGGATGCGGGCAGTACAATACATCCACAGCCAGTAACTCTTGCCTTGAAATAAGCAAATAGAAACTCACTGAATCATGATCCAACAGATACGAGAATCGGATACAGCAACGCGGATACAGACAAATTCTACGATAACGACTTTTGATATTCGAACACGGGCTATGATTGTCAAAAAATTGCGTTGCTGTCGTACTTAAGCCTAGAGCCAAAAAAGTTCTCAAAGACTAGAATATATCCCGAATAGGATTATTGACGTCAGGCTCAGGACAAGTAACAGAAACGTCACTATTCTGCAGTACCAAGTACCAACTAATACCGCAACACCTGGTGACAACGAGAAGTTTAATGACCAACTTATTACCACCTTCGAGCGTGTTCTTAGAGGTTATATTATAATTATCTCAGGAGATATGAAAGCCCTAGTTGACCCTAATACCACTAGAACACATCATGGAAAAGCTCGGTAGCCCTTGGGTCGACGCTTCACGACCTTAGATTAAGAGACCCAAAAACGGCGAATCATTTGTGAAATTATGTGTTACTTTTGGAATGGTCATCGGAGGGACTCTTTTTCCACACAAGAGTCTCCATAAAATAAAACTGGAGACACATTTTCAACATGTACTGAAGAATCTTTGGGATATACACAAACCGGTGAGAAACTCTGGATATTACAAAGCTCATGGGACATAGTGTCAATTGCTCCTTAACAGAGAATGACAATATCTTCCTTCTCGGCGATTTTAATCGCCCAAATATTTCTTTTCAGACTAATCATTCCGATAACACTATTATACCGGGGAATCTTCTGTCTGATATTGACACCACTATTATCGACACACTATATAATAACGACTTACATCAGGTAGTGCATTTTCCCAATAAAAATGGGAGATGGCTTGATATGATTTTTACCGACGCATATGATGAAGTGATTGTTGGCCATGCCTCTGACGCTGAGAATCTTTTCTCTAATACTCAACATCACTCTGCCATCATAGTAGATCTACCATACGATCACAATAATTTTGTTCACTCTTACAATAATAATATTGTATTTGACTTCCGTAATGCTGATTTCAATTGCATTAATAACGAACTGTCCAGTCTATCGAGACTGGACATCCCTTTTCTCATGTAATGATCTTGACAATGCCATAACAACGTTTTACGATGTGATCTTTAAAATTGTCGATAATTATGTCCCTGTAATAAAACAAAAAGACAAAGTTTCAGAGCCCTGGTTAAATAAAAACCTCAGATCACTGCGGAATAGAAGAAATAAGCTATTTAAAAAACTTAAGAAAACAGACGCGATTACTCCTAATCTTCAAAAAAGTTATGACACGCTGGCCTCAGAGTTCTCTTCTAAGTCCCGGGTTGCGTATGAGTGTTATGTTAAAAAAATTGGTGAAGATATCATAACAGAACCAAAAAGATTTTTCGAATTTGTTAATACAAAACGAAAAAGTTCGGGTTATCTCATGACCATGTGTATTGGGATCACGCAATCTTCCTGCCTGCGTAATATCTGCGATATGTTTGCTGACCGTTTTCAAGAGGTTTTTAGTGCCCAGTCAGATTCAACCCACAGTGAACCCAACATTTCGGTTCCTACACTTATTGATAATATCTCATTTTCTATTGAGGAGGTGGTCGCTGCTCTCAAGACTATTGATACCAAAAAAGGTCCAGGTCCTGATATTATTCCTCCCCTATTTTTATCAAAGTGTGCCCATCAACTTTCAAGACCTTTACATTTTCTCTTCAACAAGTCACTGTCATTGGGAACTTTCCCCTCGGCTTGGAAATCATCGCACCTCAGACCTATCCACAAAAATGGAGACAAACGAAAAATTGAGAACTACAGAGGTATAGCAATTCTATCAGCAATACCGAAATTATTCGAAAAAATTGTCTGCGATAAATTAACCACTATGATCAACCCTGTTCTTAATGACCAACAGCACGGCTTTAGAAAAGGTCACTCGACTACAACGAATCTCATGATTCTTGTATCTGATACGCTCTGCGAACTTGAAAACGGGCATCAAGTCGATACAATATACACCGACTTTAGCAAAGCGTTTGATCGAGTTGATCACAATGTCCTCATTTTAAAGTTAAAAAAAATTGGTGTGACAGGATCCTTACTTGACTGGCTTAAATCCTATCTTAACAATAGAACTCAATTTGTTAAGTTTCAAGGTCTTATTTCCAAGGAAATATTAGTGTCCTCTGGGGTACCCCAAGGAAGTCACTTGGGACCTCTCTTATTTAATGTGTTCATCTCAGATCTATCAAAAGTATTGGAAAATGTTTCACATCTGATGTACGCTGATGATCTAAAAATATATCATGCCATAACCTCGCCCGCAGATGCCGCATTCCTACAATCTAAGCTTATTGCGCTAGATCATTGGTGCATTCAGAACAAATTAGAGCTTAATGTCAGTAAATGCCACGTTATAAGTTTCTCACGTAAATCATCCTCATATCACCATGACTATGTCTTAAGTGGAACTCAACTACACCGTGTTGATCAAATTGAGGACCTCGGCATAGTACTGGACAACAAACTGTGCTTCAAATCTCATTATAATCGAATAATTTCGAAAGCCAATAGACTTCTTGGGTTCATTAAGAGAAGAGCCAAAGAGTTTAAGAATGTATGGGTTACAAAATCTTTATTCTGTTCTCTTGTCCGCCCTTTTCTGGAATATGTGTGTTCCATTTGGAACCCTTTTTTCCAGTTATACAGCAACAGAATAGAGTCAATCCAGAAGCAATTCCTTCTTTTTGCTCTCAGGGACTTGTATGACCCTAGAGACTTTGAAAACCTTCCACCCTACACAGTTAGGCTGCAATTATTAAATCTCTTACCGCTTGGTTCTAGAAGAACCATGCTCACATCCTGTTTTACCTTAGAAGTTTTGAATGGCGATATTAAGGTTGACCATATCTCCAATAAATTCAGACTCAATGACAATGTCAGGCTGACGAGACATTCAAAACCACTTAAGGAATGTGCACATCGTACTGATTACGGACAAAATGAACCTATTAACAGATGCTGTAGAGTATTCAACAAATTCAGCGCCCACTATACACCTCCAATAAATAAGCTGACATATAAACTGAGACTACGCTCCGTTTTATAAGGTCCCCATATCCCACTTAACCCTTCCACCAGTGTCTATCATATATCATATATGTATATACAATTATGTTTAATTAATTAATGTAAATTTAAATATATTAGGATATATTAAAATAAATTAAATTAAGCAATCTATTTGTAAACTAAACTATCTTGTTATGATTAATAAATAAGCAACACAGTTGGTGATCGAAAAAAACCTAAATTGGAAATCATCATTCAACCCGAAATCAACCAAAAGCTTCCGACTTCAGTCGGAACTACCGCGAAGATTTGGCCAATAAGGCGTAATCTACGGCTTATCTAGTTGATATCAGTACCCTATATTAAATTATGAAACAATTGAAGAACTGTAATTTCACCACCAAACACCTGGTGAGAGAAGCCACCGGAACTGTCCTTCGTATTAGCGAACATCAGTTGCGGGCGGCGATGAAAGTAATACTTCTATGATATTTATACATTTTGTCAGAAATAGATGTTACACAAATATATTAATTGCCAAACATCCAATCTCAACAATCCTCTATTAAGGACGATCTCCCAAATAAGGGAGAAATAGTTTCCGTCATTCGGTCAATGGCGGGAAAGAAAGTCTTATGTATCGATGGACTACCAATCAAACTTGGAAGACTCCTTCCACTATTTACTGAGGTGCTGAATGAAGGAAAATATCCAACTGGATGGAAGGAGGATATCAGTGTCAAAATCCTGCGACCTTCGGGATTGTGGCAATTGGCGTGGTATCTGTCTGGTACTTACTGCCATATCGAAAATCATGGCTAAGGTAATTCTCAACAGGATTTGTGATGTCGTAGAGAGCTCTCTCGAAGTTTATCAGGCTGGACACAAATACTCTACGGATAATATTGGAGCAGTTAGTCGAACGCCAATACATCTCATGTTTGTGGACTTCAGGAAGGCTGAATGTATAATTTGTGATGACATATGGAATGCTTTGCCTAGTTGAAGTATTCCAGATAAGATCATAGCTATGATAAGGGAATCCTACGAAGATGCAAGATGTCACGTTTTACTTAAGAGAGAGAGAGCTGTTAGAGAGTTTTCCGTGCGGGTATCAAACAATGCTTCATATTATCACAAGGTAGTTATAAATAAAACTGTGTGCGGAAGATAAAATTATTAAATGGGGACTGTTTACCATCTTAAGTCACATTGTTTAAGCTGATGATGTGTATTTGCTTGCACATAACCGTTCGGACTTAGAGTCAGATGTTCACGCGCTGCATTCTAAAAGGTTAGATGCAGGACTGGAAGTAAATGTTCGTAAGACCAAGCACGTGCACCCGTGTTCAAACACAAGCACACCGACTATTTTTAAAGAATACGATGCGAAAGAGTTGCAAGATTTTTGTTACCTCGACAGCATTTTCAGTATTGAACACGGAGTCGGAAAGTATATTGGTGTTTGTATTAATAAAGCTCGTCAGGCCTTCGTTATCCTTCTGGAGGTAAAGAAATAAGTCCTTGCACACCAAGCTGCTAGTGTCAAATCTGCGTGGCTAAGTGCCATGTGTGACCTCAAAGAACGAATTTTGGAGTACTTCTGGATAGAATAAAGTAGGCATTGGATACAGGCCATGCCGAAGAGCCAATTGACAACCACCGATCTAGGTGACAGCACATTGACTGCATAGACGTGTAGGGGCTGTCCACTGGGAGGACTACTATCTCCCCTTCTTTGGTCAGTCGTAGTAGATGAGCTCCAGGACCGTCTAATAGAACAAGGCTACGAGGTAATAGAATAAGCCGATGACCTTATTATTGCACTTGTTCTCCACCAACTTAGTCTTGTTCGGAGTTCCTATGGAAGACAGCTTGACCTAGTTTTTTATTCTGGCTACTGTGCCTGTTCCGTGGAAGAGAGCTTATCATCAATTTCGATCATTGATGTCTTACACCCTCCCATTAAAATATTTCTTATGATTGACGAGGAGCATATTTTTATCACTAGTGAGAAAGAACTAACTTATGATTTTAACAAAGCCGATTTTTCACGGTTGGACAATCTTATCTCTAATTTCAACTTTGATGAAATTTTTGACAATCCCGATTTTGAGGGTGCCGTAGTTGATTTTTATTATATTCTGTACCAGTTTTTTGTTGATTCAGTTCTTTTTACTTATCGGAAGAATATCTCATTGTTGTATCCTTGGTACACGAGTGAGTTGCGTGCGATTAGCAACTCTCGTAATGCTGCGTGGAATAGGTATACTAGGACAAATAATGACACTGATTTTCGTACGTATACAGAATACAATGACTTATTCAAAGATTTATCTAATCGCTTAGATGCTGAACATTTACTTGAAGTGCAATCGGATATTATTTGTGACCCCCTGAAGTTTTGGAAGTTTGTTCATTGTAAGCGTAAATCTGACGGTTATCCAGCTTCTTTCCAATTCCTTGGTAACAATAGTAATGATCAATTTACTATTTGTAATTTTTTTGTCACATTCATCAGTGGATCTTTTTCTGGTAGTAATTTTATCTCCGACATGTCGTACTTTGATAGCTTTAGAGGTACTGCTTCATCTACTTTCTCTAGAATACCGATTACTTATAATGATATAGTTAACCATATTTCTCGCCTTAAGGATGTTTCTTCTCCTGGCTCAGATGGTGTTCCTGCTATAGTCCTCAAACGCTGCTGTCTCTCTTTTGCTGAGCCACTCTCCCTCCTCTATCAAAGGTCGCTAAAAATTGAAATTTTAACGAACGTATGGAAGGCCTCCTTTATCATTCCGACTCACAAAAGTGGAGCAAAATCTGCTGTTGTCAACTATCGACCAATAGCTAAACTGTCAGCTATTCCAAAGCTTTTTGAGTCTGTAGTGTATGAGTACCTGTCGTTTCACTGTAAATCCCTGATTTCAAGTAAACAACATGGATTTGTCAAAAATAGGTCTACTGTCACTAATCTGATGGAGTTTACGAATAAATCCATTGTGGTTATTGAGGAGGGTAAGCATTTATACTGATTTTAGTAAGGCTTTTGGTAAATTACCCCATTCCATTATTTTGTTGAAATTAGACATGTTGGGTTTTGTTACATGGTTTATCAGTTGGATTAAGTCATATCTATTTAATAGAACTTATCAAGTTCTTTTTCGTGATTGTACTTCTAAGCCATTTGTTGCGCATTCTGGTGTTCCTCAGGGAAGTCATTTAGGGCCACTTTTGTTTGTCTTGGGCATTAATGATGTTGCGTCTGTGCTTAAATACTCGGAAGTGCTTACTTATGCAGACGAAATTAAGATTTTTAGGTCCTTTAGTTCCAACTCTGACAATTTTCTTCAAGAAGATTTGATTAATTTTAGTAATTGGTGTCGCCACTATGATCTTCGTTTGAATGTGGATAAATGTCGTGTTATGCGATTTACTGGGCAAGTCTCACCGTTTGTAATTATATATAGTCTTAATGACTGTGTGTTGGATCGTGTCAACTCTATAATTGACTTAGGTGTTACGTTTGACGATAAACTTGATTTTAGCTTGCATATAAATAAGATTGTGCAAAAAGGTAATTCTATGTTGGGATTCACGCTTATCTAAGGAATTTAACAATCCCTTTGTTAAATTGATTCTTTATAACACCTTCGTTAGATCTCATCTTGAATATGCTTCTCAAGTTTGGTCTCCTTTTTATGTTGAGCACATTGGTAGAATTGAATCAATTCAACGTTAATTTGTGAGAATAGCCTTATGCCACCTTAATTGGAGTGACAGAGTGCGTCTTCCTCCTTACATCGATCGACTTAAGCTTTTAAATATGTCGTCACTCTCGAAACGACGTGAGGTAGCTGATGTAGTTTTTGCTCATCAACTTCTTACAGGGTTAGTTGATTCTCCTACACTTTTGAGTTTAATGCAGTTTGCTGTTGGTCAATTTTTACCAAGGCAGTCTAGATTGCTACAGATTTGCTTTCACTGGACAAACTATGGTATGAATGAGCCGATTTCGCGTCTCGCGAGAGAAGTTAATGAAAATGCTGATCTATTCGACTTCTCTATTGATAAGCTTTGTTTAAAGCGTAGACTTAATTCTAGTTGATGCCAATTTTTTGTCAATTTTACTTTATTATTTTAATAATAAAGTATTGTGATCGACTTGGGAAAAAAAAAAAATTTGCTACCCTGAAATTTTGTTTTTTCGCGTTTCATGACTAAATTAGCCTTAAAATGCAAAAAAAAAAAATCCGTCTGTCTGTACGCCGTCCGCCGTCCGCCGTCCGCCGTACGCCGTACGCCGTACGCCGTACGCCGTACGCCGACGTGTACGCTCAGCGCACATTAACTCCCAAACCCTTCAAGATAGAAAGTTCAGCTTTGGGGGGATTGTAGATAGTTGCGGATCTCAGGCGGATACCCATTTTGGGGGGTGTACGGGTTCAGGGGGAGGCGGGGGGAGCGCTTAAACCGAAAAATACGAATTCAAATATCTCAACCATGGTAACAGCTACGAAGCTAAAATTCAACATGCATATAGAGGGGTTTGTGGGACAACTTTTAAAAATAATTTAATTTTTTTATCCATTGGGGTGCAAAAAGGGGGGGCTAAGAACCAATTCTCGGCCGAATTTTTTTTTCAAATGATTATATCTTCGAAAATACTTACCATAAAAAATTGATATTTTGAGACCATTAAGCTGGCATATAGGTCCACTAGAATCAGTTTAGATAAAAGCTAATTATTGTAAGGGGGAGGGTCAGGGGGGGTGCAAAGAAAAACACTTAAAAATCAATATCTCTGCTATTTATTAAGCTATGTAATTGAATCTTAGAAGCTATATTAAACTATACTAAAGAAATACGAAAAAAGTATAACATTTGGAAAAAATAGTAGTGGGGGGAAATGGGGAGCATTTCAAAAATGATGCACTTTCCAAAATTTCAAACCGTTATAATTCAAAATTGAGTAAAGATATCAAATTAAAATTTTGTCAAATTATAGAACTAAGTAGTTTTTAAATTTGGTAAAAATTTTACGTCGGGAGGTGTAAGGGGAGGGAGGTGGTAACCAAAAATGTCGAAAATTTTGAGTGATTTTTTTAGGGCTCTGGTGAAAGATAAAAAATTTAAATTTTCCATGTGGATACATTTATTTGTTGTACATACAGAAAAAATAATAAAAATTCCACAATTGTCATGCACCGACCCCCCTGGTCTACCGTGCACAAGGTGTTTCATGTGCAATGAAAAAACCACATAAACTGAAAATTTTTTAATGAAATTTGAAGGTAGAAACTTGAAAACTTGCGAAATGCATTTAAAAAAAATCTTTAAAAGAATGAAATATTAACTGGTCGAATACCTTGAAAGCTTCTACTCCCTCCCGTACAAAATGATTTTTTCGACCATTTTTAAGAAATTAATTATCACCTAATTGGTAAAAGCTATCAATTTGAAATTTTGCACAAAATCATTTAAAAATAGTTTAAATAGAACTGCGTCAAAATTTTTGAGATCACACTTGCCGTTCTACCCCCTCCCATACAAAAGTACGATTTCGACCAATTTCAATAAAACCAACAAATTAAAAGCTACGAACTTGAAATTTTGTACGAGCACCTTAAAAGAGAAAGAAAAGAAAACTGCGTCACAAATTTTGCGATTCCCCTACCTCTTCTACCCCCTCCCATACAAAATTATTTTTTCGAACATTTTTAGGAAATCAGTTATCAGCTAATTCTTAAAAGCTACCAATTTCAAATTTTGCACAAAAAATTATAAAAATAATTGAAATGATATTATTTTAAAAGTTTTGCAAACGCGCTTACCCTTCTACCCCCTCCCATACAAAACTATCATTTCGACCTATTTTATTGAATCAACTAATAACCAACAAATTAAAAGCTACGAACTTGAAATTTTGTACGAGCATACTACAAGAGAAAGGAAATAAAATTGCGTCACAAATTTTACGATTCCCCTACATTCTCTACCCCCTCCCATATAAATGTTCGGTTTCATGAATGTAAAATACACCGAATTTTATGAAAATTCTTTGCAACTTCGTCTATGAAACACATTCTATACAGAGAATATTGGACGTGATTCAAGCAATTAATTAAAAAGCTATTAACGTCCACCCACCCTTACCCCTCCTCCTCCCCTCATAAGAACCCAAACTTGCAGAAACGAATGAAATATTGTTAAATTGACAACAGCCCTGCCCAAGAACTCCCTTTCACTTAGCCTTCCCTAACCACTCTAACCTGCATATTGACTTTCCACTCATCTGCAACTTGTCCCAAGAATAATAAAGTTTCGCCCGACTTGTTGGCAGTTTATTTATTTTGTGTTATTTATATTTATGTATTTGGTGTAGGGATGTTGTCGTTTGTTTCGTCCCGTCACTAAATGATGAGCCAGAGGATAATTCGATTTCCACATCTTAATTTGGAACCGTTTTATGGCAATTCCTTGCATTGAGGCAAAAATTATGTAATTTTGTCGGAAAGATTAAAAATCTGCCTTGGAAGTGATAATGAACTAATGTCAATCTGAGAACGTGAACATCAACCCAATTAAGACTGAGATAGTATCATTTACGAATAGAAGAAATATCTGCATAGCACATCCTTCTATAAATGGAGCGCCAATTTTCAGATGAGGTCCATGTGTGATACTAGATAACAAACTCAACTGGACCAAACGTATATAATAGAATGGGTTCATGACAAAGCATTAAGCTTTGGGCCTGCAAAAACTTATTTGCCAGAATATGGGGATTACAGCGCAAGATGACCTACTGGTACTACAGAATAAACATCCTTTCAATAGTCACATACAGATCAACAGTCTGGTGTACTAAAATATGACAACAAAAAGCCCAGATTATACTACAAATAATTCAAAAAATTCAAAATTCAATGAAAATCTGCCCTATTGCGGAAATGCAAGTATTCCTGAACTACCCTCTGACACATTTCCAAATAAAACACGACGAGATTGCGCGTTAAGCGCAATCGTACGATACTCTAGATGAAATTGGAATGTTCGGGATCATAAAAAATTTTGTATAGGAAGTGATAGAAGAGGTGACAGCATTGAAATAATTTTTCTCACACCATGATTAAGTACCTATAAAAATTTTCTATACAATATTAGAGGTTCAGTAATTGAATACTGAGTACTAAGAAAATTAGTGTAGTAGTGTAGTTTATATGGAAGGTGGTAGAAGGAGTAGCGGGAAATTTTATACCATCACGTTTATGATTAAAATAATATTTTCTAAATTTCAAATTGTTAGCTTTTATACTTTCCAAGAAAATTTGATTATTGCAATAATTTAAAATGAGTCATTTTGTATGGGACGTGGTATAAGGGGTGGAGAGATTTGGCCCATTCACGAACTTGACTTTACTTTTTCGTGCAAAACGAGGTGTATGAAATTTAAACTTTCTAGCTAAACGCTAGAGAGCGCACATATGGACGGAGGGACGGACATCCGGTTTTTAAATTTTTAAGCAGCCAAAAATATTATACCCTTAGCCTGTACCCTCTGTGTGAGCATTATTTCTTGGCGTTACAAACTATAGAGCAAACTTATTATACTCTTCGATTCTATCTAGAGTATAAAATAGAGGCTATCAAGAGAATATTACGCATACAGAGGGATAATAAATACAAATCGGAGGATCTTAGAGGTCACCTCCAAATCTTAAAAACGTAAGAATTGCGGTTCTATCCTTAACATTGTTTGACACTTTGCAGATAAAATTCAACTTTGAAACCACATTTAAGTAATAATCAGAGAACGCAAGAAATGGAAATCCATGCTAACTGAAATGGAAGAGGAATCAACCATCTTGTATACAGTTGGCTCGCATACCTCAGAGGGGACTGGAGCCGGAGTTATAGGTCCTCACTTCTCGGTTTCCAAAGCTCTTGGTAAGGAAGCCACAATCCAATCTGGACTTATTGCAATGGAGTTATGTATCCAAAGGAATATCAGGAGAGCTCAACGCAATAAAAATATCTTTATCTTATCGGATAGTCAGGCAGTTTTCAAGGCCCTAGCATCCAACAAACACGGATTGAGCCTTGTTTGGGACTGCCTTCAAAGCTTAATCACTTTAGGAAAAAAACGGACAGTGTAATATTAATGTGGGTCCCAGGACATATGGGAATTGAGAGAAATGCCGCAGAAACGAATTTTATTCGACCAGAGCCATTCTGCGGAAAACCAAAAGGATACTTCAACCTTATACTTAGAAAGTGGATTGAACAAGAGCATAGAATCTACTGGAATAGACTTTCAGGTTTATTAATCTCAAAAAAATTTATCATACCACAAAAAAAAAAAGGAAAAAAAAGTGGAGGATATTCTAAAATTCAGCAAAAATGATATAAGTACTCTGATTGGCCTTATGATGGGCCACAGTAGAGTAAACGATCAACTTAAAAATATGGGTCTAGACGAAACTGACATCTGTCTCAAAGAGTCAGAATCAAGAATGCATGTCATATGTCACTGCAGTAGCAAGGAAAAGATTAAAGCTTCTAAAAAAAGGTTTCCTTACAGTTGTAATGAACTAGCCAACATGGCTCCCTTAGGCATAATTAGTTTAGCCAAAGCTATCAAGTTATGGTAGGGTAAAGGGACAATAAACGCACAATAGTCCGAGAAGATCGTGGTGCTCTCACGTGTTTCTTAAATAAAATAATAATAAAGTAGGCATTGAGATTTAAAGGCGAAGTGGCAATGGATCGGTCACACTTCCAGCACACCAGAGCAAAACATAACCGGATAAGCTCTAGTTGGTCGACTATGTAGTTTGGAAGCGAGAGATTGAGCAGGAGGCCAGAGGAATAAATAATATTTTGGAAAGAATAAATTTTTTCTGTCATTTTTTTTAAACATTAAAATGAATTCGTTGGAACTCACAAATGTATAATTTTCTCAACATCGAAAAAAATCCATTTAATTTTTCTTCCCTCTCTCAAAAATTAAATTATAAAAATCATTTGGCCTATTATTTGTTGTATTCTGCAGTTACCAATTCTTAAAAACAAACGCTTACTGGCATAAACCATTTCCCATTTCTTGCTAGATAAACTTTGAATCAAACTAAGTAAAAAGTTTTTGCACAATATTTCTTTTTGAGGGATATAGAAATTAACGTATAGTGCTTTCAGCAACAAAAAACAAAAAAAAAAAATCGCTATTAGGTTCTGTAAAAAAATTCAGAGCAAGGCACTTTACAAGCACTCTTCTCCGAAATATTACAATGTAATTTAGAATTCTCATTCTGTCCGTTAAGCTAAATTTGTCACTGTTGGGAGGACTTTGAAATGAATTACTGTCTCTTTACCGCGACAGAATAAAATACAAAAAAAAAAATGGAGCCCATCTGAACCGGATAATATTCAGGGCTCATTTTTTCTAAAAGTCGTTAATAATTTATTATTCAATGCTACGCACATAAAAATTGTAAAGTGTCTGTTCCACTGATGGTCCTGCTGGCAGCCCGCCCTACAGCGAAATAAATTTTTGATTAGGCACTCCTGGTGAGCTCCCAATAGGGTAGTGGTGCCTGTAATAAAGCACGACCTACACAGCCACTTTATGGGATCATTCATGGATACGTCCGGTTCTTAATGTGGTCCCGATAAAATCGTCAGCCTACGACTTAATCTCTACCTTTTAGTTAATATTTCCGTAAGTAACAATTTAGATATCTACAAAATACACGTGAAGTATTATTATATTAATTATTTTCAAAATGAAAGAGCTGGCATACATATGTATGCTTTACTTTATAAATTGTGTTTCCATTTCAAGTCAGCAAAATTTTCGAGATGGCAGCGAATAATTGAGTCCTTAGAAAAGCACATGACTTCTTAAGTGAAATTGCTTTGACTACGCAACGTCTAGACGCATAAATTTCGATGACAAAATACACATGTGTGTTTAAGAAAATGGAAATCAAGGCCCACGCAAAAGAGACCGTAAACGAAAGGAATGGCATATAATTCACAGAGTGAAAAATATATGTATAATATATACAATGTCCCAACTAACCTTAATTGCGAAATGGCTATTTTCGCGGATGATACCTGCATATATACACGAGCGAAGGACCCTACCAAAATAACAACAGAACTCGAGCTGCATCTTAACCAACTAAACCAATATTACCACAGATGAAAGATCAAAATCAATCCTAAGAAAACTCAAGCGATCTTTTTTCCGAAAACAAAGAAAGAGCTATAACTCGCCAGGTCGATCCATAAACTTCCTAGGACAATGTATAGAATGGTCAGATTCAATCAAATATCTTGGTGTTATCATGCACAGAAAACTTATTTTTAAAGAGCATGTGGAAAAGGTTTGTTTGGAGAATTTTGTACAAACACTTCTAATAATATCTGAAATGAAAATGCATCAACAGTTTTTGGAATCCCTCTTGTCCTTCCACCCCCCCTTTAATGCGAAGGCATGGTTTCGACCAATTCCAATAAATCAACTAAAAAACAACAAATTAATAGCTACGAGCGTAAAATTTTGAACAAAAACCTTTCAAAAAAAACTTAACAAAACAGAATCACAAATTTTGTTATCCCGCCACCTCCTCTACCCCTCCCATAGAAATGTATGATTTTAAGAATATAAAATACACCGAGAATTTTATAGAATTTACTTCCTCTATGAAACTAACATTCTTACCGTGAAATTTGAGCGCGATTCGAGCAATCAATTAAAAAATTATTGAGATGTAACCATTCCTTCTATCGCACTCCCCCACCGTTCCCTCCATTTAAACTCAAACTTGCATATATAAACGAATGAAATATTGATTCAATGTACTGAAGTTATTGATCATAAATATAGTTAAGTGTTCAATAATTGACAACAGCACTGTCCTAGAAACCCCATTTACAAAGTCTTTCCTCTCCACCCTAACCTGCATATTGACTTCCCACGAATCCTTAACTTGTCCCAAGAATAATAAAATTACGTTCGACTTGTTTGCAGATTTTTTTTTTAATTTATAGGATGAAAGCTTTAATAGATTAGGAGATAAGTAGATGAGATCCGAAAGTTTACACAATTTGCATGGGAGGCTGTGGCAGAAGTGGTTGGATTAGACCTCTACACGAGATTAGGGATTCTTTTTCGAAAAAAACATCTTCAGAGTTTATTTTCGAATCACCAAACTTTTCATTCTTCATAGTTTTGTCTGTTCCATATTTCTTTTCAAGCATTGGACTAAACAGGATATTCTCCCAAATTTCATTTAGAGTTGAAAAACCATTCATTACAATCGAACGTCGAAGTTTCAAAGAATGTCAAACACATGCAAATTTTTACAAAAAGTAACTAACAGTTTGACTTATATCTTCTATGATGACATCAACGAAATTCTGAAATCTTTGAACCGACCTCAAACAATCATTTCTAGGATCTGGCTTTAATTGCTAATTTATTTTTGCATAAATTTTCTTTCGTCAAACTTCAAGCTTAATTTAAAACTTCCTGTCCGTGGCAAAAAGAAAATCATCTCAACGAAACTCAAAATAAGAATCAAATTATTAAAAGTGGTTCCAAAATTCAAATAAAACGCGACCGAAAATAACTTCCAAGAAAATTCATATTTTCGAGAAAGAGAGAAAGAAAATTTTTCACGAAATTATTCTTTTGGCCATCTGCTCGTTTCGGAAAATCAAATCTCTCTTGTATGTCCTTCTACTCTAGTAGAAAATTCACGCTCAGTTGACCTTAATCGCTTTGTTCCATATCAGAAGCAAAAAGTTACTACTCCCGTCCGTTGAGACCTTCATTAGCATGTTAGAGGTTTGCCAGCAAAAATTTCCACTTCTGTCCTAGTAAAATTGCAAAATTAACTCACCAAGAGTTAAGGAGCATATCAAACTTTTCCACACTTTCATCGTTCTGTTACACATTGCCTGTGGAAAGGAAGATTTGTCGAGTGGTGGGGAAAGAAAAACGGTGGTGGCGGTGGTGGTAGTGTCGAGTGCTGATGGTACTACTAATACAAGAAAATAAAAGCAACAATGCTAACAACTAGGAAAGTTATGTTTTTATCCTCTGCAGTAGGTACTCCAAGGCTAGAACAATAGCATAAACTTTAGATTGGTGCTGTGCTAATTGTAAAGTTCTAAAGCGGAGCGGAGCAGCTTGTAAGGCAGTATGTGCTCAGAACCAGGCCCAGATATGCCCCAATTGCTAAGTAGAATAGCGTATGCTTGGCTGGAGGACAACAAGAGTAAAAAAATATTCGCTCGGCTTTTATGCTTCCATTCTCTTTCATCCTTTCATAAATTCACAATCTAAGGATTTTCTTGCTAATACAAACAAATAATGTGAGGAAGATATATAATATCTAGGATAAGATGAACGAAATCAGAACAATAAAGGACGGACCGCGAGTATGTAGATAAGATTCTCATATATAATAAAGTTCGTTGCTTTTCAAAAGGCCGTAAGATTTCCTCACGTATCCTTCAGACTTAGCCTGATTATTTCGAGTCTTCCTCATTCGCCTCGTTTGCATTTTCAGAGAATTTCTGATTCGAATGCTGAAAGTGTGGAGAATAATGTCTGTATAGCAAAGAACCTAATTATTATTTCGACAGAAATAAGTGAAATCACACCATCTCATTGTCATCAACGAACAAATACTTCGTCTGTTTAATGCTAGACAGACACACATCCATGAAATACAAAAGACAAGAAATTGAAAACTAAATATGTTTATGGCAGAGATTTTAAAATAAAATTGAACCCAAAATATTAGATAGTTTTGCATTTTGAAATAACTGAATCTAGTTCTATAATAGCTAATTACAATCAATGTAAGGTAAAATGCTCCAACTAGGGCGTAGCGTATTGGTTTGAAATGCGAAGGTCGTGAGTTCAAATCCCGGTCAACGCATAACTCCAGCACACTGCCTGCTTGGGTATACCTCAATCTACGAAAATGATAAATTCGCGGATAGAGGGTTATGCGAAGAGCTAACAATCTTTCCACAATAAGTAATAAAAAAATGTTAAGGAAACTGAAAATCAGGAGGCCAAGGCCCGATTTGGGCCGTAGTACAAAGGAGAAGAAAATGCCCAGAATTCAGCTCAAGTGCGAAGTAAGAAGTATGAGGTTTTTGGGATTAGTAAGATAAAGTAGAAAGCAGTGACGGGCATTCGTTTCTTTTAAGTAAAATGTATTCAAAAGTGTAAAACTGAAAGGTCCATGCATAGCTGATTTGGTCAGAATGCATGCGATTCCGATTCTCAATAGTAAGCACGCAATAAATATGGTATATATTCGTACATTCGTATTTTTCAAATATAAATTGGTGAGAGCTTTTGAATTGAATACAATCATTTTAAATATTTTTGTTAGTGCACTTTATTTAAATTTAATTATTGGGAGTAAAAAAACCGAGGTTTTTTTTTTTTAATTTTTGAGCCCTAGTTGTGCAAAAAATGGTTAAATATTTATTATCCAAAGAAATGCCCATCGCCAGCCACAACTTTTTTCCCATCTTTATGGCAGCATACGGATTCCGCGTAGAAAAAAATACTCTTCTTTTGAGCCGATACACGAATCGACTGAAAATTTGGTTTCTTCGTAAGAATGAAAGTGCTGCTCAGCCAGACCATGCGTCATCGATCGGAATAAGTGGTAGTCGGAAGGGGTAATGCCTGGAAAATTAGGCGAGTGGAGAACGATGTCCCATTTCAGTATTTCCAGGTAAGTTTTCACAACGAGAGCAATATTTGATCAAAATCACTTTGTCATGTCTCTCCTCGTATTGCGGCCCTTTATCCTTCAATGCTCGGCTCACAAGTATTAGTTGCGTTTGGTAGCGAGGTCCTGTGATAGTTTTACCTAGTTATACACCACGCTGAGCTGGTTCTACCAAATACATAGCATTATTTTCGAGCTATGGATATTGGGCTTGGCCGCCCATGCTGATGCATGGCCGCGGTATATTCACGAATTTTTTGCTTGGATTAATGGATCCACAATTCATTGCCAGTGACGATGCGATGCCAACAACCATTCCTTTTTGCAGCTGGAGCAACTGTTCGCTTACGAAAAAACGTCGTTCGATGTTTCCTGGCTTTAACTTGTATGGCACCCAATTCCCTTGCTTTTGCATCATTCCCAAGATTTTTAAACGATGTTAAATGGCGTGTTAAGTTGCGCTCAATAAATCTGCAAGCTGTGATTGCAGGAATACCAAGGCGGATTTAGAGCTGGACGCTCAACCACGGACCAGATATTCTCAGTTAAACAGGTGCTGGAAAAGTGCTGGGAATATAATATTGATGTGCACCAGATATTTGTTGACTTCAAACAAGCATACGACAGTATCAACCGGCGCGTACTGTATAAAATCATGTTGGAGTTTGGAGTCCCACCGAAACTGGTTCGACTGACAAGAATGACAATGACTGAGTCTTTGTCACAAGTCAGAGTAGAAAACGATCTGACTTCCAGTTTTAAAACAGACAACGGCCTTAAACAAGGTGACGGCCTCGCACCAATGCTTTTCAACTTAACACTCGAATATGTTGTTCGGAAACTTCCCGTTGACACCAAGGGAACACTATGCTTCAAATCCACAAAACTCGTAGCATATGCCGACGACATAGATATCCTTGCAAGATCTCTGGAGAGTGCTAAGGAAGTATTTGTAAACCTTGACTCGGTAGCAAGGGAAGTTGGACTACGCATTAATGAAAACAAAACAAAAATTATGACGCAAACTAGGAAAAAGACGCCAATCAGACAAAATATTACAGTAGGAGACTATAACCTAGAAAACGTAGACAACTTCATATATCTAGGGGCAAATCTATCGAAGGATGGAAGCAAACCCATCGAAATTAAAAGAAGGATAATGATGGCAAACAAGACTTATTATTCGGTACTTCCAATAATCAAAAACAAGAACGTGCACAGGAAAACAAAACTTAAGCTATACAAAACAATCATAAGACCTATGCTATGCTATGGCAGCGAAACGTGGACATTAACTCAGGCGTCCGAAAAACGACTTAACGCCTTTGAAAGGAAGGTCCTCAGAAGAATCCTCGGACCTGTGAGGGAAGACTCGATCTGGAGAATACGATACAATAGAGAATTGTATGCCATCTTCGACAATCCAGAAGTGTCAACCCTCATAAAATTTAAAAAATTACAATGGGCTGGTCATGTGGAGCAGATGGATGACGGAAGAATTCCCAAACGCACACTAAAAGGGAAAGTCAACGGACAAAGACCGGTCGGAAAACCACGAAAGCGCTGGGAGGATTCGATTGACGCAGACAGCAAATCACTGCTAAGATTTTCAAACTGGAGGACGCGGTCACTGAACCGAGATGGATGGAGGCAAAGCATTCAGGAGGCCAAAGTCCGATTTGGGCTGTAGCGCCATCGTAAGTAAGTAAGTGATTGCATTTAGCATGAATCTTCGTCCAGTAACGCCTCCAAGTCTGCGACTTCAAACTTTTTAACAGCTACAGGACGCCTTCCATGCAGGAATTACACATTTTAAAGGGTTAAAACCATTCGCGACACGTACTATTACTAATAGCACCCTCAACATAAGTTTCAACATTTGATGTGCCGCAACCGGAGATTTTTTGGAATTGAAGGCAAAAAGCAAAACTTCCCGCAAATAACGCTTATTTGGCTCAAGTTTCGACTTAATTGCGCACAATAAAGTAAATGACGCCGAAAAACTTCACAAATCTAATTAGTTGTTGACAGATGCCAAAGCTTACCATGATAAGTTCCTGAGCCGCCATTTTTCATCAGCATATACCGCTGGCGCCATCTATTGGGAATTGCGGGTTTCAATTAGGACTATATACAGTATATTCCTGATCTACAATTATGTGTGTTAAATAACAGATGTTCTTATGCAGCAAGTATGTACGGCAACATCTGTTATTTTAAGAAAAGAAAGGACTTTTATTGAAGAAGCTCTCATGGTGCTCTTCAATTGCTTCGTGAAAGATATTTTATTCCAATATCAATGGAGCTATTTGGAAACTAATATATATAAATTAATTCTGAATTAGTAGTGGTACGAACCAGTTTTTAAAAAAAACTGAGCCAATAAATTGAGGAAAAAGAAAATATTAACTTTAATACTTAATTTGTGCCTTTCACTGATCCTATTCATTCAGCTAGTTTCCTTCTCCTTTACTGAGGGGTAAGAATGAAAAAATTTACAAAGCTCCAAAGGAGACAAAAGGAGCCAAAGAGATAAATTTTATATTTGAAGGTGATGACCATCCCCCTGTGAAATGAAGGCAGTATAATGCATCCACAGCCAATCCTGTTTGCCATAAAAATAGCAAATGGACATCCACTGGATCATGGGCTTATCACTCGTGATCTTAAAATCTAACTGATACGAGAAACAGATACAGCGGCTAGGATACGGACGAATTCGTAGGTAACGAATTTTTGCATTCGATAACGGACTATGTATGGCTTCTGGCACGTTCAAAAATTGAATGACGGTATAAGAGCTTAAGTCACTTGGTTCATACAATGCCAGTCAGTGATCAACCGTAGAATGGAACACAGTAACATCCAAAACTTGGAATTGAGCAAGATTAGGTGGACAGGACCATTAGGAAAACGAACCCTGAGCGAAAACATCATTCTGTATGTTGGTCTTATGTGTCAAACCAAAAATTGGCGTAGCGGTTATCCTTACACTGAGAGCGAGAAACAGTTTCACCAGCTGGGAACCAATTTTAGGGAGGATTATCGTCGTCAGACTCAGGACAAAGGTCAGATGTGTCACAATTCTGCACTGCAACGCACCAACTAATATCGCAACACCATATGACAAAGAGAAGCTTTATGATCAAAGGAGTGCCTCCTTTGAGCGTGTGTCAATAGTTAATATGATTATCATCTGAGAAGATTTTAACGCCGGGGTTGACTCTGGCAATACAGGACTAGAACTCGTCATAGTAAAACGTGGCGACTTTCCAGCAAAGAACGCGAGTACACCACAATTCTACGCGAAAAAAATTGAGGCAACGAAAAATACATTTCTAATAAGTGCTGGAGAATTGGTGGAATATGCGCGAAGCGATGAGAGACCCTGAATATCGCAAGACAAATGGGACAAGGTTTTTGATCGGACAAAAGCCTAATTGGCAATTATCTCTCAAGCCGATGGCAACCAAAGAACACCCAACTTGAGACAGAACTACCGCGATGCTCACATACAGCTTAAAAAGGCTGTTAGACGCGACAAGAAAAAGGCCATTGAAGATCTGACCTATATTTGGAGATATGGGTTCGCTATTTAAAATTATGAAACAGTTGACGAGCAGGAATTTCACCGTCAACCATCTAGTATCTGATTTCGACGGAACTTTCCTTAATATAAGTGATCATCAGTTGCAGCGGATCATGGACTTATCACCCGTGATCTTAAGACCTAAATGATACGAGAAACGGATACATCGCCTCGGATACGGACTGATTCTACGGTAACGACTTTTGGCATTCGAAAACGGACTATGATTGGCTTCTGGAACGTTCGAACATTGAATGACGGGGGAAGAGCTAGGGTTACTCGGTCCTTGCACCGCCAATCGGTGATCGACCGTGAAATGAAGCACTATAACATCCAAATCTTGGGCTTGAGCAAGGTCAGGTGGACAGGATCAGGAGAAGAACGAACCCCTAGCGGAAACACTATTCTGTACATTGGCCCTGAAAGTGAAGCCAGAACTGGCGTGGCGTTCGTCCTTACGCCGATAGCGATAAACAGTCTTATTAGCTGGAAACCAATCTCGGATAGGATTATCGTCGTCAGGCTCAGGACCAGTGTCAGAAACGTCACAACTCTGCAGTGCTACGCACCAACTAATACCACAACATCTGGTGACAAAGAGGAGTTTTATAGCCAACTGAGTGCCACCTTCGAACGTGTTCCAAGAGGTGATATTATTATCATCACGGGAGATATGAACGCCCAGGTTGGATCAGACAACACTGGACTAGAACACGTCATGAGGAGGCATGGTGACCCTTGGGTCGACGCTTCACGACCTTGGATTAAGAGACCCGAAAACGGCGAATTATTTGTGGAGTTCTGTAGTACTCGGCAAATGATCATCGGAGGGACCCTTTTTCCACACAAGAGTCATCATAAAACATCTTGGGTTTCCCCTGATGGTGTTACTCAGAACCAGATCGACCATTTAGCTATAAGTCGCCGATGGAGAAGATGTCTCCTCGATGTGCGAGCGAAACGTGGAGCTGACGTGGGGAGCGATCACCACTTGATGGTTGCCTGCTTGAGATTGTGTACAGCAGCTATCCGACGACCACAAATTCTTCAAATGAAGCGCAAGCTTAATGTGGATAAACTCAGAGATCCCAACAAAAAACTCGAATACACCACCATTCTACGCGAAAAGTCATCCACATTGGGTGAACATGAAATGCGCACACTGGACGCCAATTGGGAGGCAACCAGAAACACTTTTCTAACTAGTGCTGAAGAATCTGTGGGATATGCGCAAAGCGGTGAGAAACCCTGGATGTCGCAAGACACATGGGACAAGGTTGGCAATCGGAAAAAAGCCAAATTGGCAATCATCTCTCAACCCGATGTCAACCAAGGAACGCCCGACTTGAGGCAGAACTACCGCGATGCTCATATACAGCTTAAAAAGGCTGTTAGACGCGACAAGAGAAAGGCCATTGAAGATCTGGCAAACAAGGCAGAATCTGCGGCTTACCTTGGGGATATGGGTTCACTATTTAAAATCATGAAACAGTTGACGAACAGGAATTTCACCGCCAACCACCTGGTGAGAGATGTCAACGGAACTCTCCTTAATATGAGTGAACACCAGTAGCGACGATGGAAGGAATACTTCTCTGATATTTTAAACATCTTGTTAGATGAAGATATTCCGGAAATAGAACAACTTCCAAACATTCAACCGCAACAATCGTCTATTAGGGACGATCCCCCAGATAAGGAAGAGATAGTTTCCGCCATTCGGTCAATGGCGGGAAGGAAAGCTCCAGGTATAGACGGACTACCAACCGAACTCCTCAAAGCGGACCCGGAAATAACAGCCGATATACTCCTCCCACTCTTCACTAAGGTGTGGAATGATGGAAGATATCCGACTGAATGGAAGGAGGGCGTCATTGTGAAAATTCCGAAGAAGGGCGACCTTCGGGATTGTGGCAATTGGCGTGGTATATGTCTACTTACTGCCGTATAAAAAATTATGGCTAAGGTAATTCTCAATAGGATTAGTGATGTCGTCGAGAGCACTCTCGAAGTTTATCAGGCTCTATTCCGTAAAGGGTCGTCTTGTACCGACCACACAAATACCCTACGGATAATATTAGAGCGGTCGGCTTAAATGGGTTCGCCACTACATCTCATGTTTGTGGACTTCGAGAAGGCTTTCGACAGCGTTAAGCTAGATTACAAATGGAATGCTTTGCGTAGGAGAGGTATTCCAAATAAGGTCATAGCTATGATTAAAGAATCCTACGAAGATGCAAGGTGTCGCGTCTTGCATAGAGGAGAGCTGTCCGAGAGCTTTCCTGTGCGAACGGGTGTCAGACAAGGCTGCATATTATCACCAGCCCTGTTTCTGGTGGTAATAAATGACATCTTGAAAGCTGCACTGGAAGGTGGGGAAGGTAAAGGTCTTCAATGGAGACTATTTAACATCTTAAGTCACCTTGATTATGCTGATGACGTGTGTTTGCTTGCACATACCCGTTTGGACTTAGAGTCAAATTTTCTAAATGCAAAGAGGCGGGACTGAAAATTAATGTGCGTAAAACCAAGTACATGCACATGGGTTCGAACACAAGCACACCGATTGCTCTTAATGGACAGGATGTGGAAGAGGTGCAAGATTTTTGCTACCTCGGAAGCATTGTCAGCATGGACGGCGGAGCCGAAAAGGATGTTGAGGCTCGGCTAAATAAAGCTCGTCAGGCCTTCGGTATTCTTTCCCCTTTCTGGAGGTTAAGAGAGATCTCCCTTCGCACGAAGCTGCGAGTTTTTGACGCATGCGTCAAATCCGTGTTGTTAGATGATTGTACTACGTGGAAAGTGACCGTTCGACTTACCAAGAAACTACAGACTTTCGTAAACCAATGCCTCCGACGCATTTTAGGAATATTCTGGCCAGAAGTGATCTCCAACGACGAACTTTGGAGTACAACTCGCCAGACTAAAATAGATATTGCGATTCAACGGCGAAAGTGGCAGTGGATCGGTCATACTTTGAGGAAACTGGAGCGAAACATCGCAAAACAGGCTCTGGATTATAATCCTCAAGGAAGACGTCGGGTTGGTCGACCATGTAACACATGGAAGCGAGCAGTTGAGCAGGAGGCCAGAGGAATAAACAAGTCCTGGCAACAGCTTAAAGCCGATGCTCAGGATCGCGCCTTGTGGAAGAGAGTTGTTTCTGTCCTATGCCCCTATAGGGGGTCTTAACAGGAATTCGATTGATTGATCAGTTGCAGCGATGAAAGAAATACTTCTCTGATATTTTAAACGTCTCACTAGAGGAAGATATTCCATAAACAGAACAATTACCAAACATCCAATCACAACAATTCGCTATTAGCGACGATACCCCTGATAGAGAAGAAATAGTTTCCACCTTGCGGTCAATGGCAGGAAAGAAAGCCCCATATATCGAGGGACTAGCAACCAAACTCCTCAAAAGCGGACGCGGAAATAGCAGTTGATACACTCCTCCCTTTCTTTACTGAAGTGTGGACTGATGGAAGATACTTGGCTGAGGGCGGCTTGATAAAAACCCCGAAGAAGAGACATTATGGCAAAAGTAATTCTCAATAGGATGAGTTAAATAAGGCCCAAGATTTTTCTCAGAACTAGGTGACCTCAGAGGAGTCTAACATTCGAGCCTGCTTCGGTTCGAAAATCGAATCAAGTGGCTAGCACAGGAGGAGTAATATCGATCTCATAAGAAATGGTAGAGTACAATCAGCCCAACCAGATTTGGTTCTACAAAACCACTCTCCTAAGCCTTAGCTTAAAGGAACCTTCAACCATTGATACATCGGTTGCACATCAAAATATTCTCTTCATTTGGAAAAGAAAATGGTTTAAGAAAATGATTACTAGCTGAGCCCCCAAAAAAAATCCTTGTTACGCCACTGTAAGACTACTTTGGTTTCCGAACCATTGAATTGAATCAAATGATTAAACCATAATCCTACGTTGTTCCCTAAGATCAGAAGAATGGGATGAGTACGAAACAGGAGGATAATGAGCTGGTTTAAGCTGTAATTTCGGACTCCGACCTACATACTAGATTCAAATCAAGCTCGATAGATCACATCTCAAATGGACTCTTTATGAAACGTAGAAAATTCTTTTTGCGTTGCAAATAGGCCACGTGTCTAAAAATCTACTACAGTGCAAACTCCATTTATTTCTGGCTGTAAAAAAAACGTTTTTGTTGCTAGTAACAAATGGTTTTGTTATAAAAGTCACAATCGCGCAATGCTCAATCGTTATTTTCCATATTAATCGTACGCAACAAACAAATTTTAAAATCTAAAATTTACCACCGATGTTTCGTTGAACATGATTGTCCGCGTCTACACGAGTTTCATCGTATGGCAGCCCAAACCTACGATGTATGCTAACTCACATGGAAAAATCTAAAGATTGGGCTGAAAAAAGGTAATTAATGAATATAAGCAAAAGAATAAAAGAAACCCTGCGGGACAGTATTGATCGCGTGCCATGCTGATGATGGTTACTACCATTTTTTTAGTAGCAAATTTTATAAATTCACATCAATATTCCGATGCACATCCAGTTGGCAAAGAAAAACAAATATTTCAATTATGTTCTGAATCATAAATAGGGTACTGATACGAAAACTTAGCTAATTTGAGTAGACTGATGATAGTGAGTAGTGAGTTTTTAATAAAAACTGCCATCGTACTTACCTTCACTGATGCAGTGACTGTTGATGTCTCGCTAAAATATAGTTGAGGTCCTGAAGCTTTACCGCACCAAGAGCCTCCTGTAAACGGTCGCCCTAATTCACTGAGCTGTAATAGAATCACAAATGTCGATAATTTTAGTTCAATCAATGAATAAATTGTTGTCTCTTACGCTTATCAAATCTACTCTTTTAGATGTCGAATCATGAAAATTGAATATTTCTCGGAAACTCTAATTCTGCCTCATTGATTTCTATTAAGGGATTTGCCGAAGGGAGGTAAATTGCCGTCAGAATCGACATCACCGTGCACGGTTAGAAAATCAATAGTGTCACCCCATGCAGAGCAAAGCATCCTCAAGTCTTGTATAGAGAGGTGAAAGGTCATAGGAAATTTCGTTTTGACTGAGCTGATCATGCACTTAGCCTTATTGCAGCTCAATCTACTCCTTTATTGCAGTTGAACTTTGTTTGAATTGAGTTTGTGCCAAAACGAGTTGAAAACTTCAGGTTCAGTCTCATTATGCTAACGAAATACTTTATTTCAATTATGGCATACAATTCGAGTTGGTACAGAATGTTGTTTTCCGACCGCCCTGCTGGTAAACACAATTTCTCATCTTAGTATCTCCAATGCAGACGGAAACTGTGCAAAGGACATCACATTATTTTCGATTATGACTTAAACAGCAGCAGCCGGAGTAACATCGCATAGCTGCTACCATCGTTTCCTTCGAAAAGGATAAAAGAAAAAGCGAGCATGTGACTAAAATTTTCAGAGTATTTCATGAAAATCTTCAAAGCTAACAACTTGAAGCGGCGGCGACTTTCAAGGCGATAAATTTATTGTTGTTATCGCTTTATGCCCAGCGGCCCTTCATCTGGGGCAGTATTATCTGCGATAAAATTCGTGAGAGTATCGAATGACTTTGGGGAGAATGGTCCAACCTTGGGCAATAAGGCGTCTATCGTTAGTTCTATCGAACGTGCAAACAAACTTTTACTTTGTTTGCGTTGGTGTGACCTGAATATATACAATGATGTTTTTTTCTTTTCTCTGACTTCTCAATCGATTCGATACGACTAGGAGACTAAGACTCGCCGATACTTTCGGGCAAAACCATAGAAACTCTCAAGGCTTGTCATCAAGAAGTACCTAGAGGATTTCATATTTTCTCCTCAGCGTAGTCTCCGAATCCTGAGAGCATTCTTTATTTCGGGAATTTTCCACTAAAGTCCAAATATCGCAGATGAAAACGAAGAAAATGAAAATAAAATAGAATCGAGCGAATAAAACGAACCTGGGTAAATTCCGACGGGATATCTTTTCTCGGTTGCTAGATCCTGTTAAGCTTTTATAAGAATGTCATATTATAAAAATAAATAAATTGGTTCAGTTCTTGCAACGAAATTTCTATTTTTCGGACCGTTTAGGCAGGATTTAAGGGATATTTTTGGACGGAATCAGTTCCGAAACAATTACGAACAGGAAAACATTTCATTTCCCGAAATACATTTGGAATTACGTAAAACCTACACTTATACACGACCAAGAAAACACAACGTGCGGGATGGGATGTTTTTCTCAACGAATTTTTCACCATGAATGATTTATGATGTTCTACTGGAAAAGTTAAAAGTTTCGCAATTTTTATATACGTGAATTTTGTGTATTTTTTTGAATGGGCAATATTTCAAATTTTGGGGTAAACAGAAAACACAGAAAATGAGATAAGTTTATCGATTTTATGTAGTTTACTTATTTATTATGACTTTTTTTCGATCCGAAATATAATTTATCGTACGGAACGAGTTTTTATTTTGTTCGTCAATAGAAAACATGAGATACAAAACTGGATGTTGTATTTGGTGAAGCTATGCTTCATCGTGATTCGAAACTTATAACTTTTGAAAAGTATGATCCATAATCATAGGATATCTTTTCATTCAACCATGAATTAGAGTGAGTGATGTAAAAAGAATAGATATTTCTTTTATCGCAAAGCTGACAGAAATATACTAAATATGGGAGATCATAATATCATGTTTATCTACAATAAGCTACTTTGTAAATATTAGAATTTCAGCTTTAACTTGAAAAATTGCTTAGTCCTATTTCTGTAAGCGCCATGTATGAAGTACGCAAGTGATTCAGTATTACAAATTAATTTCGCATTCAACGGAAACCGCAAATCAGAAATTATAAAATTTTGAAAGTCCTACACTACATGTTTTGAAAAGGTTCTTGCGGAAACAGAAATGTGTGGTTGGGCGTTGAAACAGTGACGCAAACAGTCACCAATATAAGAGTTGGCTCGAAGAAACAGAGTGATATTGAGATGAACGAACTAGATGCTACCCTAACCCAAACGCACTACATTTGTCAAATCAAGAGCACTAAAATATAAATAAATGTACGGAATTCCGCAGAGAATCAATTGGAACTCATTCGAATATAGTGATAGCAAGGCTTCGAAAAAAGCGACCATTATTTTTTTGGAATACGTACATAAATTCTGGAAATGTGTGATAAATATTGTTGATAAAATTCCATGAAGCGATTTCCATTAATTCTGCCGTCACCGGCCTTTAATTTTTTACGGCTACTGGAGAGATCATCCTTTTGTGCAAAAACATAGTATCGATGAGAAAAGAGAAAAGAATGGAATTAAGGATTATTAGGAATAAGTCGGAAAAAGCGGTTGAAATTCGCCTTGAACTTCTGAATGTTGGATTGCTTGGGAAACACACTTTGTGATAGTATGTTCCATTTTCGCTTTGAACGGAACATCGAAAGTCAATAAACGAGCTCGTTGATGCGGGATTTTGCAAATATCCGCGGATCAGTATCTTATCCTAGCCAGAAAATTTATATAGAAGCCACAAGCAATTTTTTAGCGAGATCTTTTAATCTTTTAAATTGCAAAATTGTTGTATGTATACGTATATACGTACGCATGTATGAATTTTCATTAAATAAAATCACTGACTAGGTTGAAGTTGCAAATTGTCAATTCCGGGGTTCGGATCAAATTTAGAATATAAAATTAATGATTTTAATTGATTAACATTTTCATCCATGTCCGAGTACAAATTGTGCAAATTATTCATGTCACAAAAAGCTTCAATAATTGTTATCACTAGAAATTGATTTATACAATAGCAGTAAAATAATTTTAGTTATTCAACAATTTCGTTTTTCTACTCAATTAATCCGAGATCTAGACGGAACCTAAAATGACAATAATGCAGCGTTGATAAAAATCAAAAAGCTAGGCTTATAAAGATCTACAGTTAAAACCGATTTATAATGCTAATGAGTGATAATGGACCTTCCGGCGACAGCTTTTAATTGTATAGTTTAGTTGCGAACCAAAATAGAAACAAATAATATGGGACAACAGATGTCGCCAAGATCTACAAAAATATTCATTGATCTTTGATCAAAGCTTCCCTCTCCGGCGATATTACCATAACATTACTAAATAATGAAATAACTGGCAATGCTTGTAATGAAGGAAGTTCGAGGGAATGAGAGAATGAGAGCCTGGAAATGGATCCACATTCCATGATGCTTCCACGCTTCAGTCGATTTTTATTAGGGGCGCGAAGATTTTTCTTTGGACGGGCCGTTAGTGTCAGATATCGTATCTCGGTCGTTTTTCTATCGACAATGCTTTTGGTGGGCTTTGGACTACAAAGCGTCTGTAGAGCAAAAACGTCAGATAGCTTATATGCCATGCTAAACGTAAATAAAACCTAATTTTTAGGAAGTGCATGAATTTTTAAAAGTTTTCACAAAATCTTGGGCTTAAAGCCCAATCATGTGATGCTCTAGGTGAGATGGAAATGACTTTAATATACCGGAAAATATGTCATCTCAAATTCTTTCGAATATTGAATAGAGACTTTTGCATGGGAGGTGGTAGAAGTAGAGGGGGAGGTTTGTATTTTTCGTATATGATACCGAACATGACATGCGTGTTTTTTGCTGAATTTAAAGTTTACAGTTTTCATTATTTTTAAAGAAATTGTTCTTAGTTTTCCTGAAATTGGAGCATTTGTATGGGGGGTGGCAGAGGAAGTGGAGCGTTTAAGATGATTTGAAACTGTTTATCATCATCCTTAAAACCATGCTTTGATTCAATTTCAAAGTCGATAGCTCTCATATACTTAAAGGAGAAATGCTTTTCTTGAATTTATAATACAGATATTTGTATGGGAGGTGGTAGAAGGAGTGAACCGGAGCTGATATTTTTTTCTAACACTTATTTCAATTATTAAGAATCAAATTCTGGCAAAATTTGAAGTTTGTACTTTTTCTAGTTTGAATGGAAATCGATGAAATGCATTTAACAAAAATTATGCATTTGTATGGGAGGGGGTAGAAGGAGTGTACGGATCAAAACAAATTGTTTTCGCAGTATTAAAATTTCTATTTGTATACTTTATACAATATATCAAGTTGATAGCTTTAACAGTTTCGAAGAAAAATTATTAAATCTAAATTTCAAAATTTCGTGAAATTTGAATGGGAGGGGGTAGAAGGACTGAGGTGAAGTTGATAATTATTTTTAAAATAAATTTCAATTATAGTAGAATTAATTCTGACAAAATTTTGTCTTTTCAGCTTTACTAGTTTCAATGAAAATCGAAAATATGTATTTTTCAAAATTATCCATTTGTATGGGAGGGGGTAGAAGGAGTAAGAAGATCGGGTCAATATTCCGTGATATTAATGACATCTATATCATAATATTTTGACCAAAATTTCAAGTCGATAGCTTAAATAGATTCAAAGAAAAATCAATTTCTTAATATTTCGAAATTTCATGAAATTTGTATGGGAGGGGGTAGAAGGAGTGGGGGGATGTGGCCCATTCACGAACTTAAAGTTACTTTTTTGCTAAAAATGACACCCACAAAAAAATTTTTAGCACTATAGCTCAAAGCTTTCGAGAGTTATGCTGTAGAAAGACAGACAGACGGACAGACGGTCACTCGGAATCGAGGTTTTTGAGCGACAACAAATATTTCTGTACCCTTGGCGGCTCTGTGCGAGCGTTATTTCTTAGCGTTACAAACAGTGAAGCAAACACAATATACTCTCAGATTTCATCTAGAGTATAAAAAGAAGAAGTTCGGGTTATTCCGTAACCATATCCAATGGAATTACGCTATCTTCCTGCCGGCGTAATATCTGTGATATATTTGCTGACCGTTTTCATTAAGTTTTTGGTGCCCAGTCAAACTCAACCAACAGCGAACTCAACATTTCGGTTCTTTCACTAGTTGACAATATCTCATTTTCCATTACGGAGTATATTGATGCTCTCTCAACTCTTGATATCAAAAGAGCTCCAGGTCGTGATCTTATTCCTCCCCTATTCTTATCAAAGTGTGCGCATCAACTTTCACTTCTATATTTTCTCTTCAAGAAGTCACTGTCATAGGGAACTTTTTCTTCAGCCTGGAAATCGTCCCATCTCACGCTCAACCATAAGAATGGAGACAAACGAAAGGTTGAAAACTGCAGAAGTATGGCAATTCTATTAGCTATAGCGAAAATATTCGAAAAAATTATCTGCGATAAATTGACCAATATGATTAACCCTATTCTTAATGACTAGCAGCATGACTAACCTTATGGTTCTTGTGTCTGATACACTCTGCTTACTTGATGGTGGGCATCAAATCAACGCAATATACACAGACTTTAGCGAAACCTTCGACCAAGTTGATCACTATATCCCGATTTGAAAGTTACTGGCTCTTAGTAATAGAACTGTTTTTTAAATTTCAAAGTTTTATTTCCAGGGAAATACTAGTGTCCTTTGGGGTACTCCAGAGAAGTTACTTGGGATCCCTCTTATTTTCTGTTTTCATCTCGGTTCTATCAGAAGTATTGGAAAATATTTCATATCTGATGTACGCTGATGATCTGAAAATATATCATGCCATAACTTCACCCGCAGATGCCTCATTCCTGTTTTCCAAGCTTATTACTCTAGATGATTGGTGCAGTTAGAACAAATTAGAGCTCAATGTCAGTAAATGCTTCTCAAGTAAAAGTTCCCCATACCTCCATGATTATATCCTAAGTGGAATTCAAATACACCGTGTTGATCTAATTGAGCACCTCGTCTTAATACTAGGCAAAAAACTATGTTACAAATCTCACAACAATCGAATAACTTCAAAAGGAAATAAGCTTCTTGGGTTAAGAGAAGTACCAAAGTGTTCAAGAATGTGTGGATCACGAAATCTTTATTCTGTTCTCTTCTCCACCCTCTTATGGTATATGAATGCCCCGTTTCGGATCCCTTTTTCTGTTGCAGTATACCAACAGAGTAGAATCAATTCAGAAGCAATTCCTTCTTTTTGCTCTTAGGGACTTGTATGATCCTAAACACTTTGAGAACCTTCTACCCTACACAGTTAGACTCCAATTATTAATTCTTTTATTTCTTGGTTCAAGAAGAACTATGCTCACATCCTATTTTACCTTAGATGTTTTGAATGGCGATATTAAGGTTGACCACATCTCAAATAGATTCAGACTTAATGACAATGTCAGGCTGATGAGACATCCCAGACCTCTTAAGGAATATCCACATAATACAGATTACTGAAAAAATGATCTTGTTGAAGGATCAGCACAAGGGGAAAATTAAAATAACATAACTTTTTCTTTTATTGACGTTCACAGGTCGAGCACTTATAATATAATCCATATTTTCAATCACAATTGTTATTTTTCATTACATTTAAAAATTCATGGCATGCTGTGTTTTTGTATTACAGTTTGTATATCTTTACTATACTTTTAATTTTAAATGATATATTAGCGCGTATTTCATGATTTACAATTCGCGATAAAAATTTCTAATAAATTCACTACAATCTTAATAACAGATGCTGTGGATTATTTAACAAATTTAACGTAGACTACACACCTCCAATAAGTAAGCTGATATACAAACAGAAACTACGCTCCGTTTTATGAGGACCCCATTACACCGTTTCACCATCCTTCCACCAGTATAATCATATTTATATCAAATTGAGTTTAATTAAGTAAGATAAATTTAACTATATTAGATCATGTTAATTTAAATTAAGCAAATTATTATGTAACTAATTATCTTGTTATGATACAATAAATAAATAAATGAAGAGCCTCGTGGTGTGAGTGAAATTTAAGTACAATTTAAGTTCAGCAATGGTCTTTGAGTCCCGGTGGAGCACCAGAGTAGGGTGAGGGATAGCGATCACAGCCTGATTGTCGTTTAACTAACGTACAATAAGGCTGTCTGTGAAAGCGATCCTCCGCACGAAAAAGCTTGGCGCATAAAAGTGTGCTGCTAGGAGGCCCAAGGCAAATGCTTGATGGTTGAAGTGGACCCTAGCCACTTGACTGAATTCGCGTTCCTCAACTTGGATAGTCCATTCTCGACTATCCTAGAGCAGATTGTACGCGTTAACGATATCGTTTTTCTGGAATCTTGCAAGGTGAATCCGAAGTATTTGAAGACGTGGGATAAGGAAGTGGCGAGCAAGCACACACTAATTCGGACTCTGAAAAAGTAATTCCAAAGGGCTCGTACGAGTGAACAAGCGAATACGCCCCAGGTCAAACTCGAGCGTTAGTCATGTCATCCAATCGCAGTTTTTAGCTCACGTGAACCATGGAGTCATGTCTATAAGATCTGCAGGAGAAAGCAATCGAGCCTGAAGTGTCTGGCATAAATATTATATTGGAGGCAATATTATGTCAACTTAGAATGAGTGTTTAAGAGAGCTACTGGACGAATTCTTTTCGAGTTCGGAACAGAGTCAACTTATTGATGATAGGGTGACGGCAGAGAGAAAAATCCTCAAATTGCAGCAGATTCTCAAGTTTTGACATGGTCGGATCCGGCAACGCGTCAGGGGTCAACGGAATGACGGGAGAAATCATGCGGCTTCCGAGTACGTAACTTGCATTTTCAACCGATGCTTCCAATTCGTGTAACAGATCGTCATATGCAAAGGGTTTGCATGATGCTGTGTATAAGATCGTTGAGCGCAGCTGTGCACAATGCTTCATAAGTGGTCCATTTATTCGTAGTCAAATGATGGATGATCTTCTAATACATCCCGCAGATTCATGCAGTGCTGCGGCTTATGCTGACGCTCTGTTCATATCGGTAGAGCGAAACTCCTGAATTAACTCGAGCGTAAAGGTACAGCTCTGCTATATATCTCAAGCGTTCGAGAAAGGGGCAGGCCCCTTTCTTTCTTAAAGTTGAAGTGGCGATATCAAAAGATAAGACAGTGAAAATGATTATGAAAGACCTTTTGTCCCATTGTCATCATCCTTTAATAGAACTTGAAGGTCAGGTGCTTTGCGATGGATGTCGAATATTTGGCATCAGATTTTCCGAGAGGTTGGGATTCGAGCTGCATTTTAAGAGCTCAAGGAGTGGACTGCTGCTATGGGACTGATCCTCGAATGAGGCCTTACCAGCCGGTCAGAGCGTTGCACATGTGCCAGCCTATTTGTTCCCTACACAACGTTTGGGTTGTCAGTACGGTAGGTAACTTGGGCAACTGGTATAGAAGTTCGTTCGATGAATCTATTTCAACGAGCAGCCATGCGAGCATTCTTGCCATAACAGTACGCCTTACAGATTCTACTGACACCAAGCAGGTTTTTTTTTTTTTTTAAGGAATCGAACACAACTTAGGGGGTCACCCTATAATGCTATGCACAGCTGTGTCGGTATAGGATTCGGGGAAAAAAACTCAAGTTATATCAGTTTAATTTAGCTGGAGAAAGACGAAAGTGATGGTGTACATTGCCTTTGAAGCACTGGATGTTGATGGGAAACAATTTGGATGGTAATGTGTTCCAAAGTCTTGATGTTCGGGAAATGAATGACTGCCTATATTTCACTGTACGAGAAGGCAAGGGTTTAACGGTGTACTCGTGTGAGCGTTCAGCTTGACGACTTTGAGAAAATTATAGGGTGGAGGGATGAACGTGCTTAGTTCCGCACTGAATTTACCATGGAAGTAGCGATAGTAAATGCTGAGTACTCCGACATTTCTGCGATGCTCGAGAGAATCGATAGAACACGTGATGGTTTCGTCTCCAATCAGTCGGAACGCATGTTTTTGAATACGGTCGAGCAGCGCGAGGTGTGATTTCGGTGCCCCTGCCCAAATATGCGAATTGCACTCTAAACGTGGTCTAATGTATGCTTTATAGATGGTTGCAAGGTCGTTTGGCGTGCAATACTTTTTGCACTTTCGGAGAACACTTAGACGTTTAGAAGCGTCGAGGGCAACATCAAAGATGCGCTGAGCCTAATTCAGGTGGTCATTAATTTTAACGCCAAGAAGTGTGAAGTTATCCGAGGTACAAAGTTGTGTGCCACCAAAGGTCACATTTTGAGATAATACAGGAACATAACGTTTGAGGGATAGATGACAGGCCTGTGTTTTAGAGGCGTTGAACTCTACTCTATTTGCGATTGACAGCAGTTTCCATTACTTTTGAGAGCACTGAAGTAATGGCTATAGGGCGGTAGTTAGCGGGGTTTGCTTGGCTTTCTTTCTTGGGAATTGGCTGAACATTCGCAACTTTCCACATAAGTGGAAAGCACCCAGAACAGTAGGAAAGATAGAAAAGATTGCGAAGAGGTTTAGCTAAAGAAGAGGAGCACTTTTTAAGGGTAATGGGAGAATACCGTCCAGACCAGCAGATTTGTGGATATTGAGCTCTTGAAGGATCCTAGAAATAAGTCTCGTGCGAAAATGTAGTTTAGGCAATGAGAAACTAGAATCACTCAGAGCGGGAGGCGATTGGTTTGAAGGTGGAAGATGAGAGTTTCTAGCGAAACTTGCTGCTAGTAAATTAGCTTTTCGACAGGATCAATAACGGTACGGTCGCCATCAAGATATATTTGCTTATTTAATCAGCCACTGAACAAAATGTACATTTCAATTACACAATAGCAAGTGAATACAAAAACGTTACAATAACACTTCTTACAATATAAGATCCAAATGAAAATTAAAAAAAAAAAATATACACAAATACTGAAAGTGACAAAAGTAGATAATTAAATCAATGTTGTGAAAATAGTAAATCCTTAAGTTGGAATTTAAAATTACTGAAAGAAATGATCAAAGGTCCAATTCGAAGTTTGTCATGATTACGCTGAAGTCTTAGGGCAGGAGAGTGAAAATAAACCTTAAGTAGATCGCGTTGAGGATAAAAATCGTTGTTATTGACATTACTCAATTTGAAATTAAAATCATTAACGAAAATAGTTCTTATCATGCTATTTATTACTTTGTAAAGAAAGCACTCCTCAACATAACTTCTACGTAAATATAAAGGATGCAGATGAAGACCAGTAAACTTTGTAGTGTAATGAGTGGGTGGTTTTTTAACACGAAAGAATTGAGTTGTACGGATTTGATCGCAGCTGAGTAACACTGACATTTATAGTGAGGACTCCAAGCAACAGGGCAGTATTCTAATAAACTACAAGCTAGTGAGATAAAAAGCAGAATACCAGTAGGGAGAAAAAGTTAAAGAAATTGGAAAGACGAGTCAGCGAGTCGGTAGGCTTGGTTAATAATCAGCTTATACTTTGGAGTAAAACTCAACTTGACATCAAAAGGCATGTCCAGATTCTTCCTAGTCGATCCGATTGATAGTTAGAGTGACTTTATTAAGAAATAGCAAGGCATCTGAAAGAGTTAGGTCAATCTGCCAGATTGGGCGCTCTTTATTTTTGTGCAACGTGTCCGTGTAACTTTTTAGTGATTTTCTTTCGCAAATATCTTTTATTTGCAGAACTTTTAAGTGAAAAAAATTGATTTAATAGCTTTCACGTACTAATAAACGGTTTGCAATCAAATTTGCTTATTTATCACATTCTGGAAAATAGGTTGACGCTTTTTCAAATTTAATGGAAAAGCTGGTTATCACCTTGACCGAACTCTATTACCAGGTGTCTTGTTCTTTCTTCTCCATAGAGTAACTCTACTAATAATAAACTGTCATCGATAACGGTTCAGTTTTAAGTGAGTAAGACACAGTATAGCATTTACCAATGTTTAAGTCTATGTGACTCGAAAAATACAATATATTCGATCAAGGTCAGCTTGTAAAATTTTACTATTACAGGGGAAATTAATTGTTTGGAAAATTTTGAGGTCGTCAGCGAATAGGAGATAAGAAGAAGACTAAAGCTGGGCAAATCATTTCTAAAAAAGGAACAATAGTGGACCAAGAATAGACCCCTGAGGTACACTAGACCCCGCCGGAAATATATAGAAATCATGACTTTTTGTAGCACATAATCTCTTAAGAAATTGTAAACAGCCAGGCGTGAGGGAGATGGTTGAGCACTTTTTGTGTAACTATTCAGTTCTTGTTTGAAAAAGGTTTAAAATCCCCGGCGCACCATTCTTCCCCGACCTCAAGCAGGATCGAAAACTAAGAAATCAAGAAGATTTGAAGTTAATTTTAAGCAAGAAGATCTGAAGCTATTTAAATAAACTGCCAACAAGTCGGGCGAAACTTTATTATTCTTGGGACAAGTTGCGGATGAGTGGAAAGTCAATATGCAGGTTAGAGTGGTTAGGGAAGGCTACGTGAAAGAGAGTTCTTGGGCAGGACTGTTAACAATATTTCATTCGTTTCTGTAAGTTTGGTTTTTATGAGGGGAAGAGGAGGGGTAATAGCAAGGGTGGGTGGATGTTAACAGCTTTTTAATAATTGCTTGAATCACGTCCAATATTCTCTGTATAGAATGTGTTTCATAGACGAAATTGCAAAAAATTTTCATAAAATTCGGTGTATTTTATTTTCACGAAACCGAAAATTTGTATGGGAGGGGGTAGAGAAGGTAGGGGAATCGTAAAATTTGATATGCAGTTTTATTTCGCTTCTCTTGTAAGGTGCTTGTATAAAATTTCAAGTTCGTAGCTTTTAGTTTGTTAGTTATTAGTTGATTTAATGAAATTGGTCGAAATCATCGTTTTGTATGGGAGGGGGTAGAACGGTAAGCGCAATTTCAAAACTTTTAAAACAACTTCATTTGAATTACTGTTATAAGTTTTCATGCAAAATTTGAAATTGATAGCTTTTACGAGATAGCTGATAACTGATTTCTTAAAAATGCTCGAAAAAATAGTTTTGTATGGGAGGGGGTAGAGGAGGTAAAGGAATCGTAAAATTTGTGATGGAATTTTCTTTCTTTTCTGTTGTAAGGTGCTCGTACAAAATTTCAAGTTCGTAGCTTTTAATTTGTTGGTTATTAGTTGATTTAATGAAATTGGTCGAAATCATGCTTTTGTATGGGAGGGGGTAGAAGGACAAGCATGATTTCAAAACTTTTACCGTAATTTTATTTTAACTATTTTTCTAAGTTTTTGTGCAAAATTTCAAATTGATAGCATTTGATAGTTAGGTGATAATTGATTTCTTAAAATTGGTCGAAAAAATAATTTTGTATGGGAGGGAGTAGAAGTTTTAAAAGTATTCGACCAGTTTATATTTCAAACTTTTAGAAATTTTTTTTAAATGCATTTTCTAAATTTTCAAGTTTCTACCTAAAAATTTCATTCAAAAATTTTCAGTTTATGTGTTTTTTTCATTCCACATGAAACACCTTGTGCACGTTAGACCCCCACTTCGGAACATAACAATTTTGGAACAAATTACTATTTTTTTATTTATTTATATCAAATAGATGTGTCGACATGCAAAATTTAAACTTTGTATCTTTTACCAGAGCCATAAAAAAATCACTCAAAATTTTCAACATTTTCGCTTTCCACCTCCCTCCCCTTACACTCCCCAACTCAAATTTTTTACCAAAATTAAAGATTATATAGTTCTACAATCTGACAAATTTTTGATTTGATATCTGTACTCAATTTTGAGATTTGATGATTTGTAGTTTTGGAAAGTGCGCCATTTTTGAAATGCTCCCCATTTCTCCCCAATACTATAATGTCCACATATTATATTTTTTTCATATGTCGCTAGTAAAGCTTAGTATACATTTTAAGTTTCAATTACATAACATAAGAGACAGTTGAGATATTAATTTTTAAGTGTTTTTCTTTGCACCCCCCCTGACCCTCCCCCTTTCACTAATTAGCTTCTATCTAAACTGCTTCTAGTAGATCTATATACTATCTTAATGATCTCAAAATATAAATTTTTTATGGGAAGTAATTTCGAAGATATAATCATTTGAAAAAAAATTTCGGTCGACAATTGGTTCTTAGCCCCCCCTTTTCGCACGCCAATGGATAAAAAAATTAAGTTATTTTTAGAAGTTGTCCCACAAACTCTTGTATATGTATGTTGATTTTTAGCTTCCTAGCTGTAACCATGGTTGAGATATTTGAATTCGTATTTTTCGGTTTAAGCGCTCCCCCGCCTCCCCCTTGAACTCGTACACCCCCCAAAATTGGTATCCGCCTTAGATCCGCAACTACCTACAATCCCTCCAAAAATGAACTTTCTATCTTGAAGGGTTTGGGAGTTAATGTGCGCTGAGCGTACGTCGGCGTACGGCGGACGGCGTACAGACGACGGATTTTTTTTTTTGCATTTTTAGGCTATTTTAGTCATAAAACGCGAAAAAAAAAATTTCAGGGTAGCAAATTTTTTTTTTTTCCCAAGTCGATCACAATACTTTATTATTAAAATAATAAAGTAAAATAAAGCCAATGGGAATTTCTGTACAATGAATGTCGTGTATAAGGAAGTTCTAATATACAAACTCGACTTCTTTCATAACTTTACACAGATTTTAAGTTCTGGATTGAGTTTGGCAAATCAGGAGTGTTTGAATGGACTGGATATAATTAAAAATTCATTACATATTTTATTTAAAAACAAAAACAAATATTTCGAATAGGAGAAATTATTTTTTCTCATTTATTTTTTGACTTATTCAGCAATAAGGAAAAGATGAGCTTTGTAAAATGTTCTTCCTTTTCGTACAAAATACGCGTGCGAAGCACGAGTGCATGTGCTTGTTGAAAATAATCAAATTTCGTGTAATTTCAGGAAATCCAGATTATTTGTACATAAATATAAAATAAAACTTTCGAATTTAAAAAGGATTTAGCTGGTCCAATGGGAAAGTTATTGGTTAACTTTAATACGACCTTCGATATGCAAGTATTTATTCTGAATAAAAAATAAGTAACTAAGGAATGGAATAAATATTTGCTTCAATTTTCAATCGCAATAATTTGAGTTTTCTCAAACTATGAGATAGTGATTGCGTTATCTATGTTATAAAAAAAAAAGATTATATCCTTTTAATTCTGCACGCTTCCCAAATTCACCACAAAAATCTATGGTCGCTGCATGCCACCAAACTAAAAAGCGTTAAAAATTCGGAACTGTTCTGTTGCAATTTAACTCGAAATTAAATGTGAACTATGAAACTAGGACTAAAAATATGGTCCTGGATATGCGATACAAATACGGCCGTCATGTTAAGCTTTCCAAAATAAAAATGTTTCCTCATACGAAATAAAGTACATATATCTAAGGATTTATATGTTTACATATATAAAAATAATTCCAAAAAAGGATCACGTTTCACATACCTGCATAAAACCTTCTGGGCATCCTGGTAGCTCACCGGTCGGACTAAAATTGGATTCGATTCCATCGATGTCGGGATCGACCATGCCCTCGTCAAAGCGTCCAACGGTAAATCCATCGAAAATAATCTGAAAAGGATAACAAGGTGTGGTGTATAAGTGTGCTATCGAAATTTGCTATACGGGGATGAATTTTTGCTCTTTATTTCATAAAAATAGTGAGAATGTTGAGGTTGGCAGGATACCACCTTTTAGTGTGTGACGATGCGTTCTGTTACCGTGAATATTTTCTTTCGCGTGTGTTATTTTCTGTTTTTTGGATGCAGTAGTAGGGCGGAGTGGTTATAAAAGGTCGGTTGGATCTAAAAAAAAAAAGGGTAAACACGTCCCAAATTCAGGTTACTGAGCCCTGAAATGGCGAAATAGAACAATTCCGGAATTTTCGACTATAGGGAAGTGTGTATGTGATGCGTATGCTATGTACATGTTTTTGTGGAGAATACCTTTCGGTTATAAAAATTGAGCGACGGTATTATTATTTTCTCCTATTTTGTTTTGTTTGTTTTGTGTGTGCACTAGGACAAACAAAGTATGGCAGGATGCATTTTATAAATGTTTGGAAACCTTTTGTTTTGTTTGTTTCGCAAAATTGCTATGTGACTGGAGAATTTTTTATTTATTCATGTTTTCTTTTATAAAACAAAGCAAAATAAATCTGTCATTCTAGCGTTAAATCTCGTTATGGCCCAGGCAGGTTACGTAGGGATTTGAAAAACCGGTCGATTTACTAATAGTCAACTTTAAGAATTACATTCATGAAAGTGTCCAGTGCATCTAGTAATGAAATCCAGCACTCGTTTAATCTATTAGGAAATATCTTCCAGCTTCTAGAAAGCGTAAAATAAAAACGAATAATGAATTAAAATGAATTTTTCCGACCTTAATATCTCAAAAAAATGTTCTCTTACTTTAGTATAATTACTCAACTAAGCAAAGAATCGAATTACAAAAATTACGAGTACTAAATCTCCTTTCGGAGATCAGACGGGCTAAGAGAAAAACAACGTGACTTAATGATTAATTAATGCTTCTCGTAAATCTCGGTCCGCCATTTCTGTCATTTACTAAATCAATTTCGATTCCATTAAAAGTTTGCTTCATCTGTGCCGTCCCGGAAATGAATCAAATTAACGAAAACATTAGCCTCGTAACTCGCTGTACCTGAGCAGATGATGATGAACGCAAAATTCGTGCTTTATATATTGCAAACGTGCTTACAAGATTCATGGAGCAAAAAAAAAGGGCAGCTCAGCATCTAAGGAAGAAATAAACCGACATCAAAGGGATTCTCTGCGACATATTCGAACTTCCGATGAAGCGAAATACGAAAACAACGGAAATAATTTGAAAATAAACCGAAAATTAATGAAGACAGTGATTCATAAAAGAGAAAACAAAGTATCGTAACAGGAATTATCTTCAGGATAGGATTAGAAATTTAGGAACAAGAGATTGTACGCTTAATTTATAAAAGAAATTCGAAGGAACTCAGCGTGCGTTGAGGCTTCACAATGGATGAACATATCACCAGACGAAGATTTTGCAATCATCGGATGTGTCTGAAACATAGGACTCTCTCTCTCCAAGGGCGGAATTGAAATGAAATAAGGGAAAAATACGGTAAATAACTGACAAGAGAATAAAATAAGAAAAAAAGGAAAGAAGAAGCACAACATCACCACGAAGAGGCGTACGATATTGCGGTCTAACCGAGAGGGATACAATCTACCCAGCAACATCATGAAATGAGTCCTCCTTCATAATAGCACTAACGTTATGCCGGGGAGATGAAGCGAATCCTTCGGGTAAACTTCTGGTTTCGGTTCTTTCTTCCTCGTTCTATTTTTTTTTTCATTTCGCAAAGTCAACACTTTCGTTTGAGACATTAATAAAACGTATAAGGAGCAGCGTGTATGGGGAGGCTTCAATCGTTGGCAGGAGTCAGGAAAAGAAAAATTGAGCTCGTTGGATAGAGAGAGGAAAAAAACCATACAAAACAAGCAACCAAGCGAGGAACTCTGGAGCCTCTTGTCTCCTTCAAGTGGATTTAATTTTATCGTTTTTCTTTTCGCAACCGCAAAATGAGAGCGTTCCACTCGCAATACACCACGCTACGTGATAAATTTGAAGTTAACGCGCTGTCTTTCCAATCCATAGTTGCAAGCAAAATAATAACGTTTGTAACAATGCCATCCGGCTAAAACTTGGAGATGATGCTCGAGCCACAATGGCTAGCAATCCATACATTGTTCTCGACTGCTCCTTGCAATTCAGCCAACTTTCCGTGCTGCTCTGTCTTCATCTCGTTCGCATCAATTCCGAAATGAGAACCTACTTACTTATTGCATTCCCGTTGCGATTGCCCGCCATATTTCTTGCGTCATCAACTTCTCAAGTACGCCCTCAATACAATTCACTTCCATATCTAAAAGTTCACCCCTGTCAACTTCGTCTTTCACATTTCGAGTCTTAAAAGCTCATTTTTTAGTACACCTGAACGCATTTACACTTAAGGTCTAAGACGGAACGAAGGTTATGCAATGAATTATGATCGAAAGGATATCAAGTGGGAGGAGCTGATGTGGACTAGAATAAAGTGAAGAGGCCTTAAGGATATGAATATAATAAATTGGATGAGGACTTACCTGTACTATGTCACCCTGGTCGTGTCCTGATGCTGTAAATGTCAGGTGACAAAGGAACGGGAGTCGATTCCATTGCGGAGTTGGCACTTTTATTGAATACGTTCGTCCTACGTCGCCGTAGTACGTTCGATTGCACACTAGACAGGAACAAAAAAAAAAACATAAATGAGATGAGTATTTTTTTTTGTGTGTTTCATCGAATTCAGAGATAAAACAGACAGACTATTGCAATAGTAATAAGAAAAATATACCTCCTGGATAGCCTATATACTAATAACAAATGCGTTTGGTGCGAAAGAATATTTTGGACCAAATTATTGGTAACAATATATTTGTGTTCGATGTGCCCAAATTTGAAATGTTTTTTATTTATTTGTAAGTATTTATCTGATTTGTATGTAATAGCATCACGAAGAAACTACTGAATGAATTTTGATGCGGTTTTCACTCTTAAGCCGGTCATCAATTGAATTTCAATATTAAATGGCGTTGCAGCCCAAACCGCGTCTTAAATTTGTATTTGCAAGGGCAACTTGTGAAAGAGTAAAAACCATCAAATTGTTACTATGTAATTCATAGTCTATACATCTATACATATAAATATAATTGTAGTGTCTGTCTGTTATTTGCTTATAAATGGCTTTAAGTTAGTTTTTTGCTTTATTTGGACAATAACTAAGTAGAAACACACGTTTTTAAAAATTTCTTCTGTCTGTCTGTCTGTCTTTCCGGCTTTCACGTAAAAACGGCAGAACCAATTGTGATGAAACTTTCACAAATTATTAGGTCTGGCTTAGGTTTTATTTTACTGCCCTCACGCCTTCTACCCCCTCCCATACAAAGTGACTCATTTTCATAAATTTATAATAATCAAATTTTCATGGAAACCATAAAAGCTATTACTTTAAAATTGAAAGTATATTATTTCTATTATTACTACAATCGTCAAGTATATAAGTAATTGAATTTCCCCTACTCTTTCCATCACCTCCTCCAAACTACACTTTTTCATGAAATACTATATTACAACTTTTTCAATACGTATAACTTTCATCGAGCTAAGATTTTATACTAAATCTTTAATTAGCGTTGTTATTAACATCAGGAAAATATTAACTAATTAGCTTCACTCATTCTACCCCCTCCCATATAATCTGACACAAATCCACGATTTTCCGAAAATTTGATTTTCATGAAAAGTGTGAATGTTACTGTTCTGAAATTTAAAACACATCAATTGCATTGTGATTATAATTGTTTCTAGAAAAATTACCAAAAAACCCCCTCTCCTTCTACCACCTCCCATACAAATTGTACAATTTCACTAAATCCAATGCACTAAGTTTCTCAGTACCTATTCAATTTTTCAAGCTTAAATTTTGTGCAACATATTTTCATAGCTGCTCCAGCATGATGTAAAATAAATTAATTAAAATTAACGCTCTCCAGCACGTACATGATCTCGAATCACGGGTTTGATTTGATCACGAGCCTGTTCTGATTCCAACAAAATACAAAGAATTGTGTTCAAAGAGCCACCAAACTAAGCAGATTATTTATCCGACATAATGTATTACTAACTACATTCTTAAAAAGTGTTATTATTGCGATTCTTACGCGGTCAAGGTCGCGGGCGATCGCTAGTTTATACATATAAATATAATTGAATCGGTAGTTTAAAGAAGGGAACAAGCGCCAAGAAATTAAAATTTGAATTTCCGCGGTAAAAAGTTGTTTGGAGTGAGACCTACAACCTGAGTTTAAAAAAAGAAACAAACAACAACTCCGTCATAAGTAATAATAATGATGTTGATCTTTAAAATCGATTAACAAGTTTTCTTCAATTTTCCCCAAAATTTGATTTTGGACTCGTTCCCTTGTAGTATCTGTTTTTTATGTGCTTATAAATGACTTTAAGTTAGTGTTTTCCTTTATTTGGACAATAACTAAGGAGAAACGCACGTTTTTAAAATTCTTCTCTGTCTGTCTATCCAGCTTTCACAGAAAAATCGCTAAATCAATTGTAATGAAACTTTCACAGTTTATTAGATATGCTTCAAGATGTATTATTTCAAAACCACCACGCCTTTTACCCCCTCACATACAAAATTACTCATTTTCAAAAATACATAACAATCAAATTTTCGTGAAAACTATCGGAGTGAAGAATTTGAAATTTAGAATATATTATTTTTATCATAAAATTTATCTATGGTATACAAATTATTTGAATCTCTCCACTGCCTCCCATACAAACTGCACTTTTTCGTGAAATACTATAAATCAATTTGCTCAGTACGTATAACATATATCGATCTCAAATTTCATACTAAATCCTTAATTAATATTACAATTAATATTGAATAGTAAACCGATAAGGTTCTTCCCTTATACCCCCTCTCATACAATGTAACACAATATCAAATCTTTTCCAAAATTCGATTCTTTTGAAAAGTATGGAATTTACTGATCTGAAATTTAAAATATGTCAATTGCATGACGATTATAGCTGTTCCTCAAAAAATCACTAAAAACTCCCCTCTCATTATACCACCTCCCATACAATTTCTTTAAAACCAATGCACTAATTTTCTCAGTATCTATTCAATTTTTGACGCTTAAGCTTGGTACAAAACATTTTTATAACTACTCTAGCATGATATGAAACAAATTAGTTCAATGCTGTCTCACATTCTCCCACTCCCCATACAAAATTTCTTAAGATCACAAAAATTTCCATTTTATCTTGAGTATAGCATGCTTTTTAAAAATTATGTTTTCTGTGCAGGATAACACTGAGATATTTGATTGAATCTAACTATTCTATACATTGTCCTAGGAAGTTTATGGATCGACTTGGGAGGTTACCACTCTGTCTTTTTTTGTTGTGAAAATGGGGCTTTCAAGGATTGATTTTGATCTTCCATTTGTGATAATATTGGTATAGTCGGTTAAGATGCAGCTCGAGTTATGTTGTTATTTAGGTAGGGTCATTCGCTCTTGTATATAGGTATATGTAGGTATCATCCGCGAAAATTGCATTTCGCAATTAAGAGTATTTGCAACGTCTGCAGTTTTATATTATACAACGTAGGACTTAAGCAGGATTGGACGTAGAGCCCAATCGTACGATACTCTAGGTGAGATAGAAATTTTCGTGACCCTAAGAAATTTTGTGTGAGGAGTGGTAGAAAGGATGAAAGTAGCTGAAAAAAAAAATATTATGCAAATTTTTGGCTCCAAAAATTAAATAGCCACTGTCAAAATTTGTGTACCAAATTTAGTTTGTAAGGAAGGCGGTAGAATGAGTGGGGGGTTTTCAATTCCTTTTTTTTCTGAAATAATTACAAATGTTGTGCAATTGACATTTCTCAAATTTTAGATCAGTAACAATTATACTTTTCAAGAAAATTGATTTCTTAAATTTGTGGAATTGTGTCACTTTTTATAGGACCGGGTTGAACGCGTCAACCTAATCAATTAATAATAATGCTAACACAAAATTTGAGCTCGATCAATGTTACACGCACTGAGAAAATCGGCTTAAAGTGTTTCATGAAAAAGTTTAGTTTATATGGGAGGTGGCGGAAGGAGTGAAGGGATTCGAATAATTTTTAAACCATATATATCTTAATATATAAAAATAAGTCGTCTACGTGTGTACACGTGTAACTCAGAAACCGTTCGTCCGATTTGGATCAAATTTTTTTGTTGTGTTCGTTAAAGCCCAACTTAGATCCTAACGGAGCCAAAAATTGCAAATTTTCGCGGAAAATTGGAAAATTTGGAAAATTTCATTTTCAGTACATTTTGTATGGAGAAATTTTTTCGTTTGTTGTTCGCAACTATTCACCCGATTTGCATGATTTTTTTTTGTTCGGAATAGTATCTGCTATCTCTGCACATAAAAAAAAAATTCAGGACGAACGCAAATCAAAACACACAGCCACGTGGTCATACATAAACATGTACATACATATATACAAAAATATGTATATGTATATGTATGACCATGTGTCGATTTGTTTTGATTTGCGTTCGTCCGGAAATTTTTTTTTTTGTGTATAAAGATAGCACACGGATGTATATGTATACCATGTCGCCATGTGTTTTCCTACAGGCGGCGTACAATTGTCCGTGCGAGAAGCACGCCCTTGTTGAGTTGATCGAGTTCGTTTGTAATCCAATTTTTCTGTAATTTGTGAAACAGTGAAAACAACAACAGTGAAACAGTAAATCCAACTGGATTTTTAGAATTGTCCGTAATTTTTTCCAGCAAGCGTTCTTCGGATTGATTGATTGGCAATATGCCTACAATCAGGGGATCAAACATTGCACCACGGAGTCGTAATGCAAAAAGAGTTGCGAATATTCGTGCGAGTCAAACTGATAAAGAGCGCACACGAGATGCATAGCAGAGACGCATACTTATTTCACAAGTTCGAGCAGAACGAACACAAGAAGTTCGACAAATGCAACAAGAGTCTCAGATATTAAGACAGCGCCACGATCACATTAATCAACGAAACCGACGTAACGCAAATCGACGAGAAGGAAGAAACATCGGCCATGTCGATTTGCATCGTGCTGCTTTCCGTTTTTTTGCCACTATAGCAGCCGCCACCAGAGCCACTACGCTCATTGCTTTATGGCGATTCTTCTCTATCTAAACATTTCTTGGAAAAAACATACAACTACAATGTTTTCAAATGACCCCATTCGGCGCTGACATTCAAGACTTAGGACGTTACAGTCCGACATTTAAGGTAATTGAATTCGATCTTATTTATAGTATTGTATGATTGGGCTTTACGCACAATCGTAGTCCTGTTAAGCTACAACTATTCACATGTCCTTAAGGGTCTTCAATACGTATATGATCTCGAATCACGGGATTGATTTAATCACGAGTCTGTCCCATACAAATGCGAGTATCATGGTTTCATTCTTAATAATTTATGGTTCTGATTCGAACAAAATAACCATAAAACTAAGCAGATTACATATTCCACATAATGTATTACTAACTACATTTTCAAAAATCGCTTATTATTGCGATTCCTACGCGGACAAATTTGCGGGGGATCGCTTGTTTATAATAAAAATAATACATTCTTTGCTTCAAATTGTGAGTGATTATAGTTTCCAGCAAAATGTTGTTGTTGCAAATTATTGAAAAGAGTCATTTTGTATGGGAGGGAGTAGGAGGGGTGAAGCCATTTGGCCCGTTCTCGGACTTGGCCTTTTTTTTCGTCAAAAACGACTTGTACTCTTTAGCTTAATGCAGTCTCAAGCTAGAGAGTTAACAGATGGTTAGACAGACAGTCGGATGGACGGACGGACATCTGGTTTTGCGATTTTTGAGTGATAATTTTAACTTCTGTACCATTCTCCACAATTTATTACTTAGCGTTACGAATCTTAGAGCATACTCTCAGATATCATCTGGAGCCCATATTTGATCAATTACTAAACTTCCACAAAATAAAACCGACGGATATGAAATTTGGTGAAATATTCCGATCAAAAGTAGTTACTGCCTCTTTTTCGAAAATTGGTCACCATCAATGTAAAATGGGGCAATACCTATATTTGTGGAATCACCATATGTTCACAACGCCTTAGCTTAAGAAAACAATAATGTTTGATATTCAAAGACATCAGCCGGGGACATAAAATGTAACTTATGGGTTCTTTTGTGTCCTACACAAAATAGAAATTTCAGTCATTAATTTTTCTCAGATCATACTCAATTACAAAGCTTGCGAAAAAAGTAATTTCTCCATTCCTTAGTCTTAGCTATGATGTTATCTGGAACACTTCTCCTAGCCGAAGCATTCCATATGTAATATCACGTAATGCGGCCAAAAGGCAAACCCATTTCAGCTGATTGCAGCCTTATTATACTCAGGGTATTTGTACTGTCTGTACAAGAGGACCCTTTACGGAATCCAGCCTGATAAACATCGAGTGCGCTCTCTACAGCATCGCTAATCCTATTGAGAATTACCTTTGCAATGATATTCGATACCACAGTAAGTAAACATATACCACACTAATTGCCACCACAATTCCAAAAGTCACCCTTGTTCGGGATTTTTGTAAGACGCCCTCCTTCCATTGAGCCGGAAAACTTTTTTCATTCCTCACCTCATTATAAATTGGGCGGAGTATATGGGCTTTTTTTTCCGGGTCCGCTTTTAGGAGTTCTATCTACCTATACCTGAGACTTCTTCCCGCCATTGACGAAATGGCGGAAACTATTTCTTGCTTGTTTGGGAGATCGTACCTAATAAAGTTGGCTGCTGCTGAACATTTGGTAATTGTTCTGTTTCTAGCCTATCTTCTTCTGACAAGATGCTTAAGATATCAGAGAAGTACTCCTTCCATGGCCGTTGACAGCTCTCACCACGTGGTTGGCGGTGAAATTCCAGTTCGTCAAATTTTTCAAAATTTTAAATAACGAACCCTTTTCTCCAAGGTAAGCGCAGATTCTACCTTATTAGCGAGATTTTCAATAACCTTTTTTTTGTCGCATCTAGCAGCCTTCTTGAGCTCTATATGAGCTTTGCACTAGTTCAGTCTCAAGTCGGAAGTTCTTTGGTTGATATCGGGCTCCCACGAGTCCTGTTTTGCACCGATCTGCGCATTTCCCACGAATTCTTCAGCACTTGCTAGAAATGTGCTTTTAGTTGGTGGTCAGTGCGCGTGTTTCATATCCACCAAATCCACCCAATGTGGATAGTTTTTCTCTTGGAATGGTAGTATACTCGCATTTTACCTGGACTCTTCAAATTTATCAACATTAAGATCGCGCATAATTGTGCAAGCATTGAATCATCAAGTGGTTTTCGCTTCCCACGTCAGCTTCGTCCTTTGATCGTATATCGAGAGACATCTTTTCCATTGGTGGTCTATGGCCAAATGGTCAATTCAATTCTGAGTAACACCGTCAGGGGAAAACCAAAATGTTTTGTGGTGGCTCTTATAGAAAAAAAGGGTCCCCCTTTGCCCATTTTCCGAACACTACAAAACTTCTCAAATAAGTCGCCAATTTCGGGTCTCTTATTTCAAGGTCGTGCCGAGTGGACCATGCTTCCCCATGACGTGTTCTAGTCCTGTGCTGTCAGAGCTAACTATATTTCCTGATGATAATAATATTACCACTTGGAACTCAATCGAAGATGGTACTCTGTTGGTCATAAAACTCCTCTTTACCACCATGTGTTGCGGCATTAGTAGGTAGCAATGTGGAATTGTGACTTTGGTCCTGAGTCACAACAATTAAAAACTAATTCTTTAAACTAAACATATATACAGCTTAGCTTATGTTAAAACACATCATGAGTATCGCCGAATGAGCTCTAACGATGCCGCTAAGTTTCATAAAAATGATGTTTTCACAATCGCATTTTTTGTACGCAGAATTGATATATGTTGAGTAGCGCCTCAATAGGGTCTACCCCTATCGGTCGGTAGCGCCGATACTGAACAAAAAATATCTGTAACTAAGATTGAGTAGAGCTGCGTAATGCACAGTAGGAGCTCGCCGTGCCAGGCGAATTTTGCTTCTGGCTCCACCATTACCCATTGCCAGGATGTCCAGCATCTCAGGACTTTCTGGTAATTATTTGCCATTTTTATACTCTAGATGAAATCTGAGAGTATTATAAGTTTACTCTAAAGTTTGTAACGCCAAGAAATAAGGCTCCAAGAAAAAATGAATGATACAGAAGTTCATAGAATCACTCAAAAATCTCAAATCCGGATGTCCGTCCGTCCGTCTGTGCGCTCTCTATCTTGAGACCGCGTTGAGCTAGATAGTTAAAATTGTGTACACGTCATTTTTGATAAAAAAGTAAGGTCAAGTTCGTAAACGGGCCAAATCACTCCACCCTTTCCTCCCCCTCCCATACAAAATGACACAATTGCGCAATTTCACAATAAACAGATTTGCTCAAAAAGTATAAAAGACATTGGTCTGAAATCTGGGACATATTGATTTTATAATGATTTCAATCTACTGTATAAAAATTATGCATGTCCTCTTCCTCTTTCTCTCACCTCCCATACAAACTGTACTTTTTCATAAAATACTCTAAACTAATTTACTCAGTACGTTTAAAATTGAGCAAGCTGAAATTCGCATATAATATTATTTTAGAATTATTAATAAGACCAAAAAAATTAGGTGATTACCTTAACCCCTTCTACCCTTTCCCATACGAAATGACACAATATCGGAATTCGACAATAAACGGATTTGCTCGAAAAATGTAAAAGCTATAGACCTGAAATTTGAAATATATTACTTTTATGATGATTTCAATCTACTGTATAAAAATTATTTGCGTCCTTTTTTTCCTTTTACCCCCTCCAATACAAACTGTACTTTTTAATGAAATACTTTAAGCTAATTTATTCAGTGCGAATAAAATTTATCGAGCTGAAATTCTGCACTTCATATTAATTTAGAATTATTAGTAAGTCCAAAAAAATAGACTATTAGCTTTACCCCTTCTACCCCTTCCCATACAATCAGACACAATTTCACACTACAGATCTACAATTTACAGCATATCAAAAGCATGATATTTATAAGTAGTTATTTCTGAAAATGATAGCAACTTTAGCGGGATGAGAAAAAAATAGTTCAATGTCGTCAACCTTTTTCCCCTACAAAATTTCTTGAAATTGAAAAATTTCTCTTTCATCTAGAGTATCGCAAGATTAGGCTTTACGCCCAATCGTAGTCCTGTTATGTTTTTATTCCATTTTATCATAGCTATTTAAAGATAATGTTTCACCTGTCCCCTTCTTATCCGTTCTCAGTCCTGATTTGACGGCAACCATGCTCTGAGTTTCAGAGGATAAAAATGTAAGTTGAAGTTCATGAACTAACCAAATTTCTACCTCTTCCATACAAAATAATAGATTTTAACAACATTAAAATAAGTCGATTTCTTGAGAAGTATTATATAAAACCAACTGATCTGAATTATCTTTATCGATTTCCTTATCTCTCATTATAATCGATGCGCATTGTGTTGTTCAGAGAATATCAGAGTTACACAAACTGCGAAAAATTCCATTTGTTATTTTTCCACGAGCCAACGCACCCAGTAATATTTCAAAAGTGGGCAAAATTCAAATTATTTCAAAAGTCTTACATCAAACCTCAGTTTTTAAAATTATGTTTCGAATGAATTTGCAATTTTCAAAAATACCATAAAAAAAAAAAAAATTTAACTAAAAAAAAATTATTTTGTCCGTCAGTTTAAATATTGCCAAACTTTATGAAACTCACGAAGGAAAGGTGTATTTTAAAACAGTTTAACTTTATTAAATTCGATCTATTTTCTAATAAATTTTCTCCAGAGAACAACAAACTCCACGATAAAATAATCAGATCTTACGGTCTTCTGGTTACCATAAAACTTCGATAAATATTTTCCCTACTCTCGAATAGATTATTGCCAGCCACAGCGATATTTACATCGGAAAAATTCATAACCATGTTATGGTATTCATCCTGAAGGACTCATTAATTCTGATTACCTGTGTGCGTCCCTTTACGAAAACTTCTCAATAAATTTTCCCATCTTTGACGCTGGGTATATTGCTAACATTTTCATCGGCAAATATTTTCGCTGTGCTAGCACTAAGCAATTTATCACTGAAAGTAATTAAGTCTTGTAGAGCTTGCGGCTCCATGAAGTTTGTCTGGTAGGTTTATCTAGCGGGGGAATGCGAAGGTTCTCTAGTTCAACTAAAACAACATTACACTATGACTCTGCATGAATGGCACATAAGTTCGGCTCATTATGGAATCCGTTCTTACTGCTCTTTGCTCATCCCCAAGCCCATTCACCCTTCGGCTCGAAGACCTAAATTACTGGCACCTCGTTAACGTTCTCATGATCCCCATATATGTAGTAACGTAACGCTAATGCTCGTTATGTTATAAAAAAGTTCGCTTACTCGAGGATATTTCGCTAGCGAAGGTTTTGAAATCAACCGTGTACCACTTACACATGTAATCACCATTCGTTTTTGTAAGAAAATAAGAGAACCGAAAAAGCGCTGAGACTTCAAGATACGTTAAGAAAAACAGGCATCAAAAGCAACATCCAATAACTTCTAGCTATCTCTTAAGGATGACGTTCATCCTTCAGAAATGGCAATATCGTGCCCCATATGGATACCACCCATGTGGTAGACTTATAGTAGACTGTGTCTATGCATCGTTTGAAGACTTAAGAGTTGTGATATCAAAGGTGGCAGAACTTGTATACATATCTACTTTAGTTCGAGTCATATGTGAATAGAACAGCATACATACCTGTACAGAATTTCGGTTCATCACTAGCATCTCCGCAGTCGTCCTTTCCGTCACAGTACCTGTCTAGGGGCACACAAAGGGTGCTGCCCCGACATGAAAACTCAGAAATTCTGCAAGCGTTTCCTGTTTTGATTGCCAGCAATAACACGATGAGGGCTGGGTAAATAATTTCCGCGTATGTAATCATCTGAAAAACGAAAAGAAAAAAAAAGATTATTCGTAAAAATGGTTCTTATAAGACATGAACACTAATAGGCTATGTGTATAAATGAAACTTTCAATGCTTTTCTTTTTTTCGAGATGATTCGAAGGAATAGAGAACAGGGCTTAGGAACTATTAAGCTATTTCATACGATGATAACAATCTACATGCACTTCAAATATCTAATTCAGAAAATGATTTATTTCAAGATTATAAATAAAATTGTGCACATTTTAATTACAGATTTATCATAAACTTCAGTCACTGCTATAGTATAAGCAACAGAATGATATTTTAATATCTAAATTCTACTCCCGTTGAAGAATGAAAGCTATTCCAGAACTCAAAGCATTTAATCTGCCACTCAGTTTGCATATTTGAGATAAATGGCCTCTTCGTCTTAAAAACTAAAGGTATGGTACTACTCAGAGGTTATGTCATCCAGAAAACTATATAGATAGAATTAAGGGCGGATAAAAGACAATGCCAGAAAAGGATTCAAGCAGACAGCAAAGGAATATTGAAATCTTTTTATAACTGAAATGATTAAGTCCCGCAACAACAATCTCTTCTTCAAAGAAGGCAATTTTTAAATTTAACTGTTTTTGCTTCCTCTCGTAGTTAGGTATTTTGTTAAATTCAAATTTTTTGCATCAAATCTCAATGACGTCACGTTGAACACACATTAAATTTCTGTTAATGAATTTCCTTCCAAGATTTTCTATAGGCGGGTATGGCGAAAGCTACTTGTCTCTAAGACTTATTTTTTCTTTTCAACTGCTCGTCTTCATATCTTACGTAGTCGAGAAATTTGAAGTTTTGCGTGGGAATTGAAATCCAGAGCTTTTTTTGTAAGGCACGACCGATTCACTGCCACTTTTACCTTTTCTTAATGCCAATTTTAGTCTGTCCAGTTCTAGGTATTTCAAAGTTCATCATTGATATTGGTCCATGATAGCTTGCACCAAATTGGAAAGCTAATCTGGTACATTTCATGTAGTGAAACAATACAACTTCACGAAATTAACGCATGGGGCAAAAATACGAACCTTATTACAAAGGGGAATCTCCCTTAACTTCAAGAAGGCCAGACGAGCTTTGCTTACACCTCTGTGAGAACCACTTTTTGGGCTATACGATATCGAATTTTTTTTTTCATGTGACTGGCAACACCCAGAGCTTCTTACCGTTTTGATTGCATTGCATTGTTCCTTCGGTTTTTACTAGCAACTTGTTTTTAGATACCTTTCACTTAGCGTCCAATGCGTGCATTTTATCTACATCTACAGTAGGTGGCTTGTCGCTTAGAATGATGAGATATTCGAATTGCTTACTTTTATTAAGTTTATCTACCTTAAGGAAGCGTTATCTAAAGAATCTGTCGTACAACTACTGTGCATAATTTTAAGCAGGAACCATTAAGTAGTAATCGCAAACCACGACAGCTCTACACATACCTCACATATTGAGGAGACATTTTCTCTTTAGGCGACTTATCGCGTAATGGTAGATTTGTTTCTCAGTAATACCATTAGAGAATTCCCTAAATTTCTATACTCTAGATGAAATTTGAGAGTATTATAAGTTTGCCATAAAGTTTTTAACGCGAAGAAATAGGCTCAGAGAAAAAAATAAAAATGAATATGGAAATCACTTAAAAATCGCAAAACCGAATGTCTGTCTGGCTGTCCATCTGTCAGTCTGTCCGTCTGTCAGGCTATCCGTCCGACTCCGCTCTACCTCACTCGTTGAGCTAGAAACTTTTGCACATGTCGTTTTGTAACGTTTTTAATAATTTCATGTTTTTTTAATAATGAGTGCAACGTTTTCGAAAAAATGGAACATTTTATATTTTCGGAATTATCTTCTTCTTCTATGTATCTACCCAATACATAGATATTAATTCTCTTCTCTTTCTGGTTCTTGTATCAGGCATGTATCACAAGGAAGGTTTGGCTCTTTGTGCCAAAATCTCTACGATAGATTTAATGTCGGGGAAATAGATTCCGGCCCAAAGGCCTTTAATGTCGGGAAAAGTGATTCCGGCCCAAAGGCCGAACGCACATCAGGCCCTAAGGCCCAATGCGATCCCCGTCCACCTGACCGAGTTATTTATGCTTTGTTATTGGGAGATCCCGGCCCAAAGGCCGAACGCACATCTGGCCCTAAGGCCCAAGGCGATCCCCCTATACAACTCTCTATTTAATTAGGTAGACACTTCGAGGAGACCCCGGCCCAAACGCCGAACGCACGTCTGACCCTAAGGCCCAAGGCGATCCCCTTCCACTAGTTAGCTGTTGGAAGGTAATTAAAAAAAAGACATTAATTTTTTACCATTTTATTGATCCTTTCCTTTCATTTGATTGTTGATGGTGTTGAAGTTCTTCTACGGGCTCAGGATGATTTGGTCTTCAATTCTTATTTCACTGGTTAACTGCTTTGATGCCGAAGAGTTCAGCATAAGTCGGGATGATTTGGTCCTCCATGTTCTCCGGAGACGTCGGCGAGGGTTACAAGTTACAACTTAAAAGACCGCTTTTTCTGGTTCGGGACTTCATTTTTATAGGCTAATTTTACCTATCTGTACATAAATTTTTGTGCAACAATAATGAATGAGTTCAAATTATTGAGTAGAACTCTGAAATCTAAGTCATTAATTCGCTTATTGATTTCAGAGTTCAAACATTGAAAAACAATTTCCCTTTCAATTAATTATTGTTATTATTATTATTTTTTTCTCTTAGGAAAATGCTGATTAAGTGTGATAGCACGAAATCATAATTTTCATTGTGCAATGACTCCAATTACTCGAGGTATTAGTCACACATGATTACATACATATCAGTACATACATGTGGACTTGTTATTATTTTATCTTACCTCTTGCTATTATTGCATAGCTTGCAAGTGCAGAGTTCTTATGCCGGTGTACATTCTTATCATTTATTGCTATTGTTTGCAATAACATATGGTAGATATGTGTACTCGTATCTTGGCATTGAAATTCAGTTTAAGGCAGGTCAAGGTTTGTTTTTGCCTCTGAATGTACTGCACTGAAATAATGGAGACACTGATGGATGATCAGATTTCGTGTCATCACAGTTTTTGGTAAAAAAAAAACTAATGTCAAGCTCATAAATGGGCTAAATCACTAGACCCTTCTACCACCACCCATAAAAAATGACACAATTTCGGAATTTAACAACAAACTGATTTTCTCGAAAAGTGTAAATGCTCAGATTTGAAATTAAGAATATATTATTTTTATTGTGATATAAATCCACAGTATTAAAATTATTTGAATCGCCTCAGTTCTTCTACCACCTCCCATACCAACTGATATTTTTGCTGAAATACTATAAACCAATTTGCTCAGTACGTATAAAATTTATCGTGATGAAAATATGCACTTCCTGTTTATTTAGAATTTTTAGGAAGACCAAAGAAATAAGACGAATCGCTGCACTTCTTCTTCCCCCTTCCATACAATATGACACAATTTCACAACTTTGCACAAAGTATTAGGAGCACAACTAAGTTTCTCCCGTTTTCTATCAAAAATTGGGAGTGCATTGTGAATGAACGGTATATTACCTTTTATTCATAGTATTGTCTATCACTGGCCACTACTTTTTTCCATCTTTCTGGCAACATTCGGAAGCCACGTGGGAAGAACTCTTCATCTTTTGTGGATATCCACGAATCGACCCAATTTTTAGTATCTTCATATGATGTACAGCGCTGATTAGACAGGCCATGTGCCATCGACCGGAACAAGTGATAATCGGAACGGGCAATGTCTGGTGAATACGGCGCGTGGGGCGGGATTTCCCAATTAAGTGTTTCCAAATAGGTTTTGACCGGCGCCCCAACATGCGGACGAGCATTATCATGTAGGAGAATAATTTTTACGTGTCTGGAGTAGTAATGGACGCATTTTTCCTTGGCTCAATCTTATTAATTGTGTCCGGTAGAGAGCTCCAGTAATGGTTTTGCCCGGTTTGAGCAACTCATAATACACGAGACCAAGCTGATCCCACCAAATACATAGCATGAGTTTTTTTCTATGAATATTCGGTTTGGCTGTCGATGTTGAAATATGGCCAGGTGGTCCCAATAATCTCCTCTTTGGGTTATAGTAGTGGATCCATTTTTCATCACCAGTGACTATACGATGCACATGCAAAATCAGCGTTCAACGTCTCTCGGCTTCAGTTGATATGGAATCCAATTTCCTTGTTTTTGAATCATTTGCAACGATTTTAAACGATATGAAATTGTTTGTTGAGTCACTTCTGATGTAAGTTCTTGCGTTTGGGGTAGAACTTCCCAGTTAAGTGTTTCCAAAGAGGTTTTGATCGGCGCCGCAACATGCGGACGAGCATTACCATGTAGGAGAATAAATTTATCGTGTCTAGAGTAGTAATGTGCGCGTTTTTCCTTGAGTGCTTGGATCAATCTCATTAATGGTGTTCGGTAGAGAGAATATTCGGCTTGGCTGTCGATATTCAAGCATGGCCAGGTCTACTTCTCCTTCTTCTACAATGGCACTACAGCCCAAATCGGACCTTGGCCTCCTGACATTCAAGTTCCTTAACAACACGCTACCCACTAGGCTACACATTAGCATGGCCAGGTAGTCCCCATGATTTTCTCTTCTTTGGGTTATCATAGTGAATCTATTTTTCGGCACCAGTGACTATACGATGAAAAAACCCTTTTTTTATGCCTGGCAAGCAGCATTTCACACATGCAAAATCAGCGTTCAACGTCTCTCGGCTTCAGTTGATATGGAATCCAATTTCCTTGTTTTTGAATCATTTGCAACGATTTTAAACGATGTGAAATTGCTTGTTGAGTCACTTCTAATGTAATTGCAAGTTCTTCTTGCATTTGGCACGAATCTTCCTCCAATAATGATTTCAATTCCATGTCTTTGTACACTTTCGACCTTCCACTACGTTCTTTGTCTTCCACGTCAAACTCACCGTTTTCAAACTTTTGAAACCACTCACGACAACTTCTCTCACTTAAAGTAGTTTCACCATATGCTTCTACAAGCAATTGATGCGCCTCGACTGCAGATTTCTCCAAATTAAAGAAGAAAATCAAAAGTTCCCGCAAATGACGCTTATTCGGCGCAAAACTTGACATCTTCCCACGAAAAAAATTATATGATGCTGATAGGGAGTCACTAATGATTCAAGGTAGGGTGTACCCTAGTAGGTAGCGTGTTGGTCTTGTAATGCGAAGGTCGTGAGTTCAAATCCCGGTCAACGCAATATATTATTCCAGCACATTGCCTGCTTGTGTATGCTTTGGTCACCTCAATCTACGAAAATGAAAAATTCGTCGAAAGAGGGTTGTGCGAAGGGCTAACAACCCTTCCACAATAAGTAATATAAAATGTTAAGGAACCTGAATATCAGGAGGCCAAGGTCCGATTTGGGCTGTAGCGCCATTGTAGAAGAATGCTTCAAGGTTATGGTGTTACCAGATGTCCTAACTTACGATATTACGTTTTATATCTAATAATTTCAACATAACATTCTGGTGGAGCCATCTTTTGTCAAACGGCGGAAAGTTATTTGTACTCCTAATAGATTTTTTGAAAATATGAATGCTCTAATCTGCATTTCAAAACATGTCCATAGTTATAGTTATTTATGAAAAAGTCCTTAAGAACCCTCTCCTTCTACCATGTTTCATACAAACTGCTCAATTTCGTTAAATCCAATGCTCTAATCTTATGAGTAACTATTTAATTGTTGAAGCTTAAATTTTCAATACAACATTTTGATTTCAACTCTTGCATGATGTGAAAATGCCGTCACCTCTTCTAAACGTTTCTTAAATTAAAAAAAAAATCTATTTCATCTAGAGCATTGCTTCACGCCCAATTATAGTCCTGTTATGTTTTACGATAACTTTTTTACGGAAAAAGGTTTACTTCAATAACGATTTGTCGAGTATTACAAAGTTTCACAATCGATTCGCCATATTTGGGTCTCTTAAGCAATCAATAGTCGTGACGCGCTATTTTGAAGGGCATCATGGTTCCCCATAACGAATTTTAGCCCAAGAACGATCGATCAGAAAGACGGACACACAAACAAATGGCGTCGAGATCTTCCATTAATTTATCAATAATCTTATTACCACTTGAATATATTTATATCCTACTAATATAATCACACAAACTTTGTAGTTCTATTCGCCCAAGGCTGTAGGGTATAGGATAATAGCTAAAAAAATTCCATTCTTAACAAAATTTTGAAATCTATGATTCAACTTCAACTCGAACCACAGTTTGCATGAATTTGCAATTTTCACCTTACATTCCGAACCCTGAATCCTATTCGCCTCACGCTTTTCCAACCCAAACGGATTCGGCATTCAGCACGTCCTTTTCGGTCTTATACCTTCCAATAATCGTAAAAATGACAGCTACTGCTCCATAAAAACACTGCAAAACTATTAAGGGGACATACAACTAACGTGGCAAAAGGCACATTTCCGTACATCTGTAGTATGTGTGAGTGTAGGTGTGTATTCGAACTAGACACGGAGGATCGACCGTACCGAAGGATATCGTCAATAGATGGCGTAATTTGTCTTTATGATATTCAGCTTTGTATACGGGCAAACATAGAGAACATTGAATGGATCCGATTAATCCTTGGAGAGTGTACCTAAAGCGAATTTGTGGATTTTCGGTGACTATAAACATCCACTTATCCTTCGTTGAAATTTCTTTTGTGTTAGTTCGGAAATTCTTGTCAGGCTTTGCTTTACGCATCCTTTCTATGGATATTTTTTGCGCCAGCTTTTGATAAGCGAGTCACGTTCTTAATGGCGCATTCTGAAGGCTTGGCGGCGAAAAAAAGAAAGAATACAAAGGAATTCTGAAAACTTGAAAATAAAACACCGAAGGATGTATGTTTTTTTCCAACCTGTTTGTCCTTGGTGAATTGCATTCTACGAATCATAGCTACAGTTTTATAACAAGCGAATGAAGAAAAAACGTTATCAATGAATGATAACTACTCAGGCTCCTTAAAAATAATGAAAAAAACGTGACGTCTTACAAAAAAGGAAACATGGTTATAAAATACGAGGAAAAAGTTTTATGATACTTTTCAATTAGTAATTTAAGACTTGATATAAACGAAACAGCACGTCCTCTTACAATGTACAAACTCATGATAGGATCGGGGATGAAAAATACGAAATAATTGACGGTTAGATCATGATTCTGGGAAATAATAAAAGTAAAATAAACATTTTCTTTTTTTCGTTACGTATACAATTTATACACATATTTGATTTCTTTCCTGGAAGCATTTTATATGAAATGAGGGGATTTGATGAAAAAACGAAACCTTTAAATACAGTTGTGTGCAAATGTTTAAGGTCAAACCGTATTTTTTTATTTTAAACATTTGAACTTTAAGAATCGTTGTATTTAAATAGGGTTTGAGTGAAGCGACCAAGGGTAATAACGCTAGGAGGATCGAATTCAAACTACTACCCTAAGTAAGAGATTAAGCCATTTTTTTCACCTGTTTGAATAATTAAATTAAATAATATATGTTTTCCTTGTTAGAGTAAATGTTAGTTTTATTTTAGGTTTTATGCATTAAACTGATACAAATTTTATTTTAAGAAAAGGAAAACAATCGTCTTACGTGCTTGTTTTTGACATAAAAACATTAACACATTTTTGCATTTAATTAATATTCAATATTTTATCAGCATTAGGATGAACAAATTAATGAATGTATTAGGTTGTTGCAGATGAAATGGCGACTTTGCTAGTGAAATTTCAAACAACTTTAACTCTTATAAGGCTTAATTTTATTAATCAAAATAGATACCAGCAGATGCAATACACTTCTCTCAACGAGATACAATTGCATTTATGCCAGTTTCGTAGAAGTCCGACTTTCTAGACTAAAGAAATTCCTCGAAGGCATTTTTGATGGTTGCTTCATTGTTAAATTGTTTTTCCGCCAAAATATTATCCAAATATTTAAAAAGGTGGTAATCGGTTGGCGAGAGATCTGGTGAATATGGTGGATGAGGAAGAGTCTCATACTGCAACTCGTTTAATTTTTTGACCGCTATTCTTGTATTATTTCCCAGTAAGATCATGCGGAACCCACTTATCGAGCTTTTCCAAGCTGTTGGAAGTGCAGGTAAACTATCGAATAGTCTACGCCCAGATTCTCTGTAATGTCCCTTACAGTTTTGCGTAAATCAAACTCCACTAATAAATGCAGCTCATCGTTGTCTATCGATGGTCCTGGGGGACCACATGGATCACTTTGAAGGGGCATATCTCCTGATTGAAACTTTTTGAACCATCGCTGTGTAGTTCGTTCGCTTACTGTGTCAGATCCAAATGCGCTGCGGATGTTTTTGGTTGCCTCCCTTACGTTGTGGCCAAGTTGGAACTCGTAAAGAAAACGTAACCGTTTTTGACTTAATTCCATGTTTTTTTTTATTTTTTTTTCTCTCCGATCTCAATGAAGTCCAAAACTGAAATGATTCCATGACCAAATGTAGAAGTATTTATAATTTAATATTCATTAGTAGCGGAGCCACCTGGCGGCAGTTTGAGACATGGAAATCGCAACTAACTTCACTTCATCGCGAAAGTCGCCATTTCATCCGCAACAACCTAATAGAAGAATATTTTTCAATCGATTTCGAGAATTAATTTTATACAAATTTCCCGTATCGCTTTAGCATTGTCCACACATGTATTTGATGCATTTAAAGCAAGTTCTTATTGTTCTGTTTTTGTTGCAAAGACCGACATGACACTGTCTGCGCAATGAGCAATCTCTAAAGCTAGGAGCGCCAGGAAATAATTGACCCGTTCATAATTTCATACAAGGTGTGTGCAATTATCATTGTCAATTCAAGAATTTTGTTAAAACCATGCACTGGCTAGGGATGAGTCATTGATTGGACACTGTATAGAGGGTGGGCAGTTAATTGGTTTCTTTTTAAAAATGCAATAACATGTACAAAATTAAATTTTTTTTCTATGTATTATGGCTTTATTAGTAAAAGCAAACATTCCCATTAATGATGAAATACAATTTCATTCAAGTAGCTGCCTCGGCTGGCTTCGCAGTAGCGCATTCTGTCACTCCAATTTTCCAAGACCATGTCGATGGTTTCGGGTTGTAGCTCACGGATTGCTTGGATGATATAGGCCTGAAATACTTGAATCATTTCTGGATTGTTGGCATAACATCGGTCCTTCACAATTCCCCAAAAAAAATGTCCGAAGGGGTCAAATCGCAGCTCCGAGACGGCCAATTGACATCGCCAAACGCCAAAAACGCCAAAAAACGCACTGTTAGAGCTACACCTCACTCACTTTGGAAATAAGTTTTCAATATTTGCCAGCTGTGTTCAAGTGTCAAACGACTCATTTCGAGCGGGAAACAGCTTTCAGTGTCAAAATAACCTATGATTTAAAAAGAAACCAATTAATTGCCCACCCTTTATGTTCTACTTATTTTATTAACATTGTCAACGCCTCAGTTTGTTTTGTTGTAAGATATATCTGACTTTAACTCCTTTTTTCAGTTGTCTCGTCTATTATTACTCCACTAAGCCACTAAGCAAACTGCTTAGTATGAGAGCATTCTTTAAAGTATTTTCCTGATATTAAGCCAAGAGGACGTTATCTGTTTTGCATATCAGAGTGCTAAATAAAGATGCCTCGGTATTCTTGGCCGATGGAGGAGCTTCTTTTCTATCCCTATTCAGGGTCCCAACAACAATACTAGCAGAACTTTTTTAAGATTTTGGGCCGGATTTAAAGAAGTGCAAATGTTATCAGTCGTTACTTAAGACGGCTGCTTTCTTAAACACTTCACTTTCTAGGTCTAAGCTCGTCAACGGCATTGATTACTCATGTGACTTTTGCATCATTTGCTACCCAGTATTTTTTTTATATTTACCAGGCTTATTTCTAATGAACTCTGGACATATGCTTTTCGAAGAGATCAACTGTTCATCTATTGTGATGTTCGCAGAATGGCTCTGGACCAATAAAGTTTTTTTTCCGCGCCATTTTTTGCAAGGCGATCAACCTCTTCGTTTCCCTCAATTCCCATATGTCCTGGTACCCACATTAAGGTTACGTTGTTCCTTTTCCCAGGATGATTAGTTCTTGAAGACAGTCCCAAACTAACCTCGATCCGTGTTTATTGGATGTTAGGGCTTTGAAAACCGCCTGACTACCCGATAGGATATAAATTGATTTGTTGCGATGAGCTCTCCTTATATTCTCTTGGATACATAGCTCCATTGCAATTAGTTCAGCCTGGAAGATTGTGGCTTCTTTGTCGAATGGTTTTGAAACCGAGAAGTTAGGGCCTTTGACTCCGGCTCCTGTCCCCTCCGAGGTGCGCGAACCATCTGTATACCAGATGGTTGATCCCTCTTCCATTTCAGGTAGCAATGATTGCCAGTCCTTGCGTTCTCTGATTACAACTTTGAAGGGGGTTTCAAAGTTATATTTTGTCGGCATAGCATCCGATAGTGTGGAGGTTAGAACCTCCAATTTTGGGTTTCTTAGGATTTTGAGGTGGCCTCTAAAATCTCCTGGTTTGTACTTGTTTTCCCTCTGTATGCGTAACACCCCTTTGATAGCTTCCTTTTTTATTTATAGATGTATCGGAGGGATGTTAAGGAACATTTCCATTGCCGCTGTGGGACAGGTTTTCATAGCTCCTGCGATACCAAGACAAGCTAGCCTATGGATTTTTTGTAGCGTAACCTGTGCTTTTCTTTGTAAAGTTTTAGTCCACCATATCGTTGATCCGTATGTGAGTATTGGAAGAATGATTGTTCTGTAGCACCAGTAAATCATTTTGGGCTTTAGTACCCATTTTCTGCCAAATAAGCTTTTACAGGCCCAAAATGCCTTAAGTGCTTTGGCATGAGTCCATTCAACATATATGGCGACACGACGTCGGATTAATGTGGCGATACGACGTCGTCGGTACATTCCAGCCGCATTGAAATCGGACGGATTTACGCTGACCACACACAAGCAAAACCGTCCTCATTTTCATACATCCAGATTTTCTGCATATTGCCAGATATGCAACGGATCAAGTGGCATGCCCGACGATGCGCGCGATCAAGCAATGATAATACTTTGTTGCTTATCTTGCACAAAGTACGCCAGCCAGACACGCCGCAGCGTCAGCATTAAGACGGAAATTAAAAGGCAGTCGCGCTGGCTTTTGAGTTAGTCGTTCACGGTCTCACGGTCGTTATTACACAGTCGTTATTCAACCGTCGTGCATATCTCAGTCGAGTTCCAGTTTTGATAGTTTAGTAATAAATATTATTTATTTCGAAATCCGTGTTTCAATCACCACCTCGTCCACCCTCCTAGGCCCAAATGTTTATTCCAGTTGAGTTTGCTATCTAGTATAACAACCAGATATTTTACCTCATCTGAAAGGGTATTATTGTACCATTTATTGAAGGAGGTATGATGTACACTTTCCTTCTATTTGTAAATGGTACTAGCTCAGTCTTACCTGGGTTGATGTTCAAGTTTTTAGACTGACACCAGTTCATTATCACTTCTAAGGCTGATTGTATCCTTTCTGATATAATTAAATCATGTTTGCCCCTAATGATAATGACGAGGTCATCGGCATATCCTATAGCCTCGTATCCTTGTTCTGTTAGACGATCTAGGAGTTCATCTACTACAACTGACCAAAGAAGTGGAGATAGTACCCCACCTTGGGGACAGCCTCTATAGGTCTGTGCAGTCAATGTGCTATCCCCTAGATCCATGGTTGTCATTCGGCTCCTTAGCATGGCATGTATCCATCTAGTTGTGGCCGTTTCCAAACCCTTTTTCCTAGCCACCGCTATTATGGCTTCATGGGGAGTATTGTCAAATGCTCCTTCTATATCTAGGAATGCACAAAGTGCAATTTCTTTATAGTCTATTGCCTTTTCGATTTGGCTTACCAGACCGTGAAGGGCTGACTCTGTTGATTTGCCCTTTTGGTAGGCATGTTGATTAGTATAAGGACGAACCTTGTTGGGTCCTGTTCTTACGTGTATATCCACTAACTACTCCATCGTTTTGACGAAGAAGGAGGTAAGGCTTATAGGACGATATGACTTAGGCTGATCCGTGGGACGTTTCCCTGCCTTCGGTACAAATACCACCCTCGCTCTCCTCCAAATTTTTGGGATGTATCCCCAAATAAAGCTGACTTTAAAGATCTTTATCATTATTGGTATTAAGATCTCTAACCCCTTCTGCAGTAATGAGGGGAATATTTTATCTACTCCGGCTGATTTGTAAGGCTTAAAGGTGTTGATCGCCCATCTGGTCTTTTCCGGAGTGAAGATTTTACCAGCAATGCTTTTGCTGTGCGGAGATTGACGATATTTGTTGGTTATTAGTTGATTTATTAAAATTGGTCGAAATCATACTTTTGAATGTGAGGGGGTATACATAAAGGGCAAGCGCAGTACAAGGAAAAATCGACTACAACTTCAGTAGAAAGTGAGAACACTGATTCTTAGTCAAGGCGCCATGGGCCATATTCCGATCTTGAATCATAAAAATTTCCTTATATTCTGTTTGATCCTCCTATTCGTCATTATATTATCAAATTAACAGAGATGATAAAAATATTTTTTTAATCATAACCTTCAATTGATGGGTGCCGGTCCGAGATTTCTCTGAGGACCTTTCTTTCAAAATCTTTAAGTAATTTTCGGATGCCCAAGTTAATGTCTACGTTTCGCTGCCATAGCTAAACACAGGTCGTGTAATTGTTTTATATGTTATTAGATTAGTTTTCCTATGTACGTTCTTGTTTTTAATTATCGATAATACCGAATAATACGTCTTCTTTGCCACCATTATTCTTCTTTCTATGTCGATGGGGTTGCTTTCATTCTTCGATAAGTTTTCCCTTATGTATACAAAGTTGTCCACGTTTTCTAGATTACAGTCTCCTACCGTAATATTTTGTCTGATTGGCGTCTTTTTTCCTAGTACTTTTGTTTTGTTTCGTTAATACAAAATTCAAGGCTTACAAATATTGTCTTAGCACACTCCAGAAATCTTGCAAGTATGTTTATGTCGTCGGCATATGCTACATGTTTTGTGGATTTCAAACATAGTCTTCCTTTGGAGTTAACGGAAAGTTTCCGAACAACATATTCAAGTGTCAAAATGAAAATCATTGGTGCGAGGCCGTCACCGTGATTAAGGCCGTTTTCCGTTCTAAAACTGGAAGTAAGATCATTTTTTTCTCTGACCTGTGCCAAAGACTCGGTCAATGCCATTATTGTAACCCATACCAGTTTTGGTGGGACCCTAAACTCCAACTTGATTTTATGCAGTACGCATCTGTGGATACTATCGTATGCCTGTTTGAAGTTAACAAATATCTGATGCACAGCGATGTTATATTACCAGTACATCTCCAGCACCTGTTAAATTATGAATATCTGATTCGTTTTCGATAGTCCAGCTCTGAATTTTCCTTGGTATTCACTCTTTATTTTGTCAGCACAGGGCTTAGTTCTCTTTTCCAGAATTTTTTTCAAGTTCTTATAATACGTTAGGTTAAGTTTATGAAGGGGTTGGACACCAATGAACGTAGGCTACCATAGTGCCGATTGTAAGCCTCCGTATTTGTACCATGTGAACCTATACATCATTTAGCCAGCCTCCTCTACCGGTGAAGCTAATGAGCTTCATCGGTTCCAGGGATCGCAGATCATTCAGCTCGGTGAAGAAGTACTCTCCGAGAATTTGTCTTCGAATTGTTCGGAGGCATGGCTAATGACAGAAGGAATGCTCTATAGTCTCATTCACCTCACTGCATACTCTGCAAGTATCCTCGGTTGTAAGGCGAAGTCTTCGAGCGTGCTTTCTAAGTAGACAGTGGCCCGTGACTACACCGACAAGTGTCCGTAGGGAGTATCTGTCGAGTCTCAATATTTTTATTGGCGTTCCTATATCAAAGCCACCCCACAGCATCTTCTTGGTGTAGCGCGAATCGCTTTGTAACAATTTGAGATTTTCCCTGCCTTCCACTTTTTTGGAGTAAATTGTTTTGTCTAATTGTCTGGCAGCGCCAGCTCCGTTCCTGGCCAGCCTATCGTTTCTAGTTATATCCCGATAACCAGAACGTCCACATCAAATATATTCCTCAATAGTTTTCGCAGCATAATTTGTCGCCTTTTTTATAAATTGGACTTATGATACTCGTGCGTCAATCTTCAGGAAGTGCTTCCTGACTCCATAAGTCCATGACTAAGATATGTAACATATGTGCTATTCAGGTGCCGCCAGAATTTAGAAGCTCAGCTTGAATTTGATCTGTGCCCGGCGCTATGTTGTTTGGGTGGGAGCCAATTTTGATTCCTTGAGAGTTGGAGAGCCCAAGGAGAATCCTTCGTCTACAATTATGTTATTTGTAACTGATATTATGTTTGCTGTTGCCGTTCTTGCGAATAATGGGCTCAGATGGAAAAGTTGTTCAAAGAATTGTGCCTTCCTCTTTATATCTTCAGTATTACTTATAATGTTGCCTTTTCTATCTATGCAGAGCTTCGTTTTCAGTTGTTATCCCTCTTTCATCTTTTTAACTAGGGAAAACGCGGCTCCCGTGTTTTGAAATTTAATAAGTTCGTCCATGTTTTTAATTTCGTTATTATTGTATTTCCGATTTTTCTGTCCGATGATTTTGTTGACAAATCGTCTAAGATCGTTACATTTATCATTTTTGGCTTATGTCGTTTGTTCCATTAACATTCTGAAAGTTTTATTTTTTCGCTCTTAGGCATCTTGGCATTCGTTGTCAAATTAATTGTTTCTCTTGCTCCGTAATTGTTGTTCTATCACCTCCTGAACGACGGATGTAATACTATCTTTGATGTTTTGCCACATTTCTTCTCTTGGCAAGCTAGTATTATAGTTTTATCGCGAAATGTCTATCCAAGACTGCTACATACTTCGCAATTACTTTCTCATTCTTGAGGTTTCTAATGACGAATTTAGGTTGTGTGTTTGAGTTTTCTCGGTTTGCTTTTCGACATCGGAATTTAGTAATTGTCAAATAGTGGTCAGTGTTGCAATTAGCTAATTAGTAAAAACCTTACTGCAAACGGAATCAGTGAGCCTGTGACCGTTGTCGCTACTAATATAATGCAGACTGTGCCTTCCAAATGGCTTCTTCCGGTTTGTACCGCCCACGAAAAAAGGAGCTAACTTCATGCAATAAAAATCAAATCGTATAAAATCCGACAGAAATAAATGTTATTCAGTTAAAGCAGTGTTTCAATCATGTAGTGAAAAAAACCACAACATTTCTGCACGAGGACTTTCAACATTGATTTCATCTCACATCACTTCTAAAGATTTTTTTTTTTTAATTTACTTAAAACCTTTTTATTCAGTTTTTGCAAAACATGTCAGGGGGCTTTTTACTAATTATCCCCTTTATCAATCTTCAATTACATTTATCAAGCATATTGTTGTTATTTTCAATCCCTGCTAAGTTATTTTTAATGTAAGATAGGATACTCGTAATGTTGGTAAATATAGTAATAAGATGCTATTTACAAAGAATTATTTTCGTTTAGTTCTATTGTCCTGTAGTTGTAAAGGATTGTCTCGACCGAAGAAATCTCTTTGTCGTAGATAGTTTCTTACATGAGTGAACAATCTTTTATCTTCAAAATGAGTTTTTGTGTTTTGTGAGTAATTTCTGTTGAGCTTATTATTATTGAGTTTCAAATTCTTTATTTCATCTCATTCTATTTGATTTCTGATTGGTTGCATATTACACTTCTTATGCTTTGTAGTCGAAGTATTATAGCGCTCGAATTTATTCACCGATTGGAATATGTACAAACCTATATATCAAGATAGACAAATTCTATATTTCTTCCGGTACTTAACCATGAGCATAGATAGGGATAAATCGAACAAAATATATCTGTAAAACGTACAAAAATTCTTAGCCACATGACGACTTGAGTACGATTTTACTATAAGAAAATCTTATTACGAATTCCAGAACATGAAAAGCTGCAACATTGCAACAAAATCCCATGCAAAATGTCATGATCACAAAATATAAAAAAAAGCTTAAAATTTTACCTACAGAGCACTAACAGTAAATTCTAAATCCCTTTCGAAATAGAAAATTTTGTGAGTAGCAACTTTTTTAAATCCCATCTTACGATCCTTCTGTATCCGACATATAGCAATCCCATCACGTTCTGGACAGGACACGCCATAAACCTTTGTCATATCGCGTCAGTTGCCAGGAAATTCGTCCCATTTCGGATTCATGGAACATTTGCATTTTTGATTAGAAGGAATCTCCCTACAAAGCCGAAAACTTTTATGACTTTTCGTAAACTGAAATAGTAACACTTGAATTTATGTATGCCTGTGTACTATGTTGGGTTAGCTGTCTAAAACATGTAGCTATCAAGGCGATCAGGGTGTGCTAAAACATGCTCAAAATCGATATGAAGTTGAGACGAAAATAAAGTTCCTGGTACATACTGGATACCATTCCAGGACACCACATCAAATATGCATTGACAGACAAAGAACTTTGTCCATTCAAGTTTTGTTGACCGCTTATCTAATTAATAATTCCAACAATACACAAATATTTATATATTAGAATGTAAAGTTTTACGAATACATTTGAATAATACAAACCCAGATTAATTAAATACAGCAATGTACATTTAACTACAAGCATGTTATTGAAAAGCACTGCCGTCAGGATAATCTTGGGAGAAGAAACAATGGCGCGCTATTGTAAAGCATACATGATATAGATGAATATTCTTGTGGGCTGCTTATTTAATTTGATGCCACTTAACAGCGTAATGTTATTAAAAAACGATGTCAAGTGACAAATTGACATTATTTTCGTGCGCTAGTGTCAACTAGTTGTGTAAGAATATTAGTTCCACTTGTTGCAGATGATTTTATTCTTGATTAAGATTAGCCAGCACCTCTTTTCTTAAGATTCATGCTACTAACGAATACCTTCCATAGTCTTCGGGCTATAAAAGTGAATGTTTTCTGAAGTGGTTGAAATAAGACTCCTTGGGAAGAAAATAAATTACGAAATTAAATTTATGTAGCAAGTTCTTACAATTTATAAGTGGGAGCGAAAGAAAGCAGCGTGTTAGGAAAACGGGTGGCACTTCCGAATACCCAACAATTTATTGAGGTCAAGTTAGAAAAAGATCAAGCGTTTAACTTCCTGGCAGTTAAATTTCCAGTAGAATAAACAATCGAACTTTTGTATGTTTAGAATTAACTTTCAGAAATTTTGAAGAATTAACATGTAAAGTGTAACTCAAATTGTTAGAGAAGAAATCATTTGAATTTATTTCAGGTCGAGAGGCCATTATCATGAGATAAATCAGGTTGATATCAATCAAAGTAATGAGTTTATAATCATTTTATATTCGTGTAATCTTTAGTATATATAAAAAATAATAATCGGTTATTTCATTGTAAATGGCGTTAAGTTAGTGTTTTTCTTTGTTTCGATAATAACTAAGAATAAGCTAGATTGTAGCCTAGTGGGTAGTATGTTGGTCTACATTGCGAGGATCGGAGTTCAAATCCCGGTCAACGTATAATTCCAATACACTGTTTGCGTGCCCATCTCAATCTGCGAAAATGAAAATTCGTGTATTGAGGATAGTGCAACACTTTTACAATAACGAATAAGAAATGTTGAGGAACCTGACCAAAACCTGATTTGACCTGTAGTTCCATTGAAGAAAAGCATAAAAATATGTTTTTGAGATTTTTTACTGTCTGCCAGCATATCCGGATTTAAATCAAAAAACGGCAGTAGCGATTTTAATGAAACTTCCACAGTTTGTTGGGTGTGCTTGGAGCCATAATCTACTTTTGGTATTATTTCAATATTTCAAGCTGTCTCGTTACGTTATTATGTATGTCGAGATACATCGGATTGTTGTTAGTTTTTATACTATAGATGAAATCTGAGAGTATTATAAGTTTGCTCTAAAGTTTGTAACGCCAAGAAATAAGGCTCGGAGAAAAAAATGAATGATACAGAAGTTAATATGATAATATAATATATATCTCAAAACCGGATGTCCGTCCGTTCGCTCTCTAGCTTGAGAACGCGTTGAGCTAGAAAGCTCAAATTTGGTACACGTAGTTTTTGACAAAAAAGTAAGATCAATTTCGTGAACGGGCCAAATCGCTCTACCCCTTCTACCCCCTCCCATACAAAATGACACAAATGCGCAATTTGACAATAAACGAATTTGCTCAAAAAGTATAAAAGCTATTGGTCTGAAATTTGGAACATATTACTTTTAAAATAATATCAATCTACTATATAAAAATTATGCGTGTTCTCCCCCTCCTTCTACCCCCTCCCATACAAACTGTTCTTGCCATGAATTAATCTAAGCCAATTTACTCAGTGCGTATAAAGTTTAGCGAGCTAAAATTATGCACTAAATATTAATTTAAAATTGTTAGTAAGGCTAAAAAAATTAGACGATAAGCTTCACCCCCTCTACCCCCTCTACCTCCTCCCATACAAAATTACACAATTTCGCAATTCGACTATAAATGAATTTGCTCGAAAAGTATAAAAGCTATTAGTCTGAATTTCGGGATATACCTTATTACTTTCATATTGATTTCAATATACAGTATAAAAATTATTTGCGTCCTCCCTCTCCTTCCAACCCCTCCCATACAAACTACACTTTTTCATGAAATGCTCTAAGCCGATTTTCTCAGAACATATAACATTTATCGAGCTCATATTTTGTAATAAGTACTTATTTAGCATTATCACTAAGGTCAGAAAAAATTATTTGATTACCTTTACTGCTTCAACCCCCTCCCATACAATATGACACAGTGTCACAACTTCACAAAAAATCGATTTTCTTGAAAAGTATGAATGTTACTGGTCTAAAATTTAAGAGATGTCAATTTTATAATATTCTTAGTTATTTCTGAAAAAAATCACTAAAAACCCTCCAGTCTTTCTACCACCCCCATACAAACTGCACATTTTCACTAAATCTAACACACTAATTTTCTAAGCTCCTATTCAATTTTTGGGGTAAGTATTTTGTATAAAACATTTTTATAGCTACTTTAGCATGATGGGGAAAAAATTAGTTCAATGCTACCACCCCTTATTTTGTATGGGGAGTGTTACCCATACAAAATTTCTTGGGATCACAAAAAATTCTATTTCATCTAGAGTATCGTAAGATTGCGCTTTACGCGCAATCGTAGCCGTGTTATGTTTTTTTATTTAATTTTTTTTTTTTTGAAAATTTGTCTTGTTGGTGGTTATAATAATTCGAGCAAGAATAACCAATATCCCTGGTCTGTCGAACAGCTTGCTGTCGGCTCCGTATCCTATCTATGGTATTTGGCGGATATAGTAGGGGGGATTAAATCATTCAGCTAGCTGTCGGTTCCGTATCCTATCACAGCATCGATATTCTTGTAATCCGGACTGGTCATGTCTTAGACAGATTTCAAGATATTGATGGTTACAAGGGGATTTATCTCTAAAGTGATTCTCAAGTGTATGTACTACCTTAATGGTGACCTTTATAAAGTACGATACTAGAGGAGTAAGCCTTGGAAATGAAAATTACCAAATCTGCGGTGAAACAGCATATTCCAAGGATGTATGGTTAGTTGGCAACTAACTGCTAATATGCGAACTCTGGACATCAGGCGCCCTCCAATTTGGCTTCCCCTGGTAATGCAGAGCTCTGCCAGGGGTGACTCTACTTTCTTGCACTACTTGTGGGAATCAAATGGTTAATCCAAGTGTAACCAAAAGGGCAAAACAGTGGCTGATGTCTTAAACGAAAAGGGAAACAAAACAACAAACACTCCACAAAAAGAACGTGAAGTGACTGCAAGGGCCAATCCTCCGGTTGTGGAAAGGTACAAGAGATTGCCACTCAACGCGGATAGAAAAACCCCTAGTAAGCTAGGGTGTAGCCTAGTGGGTAGTGTGTTGGTCCACAATGCAAAGGTCGTGAGTTCAAATCCCGGTTGACGCATAATTCTAGCACATTACGTGCTTGGGTATACCTTAGTTACCTCAATCTCCAAAAATTAAAATTTCTAGATAGAGGGTTGTGTGAAGTGCTAACAACCCTTCCACAATAATTAATGAAACATGTTGAGGAGCCTGAAAATAAGGAGGCCAAGGTCCGATTTGGGCTGTAGTGCCATTGCAAATTAAAAGTGTCTAGTGGATGAGCAACTTTTATCAGCAGAGCTGAAATAGTTAACGGTTAAAGAAAAGAAAAAGAGGCTTACCGGGACTGCCAAGAAACGGTGCTCGTACTATCGGAACCAAGGTAAAGCCGGAAGCGAAGCGTATGATCTTGCTTGCCAGTCAATAGAAACAACGTTATCGACAGCACAAAATAAGGCAATGAGATGAGGCAGAACCTCATCTACACCTCCGCCATATGTAGGAAGTGATAACAAAAGGCTTAAGACCTTACGTAAAAGCGTCGTGCATACCCCTGCAGCAGAGGTTCAGCCCTCCACATCGGGTACTAGCTACAGAGACGCGGTAAAAGGGATCAGGATCAGTATTATACATACCGAACATCCTCACAAGATCCTTACATCGAAGCAATTAGCTGCAACACAAAAATTGATCTTGAAAGAGATACCCAAAGCAGCAAAAGAGGAGATAAATTCACAATTTGGTGGACTCAGCCTTAAGCCAAGATGTATGCTGATCGTTTGCCTTGAAGAGCGAACCGCAACATGGCTGTAAAGAACAGCAGGGAGCATCAAACCGGACGAGTCCTCGAATATCAGGGCAGTCCTGGAGCAGAATATTCCGCGGTTAGAAATAATCACGGGATATTTATTTCAAGAGACAGACTTCTCAGAGGAAATAACTACCCTCATTGATGCCCAAAATGCTGGTTTGTGTGCCTCAAATTAGAAAGTGCATAGCAGGAGAGTAGAGGTCACAAACACCATTATAACCTTCTTCATCGACGGCCAATCGATGAAGAGGCTTAAACTAAAGGGGCACAGGGTCTAAATTTTCAAGCGTGACTCTCCGCCCAAAGGTCAAAGAGCTCAAAAGTGCCAAACGACAGCTCAATAAAGATGGTCTTAACTCTAAATAAACTTAGAAATATTCAAGCAAAACTCCATCGTGCAGCAGCGGCCATGGACACAATAACATGGAGATTCGCAAAATCGGAATGCCATATAGCCCTAATACGGGAACCGAGAGCCGCGAAGGGAAAAATTATTGATATCACCAGAAATTAATTACCTAAATATGCCTATTTTCATCCGAACAGGTTTAGTAATGGTACTGGTGAAAATACCAAAGGAAGCAGGAAGTCAAGAGGTGATAATTACCTCGGCCTACTTTCCTGGTGAGGAGCTAGATCCCTCACCTCATGGCGTCATGGAGCTTTTAAAATACTGCAGAATCCACTAAATTCCAGTCATTCTGGGCTGTGACGCTAACGCGCATCACACTATCTGGAGAAGAAGTGATATCAACAAAAGAGGTGAGTCACTTTAGGAGTACCTTTCTGCTAACAACCTAGATAAAATTAAAAATTAAAGGTAACACACCGACCTTCGTACAGTCAGCCCTTGAGTACGATTTATCGAAGAGGAATCAATAAGCAACCCAGACTGCATTGATAAAACCACGAACAAACTCGTAAACAATATTATTAAGGCTTACGAACAAAGTTGTCTTGTTCCACACAAAAAAGAGCTAAACAAACACCTTGGTGGAACGAGGAACTAGCAGCAAAACGCAAATATGCTAGGAAATTGTTCAATAGAGCAAAAATCTTTGGAAACTGGGACGAATACAGAGAGTCCCTTACTAAATATAACAAACTTCTAAAAAAGTTAAAAAAAGACTCTTGGAGAAGATTTTGTGAAGAGATAAAAGGTATTATCAAAACACACCCCGATAGATATCGGGCTATTAGAAAGACTGGATGGGCCCTCAACTAAAAGCAACACGGAAACTCTTAAAGTGTTCTTGACAACACATTTCCCAGGATGCAAGATAATTAAAAACAATGAAGAGGAAAGGACGTATCGTCGAACTCAGTTCAGCAAAAGAATTGTTGGTAAAATCTTCACTCCGGAAAATATCAACTGGAGTAAATAAATTATTAACCGCATTACTGCAGCGGGGGTTAGAGATCCTAATACCAATAATGATAAGGACCTTTAAAGCCTGGAGGAAAACGAGGGTGGTATTTGTGGCAGGGAATCGGCCCATTGATCAGCCTAATTCATATTGCCCTATAAGCCTTACCTCCTTCTTTGACAAAACGATGGAGAAATTAGTGGACATTCACATAATAACAGGGCCTAACAAGGTCTGTCTTAAAAATAATCAACATGCCTACCAAAAAGTCAAATCAACAGAGTCAGCCCTTCATGGTTTGGTAAGACAAATCGAAAAGGCAAAAGACTATAAAGAAATTGCCCTTTGGGCGTTTCTAGATATAGAAGGAGCATTGGACAATGCTCCCCATGAAGCCACAATAGCGGCAGCTAGGAAAAAGGGTTCGGAAACGGCCACGATAAAATGGATATACGACATGCTAAAGAGGCAAATGAAAACCTCGTATTTAAGTGATAGTACGTTGACTGCATATAGGCCTATGATCCTTAAAAAGCTCAATATCCACAAATCTGCTGGTCCTGACGGTATTCCCCTCATTATCCTAAAAATGTGCTTTTCTTCTTTTGTCGGTGCTATCTAAAACTGTGAGAAATTGCGAATGTTCAGCCAATTCTCAAGAAAGGAAGCAAACTGAACCCCGCTTACCAACGCCCGATGGTCATTACTTCAGTGCTCTCGAAAGTAATGGAAACTGCTGTCAGCTTATCTACAATCGTCAATATGGTTTCCGTTACGGAAGGTTGACGAGAGATCTCTTGGTCCATCTAACGGAATGTTGAAACTTCTGTTTGCACAAATACGGCGAAGGTCACGTTCTCGAGCTTAACATTGCAAAGGCATTTTACAGGGTTTGGCATCAATGTCTTATTGTTAAGCTCGCGGTCATTGACTTTAAGGTTTCTCTCATTCAGTGGATTGAGAGTTCTTGTCCAGTTACACTATACAAGTGTTATTAGATGGCTTTACTTCACCCTTCTTCCCAGTCAATTCCGGTGTCCCTCAGGGCTCAGTCTTATCATCCACTCTATTTTTAGTATTTATTAACAATATTGTATGTTCTTATTCTCAATCCAATCCACACCTTTGCAGATGACAGTACTTTAGATAATATCTATGAATTCGACTCCACTGTGGAATCAAATGTTCATTTTATTACTTTCAATCGCAGGGAGTTCTTCCGCTCGCTAAACTCAGATCTTAATTTAATCCTGAAATGGGGCAGGAAAAAAAGACTAGATTCCAATGCGGCTAAAACTCAGGCCTGTTATTTTTCCCTTAAGCCTGGAGTTCCGGCGTCGTCTTCTAATATAGTCTTTAATGGCGTGGAAATGAGCTCTTCCGCTTCCGCATGAAGCCTTTACGGCTTCTATTGACTCTATCGAGCATTGAAGAAATGTTGTAATACTCAGCATTTACTATCGCAACTTCCATAATAAATGCATTTTGGAACTAATCGCACTTATTACTTCACTTTACTCCTTTCCACGACATACTCATCAAGCTGAACATACGAACGAGTACATTAAACCTTTATCTTCCAGACCAGCGAAATTTATGTATATGCTCATTTATTTCCCGAACATTCAGACTTTGGAACACTTTGCCGGCTAACGTTTTCCCATATGGGTACAACCACCAGTACTTGAAAAATAATGTTCTCCGTCATTTCTGTCTCTCCCCAACCAAATTTCCATAATATATCCAAACTTTATCCACTTCCTTTACTAACTTAGCTGTGCAACGCATTAAAGGGTGAACTCCTAAGTTACACTCGGAGTCTTAAAAAAAATCATGGATAGAATTATCGTCGTCAGAAACTTCAAAATTCTGCAGTGCTACGCACCAACTATATTAATGCCTTAACTCATGGTGAGGAGAAGTCTTATGGCCAATTGCACGCAACCTTCCAGCATGTTCCAATTAACGCCCAGTTTGGCTCTGACGATATGGGACTAGAACACGTCATAACAAAGCATGATGACTCTTGGGTCGTCACGTCACGACCTTGGCTAAAGAGACCCGAAAACGGCGATTGATTTGTGAACCTTTGTAGTACTCGGCAAATCGATCTTTGGGTCATAAATCACCGATAGAGAAGATGTCTCCGCGATTTGCGAGCGAGGTGCGGAACTGGAACTGTCGTGCGGAGCGATCACCACTTGATGGTTGTTTACTTGAGATTGTACATAGCAGCGGTCTGACAGCCACAAATTCTTCAAACAAAGCGCAAGGTTAATTCGGATAAGCTGCCAACAAAAAACTCTTGTATACCACCATTCTACGCAAAAAGTCATCCACACGCCAAGTGGGAGGAAACAAGAAACACATTTCTAACATGTGTTGAATAATTTTCGGGAAGAGAAACCCTGAATATCGCAAGACACATGGGGCAAGTTTGGCAGAAAATGAGTTATGGACGAACTTGAGAGTTAAATGTTCACTCGTTATATTATGTATGCAATAAGGCAGGACTTGAAAACAAATGTGGGTAAAACCAAGTACATTAACTTGGATTCGAACACAAGTACACCGATTGTTCTTAACGGATAAGATATGGAAAAGTTCCAAGACTTTTGTTACCTCGCAATCATTGTCAGCATGGACGGCGGAGCCGAGAAGGATGTTGAAGCTCGTATAAATAAATCTCGTCAGGTCTTCGGAATCTTTCACCGTTTGTGGAGGCTAAAAGATATCACCCTTCGCCTGCAAGAGTTTGTCACATGTGTCAAATCCTTTTTTTTACAAGGTTGTACTTCACGAAAATTGCCCCGTAGGCATACCAAAAAAGTACTGGCCTTCGTAAACCAATGCCTGCGATGCATTTTCAGGGTTTTCTGGCAAGATGTGGTCTAAAAAACCAACTTTGGAGTATAATTGGTCAGACTAAAATAGGCACTGAGATTCGGTTTGTTGACCAAGCAGCACTTGGGAGTGAGCAATAGAGCTGGAGGTCAAAAAGGGATTAAAAGTTCTTAGTTACAACGTAAGGTTGATGCTCAGGATCGCACCTTGTGGTAGTGAACTGCTTTTGTCCTATGCCCCTAAAATGGTTCTTAACAGGAAACTGATTGATAATTGATAGCACGGGGAAAATAGGGGTGAACGGATTCAAATTCAAATTTTTCACGATAATTGTATTTACACTAAAATAATAAATTATTCCACTATAATTCTTAGGGTCACCCGCGAATAGAGTGGTGTTTGAAATTAGTAATTTAGGACATATTTGTTGAAAAGTAAGAACAAGAAAGGGCTAAGTATGTTTCCCTGCATTAAGCCAGAACTTGTTGAGAATGAGAATGATGAGTTGTTGTACTATAGTAGGCGTGACAATCCTTATCAGAGATATTTCTTCTCCGAATTGAGAATGAGAAGAATGTATGAAATTTATAAAAGTGAGACTGACGACAATGATTCTTGTCATATTTTTCAAACAACATTTAACAACAAATTTAACTCACACTTCTATCCTCCAACATCTGATTCTGAACAACAAATAGGACATATTTCAAAACAAAATAAAAAGTTCGTTTGATAACGAAAAGAAACGAAAACTGGAACTTGGTAAAGAATTACAATAAAAAAAATTTGAAATTATCAGAGATGCAAGGAACAGAAATGTTAAAATATTTCAAAAATGAATCATTGCATTCGATTCGATTAAAACACTTGCCACTCCTCTACTAACAATGGGAATCTGCTATTGTAAAAGGTAATAGTGGACTAGCTTTGGGATAAACAATTTAGAAAACAATTGTCCTTTAATGCATATGTGGCATGAATTTAGTTGCATCCAGATGACCAGCATACCAAAAAAAAGGAATTATATATTCCGATCAATGTCAAAATCGAAATATCAATATGGCTTTAGCTTCCCACAAAATAAATGGTGTCCCATTAAGACCGCTTATTTTAAATTATTTTGAATTTAGCCCCATTTTTGTGCAGCGTTTATCATATATTCTCACTTTATGTATAACCTTTCTTTAAAAAAAATTAAAAACATCAGAACTTTTTAAATAATTATTGGGTTTTATTCTAATTTCAAAATAGGCGGTTTCAATGCGACAGGGTGTGCCATTAAATTTCAAAATGTGCGGTTTTGATCGGACACTCGTTAGTTCTCGATGATCGTTTTACAGTAGATATTCTTGATCATAAATTTTTACTCGTTTTTACTATGTTATCTCACAATAGAAGTAATATCCATCTCATAATCAATAGGGTGAGTACAATGGGCCCAACTAGATGGCCCCAGTGCAATGTGTTCTTCGAAACCATCGTCCCATAATAACTAAACCTAAATCTACCATTTCATCACGATTTTGAACTAATTGAAAACAATAAACTGTATTACAAATCTATTTTTGTTGCTGATTATTGGTTTGAGGTTAAAAGCTGCTTCAAAACGAGTTTCTTTCAACGTAATTAAAATGACGAAGGAAGACTTCATATCTATCACACCCATGGAAAAATCAACTACGCATAGAAAAAGTTTTCTAGATGGTCAAAAAGTGGAATGGTTAAAAATGCAATGGTTGCATTACAGAAAGAGTTGTGCCGACAGACAACTTTTCTGCACTTAATATTTCAAAGAAGAGCATAAATCAACGAAACTTTGAGCAAAAGAAGTTAATAACACAACAGAACTACGTGCGATACTCTAAATGAAACATAATTTTTTTTTAATTTTTCAGGGAAGGTGGTAGAGGGGGTGGCAACATTTAACTAATTTTTTCACATCACATTAGAGTTGCTATCAAAATATTTTATACACAATTTTGGATTTATAAATTTAATAGGTACTGAGAAAATTAGTGTATTGAATTTAGTGAAATTGTGAATTGTGCACCATCTCCCATATAGGTGGTAGAAGGAGGGGCGAGTTCTTAATGACTTTTTCAGAAATAACTATAAACAATATGCTTTTGACATGTTTGAAATTGCATATCAGTAGCATTCATACTTTTCAGCAAAACCGACTTTTTGTAAAGTTTGCCAGATTGAATGGGAGGGGGTAGAAGGAGTGAAGCTAATCGTCTGATTTTTTTCTCTTACTAATAATTCTAAATAAATATATAGTGTGGGATTTCAGCTCGATAAATTTTACATGTACAAAGTAAATTTGTTTAGAGTATTTTATGAAAAAGTGCAGTTTGTATAGGAGGTGGTAGAAGAAAGGGGAAGACTTGAATAATTTTTATACAGTAGATTAAGTTCATCATAAAAGTAATATATTCAAAATTTCAGATCAATAGCTTTTATGCTTTTCGAACAAATCCGTTTATTGTCGAATTGTATGGGAGGGGTTAGAAGGAGTAAAGCTAATAGTCTAATTTTTTTTTGTTTTACTAATAATTGTAAATAAATTTTTCGTGCACAATTCCAAATCGATAAATTGTATACGCACTGAGTAAATTGGTTTAGAGCATTTTATGAAAAAGTGCAGTTTGTATGGGAGGTGGTGGAAGGAGAGGGAGGACACAAATAATTCTTATACAGTAGAAAGGAATCATCATAAAACTATTATGTTGTAATTTTAGATCAATAGCATTTACACTTTTCGAGAAAAGCCGATTATTGACAAATTGCGTATATATAAGAATTATTTGTGCCCTCCCCATCCTTCCACCCCCTCCCATACAAACTGCACTTTTTCATGAAATGCTCTAAACCAATTTACTCAGTGCGTATACAATTTATCGATTTGAAATTGTTCACTGAACATTTATTTAAAATTATTAGTAAGATTGAAAAAAATAGACGATTAGCTTTACCCCTACTATCCCCTCCCATACAAAATGATACAATTTCGCAATTTGACATTAAACGAATTTGCTCAAAAAGTATAAAAGCTATTGATCTGAAATTTTGAAAATATTACTTCTATAATAAATCCAATCTATTGTTTAAAAATTATTTGAGTCCTCCCTTTCTTTCCACCACCTCCTATACAAACTGCACTTTTTTATGTAATACTAAAAACCGATTTACTCAGTACGTATGAAATTTATCGAGCTGAAATTATGCACTAAATATTTATTTAGAATTATTAGTCAGACCAAAAAAAAAATTATGTTATTAGCTTCACTCCTTCTAACCCCTCCCATACAATTTGACACAATTCAACAACTTTACAAAAAGTCGATTTTCGTGAAAAGTATGAATGCTACTGTTTTGCAATTTAAAATATGTCAATTAAATGATGTTCACAGTTATTTCTAAAAAAAGTCATGAATAACTTCGTACTCCTTCTACCACCTCCCATACAAACTGCACAGTTTCACTAAATCCAATACACTAATTTTCTCAGTACCTATTAAATTTTTGAATAATAAATTTTGTATAAAACATTATGATAGCAACCTTAGCGTGATGTAAAAAAAAATTTCAATGTCGTCACCCCCTCTTCCACTTCCCCTGCAAAATTTCTTGAAATAAAAAATTTCTCTTCCATCTAGATTATCGCACGATTGGGATATACGCTCAATCGTAGTCCTGTTATGTTTTCAATTAAATCTTTTTCAAATTTTTTTTTGTTTGTGTTTTTCGAATAAAATAATTTGTTTTTTCAACTTGTTCATGTTTCTTTCTATGATGGTCCAGTCAGACCTATAGTGTACACTACATGCAAAACGAAAGATTGCGAAAGATTGTAATGTACGATACAATAGTACGTACTTAGTTTACCAATTGCCAGAGCAAATTTTGCTTGGTATATTTGTACCATTGAAAATCATGTATACATTTTCACAAAGTAACTTGTCGCTCTGAATAACCATAACCTCTTGTTGTTGTAAAAAACAAGTAATTGAAACGCGTCGAAAATACATAAAGCTCTCGAATTTCAAAGATGTCAAAAGATACGATCGGTATTTATCGAATTTATCAATTTCCATTGTCACTGGAAAATTCGCTGAAAATCTACAATACAATGGGTGATCCCTTTGAGTTTTCATGCACAACAACAAACAGAATAGCTGGCATATCGCAAAGTTCATTTTGTGGAACATGTTTCGGTTTATTACAAAACACCATCTTTTCTCGATTGATGGAATCCGCAGAAGAAGGAATTTTACTGACATCAAAATCAACCGAAAATTTACACCCTAAAAGCCATGATGCCTGTCAACGCTCATTCGACAGTACAAGGTATCAATAAGAATTCTCTCTTCTTCACGCAGCATATTGTCACGATGTATGTATCAAACAATTTCTTTTCGGTAGAAAAAAGGCCTTTGTAGGTGCCTTGCTCAAAAGTTTTACTCCTTTGTGTTTGTTTTTTTTCTTGGATGAGTAGAACTTGAAAAGTCTAAAAACGTTTCGCTACGGCACAAGTGCAATTTGAAAATTCTGTTTGCAATTGAACGATATTGCGTTTAAGTCCCTTTGCGATTCGATGTACTGTCTCTGTGAAGAAAGCGGACGAATTTTTCCTTATCGATTTTCGAAAACAATTACCTTTATACAAGTGTTGCTAGTGGGGATTGCTTTTGTAAACAATGTTCAAACCAGTACTTAGCAATCAGTTCAAACTCTTTTTTAGGCAGAAGCTATTTGGGAGTACAGATTGAAATGAAGTCAGTTATGATCAGATTAGGTTAGATTAGATTAAACTGTTGATAGATTGAAGAATACAACAGATAAAGGCAATGGATTGATCTCAATTCTATTAAAATAAATAATAAAAGCAATTTATTAAAGTGAATACGATTAGGAAACACGATGAAATTATAGATATATGTACACAAGGTGCAATTAACTTACCTCCTCTTGTGATAATGGCTAAATCTATATTCCAATAAAATTCCGTTGTTGCGCAAAATTACAGTTGTCCTACTGGTTCAGATTCATAGTACTGCATCGCGGCAACTTTGTGTCATTAAATCCTTACCGAGGAGATTCCTCATAATTCACTTCCTGTGTCTGTTCACTACTTCCGCTGCCAACCTATTTCGAGCAAACATAAAAAAATCGGAAAGGACATAAGAACACTTGCTGTACTAGTCCACTGCTCTCAACTATGTGGTACATGAGATCTACTTGCATCGTATATTTTAAGTAAAAAAAAAAAACACAACTTCTACATCGTACCTTGGGTTACTTCCGTTGGGAGCTTTTAAACTTTTTTTCTTATGTTGTTTTATTCCATTCTCTGTCTTTTATATATCCATTTCAGTATTTCTGTAATACATTCATCCCTTTGCCTTTTACTTTTCGCTCCTTAAATGTTTTTTTGGTCCTGATGACCTACATTTTCACATTTTCAATTCTGTGATGAACTTGTCCTGTTAATTTTTGAATGCTGGAAGTCGAAAAAGAAACACGAAAAATGACGACAAAGCGAAGCAGGACCGATTTTTCGTTAAATGATTCTTTTGATATTTTTGCGATGATTTTGAAAAATTGGACAAGAAAAATTTTTGATGTCCTTCATTATACTTTAATGACAATGATAAATTTCTGTAGAGTTCATTGTGAGTATACTCACGTAATGAAGTAAAAGTTTCAATGATGTCGAAATCCATTAAGTAATTGGTTGTAGATTTTGGAATTAGATTCATTTAGGGGAAAACATATTAAGATGATGACTATGTGAACTTTATCTTCTGAATTGAGATTACAAAAGAAATATAATAGCAGTACCATAGGAAATATAAATTTTCGGTGCTTTAAGAAATATTATATACGCGTCTGTGGAAGGGCGAGAACATTGAAGTAATTTTTTGACATCATGCTAGAGTTTCTAGCAAAATGTATTACACACAATCTAAGCATTAAAAATATGATAGGTACTGAGAAAATGTTTGTTTAATACACTAAAGGAAATTGTGCAGTTTGTACGGGAGGTGCTAGAAGGAGGTGCATTTACTATTTTTTCAGCATGTAAGCATCATGCAATTGTCATGTTTCGAGTTGGAGATCATTAGAATTCTTACTTTTTAAGAAAATCGAATAATTGTAAAGTTTTGTCATATTACATAGAAGGGACTAGAATGAGGGTATTAATATTTAGTACCTGAGAAAATTGCGTTATTTTGCTGTGTGAAATACAGCGGAATTGCATTATTTAAATCGCATGTCATAGCGATTGTTGGCTTTGGATGGCCTTGGGCTTTAGTCGTTCAACAAAAGCGTCAGAAAACAAGCTGCCATGTGCACGTAAAGTGTCTTTACATTGATGGGCGAAAATAATGCACACTTTTGTCAAAAATTTTTTAAATAATGTTTGATATTCGGTCTGATTTGAATTTAGTATTTCTGGACTCAATAAAAGGCACAATTTAAGGGAAGCAATGCTTAGCTGGGGTGTAGCCTAGTGGGTAGCATTTTGGTCTACAATGCGAAGGTCGCGAGTTCAAATCCCGGTCGAAGCATAATTCTAGCACACTACCTGCTTGGGTATACCTTAGTTACCACAATCTACGTAAATTAAAATTTGTAGATAGAGGGTTGTGTGAAGGGCTAACAACCCTTCCACAATAATTAATGAAAAATGTTAAGGAACCTGAAACTCAGGAGGCCAAGTTCCAATTTTGGCTGTAGTGCCATTGTAGAATAGAATGCGTGGCGATCGGAAAAAAAAGCCAAATTAGCAATCATCTCTCTACCGATGTCAACCAACGAACGCCCGACCTGAGACAAAACAACCGCGATGCTCAAATACAGATTAAAAAGGCTGCAAGACGCGACAAGAGAAGATCTGACCAACAAGGCTGAATCTGCGGCTTACCTTGGGGATATAGGATCACTGTTAGAAACTATGAAACAGTTGATGAACGAGAATTTCACCGCCAACCACCTGGTGAGAGATGTCAACGGAACTCTCCTTAATATGATTGAACACCAGTTGCGGCGATGGAAGGAATATTTCTTTCATACAAACATTTTATTAGAGGGACATATTCCAGGAAAGGAACAACTACTAAACATCCATCCACAACAATCCTCTATTAGGGATGATTTCTCAGATAAGGAAGAGATAGTTTCCGCCATTCGGTCAATGGCGGGAAGGAAAGCTCTAGGTATAGACGGACTATCAACCGAACTCCTCAAAACGGACCCGGAAATAACAGCCGATCTACTCCTCCTACTTTTTACTGAGGTGTGGAATGAAGGAAAATATCCGACTAAATGGCAGGAGGGCGTCATTGTGAAAGTTCTGAAGAAGGGCTTTTGTAATGTAGTGGGCAGCGCGCTTGCTGCAATGTCAATAGGTCGTGGGATCGATTCCCACTCCAGGGAGTAGATTTTTTTAAGCTCGTATTTTTTATTTGGTACTGACAATGGAAATTATTCCAAATAAAATGGGAAAAACGATGTAAAAGTGAAACAGTTCCATCCGTATACTCAGTAGATGGTTTCTATCATTCAGTCCCCCATGACATCTGTAAATATTTGTCAGTAGCAGCCAGTACAACTGAAAAAATTTACCTGCTTCACCACTCGTTACGGTCGTTCTCACCCCCTCCCCCCACCCCCATAGTTCCCAATCCTATTCCATCCCTCCATAACTGTGTTTGTGCATTGCACATGAAGGCCGAAATTGCCTGTAACACAGGCCATTCTGCAAAAAAAAGGGGCGACATTCGGGATTGTGGCAATTGGCGTGGTATATGTCTACTTACTGCCGTATCGAACATCATGGCTAAGGTAATTCTCAGTAGGATTAGTGATGTTGTGGAGAGCACGCTCGAAGCTTATCAAGCTGGATTCCCTACAGGGTCGTCTTGTATCGACCACACAAATACCCTACTGATAATATTGGAGCAGTCAGCCGAAATGGGTTCGCCACTACATTTCATGTTTGTGGACTTCAGTTTTTGACAATGTTAAGCGGGATTACATATGGAATTCTTTGCGTAGGAGAGGTATTCCAGATAAGGTCATAGCTATGATTAAACAATACTACGAAGATGCAAGGTGTCGCGTCTTGCATAGAGGAGAGCTAAGAGGTGTCAGAGAAGGCTGCATATTATCACCAGCCCTGTTTTTGGTGGTAATAAATGACATCTTGAAAGCTGTACTGGAAGGTGGGGAAGGTAAAGGTCTTCAATGGAGACTATTTAACATCTTAATTCACCTTGATTAGGCTGATGACGTGTGTTTGCTTGCATATATCCGTTCGGACTTAGAGTGAAATGTTCACTCATAGTATTCTAAATGCAAAGAAGCTGGACTGAAAATAAATGTGCGTAAAACCAAGTATATGCACATGGGTTCGAACTCAAGCACACCGATTGTTTTTAACGGACACGATGTTGAAGAGGTGCAAGTGTTCTGCTATGTCGGAAGCATTGTCACCATGGGCGGCGCAGCCGAAAAGGATATTGAGGCTCGTCCAAATAAACCTCGTCAGGGTTTCGGTATCCTTTCTCCTTTCTATAGGTTAGGAGAGATCTCCCTTCGCACGAAGCTGCGAGTTTTTGACGCATGCGTCAAATCCGTGTTGTTATATGTTTGTACTAAGTGTAAAGTGACCGTTCGACTTACTAAGAAACTACAGACTTTCGTGAACTAATGCCTCCGACGCATTTTAGGAATATTCTGGCCAGAAGTGATCTCCAACGACGAACTTTGGAGTATAACTGGCCAGACTAAAATAGGTATTGAAATTCAAAGACGGAAGTGGCAGTAGATCGGTCATACTTTGAGGAAACCAGAGAGAAACATCGCCAAACAGGCTCTGGATTATTATCCTCAAGAAAAGCGTCGGGTTAGTAGACCATGTAACACATGGAAGCGAGCATTTAAATAGGACGCCAGAAGAATAAACAAGTCCTGGCAACAGATTAAGGTCGATGATCAGGATCGCTCCTTGTGGAAGAGAGTTGTTTCTGTCCTATGCCCCTATAGGTGGTCTTTGATTTGTCCATCCCCTTCATTCCGCGAAATTTTTGGCCTCGCCTCGAAGCTTTCGAAGTTTTATGTGAGCTTTGACTTCTGGATCCGCAAAAATGGTATACAATTCCTGATTGTATCGAATTCGCCATTCGCCTTGGTCCATCACCGTTCCGGAGATTTGTCGCAAAACCTTTCTCTCGAAGGCATGAAACATTTTTTCTTATGCATGTGTCAAGGACCACATTTCAGTGCCGTAGCAGAGTACAGCCCTTATCAGAGTTTTATAGATCAGCAACTTCGTTTTTCTATGCACGACCTTACATTTTATTGTTGGAAGAAGTGTCGTGTTTGCTACCGTTATGTGTCTTTCGAAATCATTGATTTGATTGCCGTATTCGGAAAGATTAGCTCCTAAATATGTTTATAAAGTTGTCCACGTTTTCTAGTTTACAGTCTGCATCATTAAATTTTGTCTGGTTGGCATGTTTCATAAAAAATTTCGTTTTATTTTCATTTATGCGTAGACCTACTTCTCGTGCTGCCATATGCAGATTAAAAAAGACTTTCTGGGCGTCCTGTTGTCATCACGCAATCATGTTTATGTCGTATGCGTAAGGTACTACCTGCGGTTGAATTAAATTGTAGTGTCCATTTGATGTCAGCCGGAAAATTTCTTACCACATATTCCAAAAGCAGATTAAAATTGTAGGTGCATGGCAATATCCTTGCTTCAGTCCGGGGATATTTGAAAGCTTATTGGCAGGTCATTCTTTACCCTTCCTTGGCATGTCACCTTGTCAGTCGGACGAGCTTGGCTGGTGTTCCAAATTTCAGCATTATGTACTGTACAGTTCTATCAATACAAGCGTATGCTTGCTGAAAGTTTTAGAATAAGTGGTGCTCGTCAATATTACATTCTCAGCATTAGTTGTTTCACTGATAATATTTCAACTGAAGTTGCTCGTCCAACTCTTAATCCACTATGGTATTTTCCAATTCTGTTTTCGGCATAGATTATAATCAGAGACTCTACGATCTTTTTAAGGTCTGCACACTAATTAAATCCATCTATAGTTTTCGTAGCAGAGTTGGTCGCCCTTTTTGAATCGTATATCGGACATAAACGGGTGGGGCTAGGGTGTAGCCTAGTGGGTAGCGTGTTGGTCTTATAATGCGAAGGTCGTGAGTTCAAATCCCGGTCGACGCAATATATAATTCCAGTACATTGCCTGCTTGGATATATCTTGGTCACCTCGATCTACGAAAATTAGAAAAAATAAACTGCCAACAAGTCGGGCGAAACTTTATTATTCTTGGGACAAGTTGCAGATGAGTGGAAAGCCAATATGCAGGTTAAAGTGTTTAGGGAAAGCTAAGTGCAAAGGGGTTTCTTGGGCAGGGCTGTTGTCAATTTAACAATATTTCATTGGTTTCTGCAAGTTTGGGTTTTTATGAGGGGAGGAGGAGGGGTAATAGCAAAGGTGGGTGGATGTTAACAGCTTTTTAATAATTGCTTGAATCACGTCCAATATTCTCTGTATAGAATGTGTTTCATAGACGAAATTGCATAAAATTTTCATAAGATTCGGTGTATTTTACTTTCACGAAACCGAAAATTTGTATGGGAGGGGGTAGAGAAGGTAGGGGAATCGTAAAATTTGATATGCAGTTTTATTTCGCTTCTCTTGTAAGGTGCTTGTATAAAATTTCAAGTTCGTAGCTTTTAGTTTGTTAGTTATTAGTTGATTTAATGAAATTGGTCGAAATCATAGTTTTGTATGGGAGGGGGTAGAACCGTAAGCGCAATTTCAAAACTTTTAAAGCAACTTCATTTAAATTACTTTTATAAGTTTTCGTGCAAAATTTGAAATTGATAGCTTTTAAGAGATAGCTGATAACTGATTTCTTAAAAATGTTTGAAAAAATAATTTTGTATGGGAGGGGGTAGAGGAGGAAGGGGAATCGTAAAATTTGTGATGGAATTTTCTTTCTTTTCTGTTGTAAGGTGCTCGTACAAAATTTCAAGTTCGTAGCTTTTAATTTGTTGGTTATTAGTTGATTTAATGAAATTGGTCGAAATCATGCTTTTGTGTGGGAGGGGGTAGAAGGGCAAGCATGATTTCAAAACTTTTGACGTAATTTTATTTTAACTGTTTTTCTAAGTTTTTGTGCAAAATTTCAAATTGATAGCTTTTGATAGTTAGGTGATAATTGATTTCTTAAAAATGGTCGAAAAAACAATTTTGTATGGGAGGGAGTAGAAGTTTTAAAAATATTCAACCAGCTAATATTTCAAACTTTTAGAATTTTTTTTTAAATGCATTTCCCAAATTTTCAAGTTTCTACCTTCAAATTTCATTCAAAAATTTTCAGTTTATGTGTTTTTTTCATTCCACATGAAACACCTTGTGCACGTTAGACCCCCACTTCGGAGAATAACAATTTTGGAACAAATTACTATTTTTTGTCTATCTATATCAAATAGATGGGTCGACGTGCAAAAATTTAAACTTTGTATCTTTTACTAGAGCCATAAAAAAATCACTCAAAATTTTCAACATTTTCGCTTTCCACCTCCCTCCCCTTACACCCCCCAACTCAAATTTCTTAGCAAAATTAAAAATTATATAGCTCTACAATCTGACAAATTTTTGATTTGATATCTGTACTCAATTTTGAGATTTGATGATTTGTAGTTTTGGAAAGTGCGCCATTTTTGAAATGCTCCCCATTTCCCCCCACTACTATAATGTCCACATATTATATTTTTTTCATATGTCGCTAGTAAAGCTTAGTATACATTTTAAGTTTCAATTACATAGTATAAGAGACAGTTGAGATATTAATTTTTAAGTGTTTTTCTTTGCGCCCCCCCTGACCCTCCCTCTTTTACTAATTAGCTTGTATCTAAACTGCTTCAAGTAGATCTATATACTATCTTGATGGTCTCAAAATATCAATTTTTTATGGGAAGTAATTTCGAAGATATAATCATTTGGAAAAAAAATTCGGCCGACAATTGGTTCTTAGCCCCCCCTTTTCGCACGCCAATGGATAAAAAAATTAAGTTATTTTTAAAAGTTGTCTCACAAACTCCTGTATATGTATGATGATTTTTAGCTTCCTAGCTGTAACCATGATTGATATATTTGAATTCGTATTTTTCGGTTTAAGCGCTCCCCCTGCCTCCCCCTGAACTCGTACACCCCCCAAAATTGGTATCCGCTTGAGATTCGCAACTACCTACAATCCCTCCAAAAATGAACTTTCTATCTTGAGGGTTTGGGAGTTAATGTGCGCTGAGCGTACACGTCGGCGTACGGCGGACGGCGTACAGACAGACGGATTTTTTTTTTTTGCATTTTTAGGCTATTTTAGTCATGAAACGCGAAAAAAAAAAATTTCAGGGTAGCAAATTTTTTTTTTCCCAAGTCAATCACAATACTTTATTATTAAAATAATAAAGTAAAAATAATAAAAATTCGTAAAAAGAGAATTGTGCGAAGGGCTCATAACTCTTTCACAATAAGTAATGAAAAATGTTAAGAAACCTGAATTTCAGGAGGCCAAGGTCCGATTTGGACTGTAGTGCTATTATAGAAGTAGAAGTAGATATCGGACATATGTACAATGCTTTCACGCCAATCATAAGGTAATGTTTCTTGTGTTCAGATTCACGACACCATAATATGTCATCATAAGTTCCGCTGGTATGTCGTCTATGTCCAGCGCCTTTGTGTTTTTTACTGTTGATAGGATCAATATGTTTTCGCCGTCGGCAGGTGCCTCGCCCAGGTTTTCATTTACGGTATGGGCTATTTGTTATTATTGGAAATATTGCTTCCATTTTGTTTTTATCTATTCCGTGTCGCTAATTATGCCTCCTACTATATTCTTACAAAGGCACGTTTTCGGTTGAAATCCTCATTTCTACTTTTTAACTACAGCGTTATTTTGCGTAGTTTATCAAAGAGATACTTTCTTTTCTTTATACTCTAGATGCAATCTGAGAGTATATTGTGTTTGCCTTACCGTTTGTAACGCTAAGAAATAATGGTCGCACATTGTCACCAAGAAACCACAAAAACCTCGATTCCGAGTGACCGTCTATTTACAACATAACTCTTGAATGCTTTGAGCTGTCTTGCAGAAATTTATTTTGTGTAATTTTTACCAAAATAGAAACTTTAAGCTCGTAATTGGGGTACATACCACCGCTCCTTCTACCCCCTCCCCCCTCCAAATTTCATGAAATTCCGAAATTCAAGGAAATTGATTTTCTCCAATCCTATTTGACCTATCGTCTTGAAAATTAGGTCAAAGTATAATGATATGAATATCATTGCGTCAAAATATATTGATCCGATTGCCTCACTACTTATACCTCCTCCCATATAAATGCACAATTTTCAAAAATGAATTTATTAGATTTTCATCGAAAAATGAACAAATTTCAGCCAGTATTAATTTCATTATAATTGCAATTAGCTCTTAAGAAATCATTAACTACACCTCACTCCTTTCCATACACATTTCACAAAATTTAGTAATTTCAATTAAGTCATTTTTCTTTAAAACCGTCAAAGCTATCGACTTAAAATTTTAACTTAATTAAAATAATGCAAAAATCCTCATTGCTAAAATTTTTTTTTTAAATCCGTATACTCCTGTAATATGCGCACACTATGACTGCCGAAGAGCAAGTATGCTTTATTTGCTAAAAATTCAAGATGTCAGATTTAGTACAATTCATTTTGTATACATGTGAGATCATAAGAAAAACAAAAGCTTTTGGTTATGAATTAATGTTTATTGGGATCAGTTTCGATTATATAGTTATCGTTACGCGTCCGCACGCCACCGCGGTTGGATCAGAACTGCTTACTCCTATTCCTCTTCTCGCCGTCTCCTTTCTCATTCTCACATACATATATAATTGAAACTTAATCCAGATCTCAGATGGCATTGCTAGCTTCATAATTCATATACTGCAACTACTTTTACCTCCTACCACATAATTGCAAAATTTTGGTAAATGCATTATATCGACTTCTATTAAAACTAGAAAAAGTAGAAACTTAAAATTTTGAAAGAAATTGTCCATTAATAATTGCAATAAATGCTTAAAAAATATCAATTTCGCTGCACTCCTTCCTTCCTCCCAAGCAAATATCTACATGAGAAACTCCATATGAGAGCTGGTACTACAATGGCACTACAGCCCACATCGGGCCTTGGCCTTCTGACCTTCAGGTTCCTTAACATTTTTTCATTATTTATTGTGGAAGGGTTGTTAGAACTTCCCCCAACCCTCTATCTTCGAATTTCCTTTTCGTAGATTGAGGTGACCAAGGTATACCCAACCAGGCAGTGTGTTTGAATTATGTGTCGACCGGGATTTGAACTCACGACCTTTGCATTGTACACCAACACGCTACCCACTAGGCTAAACTTTAGCTGAGAGCTATCGACCTTAAAATTGGAGCAAAACATAGTGACGAGGATGCCGATCAGGATACTAATAAGCAGTTTAAAAATCTTCCAAAAACATCCACTTCCCCAGCCACTTCCCCTTCAACTCTCCCGATTTCATGTTCAATTTCCTTGAAAATTATGAAAGCTACAAACATAAACTCTGTACGAAATATTTTATACAATATTCGGTGTCATATACAAGAATTCCAAACCTCCCACTCTGCTTCTACTACCTCCTATAGAAAAATCACTACTTGCTATTCGAAAGAATTTGATATGACATTATTTTCTCCGATATATTAATATGCATAATTTAATAATTCTGTTGTTTTTTCTGAAAGTTTTGTTCGTAAATCCCAAAATTAGTCTTTTTAAGATTTTGTTTATCGATAAGTAAATTGTTCGTAAGCTACAATCTTTTTGTCTATTGCATCTCGAACCATTCATTTTTCTTTCGCCGGGTCTGAAGGCTTGTAACCTCTGAATACCATTTCTGATTAAGAGTCAAAAATGCTTAATACGCATTTCGCAGTGGTTGAATATTTGGCCAAAATATCTCTCTACAGCTGATGTGCATACGTTTGCAATGTACTGGCCCTTCAGTTTCTCGTTGTCGAATTTAAATGTTTATTTCTATTTCGCAGATCCGCTGTTTGCTATTCTACATTGGAATGAGGCCTAAAACAAATAGTGGTCAGAGTGGCTGCTGGCAAAAAGGTTCTTACATCTAGAATGCATGAGGCTCCCCTTTTTCTATAAGAACGTGATCTCTCTGATTATACGTCCTTCCTTTGGCTAATGCCCAAGCTCTTTTGCGAATGCTGCGATGCGGGAAACATGTTGAGCTTACAGTGACATGTCTACTCCAGGAGAAGTCAACTAGACGTTGGCCGATGTTATTGTTAATTTCGTGCAGGATGTGCCCTCCGATTGTTTTTCCATGTGTCTCCTCCTTGCCAATCTTCGTATTGAAGTCACATTATATATATTGAGTCACAAGTTGCATACTCTAAAACTCATCCTTAGTTACCACGCCCTTATGCCAGATATTAAAAAAATTGTCCTTATGCAAAGTGCACACAATTTTTCGTTGAAGGCTTTGAAGTTGGGGATATGCTGTTCAAGTGCATTGGTAACGACAAATGCAACTTCAAATCCACGGCTTCCCGATAGTTTTCCACTTTTTGCTGCAACAACATTAATGTTGAATTTATCAACTAGTGCCAGGAGTGATTTGAGTGCTCCAGGTTTGAACAAGAATTGTACATTTCAAGTTCCGGTAAAATTTTCAATTTTTCGTTTGCCAGGTCGTTTCCGTTGAATCCGGCCAATCCGAGGCGTCAGGTTCTGCTACAAAGGTTTTTTGTTCTTGCGAGAACTGGCTGTTAGCCCATCGCCCAAACGCCAATTTCGAGGACCAGGTCTGTACATAACCAAACAAATATGGCTGGATGATTTCAGTTGAATAGGAAGTTGAAGTTCCCTCAGCTATGTCCCGAGTCCATCTATATCCATTCTTAGACTACTCCCAGAGATCTAGTAGTGATTTTGGCCATTCAGAATATCTACTTCTATTCTCCATTTTATACTTTAGATGAAATCTGAAAGCGTTATAAGTTTGCCACAAAGTTTGTAACGCCAAGGTTTGTAATACTCGGAGAAAAAAATTAATGATACATAAGTTCATATAATCACTCAAAAATCACAAAACCAGATATCCGTCCGTCCGTCCTTCCGTGTCCTCTTAAGCTTGAGAACGCACTGAGCTAGAAAGTTCAAATTTTGCGCACGTCGTTTTTGACGAAAAAGTCAGGTCAAGTTCGTGAACGGGCCAAATCGCTCCATCTCTTCTCCCATTCAAAAAATCTCCCATTCAAAATTACAAAATTTCGCAATCTGAAAATAATCGCATTTACTCGAAAAGTGTAAATGTTATTGATCTGAAATCTGGAATATATTACTTTTATGATGATTTCAATCTACTGTACAAAAGTTACTTTCTTCCACCACCTCCCATACAAACAGTTCATATATAATTGATTGAGCTGAAATCTAAGGCGAAATTATATTTATTAAAATTCTAGTATTAGAGGAATTTGTATGGATGAACAGAAAACGGTGAATTTCATTATTTTTTTGAGTATTGCTTTCTATTATATTATATTATAATTGAAGAAATTTTGCAAAATTTTGTGATTCAATCTAGTTTAATTTTCAAGGAAATCGATATAATGCATTTATCAAAACTATCGCTTTGTATGGGAGAGGTAGAAGTTAATGGTATTCTCATCATTATGCTTTGGTTAAATTTTGAAGTCGATAGCTTTGATAGCTTTAAAGATTTTTTATTTTCGTGCTCGTTGACGAAATTATAGTTAATATTTTGCATAAAATGAAATAAAAAGAATTCTATTTGAAGCCTAGTTAATAGCATAGAGTCCCGGTTAATTTATGATTCCAGCACACTGCCAGCTTGGGGTTATCGGGCCCATCTAAATCTACTAAAAGGAAAGTTCGGAGGTAGGGGTTTGTGCAAACGGTAACCAACCAATAGGTCAGGACACCATTCGGGCTGTAATGCCATCGAAGAAGGAGATGCTCTGATCAAATTTGTAATTCCCTTAATTCCTTAATTGGTAGTTTTAAATTTATTTAGTTTTCTTAATTTCAGAAAATTGATACACCTACTGGTCTTGCCCGAGGTCACCATTTCCTATTTATAAGCACAATTCCTACATTCATCTTGTGAAGATTAACCATTATTTCAATCAATCAAATTCCTGTTAAGACCCCCTATAGGGGCATAGGACAGAAACAACTCTCTTCCACAAGGCGCGATCCTGCGCATCGGCTTTAAGCTGTTGCCAGGACTTGTTTATTCCTCTGGCCTCCTGCTCAACTGCTCGCTTCCATGTGTTACATGGTCGACCAACCCGACGTCTTCCTTGAGGGTTATAATCCAGAGCCTGTTTTGCGATGTTTTGCTCTGGTTTCCTCAAAGTATGACCGATCCACTGCCACTTTCGCCGTTGAATCTCAATACCTATTTTAGTCTGGCGAGTTGTACTCCAAAGTTCGTCGTTGGAGATCACTTCTGGCCAGAATATTCCTAAAATGCGTCGGAGGCATTGGTTTACGAAAGTCTGTAGTTTCTTGGTAAGTCGAACGGTCACTTTCCACGTAGTACAACCATATAACAACACGGATTTGACGCATGCGTCAAAAACTCGCAGCTTCGTGCGAAGGGAGATCTCTCTTAACCTCCAGAAAGGGGAAAGGATACCGAAGGCCTGACGAGCTTTATTTAGCCGAGCCTCAACATCCTTTTCGGCTCCGCCGTCCATGCTGACAATGCTTCCGAGATAGCAAAAATCTTGCACCTCTTCCACATCCTGTCCATTAAGAACAATCGGTGTGCTTGCGTTCGAACCCATGTGCATGTACTTGGTTTTACGCACATTTATTTTCAGTCCCGCCTCTTTGCATTTAGAATGCAACGAGCGAACATTTGACTCTAAGTCCGAACGGGTATGTGCAAGCAAACACACGTCATCAGCATAATCAAGGTGACTTAAGATGTTAAATAGTCTCCATTGAAGACCTTTACCTTCCCCACCTTCCAGTGCAGCTTTCAAGATGTCATTTATTACCACCAGAAACAGGGCTGGTGATAATATGCAGCCTTGTCTGACACCCGTTCGCACAGGAAAGCTCTCGGACAGCTCTCCTCTATGCAAGACGCGACACCTTGCATCTTCGTAGGATTCTTTAATCATAGCTATGACCTTATTTGGAATACCTCTCCTACGCAAAGCATTCCATATGTAATCTCGCTTAACGCTGTCGAAAGCCTTCTCGAAGTCCACAAACATGAGATGTAGTGGCGAACCCATTTCGGCTGACTGCTCTAATATTATCCGTAGGGTATTTGTGTGGTCGGTACAAGACGACCCTTTACGGAATCCAGCCTGATAAACTTCGAGAGTGCTCTCGACGACATCACTAATCCTATTGAGAATTACCTTAGCCATAATTTTTGATACGGCAGTAAGTAGACATATACCACGCCAATTGCCACAATCCCGAAGGTCGCCCTTCTTCGGAATTTTCACAATGACGCCCTCCTTCCATTCAGTCGGATATCTTCCATCATTCCACACCTTAGTGAAGAGTGGGAGGAGTATATCGGCTGTTATTTCCGGGTCCGCTTTGAGGAGTTCGGTTGGTAGTCCATCTATACCTGGAGCTTTCCTTCCCGCCATTGACCGAATGGCGGAAACTATCTCTTCCTTATCTGGGGGATCGTCCCTAATAGAGGATTGTTGCGGTTGGATGTTTGGAAGTTGTTCTGTTTCCGGAATATCTTCATCTGACAAGATGTTTAAAATATCAGAGAAGTATTCCTTCCATCGTCGCAACTGGTGTTCACTCATATTAAGGAGAGTTCCGTTGACATCTCTCACCAGGTGGTTGGCGGTGAAATTCCTGTTCGTCAACTGTTTCATGATTTTAAATAGTGAACCCATATCCCCAAGGTAAGCCGCAGATTCTGCCTTGTTTGCCAGATCTTCAATGGCCTTTCTCTTGTCGCGTCTAACAGCCTTTTTAAGCTGTATATGAGCATCGCGGTAGTTCTGCCTCAAGTCGGGCGTTCGTTGGTTGACATCGGGTTGAGAGATGATTGCCAATTTGGCTTTTTTCCGATTGTCAACCTTGTGCCATGTGTCTTGTGACATCCAGGGTTTCTCACCGCTTTGCGCATATCCCACAGATTCTTCAGCACTAGTTAGAAAAGTGTTTCTGGTTGCCTCCCAATTGGCGTCCAGTGTGCGCATTTCATGTTCACCCAATGTGGATGACTTTTCGCGTAGAATGGTGGTGTATTCGAGTTTTTTGTTGGGATCTCTGAGTTTATCCACATTAAGCTTGCGCTTCATTTGAAGAATTTGTGGTCGTCGGATAGCTGCTGTACACAATCTCAAGCAGGCAACCATCAAGTGGTGATCGCTCCCCACGTCAGCTCCACGTTTCGCTCGCACATCGAGGAGACATCTTCTCCATCGGCGACTTATGGCCAACCATTATTTACCATATCCTATTTATAAATAGAATACTTAAGAGTTATGATATATAATTAGGATTTGCAATGGAAATACTGCATAGCCATATTTGAATAATTCGTACCCATCGCATACAGATGGCTTACTTTGCGAATCCTTACTGACAATAATTTCACATGGGGATCATTTTAGCCCGACTAATAGATTTACCACTTGCGCAATATTTGATTTCGGGCAATGAATTGGTCCATCCATAATCCATATATCATTCTCAGTATGTGCAAAATTTTGGTCCGAACTTGGTTGCGGGTGCTCGTAAATTATGGGGGCAAATGAAATAATTTTATTTTCAATGACAATCATATAAGAAAAGAAAACATATTGATAAAAAACAAACTAAAACAGCTATTTATCAAGCTATTTATAGATTAAACTTAGAGTAAGATTTGTACGGAAAACGAAAGGTAATTTCATTCATGGCTTCTGAAAATTTGATTCTGAAAAATTTTCAAGTTCTTCAAATATATCGCAAGAAAACTTTTTTAAAGTGTGAGAGAGTTGTAGGAAAATACTTTTTATGAAATGATTTCTGACGATACAAGGAGAGAATCCTTAGAAATTATTTTTTGGATTTTCTATTTGTGTTTCACAACAAAACATAAACAAAAAACCGGACGTTATTCATTCTGAAAATATAATGGAAATATATTTCGATTGGAAAGATTTATTTTTACGAATCAATGCCCACCCCGCATCACACACGTAATCGTTTTCAGTAGTATTATTGTACGTTGTGCATCATCGATTTATTTCACTTTCGCAGAATTATAGTAATTCGAGAAATAGTGACTAAAATACTTTATTTAGGGTATTACCATCCTTTCAGATTTTTTATTGAAATATTTACGATGGTGAATTGAAATATAAATTGTCCGAAAATTCAGGCTTTCAACATTATTGATGAAAGAATTTAAAGTCAACCGTGAGTGATTTCATTTCGGGAAAAAAATATTTGTTGAAAGTTTATTTTAAAAAAAATTCGATTGAATTGAAATCAGAACCTTTAGTCGCACCATTAGTAGAATCATAGGTTTCATCTTTGAACTTTTCTTTGGCTTGGTATTCAAAGAAAATTTTGATTGATCGTTGATTTAACATTGAAGATGGTTTGCTGCAATAGAAGGAATTTGATAGTACTCAACTTTTTTTTCTCGAAGTAATTTGCACTAATTTCTTCTGGATTATCTCATTTCACTTTTTTATTTACACTAAAGATCACGTCTTCCTACTGAGATCATGTCTACAGATTGATAAAATTTAAACTTATGTACTCGTATATAACTCCACTTAAACTGAAATAAAAAATCTGGGCTATTGTCAGTTATTTAACACTGAACTGCGATTACGATCAATACCAATACCAATCCACATAGAATCAATACAATTTCATTTGTTTATATATGCAAGTTTGGGTTTGTTTGAGGCTGGAGAGGGGGAGAGAGGTGCGATAGAAGGGATGGTTAAGTGTCAATAGTTTTTTAATTGATTGCTCGAATCAGGTTCGAGATTCGCTGCATAGAATATTAGTTTCATAGACGAAGCAAATTCTACGAAATTCTCAGTGTATTTTATATTCTTTTAAACATACATTTGTATGGGAGGGAGTAGAGGAGGTGAGGGAAACTTGTGATGCAGTTTTCTTAAGTTTCTTTTGAAAGGTATTCATACAAAGTTTCAAGTTCGTAGCTCTTTATTTGCTGCTTATTAGTTGATTTATTGAAATTGGTCGAAATAATAATTTTCTAAACTTTTGATGCCTTTTTATTTAAAATAATTTGTGCTAAGACAAAATTATCAGTTGATAGCTTTTAGTGATTTTCTTATAATTGATTTCTTAAAAATTGTCGACAAAGTACTTTTGTATGAAAGGGGGTAGAAGTTTTGAAATTATTCAAGTAGTTAACATCTTAAACTTTTAAGCATTTTCATTAAATTAATTTTAAAAATTCTTAAGTGCGTAGCTTAAGATTTCACTTAAAAATTATCAGTTTTTGTATTTTTTTACTACATATGTATGAAAAGCCTAATGCAGGTTAGGCTGTCGACACACGATAGAGAAAAAATCGTTTTAAAATGATAGCCTCCATTATAGCTCTTGTATGTGACATACGACAGTTTTTTTTTAAATACCGTATTATATCAATCTAGGAAGGCTCTAGGCTTTACGTCAGTGTGAAGCTTTAAATTTAAACGTCAAACTTAAATTTTGGAATTGTTTTGTATTACGCCTTGTGAAATCCTGAAAAATTTTGAATCGCATATAAATCATGGACGCACCGTTAAATTCTTTAAATTGTCTTTCTGTGAAGTTTTTTGTCTCTTTTTTGTAATGTCAACAAAATAAGACGTCATTGTAACGCAAATTCCTCGAAATTTCCTTCTATTTCGTATTGTAAATTCCCCACTTGAAAGTTTCTTTTAGATCGAGTATTTGCTAGCCGAGCTAATATAGATTACAGAACGATATTATCTCGGGACTTAATATCAAAGTTAATATATTGTTACAGATCCGGCAACCACGCAATTCGATCTCTCTCTCGAATCGTCGAGAATTACGTAGAACAGTATCCCCTACTGTGTAAAACGCCATCTAGAACGTTCAAGCAAAACCTGGAATAGTCTAGACACACACACATACCCACCCGTAGAATACACCACAAGGTTCGAGAATTGAGAAAAACCCAATATAAATATCGCAGCTTTCAGACATGAGTTAGTCATTGAGCGACACCTATCGGTGGAAGAACGCGAACCGGTACAAGAAAGCGATCGTAAAACACGCGACAGTGTTCTGAAAAAGGCGAAGTGATCGGGAAATTGTATAAAAGTGCGAATTAATAAATTATCCTTTATTTTTAATCGAATTGTGTTTTTCTTGAAATCCGGCAAACCTCTAGCTCGCAACAATATATTAACGCGAGCTAATATTGAAAAGTGAGTTAATACGATTTTATCTCCATCGTGTGTCGGCAGCCTTAGAAAATAAACATTTTTTCTTTATGTATATCAAATGGATGTATACACGTGCAAATTTTAAACTGCTTATCTTTTACCAGAACCGTAATTTGTGAACATTTTCGACATTTTGTAACAAATGAAATTCGTCAGAATTTCTCTTAAACAAAAAAAAAATACTAATTGTATAATCTGAATTGTAAATTAAAACAAAAAAAAAAACTAAGAGACATTGCGACGAAGTGTTGATGATGCAGCTGGACCTCTTTAGTGAGCAAAGCTTTTGGGAAGAAGGATTGAGGATTGGCTACGAAAGGTCGTCTGAGCAAATCAAGAAATAAAAAAAAAAATTTTTTCTTCGGACCATAAGAATAAAAGGAAACGCATCTTCGAAAGATAAAAAAAATAGGATCCAGCGAGCAGGATGCAGAACTTGGTCGCAATGTCTCTTAGTTTATTTATTTATTTATTTTTTAATTTACAATTCAGATTATACAATTATTTTTTTTTTGAAGGAAATTCTGACTTCATTCCGCTTAAAGTTGTGTGACGTACGGACGGAAGGATTTTGTTTTTTGCATTTTTAGGCTAGTTCGGACATGAAACACGAAAAACAAAAAACAAATTTCCAGGGTAGCAAATTTTTTTTTTCTATGGCGATCACAATACATGATTATTAGAATAACTACTAGCTAGGGTTTAGCCTAGTGAGTAGCGTGTTGGTCTACAATGCGAAGGTCGTGAGTTCAAATCCCAGTCGACGCATAATTCAAGCACACTATCTACTTGGGTATACCTTGGTTATCTCACTCTACGAAAATAAAAAAATCGTAGATAAAAGGTTGTGCGAAAGGCTAACAACCACAATTAATAATGATAATGTTAAGGAACCTGAAGGTCAGGAGCTCAAGATCCGATTTGGTCTGTAGCGTCATTGAAGAAGAAGAAAACGAATTCTAAAGAAATTTAATTCGAAGACTTTCCAGAAAATATGGCATTTGTGTGAGAGGTGCTAAAAGATGTTCTGGGACTAAAATTATTATTCTTAATTTCTTTTTTTATGAGAAACTTCGTAATATTTTTGTGGTGATTGCTGTCTCATATTCGTAGTAAATTAGATTTGTTTCGAAATTTGTGTGAGAGGTAGTAAAATTATCGGCGAAAGGATAATTTGAAAGAAGACGATTTTCTTTTATTTTTAAACTACAATAATATATCAAATTTTTTGTTTTTATAGTTTTTACAGATATTTGTACTATCACTCTTTAAAAAAAGGGGCAATCATATTGAAAATTTTAATGATAATTCAATTGGTAAATGCCACCATTAATAATATCCATTGTCCTAATTTTCAGGACGATGCAATTTAAATATTTGCCAAAAATGTTTTTGTTTGAATTTAAATTCGTACAATTCCTTGGGAGATGTTGCAAAGTAACTAGCGTGGTGGTCTATAATCCGAAGGTCGTGAGTTCAAGTCCTAGTCGATGCACACATGTGTAGATATATCTTGGCCATCTTATTCTGAGAAAATGAAAATTCGAAAATTGAGGGTTGAGCGAAGGGCTAACCACAATTTCACAACCTTTACATATAAATACACTCCGTTTCATATTTATAACCCACCAACCAATTTGAAATTATTTTCGCCTTAAGATAATTTTGTCCCAAATTAAATACAAGGAAAGAGTGAAAAACTCTGTGCAATGATTTTTCTGTAAATCATTTCTCATTACCGTTCTTTTTGCTGCAGTTCTTGGAAATTCGTCATTTTTTGTACGTTTCATATTTATAACCCACATGGTGATTAGTGCAGTTAAAAATCGACACACTGAATCAGTTTAGTTGTTGTTTACAGGAGGGTTTCGTAATAATCTTATTATTTAAAATGCCGCGCGGTGTGTCTTTAAATGATGTCGAAAAGGGTACCACCGAAAAGGATTTTAATTTTTAATTGAACGTCGTCTTAAGCCCTATACTAATCAAATAATTGGCGAATACCAAGGCGGATTCAGAACCGGACGATCTACAACAGACCAGATATTCTCGGTGAAACAGGTGCTTAAGAAATGCTGGGAATATAACACAGACGTGCACCAAATATTCGTAGATTTTAAACAAGCATACGACAGTATCGACAGGAGCGTACTGTACCAAATCATGCTTGACTTTGGAATTCCTCCAAAACTAGTCCGACTAACAAGACTCACAATGACGAACACTGAATCCCAAGTGAGAATACAAACCGATTCCACAACCAGCTTTCGAACGGTATGTGGTTTAAAGCAGGGAGATGGTCTAGCTCCTATGCTTTTCAACTTGTCACTAGAGTATGTCGTCCGAAAAATCCCAGCCGACACCAACGGGACACTACTATTCAAGTCCACCCAACTAGTAGCATACGCTGACGACATTAACATTCTAGCAAGATCCTTCCCTAGTGCTAAGGAGGTATTTGTCAATCTTGACTCCGCCGCAAAAGAAGTCGGGTTGCGCATTAATGAAAGCAAAACAAAAGTAATGACGCAAACAAGAAGGAGAACGCCAATCAGACAAAACATAACAATTGCGGAATATAATTTGGAGAGTGTGGACAACTTCATATATCTTGGGGCTAGTCTAACAAAGGACGGTAATTAAACAGACGAAATCAAACGACGGATAATATTAGCAAATAGGACGTATTATTCGGTACTTCCAATAATGAAATCCAAGAAAGTGCACAGGAACAATAAGCTGCGGATTTATAAAACTATTATACGACCTGTGCTCTGTTATGGCAGCGAGACGTGGACATTAACGCGAACTTCCGAAAAAGCAGTTAATGCATTCGAAAGAAAGGTCCTTCGAAGAATTTTGGGACCTGTGAAGGAAGGAACGGAATGGCGAATAAGGTACAACCATGAGTTGTATCAACTCTACGACGAGCCAGAAGCTTCAACGTTCATCAAGTTACGTAAACTGCAGTGGGCTGGCCATGTAGAGCGAATGGAAGACAGAAGAATCCCCAAACGTGCTCTTAAAGGCAAAGCGAGTGGTAACCGGCCAGTAGGCAAACCACGCAAGCGATGGGAAGACTCGGTTGATGAAGACAGCAAAGCCATTCTAAAAATTAGCAGCTGGAGGACGCGGTCTTTGGATCGAGACGATTGGAGGCGACGACTTCAGGAGGCCAGGGCCCGATTTGGGCTGTCGCGCCATTGATGATGATGATGAAAAGGATTTTAGCGTACAGAGATGATGGTTCACATATGTTCAATATGTGAAATTTCGAGAAAAGTTGCTCGCAGTAGCAGTGTAACTCGAAACTTTTTAAAAGACCCGGAGTTATATGGGAAAACGAACCGAAAGGGAAAAAAAAGAAAACTGTCTCCGACGGGAGAGAGTAAAATTGTACGGGCAGCAAGCAATTCGACACTAAGTTGCAATAAATTGGCAGCTCTTATTTCAACAAAGGTGTCAAAAACAACGGTTTGGAGAACGATTCAACGTAATCCTAACATTTTTAGAGGTAAAATGAAGAGTTCTCCACGACTATTAGATAGCTATAAGATAGCTCGGATGGAATTCTCAGAAAACCACATGGCTACTGACTGGTCAGCCAGTATGTCTTTCGTACTTTTTCATTGTTTAAGCTCAAGATTTCAGTTTCAGGTGATATTTTATGATGAAAAGAAATGGAACTTAGGTGGACCCGACGGATTTAATTCTTACTGGCGCGATCTGAGGAAGGAACCTCTCTATTTCTCAAAGAGGAATTTTGGTGGCGGTTCTGTGATGTTGTGGGGAGCATTTTCTGCAGCAAGGCGTTTGAATACACAATTTATTTCATCGCGAATGAACATTAGAGATTACATCCAAATGCTCGAAAACAGTTTACTGTCATTTCCGGCAGAACATGGCGAAAAAAACTGGATTTTTCAACAAGATAATGCCAGAATTCATAACAGTCGTGAAACAATGAGTTGTATGGAGACAAATTCCATTAGGATGATAAATCACTGGCGGAATGGAAAGCTGCAATCCTTGATGAATGGCAGAAACTTGACCCTGAAATGTTAAATAAATTAATCCAATCGATGATTTTTGAAGTCATAAAATCCAAATCCATGCCCTATTAGTTATTAAGTTTTTGTATAAAGTTTTTTATTTAAAATTTATATGAAATAAACACTTTATTTTGTTGGAAACTTCATATATATGAAACGAGCAAAAAACGTATAATAGCTGGAACTGTTGCAAAAATAACGAATCCTTGCAATAATTTACCAACAAATAATTTAAGCTCCGGGCTTTATACATTTAGCAATTAAATACAAAAGCATAATAATTTTCTTAGTGTGTAGTCTAGTGGGTAGCGTGTTTGGTTTACAATGCGAAGGTCGTGAGTTCAAATCCCGGTCGACGCACAATTCCAAGCACACTACCTGCTTGAATATACCTTGGTTACCTCAATCTACGAAAATGAAAAATTCGTAGATAGAGGATTGTGCGTAGAGCTAACAACTCGTCCGCAATAAATAATGAAAATGTTAAGGAACCTGAAGTTCAGGAGACCAAGGCCCGATTTGGGCTGTAGCGCCATTGAAGAAGATAATAATTTTCCGAGTGGAAATAACCTAAAATTTCTAAGTGAGTTATAAAAATGAAACGGAGTGTATAATTGTAGTTTCTGTCTATTATTTCTTTATAAACGACTTTAACTTAGTGTTTTGCTTTATTTGGTTAATTACCAAGCAGAAACCCACGTTGTTAAGATTCTTCTCTGTCTGTCCGGCTTTCACACGAAAACGGCTGAACTGATTGTAATAAAACTTTGACAAATTTATTAGGTGTGCGTCGAGATGCAATCTGCGTTTGGTCTTATTTCAATATCTTTAGCCTTCTACCCCTCCCATACAAAATGATCCATTTTCGAAAGTATGTAATAATCAAATTTTCTTGAAAACGATAGGAGTGAATAATTTGAAATTTGGAATATATTATTTTTATCATAAACGTGATTTATGGTATACAAATTATTTGAATTCCAACACTCCTTCCACATCCTCCCTTACAAACTGCACTTTTTCATAAAATATTATAAACCAATTTTCTCAATACGTATAACATTCATCGAGCTCAAATTTTATATTAAGTCCTTGATTTGTCTTATAATTAATATCGAGGAAAAATAAACCGATTATCTTCTCCCCTTCTACTCCTCTCATAAAATGTGACACAATATCACATCTTTTCTAAAATTCGATTTTCTTGAAAAGTATGAAAGTTATTGATTTGAATTTATAATAAATATCAATTGAACTTGATTATAGTTGTTTCTCTAAGCATCCCTAAAAACCACCCACTCCCTCTACCACCTCCCATACAAACTGCACAATTTCACTGAAACTAATGCACTAATTTTCTCAGTACAACACATTTCTATAGCTACTTTAGCATAATGTGAAACAGATTAGTTCAGTGTTGTCACCCCTTCTACCACTCCCAATACAAAATTTCTTATGATCACAAAAATTTCGAATTCATCTATAGTATCGTATGACTGGGCTTTACGCGCCATTGTAATCCTCTTACGTTTTTGAGCTTAATGTTTTTTATTTGGGCTTCTTTTTAATTAACACTAGCTACAACTATTCACATGTCCTTAATGCTGTTCAATACGTATATGGTCTCAAATCACGGAATTGATTTGATCGCAAGCCAGTCCCATGCAGATGTGACCAACAAAATAGAAAGCATTGTGTTCAAAGAGCCATTAAACTAAGCAGATTATGTATCCCATATAATGTTTTACGAACTACATTCTCAAAAATTGTATATTATTGCGGTTCTTACGCGGACAAAGTCGCGGGGGATCGCTAGTAACAAATAAATTTTAAAGAACGAGAAGGTCAAGAGGTTAAAGATCAATTTGGGCCGTTGAAGAAAAGAGTTTCTATGGGAGGTGAAAGATGGAGTCGACGATTTTGGCCAGCTGTTATGAGGGAGTATAACTTTTGGGTGTTTTTTTTTTTTTTTTTTAAGTTCCCTTTCTCGTAGCGTTAGAAACGTTCGGTTAATCGCAATAGGCAAGAGATGAAGTTAAGTAAAGTATATGCAGAACAATTTTTGGATTTTCTGAAGAAATGCTTTCACAGATTGGTGGGAGCCTAGCTAGCCAGATTCAAATTTATATTTTTAGGATTCCTACAAACTTCGCTAGGTCTCAAAAAAAAAAAAGTAAGCCTACGATTGATAGTAAAGCGATACTCTAAATGAAAGAGATTTTTTTGAGTTTATGAAATTTTGTTTGGTGATAAAATTATTGTATTAGATTTAGTGATATTGTGCAGTTTGTATTAGAGGTGGTAAAGGAGTGGGGAATTATTAATGCCTTTTTCAGAAATAACTATAAACTTCATTCAATTGTTATGTTTCAAATTGCAGATCAGCAGCATTTAGACTTTTCAAAAACATAAAGTTTGTGAAATTATGTCATATTGTATGGAGGGGTGTAATCGTCAAATTTTTTTTGGTTTTGCTAACAATTCTAAATAAATATTTTGTGCACAATTCCATCTCGATAATTTCAAAAGTACTGAGTAAATTCGCTTACAGCTTTTCATGGAAAAGTAGAATATGTATGGAAGGTGGTGGAGGGAGTGGGTAGTTCAATTAATTTGCATACTTTCTATTGAAATCATCATACAAATAATATGTTCTAAATTTCAGATTAATAACTTTCGTACTTTTCGTGAGAATCCGTTTACTGTCAAATTCCAAATTTGAGTCATTTTGTATGGTAGGTGGTAGAAGGGATAGAGAGATTTGGATCACGAGCTTGATCTTACTTATGCACCTAAAATAACCTGTATATAATTGGATCTTCCCAGCTCAATACGTTCTCAAGCTAGAGACCGAATAGTTGGACAGATGGGCAGATGGACAGACGGATGGACAGACGGACGAACAGATGGACGTACAAATAGAATGACGGACAAACAGATATCCGGTTTCGAGACTTGTGACCGACAACAAATATTTCAGTACGCTTGACGACTGTGCGAACAGTATTTCTTAAATGCTCTCAAATTTCATCTAGAGTATAATTTAGGCGGTAAGTAATATATTCACTAGCCCTCAGTCAATTACATAATTATATTAAGATTTGACCTGAAATCCTGTGAGGTAAAGGTTCACAGACAGATGAAAGAAACTTGAATGGAGTCGTGAGAGTTAAGTAAGTCCTGGCGAGCGGCAATTAAATTATGGAAAAAGAACATTTTAAAAATATGATACAATATTAGTTTAATCTGCGAAAAAAATTCAAAATAATTTAATGAAGGGCTGTGGAATGTCTTCTAATTGGACGGCATAGAAATATTAGATTTGAATAAAGTTAAAATATGTAAAATATGGGTAAAAATTTATTTATAATTCAAATTAATTTTCTATTAACAAAAAGTTCTTAGCTACATGGCGCGATCTTGAACATCGATCATAAGTTCTTGTCAGGGCTTTTTATGTTATTTATAGTTAGTTAGAAGGATTATTCTTAACGTTTAAGCTACACTGAACATACAACAATGTTGTTCTATTTTAGTATGTAATAAAGAACATATTTGCCTATTAAAATTCTAAAATGGAACAAAATCAAAGATGAATTCATAAATCGGAATACAACAAACACAGTCATCCTGTTTGAATATTCACACCTGACAATGTAGAAAATTTTCCGCATTTTTAAGCACTTGCTCTACTTTCCCAGCTGTACTACTTCACCTAACTATATTCCGTGCACCGGACAATTTAAAATGACCTTCGAGTCTTGCCAATAAATTCACAGCGCGCCTACATATACCGACACTCAACGAAACTAATTAGCCCCAACACGATGTACGACAAGAACTTTTACTTTATACCACTGTACAAATCTGGCTGAAATAGCAAACAGGTAAAATAAGAAAAAGCTTGAAGTACAGGTGAGTTTAGGTCAAACTCATAGCGTGATGATGGATACAGTTCAGAAAATATGATAAGCTACGGAACGGTATTTCTGGTGATTGCTCTATCCAACTTGTATATTTTCTAAAGAGCTCCGTCTATAGATGAATTCATCGATTTTTCCCCGTCTCGAGAAGCCTGCAAAGATATCCTTCAGATTCGAGTTTCCTGCTTCGTTACGCTAGGAACGAACCATGTCTTGAAGGAGCTGGAGGAGCAACTACAACAGGGTCATCGGATGTCGAATGGTTGTATCCTTAATCTCCACATATGCTTATCTATCCCTTCCAACTGGGATAATGACACACAAGTGTAAATGCGATTCGAAAGAACAAGATTAAGAGGAGTGTAGTATACAGCAAGAATTAACCGTACTAAAGCTCAGCATCTCATGTACCACAATGTATTCGAAATCAAGAATCTTGCTTACAATTTTATTATGTTGAAGTTTACTTTAATATCCTTACGTCATCGCGAACAGTTTGACATATCCACAAGGACACTTATTTGAAATTGCAATATTCTTGCGCGTACATAACCATAAGCACATTAAAAGCTTCACGCTGGCCTTAACTGACATACAATTTTACATCGGCATTTCACGCAACGGAATTTCCTTTAAAAAAAAAACTGAAAACTCACACACAAACACACACTCACACAAACACTGAAAATAGCCAGCGTTTTATTCCCTTGCGGCCGGTAGTGCTACAGTATCCTGAAGGTTCACATACGGTACAGACTGACACATAAACTTTTGCTTTTTCAAACTTATTCACTTCAAAATAATATTTTTGATACGCTCTACAACTCCTTCACCAATTCCTCATCGTTATGAAACACCAAACAAAAAACGATTTGTTTTTTGTCAAAATCGAATCTCGAAAAATACCGCTCGCGAATCTCTCCCGATCTGAATAACTCTTGCAAGTACTCAGTCAAAACTGCATTACATTCCTTGCCAGGACCATTGAAAAGTAGCTACACAATTAACGGACTTAAACGTTTTTCACGCTCCCGAATGCACCATATTTGGCGGCCTTGTACAGACTAAGGACGACACTCGACATCGAGGTCCTGGGAATGAGCTAACTCATGAAAGCACACAAGTTTCGCAATACAAATAATAAATCTTCGAAAGCTCTACGATACGGCAAAGAACGAAATGTGGCGGAACTTTTCGCAAGCCGTAGAAGATAATTGCGAAAATCCTTTACAAGAGATTTTGAGAGGAATGGAAGGATATTCAGCGTTACGGTGGAGTAGAGAGAGAGAGAATGTTTAGGGGTTGCTTTAACGTAGTCCGACGAATTCAGCGGCAGTGGCTAGGTCATGCGTTATTTGAATTTGACCTTTAGACGTATATGGTGTAAAGCTTTGGGGTGGAATTTTGCGAATCATATGGAAATAGAACCATTTAGAACTTTACTATTAAGCTACGCAACTATATGGAAACTACAACTAACGTTTTACAATTTGGAAGTTATTTGAACGAGCGTTGCGCTTAATTTTAAGGCAGCAGCATAGATATGTGAGCTTTCGTCAGTGATAAATGATTGCATGAGTAGGCAGCGAAGAAAGGATACTCAAAGTAGTAAGCATTTTTGGAGTTATTCGAAAACAACTATGCAGCAATGCTTAACTGCAACCAACAAAAGCTCGAATTATTTGACTGGTAAGGCAATGAAATTAGCATAGATGCAGCGTGTTACACCAAATCTCTTCAAACTTCTGTTACAGGCATATTAAAAGTTTCGCTCGAAATTTAGGTAGAGATGAATTAAATAAAATACAAAACAAAAAATTCGTAAGTTGTTACTCAAACGCCATCTGCGTCCGAAGTGGATGTTCCACCGCAATTATACATGTAACCAGCAACTCTAAGCCCGAACGATTATGTGCAAGTAGGGGTGGAAACATCTGCTCTTTTCCAATTGCACTTATCTATTGCAATTGCACTTTTTCAATATCTGTGAGAAAGAGCAGCTCTTCTAATAGCAGTGATTCTTTCACTTCTATTCTCAATGCTAAAGCGCAAGGATGGCAAAACCTGCTATTGCAGTGATAAATATCTTCGAAAAGAGCTGCTACTTTTTTTTTATACTGTAGCTGAAATCTGAGAGTATTATAAGTTTGCCACAAAGTTTGTAACGCCAGGAAATAAGGCTCGGACAAAAAAAATTAATGATACAGAAATTCATATAATCACTCAAAAATCTTAAAACCGGATGTCCGTCCGTCCGTGTCCTATCTAGCTTGAGAACACGTTGAGCTATATAGTTAAGATTTTGGACACGAAGTTTTTGACAAAAAAGTAAGGTCAAGTACGTGAACGGGCCTAATCGCCCCACCCCATCTACCCCATCCCATACAAAATTACACAATTTCATAATTTGACAATAAATGGATTTACTTATACTTATTTTATAAATGCTATTGATCTGAAATTTGAAACGTAATACTTTTATGATAGTTTCTATCTACTGTATAAAAATTATTTCTGTCTTCATCCTCCTTCCACCACCTCCCATACTAACTGCAGTTTTTCATGAAATGCTCTAGACCAATTTACCCAGTGCGTATAAAATTTATCGAGCTGTAATTGTGCAACAAATATTTATGTAGAATTATTAGTAAGATCAAAAAAATTAGATGATTAGCTTTACCCCTTCTACCTTCGCCCATACCAAATGAAATAATTTATAATAAGCGAATTTGTTCAAAAAGTTTAAACGCTATTGATCTGAAACTTGGAAAATACTACTTTCATGATGATTCCAATCTACTGTATAAAAGATATTTGAGACCTCCCCTTCCTTCCACTACCTCCCATATAAACTGTACTTTTTCATGAAATACTATAAAAAAATTTACTCAGTACGTATAAAATTGATAGAGCTCAAATTGTGCACTAAATATTTGTTTAGAATTATTAGTAAAACCAAAAAAAAATTACATGATTAGCTTTACCCCTTGTACCCCCTCTCATACAAAATGACACAATTTCACAACTTTATAAAAAGTCGAATTTACTGAAAAGTTTGAATGCTACTGATCTGCAATTTAAAACATGTCAAAAGCATGACGTTTATAGCTATTTCTGAAAAGTCATTGAAAACTCGCACCACCTTCTATCACCTCCCATAAAACTGCACTACTTAACTACGAATACACTAATTTTCTCACTACCTATCAAATATTTAAATCCTAAATTTTGTTAACAACCTTAGCGTCATGTGAAAAAATTAGTTCAATTTCGACACCCCCTCTACCACTTCCCCTACAAAATTTCTTAAGATACAAAAATTTCTCTTTCATCTAGATTATCGCACGATTGGGCTTTATGCAATCGTACTCCTGTTATGTTTATACTCTAGATCAAATCTGAGAGTATATTGTGTTTACCTTACCGTTTTTAATCCTAAGAAATAACGCCCGCACAGAGCCGTCAAGGGTCCAGAAATATTTGTTGTCGCTCAAAAACCTCGATTCCGAGTTGCTGTCTGTCCGTCTGTCTACAGCATAACTCTCGAAAGCTTTGAGCTATAGTGGTAAAAATTTTCATGTGTCCTTTTTAGCCAAAAAGTAACTTTAAGTTCGTGAATGGGCTACATCCCCCCACTCCTTCTACCCCTCCCATACAAATTTCATGAAATTTCGAAATAATAAGAAATTGATTTTTCTTTGAAACTATTTAAGCTATCAACTTGAAGTTTCCGTCAAAGTATTATGATATAAATGTCAATAATATCACGGAATATTGACACGATCTCTTTACTCCTTCTACCCCTCCCATACAAATGAACAATTTTGAAAAATACATATTTTCGATTTTCATTGAAACTAGTAAAGCTGAAAAGACGAAATTTTGTAAGAATTAATTTTACTATAATTCCAATTTATTTTAAAAACAATTATCAACTTCACATCACTCCTTCTACCCCCTCGCATACAAATTTGACGAAATTTTGAAATTTAAATTAAATTATTTTTCTTCGAAACTGTTAAAGCTATCAACTTGATATTTTGTATAAACTAGACAAATAGAAATATTAATAAAACGAAAGAAATTTGTTTTGATCCGTACACTCCTTCTACCCTCTCCCATACAATTGCACAATTTTTGTGAAATGCATTTTATCGATTTCCATTCAAACTAGAAAAAGTACAAACTTCAAATTTTGCCAAAATTTATTTCTTAGTAATTAAAATAAGTGTTATTAAATTATCAGCACCGCTTCACTCCTTCTACCACCTCCCATACAAATATCTCTATTATAAATTCAAGAAAAGCATTTCTCCTTCAAGTATATGAGAGCTATCGACTTTAAAATTGAATCAAAGCATTGTAATAAGGAGGATGATAAGCAGTTTCAAAATCATTTCAAACGCATCACTTCCTCTGCCACCTCCCATATAAATGCCCCAATTTCAGGAAAACTATGACCAATTTCATTAAAAATATTGAACACTAAAAACTTTAAATTCAGCAATAAACATTTTGCATGCCATGTTCGGTGTCATATACGAAAAATAGAAACCTCCCCCTCTACTTCTACCACCTCCTATGTAAAAGTCTCTATTCACTATTCGAAAAAATTTGAGATGACATATTTTCCGGTATATTAAAGTCATTTCCATCTCATCTAGAGTATTATATGATCGAGCTTTAAGCCCAATCGTAATTCTGTTATGTTTTTATTTGGCTTGTGAACATGCGAAGGATAAGCGGCGCTTTGTTTGTCGAGCTTTGTTCTGAGCTACGATCTCGTCGGGGCGAGGTGAAAGTGTGAGTTGCGCGATTAATATGCGAGTGCGTACAAAACTCTGGAATTTACAGCGATGATCATTACGGAAATTTTATTGGCGATAGACCATACGCAGTATGCATTTTCTCTGCTCTTCTAAATGCAGCTTAAGTTTTCAACCCCAATATGCAATTGCTCTTGCAAAATAGCAGTGAAAAAATCGCATGTGTTTAAAATAGCATACCGGCTCCGTGTGCAAGAAAAAACACGTCATCAGCATAGTTAACGTTAAGACGTTAAATAGTCTCTATTGAAGAACTTTATCTTCCTCACCTTCCAGTGCAGTTTTCAGGATATAATTTGTTACCACCAGAAGCAGGGCTGGTGATTATATGCGGCCATGTCTGACACCCATTTGCACAACAAAGTTCTCGGACAGCTTTCCTCTATGTAAGACGTGGCACATTGCATCATCGTAGGATATTTTAATCATAGTTGTGATCTTATCTGGAATATCTCTGCCATGCAAAGCATTCCATATGTAATCTCGCTTAACGCTGTCGAAAGCCTTCTCGAAGTCCACAAACATGAGATGTAGTGGCGAACTCATTTCGGCGGACTGCTCCAATATTATCGGTAGGGGATTTGTGGTCGATACAAGACGCCACTTTACTTACTTTAAACTTCGCAGGAGCTCTCCACGATATCACTAATACTACTGAGAATGACCTTATCTATGATCTTCGACATGGCAGTAACTAGAAATATACCACGCCAATTGCCACAATCCCGAAGGTCGGCTTTCTTCGGAATTTTCGCAATGCCGTCCTCCATCCATTCAGTTGGATATCCTCTTCTATTTTATACCTCTGTAACAATTGGGAGGAGTATATCAGCTCTTATTTCCGAGTCCGCTTTAAGAAGTTCGATTGGTAGCCCATCTATTCCTGGGGCCGAATGGCGAAAACTATCTCTTCCATATCTGGGGGTCGTCCCTAATAGAGGATTGTTGTGATTGGGAGTTTAGTAATGTTCGGTTTCTGGAACATCTTCCACTGACAAGATGTTTAAAATATCAGCGAATTATTCCTTCCATCGCCGCAACTGGTGTTCACTCATTTTAAGGAGAGTTCCGTTGATATATCTCACCAGCGGTGAAACTCCTGTTTGTTAACTGTTTCATAATTTTAAACAGTAAACTCATATCCCCAAGGTAAGCCGCAGATTCTACCTTGTTGGCCAAATCTTTAATGGCCTTTCTCTTGCCGCATCTTACAGCCTTTTTTATACTCTAGATGAAATCTGAGAGTATTATAAGTTTGCTCTAAAGTTTGTAACGCCAAGAAATAAGGCTCGCAGAAAAAAATAAATGATACAGAAGATAATATTATCACTCAAAAATCTCAAAACCGGAAGTCCGTCCGTCCGTCCGCTCGCTCTCTAGCTTGAGAACGCGTTGAGCTAGAAAGCTTAAATTTTGTACACATTGTTTTTGACAAAAAAGTAAGGTCAAGTTCGTGAACGGGCCAAATCGTTCTACCCCTTCTACCCCCTCCCATACAAAATGACACAATTGCGCAATTTGACAATAAACGAATTTGCTCGAAAAGTATAAAAGCTATTGGCCTGAAATTTTGAATATGTTACTTTTATGATAATATCAATCTACTGTGGAAAAATTGTGCGTGTCCTCCCTCTCCTTCTACCACCTCCCATACAAACTGTACTTGTCATGAATTACTCTAAGCCAATTTACTCAGTGCGTATAAAATTTAGCGGGCTGCAATTGTGCACCAAATATTTATTTAAAATTGTTAGTAAGGCCTAAAAAAATAGACGATTAGCTTCACCCCTTCTACCCCCTCCCATACAAAATGACACAATTTCGCAATTTGATATTAAATGGATTTACTCGAAAATAAGTATAAAAGCTATTAATCTGAATTTTGGGATATATTACTTTCATAATAATCTAAATGTACAGTAGAAAAATTATTTGCGTCCTCCCTCTTCTTCCACCCCCTCCCATACAAACTACACTTTTTCACGAAATGCTCTAAGACGATTTTCTCAGAACATATAACATTTATTGAGCTTATATTTTGTAATAAAAACTTAATTAGTATTATCACTAAGATCAGAAAAAATATTTGATTAGCTTCACTGCTTCTACCCCCTCCCATACAATATGACACAGTTTCACAACTTTACAAAAAATCGATTTTGTTGAAAAGCATGAATGGCCCTAGTCTGAAATTTAAGGGATGTCAATTTTATAATATTTCTAGTTATTTCTGAAAAAATCACTAAAATCCCCCCACTCTTTCTACCACCTCCCATACAAATTGCACATTTTCACTAAATCTAACTTACTAATTTTCTCAGTTCGCATTCAATTTTTGAAGTAAGCATTTCGTATCAAATATTTTTGTAGCTGCTTTAGCATGATGGAGAAAAAATTAGTTCAATGCTATCATCCCTTCTAACACTTACAATACCATACAGAATTTCTTGGGATCACAAAAAATTCTATTTCATCTAGAGTATCGTAAGATTGCGCTTTACGCGCAACCGTAGCCCTGTTATGTTTTTAAGTTGTTTATGAGCATCGCGGAAGGTCAGTATTAAGTCGGGAGTTGTTTGGTTGACATCAGTTTCAGGGATGATTACCAATTTGACCTTTTTAGAATACCAACCTTGCCCCAAGTGTCTTGCGACATCCAGGGTTTCTCACCGCTTTGCACATATCCCCAGTACTAAATGTGTGTCTGATTGACTAACGATTGGCGTGCAGTGTACTCGCCCTTTTGTAGGGATTCCCAAGTCAGTCAACATTAAGCTCGCGCTTTATTTGAAGAATTTGTGGCCGTCGGATAGCTGCTGTACGCAATTTCAAGTAGGCAGCCATCAATGGCTCCCCACGTGAGCTCCACGCTTTGCTCGCACAACGGCGAGGTATCTTCTCCATAGACGGGGTCCCTCTTATGAACCTGATGGATCACCCCACTCCTTCTATCACCTCTCATACAAAATGAATTTTTTTCAGTAAGTATTCAATTTATGAAGCTGAAACTCAGCGTAAAATATTTATTTCAAATTAATAGTAAGACTACAATAAATTAGATGACTAGCTGCACTCCTATTGTATGGGGTAGATACAATACAATACGACACAATTTCAAAACCGTACAAAAATTTTTCTAGAAAGTTATAAATGGTTCTGATCTCCATTTTAAGAGATGTCAACTGAATGATATTTATAGTGATTTCTTAAAAAGTCATTAAGAACTCTCCACTCCTTCTATCACCTCCCATACAAACTGCACAATTTCATTAAATCCAATACACTAATTTTCTCAGTCCCTATTAAATTTTTTAGAGCTGAAATTTTGCATAACAAATCTTGATTCCAACTCTAGCATGAGGTGAAAAAATTGGCTGAATGTCGTTACCCCTTCTACCACTCCCAAAGCAAAATTTCTTAAATTCAAAAAAATCTCTCTTTCATCTAGAATACCGCTTTATGGCAAATCGTAATCCTGTTGTGTTGTTTAAATGAATTTCATAATAAATTTTAGGGTTTGTAGCTTGAAATTTCAATCAGAAATATTGAGTTTTTCCATGTTATATTTTTTTTTTCAGTACACATAAAACACCTCGTGCAGTTTAAGGCCCAATTTGACACAAAACAGCACTAGTTTAATTCAAATATTATTTTTTCCTTATGTACAGAGTGGCCCATCCAGTGGTTTCTTTTAGGTTATTTTGACACTGAAAGCTGTTTCCCGCTCGAAATCTTGACAGAAAGTCAGTATCATACCTCTGCGGAACACAATGAGTGGCTTTACACTTGAAGAACGTTGGGAAATATTGAAAACTTATTTCCAAACTGAGTGCTGTGTAGCCCAAACAGTGCGTTTTTTGAAAAGAAGTTTTGGCCGAAATGAAGCACCCACCGCGCCTGCCGTACGCAAGTTTGAGCAAAAAGTTCGTGAGACTGGCATGCTAGTGGACAACACTCATGGTCCCCGTCGTCGTACGGTGCGCACAGACGAGAATGTGGCTGCTGTAGCCGAGAGTGTGAAACTCACTCCACGAACATCAACTCGCGGTCGATCTCAACAGCTCAACATTTCACGCACTAGCCTGAGGAGAATTCCGCACAAAGATCTCGGATTATTCGCTTACAAGGTCCAATTGATTCAGCAATTGAAGGCGCACGACCATCCGCTTCGTTATGGCTTCGCAGTTTGGGCTTTAGAGCAGCTTGAATTGGACAACAATTTCGGGCGAAAAATCATCTTTTCTGACGGGGTGCATTTTCATCTCGGAGGCTACGTTAACAAACAAAATTGCCGCATCTGGGGCTCGGAAAATCCGCACGTTATTGTCGAGAAGCTAATGCATCCACAGAGAGTGGCAGTTTGGTTCGGATTGTGGAGTGCTGGCATTGGACCATTTTTCTTTGAAAATGAGGCTGAGAACAACGTTTCGGTCAACGGTGAACGTTACAGAGCGATGTTATCCGATTTCTTTTTTACTGGAATTGAAGACATGGGCTTGGACGACCTCTGGTTCATGCAGGATGGCGCACCATGACACACAGCCCATGCCACAATCAATCTTTTACACACCAAATTCCCAAATCGTGTTATCAGCCGTCTTGGCGATGTCTATTGGCCGCCTCGGAGCTGCGATTTGACCCCTTTGAACTTTTTCTTTTGAGGAACTGTGAAGGACTGATGTTGTGCCAACAGTCCAGAAACGATTCAAGCACTTAAGGCCAATATCATCCAAGCAATCCCATGAGCTACAGCCCGAAACCATTGACATGGTCTTGGAAAATTGGAGTGACAGAATGCGCTACTGCAAAGCCAGCCGTGGTAGCCACTTGAACAAAATTGCATTTCATCATTAATGGGAATGTTTTCTCTTACTAATGAAGCCATAATACATGGAAAAAAAATTAATTTTGTTCATTTTATTGCATTTTTAATAAGAAACTTGTATTCGGCCCACCCTGTATATCAAATGCATGCACGTGCAAAATTTCAACTTCGCAACTTTTTTACCAGAGCCCTGAAAAATGTAGAGAAATTTTCCGATATTTTGATACTTTCACACTTTCCTTTTCTTTGTTTTTATACTCTAGATGAAATCTGAGAGTATTATAATTTTGCCACAAAGTTTGTAATGCTAGGAAATAAGGCTCGGAAAAAAATGAATGATACAGAAGTTTACATTATCACTCAAAAATCTCAAAACAGGATGTCCGTCCGTCTGTGAGCTCAAGAACGCGTTGATCTAGAAAGTTTTAATTTTGTATAAGTCATTTTTGTCGAAAAAGTAAGGCCAAGTTCGGTCTAAATCGCTTCACCCCTTCTACCCCCTCCCATATAAAATTACTCAATTTCGCAATTCGACATTAAACGAATTTGTTCGAAAAACATAATCGTAATTGATCTGAAATTTGTAATATAATACTTTTATGATGATTGCAATGTACTGTATAAAAATTATTTGTATCATCTTCCTCCTTCCACCACCTCCCATACAAACTACACTTTTTCATGAAATGCTCTAAGACAATTAACTCAGTACGTATAAATTTTTTCGATCTGAAATTGTACACTAAATATATATTTAAAATTACTGGTAAGGCCAAAAAAATTAGACGATTACCTTCACTCCTTCTACCCCCTCCCATACAATCTGATATAATTTCACAACTTCACAAAAAGTCGATTTTCCTAATAAGTATGAGTGCTACGCACCTGCAATTTAAAACATGTCAAGAACATGATGTCTGTAGTTATTTCTGAAAAAGTCATTAGGAACTTGCCCCTCGTTATACCACCTCCCATACAAACGGCATAATTTCACTAAATCCTATACACTAATTTTCTCAGTACCTATTGAACTATCGAATCCTAAATTTTGTTTAAATCATTTTAATAGCAACTCTAGCATGATGTGAAAAAATTAGTTCAATGTCAATGTCAATCCCTTCTACAAAATTTCTTAAAATAAAAAAATTCCTCTTCCATCTAGAGTTTCGCAGTCCTCTTATTTTTTAATGAAAATTTGGTGAAGTCTGAGTTATAAGTTCACTGAATTTCGCAACACGAAGAAATAAGACTCGGAGAAAAATGGAAGCTTACATCATCATTCAGAAAGCTCAAAACCGGATATGATTATAATTTGGTCTCCAGGACCTTGGGCTATTTGGATGTTTTCGTGTTTTTCTAAAATCTACAAATACTATAGCCTGTTGTAAATATTTTTCGTTTTAGATATTTTTGATAATTTGACGCTTTCGGTACCGATTAAGGAGTTGTGTTGTTCATTTTCCCATTTTCATTTCGCAATGCAAATAGTAGCAGAAAGTATTACCGACTTATTCTAGGGATGTTTGGACTTTTTTCAGATAGTTTCTGTGATGGTTAATAAGCCAAAGTGCTCTGGACTGTTTTTTCCGATGTTGTTTGTTAAAGATGGATAGGAGGAAGAAGGCGAAAGCTACTCAGTGATATCTCTTTTTTTTGCATTTTGATTTTATTTTATTCTTTTTAAAGCAATTCTAGCACGCTACCAAATCAACTTGGTTGTGCATATAAATACTTTCGTTCCTAGATAAACGATTATGATCGAGTTAAAAGGAATAATCATTATTTTTAAGGGTATGATGTTTCGTGATCTGGAGTTTAGTGAGTTCGTTATTTTGGTATGATAAGCTTTGCGTCTTTATATAAGACTGTTCTTAATTATTATCCCAAAAATTAGCGCTGTCCGTTAATCAGTTGTTGGTTGAATCGGTATACCTCAATAGTGGCGATTTTTGTTTTATGTCCTCGATCGACTGAAAACGGGTTCCACGGAGCGGTAATTTCATTTTCGAGGATAGGAAAAAGTCATACGGGGCCAAAGGTGGTGAACATGGTGGTTGATTGAAACAATTTGTTGCATTATTGGCATCAAATTCGGTCACAATGGCTCAATGGGATGGCAAACTTTCATTGTGGAAAATACATGAATTCTCCTTCCATAATTCCGGCCGTTTTTTACGGATCGCTTCAATACTGTTAAATAATTCTACTTATTGACCGTCTCTTCATCCGGAATGAGTTCCTGATGGATCAAACCCCGAATATCGAAAAAAAAAACAATTAGTATCGTCTTGATTTTTGAGCGGCTTTGACGTGGTTTTTACGGCTCATTTTTTTCCTCCATTCCGATGATTGTTGACTGGTTTGCATGTCTCATCACCAGTTCTGATGCGCTTCATGAATGTGGGGTCAGAATTCGCTCGATCAAGGATGTCCAAAGAGAAAAAGATTCAGCTTTATCGGAACGAGTCGAGCAATTACGTGTTTCATGGCTAAAGTATCCACCAAAAACGAACGTACTCGCGAGAGATGTTGAGCTCTCCTGCTATCTCTCTAAAATTGGCATGACTATCTTTCAGCACCATTTCCTACACTTTTTGAATGTTTTCGTCAGCGACGATCGTCCGGAACGAGGCATGTCTTCAAGGATCTCTCGACCGTTCTTAAAGGCTTTGTACCTCTCGTAGGCTCTTGCTTGTGATATTGCAACGATTCTGATTGAGACAATTTCCTTGTTCCACATTTTTATCCATCTTAAAAATCGCCGTGGAGTACTGAGGTATACCGGACCAACTAACGGCTGTAAACTAACTGATTAACAGACCGCGCTTATTTTTGGAATAATAATTAAAAACAGTTCTACCTGGTTACCAAAACCAAAATTTTTGAAATATTATTTCCCAGACTAATTTTAATTACAAATTATCAATACTTTTTTACCACAGTGTATGTATGATAGAACGTTACGTTAACCTTTAAGCCTGCCAAATTTTTGTGCATGGAATGACTCTAAATTCGAAACGAAATAATTAAATCATGAAATTTGTTCCTGAATGTTAAATCAAATTTGATGGAAATTAGGAGAAGTACCATCGTGATTTCATCTCCTTTTTTTTCACTATACTACCAAAGTGATTTTACGAAACTCTTTACATGTTTACCGAGTACAGAAACGACACAAACATAAGACATTTAGAAATCAGTCAGTCTTCACAGTTATTGCCACGTTCACGCTCTTACGCATTCGCCTTCAGCATAGCTCTACTTTCTCGAATCAGTAAAAGGAAAAACGTATTCGAAAGGCAAATATGTGTATAACGCAGTTAGGAAAATAAATTGCCGTCAGTTTTCCACAGGACGACTTGTCCCGCGGATGCAAAGCATAGCAAAGACATAGCCTCTTCGATGAATAATTCTAAATTAGAATGCTGTGCCGCGCCATTCTGAATGGTGCTTAATTCACTCATGCAGGATGAGTTATTTTTTGCGTAAGAGTGTCTTATATTGTAAGTAGGTACAGATATTCGCGGAAATAGATAGATAGAAAGCGATATTCAGGCAACCATCGATGAAACGAACGGTAGCATTCGAGAGGCTAACGAATGCCAAGCTAAATTTTGCGATAAAATCCGAAAAGTGACTGGAATGGAAAATTGGAATTTTACGGATAATTCGTTTTTCATATCATTAGATAAATTTCATTTTATTTTTTATTTTTTGAGATCAAGCGGTGTGAAAATTGATTTTTTTTTTGGAGAGACCAATTAGAAGGATAAATGAACTCAGAAGAAAAATCTACTCGAATGCAATAGAAATTGTCGACTGTACGAAATTTTATTTTCCTGGATAGACATTACACTTTTGCTAAAATATGATGCTCCCGGCGACATGGCGCAGTTTCCATTTAAAAAAAAAAATCGTTGAAATAATTCAGAAAAAAATTATTGTCACATACAAATAAGATACAAAGTTGACACGAAGCGGAAGAAAGGAAGTGAAGCAATGAAATAATGTTTGTCCCCCTTTTTTGATGCGTGATGCTTACAGGGAAAGAATCCTTGAAGAAAACATAACAGGACTACAATTCAACAATCGTGCGATACTCTAGATGAAAGAGAATTTTTTTTATTTTAAAAAATTTTGTAGGGGAAGTGGTAGAGGGAGTGACGACATTGAACTAATTTTTTCTCATCACGCTAGAGTTGCCATCAAAATGTTTTATACAATATTTAGGATTCAAAAATTTAATAGTACTGAGAAATACTGAGAAAATTAGTGTATTGTATTTAGAGAAATTGTGTAGTTTGTATGGGAGGTGGTAGAAGGAGTGTGAAGTTATTAATGGCTGTTTTAAAAATAACTATAAAAATCATTTAATTGACATATTTTAAATTGTAGATCAGTGGCATTCATACTTTTCAGGAAAATCGGCTTTTTGTAAAGTTATTGAATTGTGTCAAACTGTATGGGAGTGAGTAGAAGGAGTGAAGCTAATCGCCTAATTTTAGCTGGATAACTTTGATATGTACTGTGTAAATTGATTTGTAGTATTTCCTAAAAAGTGCAGTTTGTGTGGGAGGTCGTGGAAGGAGAAGGAGGAGACAAATAATTCTTATACAGTAGAATGAAATCCTCAAAAAAGTACTATATTCCAAATTTCAGATCAATAGCTTTTATACTTTTTGAGCAAATCCGTTTAGTGTTAAATTGCGAAACTGTGTCATTTTGTATGGGAGGGGGTGGAAGGGGTAAAGCTAATCGTCTAATATTTTTTGATCTTACTAATAATTCTAAATATATTTAGTGCACAATTTCAAATCGATAAATTGTATATTCACTGAGTAAATTGATTTAGAGCATTTCATGAAGAAGTGCAGTTTGTGTGGGAGGTGGTGGAAGGAGAGGAACGACACAAATAATTCTTACATAGTAGAATGGAATCATCGTAAAACATTTGCGTTTTTTGAGAAAAACCGTTTATTGACAAATTGCGTAATTGTGTAATTTTGTATGTGAAGGGAGGGACTTGGCCCGTTCACGAACTTGACCTTACTTTTTTGTCAAAAACCATGTGTACAAAATTTGAACTTTCTAGCCCAACGCGTTCTAAAGCTAGAGAGGACACGGACGGACAGACGGACGGACGGACAGCCGATTTTGAGATTTTTGTGTGATTATATGAAGTTCTGTATCATTCATTTTTTTCTCCGAGCCTTCTTTCTTGTCGTTACAAACTTTGTGGCACACTTATAATACTCTCAGATTTCATCTAGAGTATAAAAATAGGCTTTACGCCCAATCATATGATACTCTAGATGAAATAGGAATAAGTTTAGTGTACCGGCAAATATGTTATGTAGTAGTGATTTTCGTTTGGCAGGTGGTAAAAGCAGTATCAGTATCCTTCCAGTCAAATTTCAAGTCAATAACTTGAATAGTTCTTAAAATTTCGAAATTTCATGAAGTTTGAATGGGAGATGGTAGAAGAAGTGAGGTAATGTAGCCTGTTCAAGAAGTTAAAGTTACTTTTTTGCTAAAAATAACACACAACAAATTTCATCACTATAGCTTGAAGCGTTTGAGAGCTCTGTTGTAGACAGGCGGACAAACGGTCAGACGCCGGACAGATGGACAGACAGTCAGTCGGAATCGAGATTTTTTAGCGATAATAAGTATTTCTGTAATCTTGGCGGCTCTGTGCGAGCATTATTTCTTAGCGTTACAAACGATAAGGCAAACAATATACTCTCAGATTTCATCTAGAGTATAATAAAATTCTCCGTCGTCGTTTAAAAATATGTTCGGAATAGTGATTAACCAATTCTCGGTAAAATTAATTTAAGTCCAGCTTAAATACCTGTAAAATAATTAAAATGTTAATTAGGCGGTATCAGTTATTAAACAACGATAACACACTGTATAATTACGGCGAAAGACGTAAAATAAATTGCCAACACCTGTGGCAAAAGGTGACTATTGAAACGAAAAACAAATTTTAAGATTCAGGCACAAACCTGATGTTTGTTGTTAGAAAAATCTCGCTGAACAATTTACGAAAATAAATTTTTTTTTTTGATAATTTTTGCCCTTATAATAAAAACCTTAAACTAATATTATAAATTTAATAAAATATTACTCGTTTGGCACCGGTTTTGAAATTAATTTTTGTCCTTCGTCTTAGTCAAACGCATATACTTCATATCCTTGTCGCTTTCCAATATTATTTCATGTTCCAGAGTACGCAATCTCCCTCTTGGGCATTTGCTTCCTTCTAAGGGTGAAGTCAAATGATTGACTATATATAAACAGTTCAGAAGCACAATGCTGGTCCAGTATGAAGAAGAAAGGAGTTTCAATCACTCTAACTCCAATATCAGATTTCGGCGTCCAAGGAAGTATGCCCAGGCCTTAAGTTTTGTCCTTTGAAAGTATTCTGTGCAACCTTATGCATTGGAAGTTTCATCGGCTACTCTATAAGATAATTAAAACTGTGTTTCAATTTCATTCAACATAGCTCCAAAATTTTGTTTTAAATTAGCATTATAAAAAATCATAGAGTTACAAGGCCTTATAGGATAGTATTGTATTATAAGAAATCCCACCTCTTGTTAATATCCTTTCTCATACTACATAAACTTCATCCAACACCCTATATACAACAACATAATTTACCTTCATCCATTTTCAACCAAATTAACTCTTAAAATAGACAAAGTTTCGACTAAACCCGAAATCCTCCCATCAACCGCACGAGGTCCTTTCTTCGGAGCCAACAAATTTGTCTTCAGACTGACATCCTATTCAAATAGTTCATTCAGAAAATTGCTGCAGAGCCCATCGTCGTCGACCAGATAAGTCCCCATCTGATATCCACTATCGCTACGGCTTCTCTGAGTCCTTAAGGGTCCACTTCGGAACCTCGGTATACATATTGAGGTTTTGCATGCTTAATGCCACCTATAAATAATCCACCTGGACGATGAACTTGCTAACTGGAGTAGAGTAGAGCCTGGTCCACATTTACAAAGGCGATAAGAACGGGACTGAAGAATATACAAGAGATGATACTGCAACGCAGAAAGGACACTACGGTTCTGTGGTGTGCCACTGTCGAGGCATCCACTGCTTTTGAGGTTTTTTTTAGTTTGCTGTGAAGTGAAGTTGGCTGTTTGGCGCTTATTTTTCTCTCGCTGTAAGGAAAAGCCTTACACTTGTGCTGCTTATTCACTTCAGAATGCATTTCTTATTTAACATGGCGAGAGTAACTTTCACAAGAATGCGCTTCCTGATATGGGTTAGGTAAGTGTACTGTATTGCACGTCCGCATGTGAATTGCACAACAAGAAGCTGGAAAATTGTGGCTGCAAATTCATCTACTCCTTGGATAATGTCATGGCAGTGACTGATTATTATTGGTTTTTTTGAAAATTTCACAGTATCCGTACTGAGTGAGTTATAAATTTTCAAATGAAAGCCGTCAAGGTGAGAATTTTGTAGCATGTTGTGTAATATATAGGTAGGGCTGGTTTTTTTTTTAGGAGAAAATCATATCTTGTGAGATATTACTAGGAAAGTGTTTGAAATTCATGTCATTCATCACTATATGAAACCACACGATTTAAAAAATGTCGGATTTGATAAACGGATACGGAGTTTCAAATAAAAAAAATGGTAATAGCTTTTGATATAGACCTTCACCACTGTTCGTTCCGACTCTTCTCCCAAATAATATTCGTGCAGTTTACGAAAGAGTTTTTGTTTTCAAATATTAAGAGCACGGACAAATTACATTAATAAGTCTACATAACACGAGTCTTCGTAGGTAATACAGTTGACATTTCGCTCCAATCGCATACGCTTTCTGCCTGCATTTGGACTTTGGTTTTTGACCAGGGAAAGGAACCACATTCTTTATATATTTAGGAACAAAACTAGTCAACAGTGTCATACCTGCCTCATCTGGCGAGCCGCTACTGGTAAGATGCGAGACGTGTCAGTTTCAGAAGAATTCACAGTTTTGCAGTTTTGATCGATAAGTATTTTTTTTTAACTTTTATTTATTTTTCATATCTTGGCATTTTGAGGAAAAAAATCGAAGCTAATTCCTGGAAATGACTCAATGTCTTGCACAAAGGTTAATATCCATCTATTCCTTGGATGATTAATTGTTTCTCTTTAACCACCTCACTTTACCGCGCGAGAAACCCTACAGTCTTTAGTTGGCGTAAACAATTGCTGGATTCTATGGTTATCGATTGGAATACATATTTTGATGCAGATAATTGACTCAGGGATGTTATGCAAAATCGTAATATTTTACGAATCTTCGAGATTCCGTTTTTGATCACCATAACTTGTACATTTGAATTAGAAATGGGCAGTGATGTGACGACCTGTGTTATAGTAACTTAAATCACTGTGACTGTCCGGAACTGTAATGACCCAGCTCCATCGCAGTAAGTGAAGGCTTCGAAGCAATCATTATCATAGCATATTGCCAACTGGTGATTTGCTGTGCGGTGACTGCTTTGGAACAGTGATGATATGTTAATCACAAGTTACATGTATGTGCTGAAGTAGTCCAGTCGGATTAGATGAGATCAAAAAAGGTCTGTTAGGTGAAATGCTACAATATATTTTTTAACTTCATTATTTTTTTTGCGTGCATCACGATAAAAGTATTCCGGATAGTGGGGGAAATCTGCAAATTTTTACATGTTTTAGCGTTTCTTTTATATTTCCGATTTTCTACTAAACTAAATTGAAAAAATAAAAGTGTAGTTCAATTGCAAACACTTAGATCTTTCATTTGAGTGGTATATAGTTTAATTTGGTATATCTAAATCTGTGATTTAACTGTTCTTAAGACGTTTTTAGTAGTTTTCAAAGAATTAGTGTTTCTTAGAAAGAAATGAATCTAATCTCTAATCTGGCATCGCAATTCACCGCAGAAACCTCGTAGTCCTGATCGTGGTCGATACATCGATGGCCAAACAAACGAAGTTCAAAATGGGACCGTATTGAACATTGACTTCGAAGCCTAATGCACAGCCGAAGTCGGAACAAAATAATTTGATTTTTCATCAATGAAGAAAACAAAGCATCCTGCAGTTGCATTATACAGTGCCGTACATCATACGCCGTGCATATTTACTCATATCTTCGAGATCGTCAAAGATAGTTCATTTTTGGGTGGATTGCATATTGGATAACTGAGTTCTATTCTGCAATAGCACTACAGCCCAAATCGGACCTTGGCCTCCTGACCTTCAAGTTCCTTAATATTTTACTTAACTTATTTTGGAAGGGTTGTTAGGACTTTGCACAACCCTCTATCAACAAATTTTAATTTTCATAGATTGAGGTAACTTAGATATAGCCATGCAGGTAGTGTGCTAGAATTATGCGTCAACCGGGATTTGAACTCACGACCCTCGCATTTGTAAACCAACACGCTACCCACTAGGCTACACCCTAGGATAATTAAGTTGCATTACCTAAATTTAGCGTGCGATTACTTACGAGTACATGTGATAGTTTTGCACGAGGTTTCGAGACAGTTCATGTTCACCATGAGTTGTAACGGTGGGAATCAGAGCACTTTGAATTATTAATGCCCCCATTCTAAGACTAAATAAATTTTTCGTTGTGATATTTTCAACAACACTGTTGATTGAACCAAAGTATGACTCAATAGTCAACCAATGTGCCTATCTAATACAATGTCCCTATTTTAACCTCCCAACTCCAAAATCACTGCTATTTTGTTACAGCGACATGTCTGGTTGGAGCTAGCAGGATTTCGTTAACTACTTTCATGTTTCTGGCTACAGTTTCCAAATGTACGCTGTAAAGGAAATTTAATTTCAAAACAAAGATTTTTGAATTATACTCGTACTATGCAACTAAAAACTTCTAAACTAATAGTAATCTTACTATTAATTCACCTTTACTGTACCTTCATAGTTCATATACTTCATGCCTTTTCTAGAAATTATCCTTAAGGCATCGTAAGTTCAGAGTATTTCTTACTTAAATTTATCCGGTATTCCTAAGTACCTGCAAACTTCTGTCTGCGGTTTCTTTAGCGATAAACGAAAAGCATTACATCCGGTGAATTTAAGTAAATCCAACATGAGTGTTGCAAGCTTAATGCCAGTTAACTTTACCGAGCTCTTGTAAGTGTAATGACGTTGTAGAATTAGTTACGGGATTAAAAGTTCAAGCATGGAAAGTTTTAATATAATGGAATTTAATTAAGCAGATATCCTGGATTATCACTTCACTCGAATATCTTACGTTTTGTTGTTATTTTACCGCGCTTATATCACATTGCATGTAGGTTGTCACCTCGTTCTTCTAACCATCAAGAGCTTAAGATGGTCTTAATAATATCTAAAAAAAAAAAGATAAATTTCAAGTAGTTTTATGTTTTAGTTATAAAATCTGTTGAAAATTTACAGAATGGTAATAACTAATATTAATTCAATTATTTAATATAATTATCTGTCGCACAGGATGTGATGGGACAATAGCCCCGGCGCAAAAGAAATGATTGGTTCGACAACGAACGCCAAGATGTCTTAGAGTGAAAAAAATCAAGCTTATGAAATATTACCGGAACAGCTGACATAAGTTAAACAGAACAAATACAAGGATCTTAGACGATTTGCAAACTAAATCTGCAGATAAAAAAAGGAAGTACAATAATGACAAAATTAAAGACATGGACGAACATTTTAAATTACACAACACAAGAGCCGCGTATTCCCTTGTCAAACGGATGAAAGAAGGTTACAAACCGAAAACGACCCTCTGCAGAGATGCAGAAGGGAACATTCCAAGTAATGCGGGAGAAATATAATTAAGATGGGTGCAATACTTTGAACACCTTCTTAATCCGAGCCCATCACCCGCACGAACAGCAGCAGCAGACACAACAAAATACCTTACCTAATCAACAATCCACCCAAAACGAACATTCTACCTTTAACGGTCTCGGAGATTTGATTCCATATTGTCGGAGTACGGCGGACGATGAAAAAGATTTTTTTTTTGCATTTTTAGGCTAATTTAGTCGTGAAATACGAAAAAAAAATTTCAGTGTAGCACATTTTTTTTCCCTGTGTCGATAACAATACTTTATTATTAGAAAAGTAAACTGGAGCACATTCTGCAACTTCAAACCATTGTATCTCAAAACTGACAGTGTTACAGATATTAAATTGATAATAACTAGCTGCGTACCTCCAAAACTTCTACCTCCTCCCATAAAAAATTGTTTTTTCGACCATTTTTAAGAAATTTATAATCACCTAACGATTAAAAGGTATCAATTTCAAATTTTTCACGAAAACTTTTAAAAATAATTGAAACGAAACTGCGTCAAAAGTTTGTAGATACCACTTGCCTCCCTCTCATACAAAATTCTGATTTAAACCAATTTCAATAAATCATCAATAAATTAAAACCTACGAACTTACGAGCGCATTACAAGAAAAATGAAATAAAACTGCATCACAAATTTTACATTTCCCTTACCTCCTCTTCCCCCTCTCATACAAATGTTTGATTTCGTGAATGCAAAATACACCGCATTTTATGAAAATTCTATGCAACTTCATCTATGAAACTGAGATTCTATACAGAGAATATTGAACGTAATTGAAGCAATCAATTAAAACATTATTTACAACCACACACCCTTAATATCACCTCTTCCCTCACAAAAACCTAAACTTGCATAAACGAATGAAATGTTTATTACATGTACTGGAGCTATTGATCGCTTTCGCAAGTAAGTGTTAAATTGAGAGCAGCCCTGCTCTAAAGGAAGTTCCACTTAGTTTTCCTTAACCATTCTAATCTGCATATTAACTTTCCAAGCATCCTCAACTTGTCTCAAAAATAATAAAGTTGCGCCTGACTTATTGAGAGTTTATTGTTTATTAGATGATTTATTAAATTTGGTTAGATTCATACTTTTGTATGGGAGTGGGTAGAAGTCCAAGAGTGATTTCAAAAGTTTTGATGTAACTTTGTTTTAAATATTTTTAAAAGTGATTGTACTAAATTTCAAGTTGATAGCTTTAAATGCCTTAGTGATAATTAGTAAACCTTTCCACAATAACAATAACAAATAAAAATGTTAAGAAACCTGAAAGTCGGGAGGCATGGCCCGAATTGAGCTGTAGTGCCATTGCAGGAGAATAATTTTTATTTTATACAATTTAATAATAATCATTTAGAAATTTGTTAGAGAAGGTAAACAATTTACAAAACGAATTTAAAGTTCAAATCTGATCATTTTCATACTTGATTCCTTTTCTTGAAATCGCCCAAATATTCATCAAAGGTAGATGAGAGAAGTTTGAACTAATTTCAATTTTTAAAGGATATTTTGAACCAATCTTCAAGAAAGACGCTAAATTTCCAACTGAACAAGCAGAATTGAAAATATTTAAACGTTGCTTCCTTCTAAAAAATAAACGACGAAGAAAAATCAATCTTTCGCTACCCAGCTGCCTCCGTGCCAAGTTCAAACATGAAATCGCAATAAACTTCTAGATGTTATAAATTTTCAGAGGAAATTAGAAATTATGGGAACGTCTAGACGTCTGATTACTAAGGTTGTAACGAAATAAATGATTTGATTCGATTTTTAAAATATGCCTGTTAACAGTTCTCAGTCGCGTATAGCTATGCACTTATGAAAATCATGTCGATGCAATTGAATTGAACGTACTTAATAGTGTTATTTATCTCCGAAAACGATCGTCTACCCTTATTCAAATCAGCACTCGAAAATTATGTTTGTGGCTTAGAGGCAGTAATATACAATAAGCCTTTGCCATTATAAATACTCTCTTCCGAGAGAACCAACATAAACTCCATGTAGAAGTGCATAAATAATTTAGCTAACCAATATAGCCCATGTAATTAATTGTATGACCATGGTCATCAGTCGATGGAGTAGATAGCAACTCAAACAGTAAGAGTGAAACTTGATTTTCCATATAATAAATTAATTGAATTGTAATTAACTTTGATTTCTGGTTAGTAGTGCACCTTCGGAACTTTGATAGACTCAATACATTATTTTGTTGTGGGAAGTGAAATTTTCTCGGCGACTAAAAGGGTTTTAATTTATTTATTATTAATTGAATTTTTGCACAGTGGGTATTTAATATAATAATTTCCTGGTAATAAGGGATTTTTTTATTTCAATTTTTGTATGATGTAATAATTATGAAATACATCAGGTTAATCGAAAATGTGAGTTAAATGTTATCGTTGAGCGATTAACGGAAATATCTAAGAATTCGAAGTTTCACAGAGCAACCAAACATACGTCATAAGTACACCATTTGTTTCCACCAAATTCGCTGTATGATAATACTGGCTCTCTACCTCCATCTGTTCTGACTGAGCTTTTCACTTAACCCTTAACCAACCAACAACCTTGGTAATAGGTTGTGATGCCAATGCCCATCACACCTACTGGTCTAGCACAGACTGCAACGATCGCGGTAAGTCAATTCTAGAATTTCTTAGCATGAACAATCTAAATGTTTGTAATGTTGGTAACAGTCCCACTTTCATAAATAGAGCAAGAAGCGAGGTTATCGACCTGACTCTTACAATTAACTCTAAATCACTAACGGTCCACAGCTGGGAAGTTTCGAAAGAACCATCCTTGTCAGACCACATGTGGATAAGATTTGAAATAATGGGATCAATAAAAAATAGCCGGTTTTACAGGAATTCAGCAAGAACTGATTGGGTCAAATATCAGGAGCTAATAAGCCAAAGACTACTGGCAATAGTTCCTTACCCAATAAAACAGAAGATTCCTTAGATAAAAGAGTGGGTATGTTAACAAACTTACTAACAAACTCATACAAGAGTTCCTGCCCTGAGAAGTCTGCGAAAGATACTAAGAACACTGTCTGGTGGAATAACGATCTCGATATCCTGAAAAAACGAGCAAGGAAACTATTTAATAAAGTTAACTCCAGCAAACTTGACACAGACTGGGACAAATACAAAGCAGCACTTATACTGTATAAAAAACAGCTAAGAGCCGTCAAACGAAATTCATGGAAGAGATTCTGTGAAGAAATCGATAACGTCAACGAAACTGCTAGGATAAAGAGGACCCAATCCAAAGACCCATACATGCCTGAACTACTGGATAAGGGCAATGGTTCATGGACGAGGTCTAGCGGCGAGTCACTTGAACTTTTAATGCAAACGCATTTCCCTGGTTGCTTTGAGCCCCCACCACAAAGTTCATGTACCGATCGCATTCTAGCTAACTCAGAACTAGTAGATACAGTCGAGACACCAAGAAACATAGGAATGGCGTTCAGTTCCTTCGAACCTTACAAGTCACCAGGGCTGGACGAAGTCTATCCCGCAATGATCCAGAACGCGGTTGAAACAATAATTCAGTACCTGGTAGACATATATAAAGCATGCATCAGTCTTTGTTACATACCGAAGCTATGGCAAGAGGTTAAGGTAGTTTTCATACCTAAACCAGGTAGAGCCTGCCACAACATCCCGAAGATTTTTCGACCCATCAGTCTGACTTCGTTCCTTCTTTAAGGCCTAGAAAGACTGGTGGACAGCTACCTGTGGGAAAATCTGAAGCTCTCGGTTAGATGCCCCCACCAACACGCCTATCTGAAAGGTAGATCCACTGACACCGCCTTGCATGTGACGGTAGCCGCCGTAGAGGAAGCTTTCCATCAAAAAGAGGTTGCACTCGGTGCCTTCCTAGACGTGGAAGGCGCGTTCAACCACGTCAACATAAATGCCATACTTGAGGCCTTGCACAGCCATAGTGTGGAGCCTTTACTGACTGCATGGATATCAAAGCTTCTTCGTTCACGGAAAATCGCAGCACGAATGGGTGACGAGACAAGAAAGGGCTCTGTTCACAAAGGAACGCCACAGGGCGGTATAATATCACCTCTCCTGTGGGTCCTAACAGTGAATGAACCCCTTTCCATCTTAAATCAGAACGGCTACCCCACAATAGCATATGCAGACGATCTTGTCATCATGCTAACTGGTAAGATTGAGCAAGTTTCAGGAGACCTCATGCAATCCCCTTTACAACTGTTAGATAGCTGGGCACTAGATAAAGGACTTACCATTAACCCACAAAAAACAGATCTGGTCCTCTTGTCAAGAAGAAGAAGATCATATGTTTTCAATCCACCAAACATTCGAGGTATCAATATGGTCCTCTCGAATCAAGTTAAATATTTAGGTCTGATTCTTGATAGCAAATTCAATATTCAAGACCGAGCAAAAAAGGCTACGGTAGCCTTCTTTGCTTGCAAGAAGACATTCGGTTTGAGATGGGGCCTTAAGTCGCAACTCATCCACTGGATGTATACCAGTATTGTTAGACCAATTATTTGCTATGGTGCGCTGCTGTGGTGGCCGGTGGTGGTACTAAGAACCAACCTGGCACACTTACAGCTGATCCAACGGATGGCATGTCTGTGCATAACAGGTGCCCTTAGAACCACACCGACTGCAGCTCTGTAGGTGATTCTCTCACTACCTCCACTTGATCTTTTTATAAGCAAGCAGCGGGTTTGACAGCCATTAGATTGAAAACCACTAAATCGTGGTCAGCGCCACAAATTGGTCATGGAAAAATTCTAAACGCCATTAGAAACGCAAACTCCCTTTTAGACCGCGAGTATGATGGCATGAACCAACCGCAGGTTGAGAAACGAAAGTTTCACATTAAGTTTCCTGAACGAAACGAATGGGCAAAAAATACGATACTCAGCACCTGTATAGGTTCTCATCTCTATACAGATGGATCTAAAACTAGCCAGAGGACAGGAGCAGGGATTTATTCCCACGACCTCAACATCCAAACTTCATTTCATCTTCCAGAACACGCGACAGTATTCCAAGCAAAAGTATTAGCCATTAACGAGTGTACAAAAATTATTCTTGATATGCAGAACAGTCTCGGAAATTGTTACATTTTCTCGGACAGCAGGGCTGCGCTTCAGGCACTCCAATCCTACAGGACTACATCCAAACTAGTGTCCATTTGTAGACACAATTTAAATCGCCTAGCTGCCATAACGGAAGTTTTTCTAATTTGGATACCGGGTCATAGTGACCTGCTAGGTAACGAGGCGGCAGATACGCTTGCACGGCAAGGATCTGCAAACATCAATTCCACTAGGAAGTCAGTTGATGTAGCACCAACAGTGCTGAAGACTAGCTTCAAACAGATTATTTCGGATTCTTTCTTGGCGGGGTGGCGGCAGCTGAAAAGCTGTAAAACGGCCAAATCCTTTTGGGAAGAACCGAACAAAAATATTACAACTCAGCTGTTACAATGTTGTCGCTATAGTATCCGAACTATTGTCGGCCTGACCACAGGCCATTGCTTGCTAAAGCTGCACGCATTTAGAATGAGGATCGCGAGCGAGAGCTTGTGTAGAGGTTGCGAGGAAGACGAAGAATCTATCGAACATTATCTTTGTCACTGTCCGCAAATCTCCAACAGTCGTCTCCTTTGTTTAGGCTCTAGATTCTTCTCAGAACTAGACGACCTCAGAGGCGTCCAACATTCGAGCCTGTTAAGGTTCGCAAACCGAACCAAGTGTTTAGAGCAAGAGGAGTGACTTCCAACTTATAACAATAGGGGGAGTACAATGGGCCCAACTAGATGGCCTCAGTGCTTGCGGTTCCGTGCAACCACCCTCCTACAACCTAAACCTAAACCTAATCATTAATCATTCACCATAGAAAATTCTCTAATCTTTTCAGCCAGTTCTGAGTTTTTTTTTCCATTTTGAATTGTGGACAACTTTCAGTTCTCGCAAATTATCGCAATTATTCATTCAAGAAAATTTGAAAACTTGTTAGCCACTATAAACTGCATTTTGAATTCATTAATTGATTCGATAGTGATTTTCGTCATTTAAATGTTTATCGACGATTTTTTCAATCTACATATTTAAAAAAAAAATCGTATTTTCGTAAACGGACTGCGGTCCAAATCAATGATCCAAAATAAATAAATTAAATACCATTGGGTATTTTCGTCAAGGTGTGCCTATTCTGGGTTCCAGGTCTCAACCTGTTCCGTTTCCGGACTTCGGCTGGAATACGGCACCATGATGAAAGAAAAGTTGAAAGGAAAATTGTTAACTCCTCTCGTAATCAGTTCACGACATCTGATAAGCATCCGAGAGCTTAAAGCTGGAGCGAGACAGAAACATAAGCACAAACGCCATTTAGTGGTACCGCCTACCAATCTTTCATTTCATATCTATACATTCGACAAGTACACAATCGCTACCCCCATCGTATCTGCAAATATTTGTCAGTAGCAGCCAGTACAACTCCAAAATATACCAGCTTCACGAATCGTTGCGATCGTTCTCATTCTATTTTCCCAATCACATTCCTTTCAACCACGACTGTGTTTGTGCATTGCACATAAAGGCCGAAATTGCCTATAACAGCAGTCATTCTGTAAAAAAAAAGCTTGAAAAAGGGGTGGAAAAAACGCTATATTTTTTGAGTACTCCGTTGGTATATATATACATAGGAAGCACAGTGATCGACATCTAGAGATAGACATTTCGAGTTCTTACTTTGTTGCTAGCATACAACGTTTCCTTTTCAGTTGTCTGATTTATACGTTATACGTACATATAATACCTTCGTGTGTTTATTGACTCACAAAAAATATTAATATGGCCGCTATCCTCTATAACGGCACAGTTTTATATTAAAAGTCTGTATCGAGTCTACCGGTTAATATCTGGTCAAAATTTTATAAAGTATACTCTCCATTTGTTCGACATGCTTCATTTATATATACAAGAAACCATGGAAGGAAAAAGTGTAAGCCCAACTAAAAATAAAGCACTTCAAAATCATCAATGAAATACGGTTGTAGTTGTATTGATTGCTTTCTTTTGCATGATCTCAATCGTTTTATTCATCTGTTCTAATTTTTTGTAGACGCCTTAAGCGTGATGTTCCATAGTCGTCGACTAATTTAGCCTTTAATGGCATACTAATTAGCTCTTTCGATGAATTTATCGTATTAGGCGTAAAGTTAAATAACATCTTGATTGGAGCAAACATATCTTTGATATTGCCCTTGATACCTCCAAACGCCTAGGTATTCTTCGTAAATGCAAAAAATATTTTATAAATATCTTACGCCTCAGGACCTCGTTTAGAATACAACTCGCATTTATGGGCTGGGGCACTCAAAACACACCTTGCGCTGCTCGATCGAATCCAAAAACACCCTTTCCGACTAATTCGAGATAACACCATTACGATTCCTGTTGACTCCCTCGAGCATTGTAGGAACATTGCAGTACTCAGCATTTACTATCGCTACATTCATGGTAAATGTAGTGAGGAACTTAGAGACTTGTTTCCCTTCTCTTGACAATTTTTCAGCTTTAATCATCTGCTGGATTTCGGTTATCGCATTTGCTGTCCAACATGCAAATAATCAATTTACCACTACTGAAATTATGCAACATCATTTTCGTTGATATTGCAATCTGCGGTAAAACTCAAGTTTAAATTAATGCTCTCCTCAGGACCTGTATTCACATGTCTATTATTTTCATCTCGAACACGATAAAGCAGATCTACGTCTCTCATGAAGAACCAAGTGTATAGTTTTATCTGATATATCATACGTAAATAACATTTTATCTACCAACCCACGAAAAAGTCGAAATATGAATGAAGCATTCAGGACAATTGCGCAAAAAAAACCGAAAAGTTGGCACGTATTCAACCAAATCGAATAAATTTATGTTATGTCCTATCTGCGTATTCTGTGGTTATCGCTGAATTCGTCGGAAATTGTTTGGCTTTGTATTGAAAACCGACAATATTATTTTATCTTCTCGTTTTCAGTCGAGCTATAAAAACGATTTTGGATACAAACTCTTGAAAACAAGCACCCTCCAGGTTGTCCTTAATTGCCATCGTCATACACGATTTCGAAAAAAAGAAATCGCATATACCCCATAATATATGAAGAATTCTTCATAAAAGCAACCGCTTTGTTTTGCTACAAACGAATAAGGAAATTTTCAGGAAATGTGTAATTAAATATAAGAGGAGCACTTGATGAAAGCAGATCCTTTAGAATATCTTCTGAAATTCTAGTATGTACAGAGACTAAATAAAAAACAAATTTGTTTATTCGTATTTCAAGTGTTTTTATGAGAAATTTATTTAATTTTGAGAAATTCAAATTACCGTTATTCACTCAAATAAAAATAAGAAATCCCACTCCCAAGTTTATTAGGATTTCGTTGCTCTTGTCATAAAATTTTAGAGGACCATAAGGTACTATAAAATTACCAGGCTGGTGTTTCTGGCACTTAACGTCAGCCAGGACATTTTAATAGAATTTCCACTTTAATATTCCATTTTGTGTCGCTTGATAGTCACTTTGGTCTTAAAAGGCCGTCATGTGGATGTAATGGGCTACTTAAATTTCCAGTGTACAAGAGTATTTTACATGAGTCTTGAACAAGCTACGGTCTGACCGATTTTATCGAAATAATGAATTTTCGGTGGTTCAAAACATGACCTAAATATTATGTATAGCTAACTAATTTACATTAATATGAATATCGAAATAGAGATATGTGGACAAATATGCAATGACATGTTTAGATTTATTTTTGTGCAGACAAGATAGTTTTTATCTGTATGTATGAATGATAAATTGAGCGTAGTGGGCAGTGTGCTGATCTTAAATGATCTCCGGTATGGAGGTCTGAAGATTAAGGAATTAGGCTGCTGTGCTTCTTAAAAAAGAATAATGGAAATGCGACCGCGTATTAAATTATTTGTAGGCACAATAAGACTTCACTATGTAGTGATCGCACCTAACCGCCCCACAAATTTTTAATTTCGTGCGTTCATACAACGTAAATACTAATACTCGCCATCCAGACAATAGAGAGAGCTCAGTGGCAGAAAAAACATCAGCTGTTAGAAAAATTTTCTGACCAAGTTGAATGTTGAAGGTTGCAGACAGAGGTGGGAATCATCCGTCATTTTAACTGCCAACTATCGATTCGGTTGGAATTTTTCGGTCGATTTCGAGCTTACGCATCACGTTTTAAAGTGCGTTGTGGTTCACTGAGAGTTCCTCAGGACCGTGTCAGCGAAGCTCCATAGATGACGTTGAGTTTTTATTTGTGTATTGAAGAGTCCGATTCGGGACTTATACACTTGTCAATTTTGGTTGAGCGAAGTCCAAAAAAAAAGCGCCTAGAACGGTGTGTTCTATGGTAACTCTAATTATAAGACTAGTGCTATAAATTTATAAGACTATTGTATTCGAAAATGTGACAGAGGAAAAACTCTCTTGATCTTCAGCATCGGACGAAAGCGGTAGCGACTACAATTACAAATAAACTGCCAACAAGTCGGGCGAAACTTTATTATTCTTGGGACAAGTTGCGGATGAGTGGAAAGTCAATATGCAGGGTAAAGTGGTTAGGGAAAGCTAAGTGCAAAGGGGTTTCTTGGGCAGGGCTGTTGTCAATTTAACAATATTTCATTCGTTTCTGCAAGCTTGGGTTTTTATGAGGGGAGGAGGAGGGGTAATAGCAAGGGTGGGTGGATGTTAACAGCTTTTTAATAATTGCTTGAATCACGTCCAATATTCTCTGTATAGAATGTGTTTCATAGACGAAATTGCATAAAATTGTCATAAAATTCGGTGTATTTTATTTTCACGAAACCGAAAATTTGTATGGGAGGGGGTAGAGAAGGTAGGGGAATCGTAACATTTGATATGCAGTTTTATTTCGCTTCTCTTGTAAAGTGCTTGTATAAAATTTCAAGTTCGTAGCTTTTAATTTGTTTGTTATTAGTTGATTTAATGAAATTGGTCGAAATCATAGTTTTGTATGGGAGGGGGTAGAACCGTAAGCGCAATTTCAAAACTTTTAAAGCAACTTCATTTGAATTACTTTTATAAGTTTTCATGTAAGATTTGAAATTGATAGCTTTTAAGAGATAGCTGATAACTGATTTCTTAAAAATGTTCGAAAAAATAATTTTGTATGGGAGGGGGTAGAGGAGGTAAGGGAATCGTAAAATTTGTGACAGAATTTTCTTTCTTTTCTATTGTAAGGTGCTCGTACAAAATTTCAAGTTCGTAGCTTTTAATTTGTTGGTTATTAGTTGATTTAATGAAATTGGTCGAAATCATGCTTTTGTATGGGAGGGGGTAGAAGGACAAGCATGATTTCAAAACTTTTACCGTAATTTTATTTTAACTATTTTTCTAAGTTTTTGTGCAAAATTTCAAATTGATAGCTTTTGATAGTTAGGTGATAATTGATTTCTTAAAATTGGTCGAAAAAATAATTTTGTATGGGAGGGAGTAGAAGTTTTAAAAATATTCGACCAGTTAATATTTCAAACTTTTAGAGATTTTTTTTAAATGTATTTCCCAAATTTTCAAGTTTCTACCTAAAAATTTCATTCAAAAATTTTCAGTTTATGTGTTTTTTTCATTCCACATGAAACACCTTGTGCACGTTAGACCCCCACTTCGGAGCATAACAATTTTGGAACAAATTACTATTTTTTTTCTATCTATATCAAATAGATGTGTCGACATGCAAAATTTAAACTTTGTATCTTTTACCAGAGCCATAAAAAAATCACTCAAAATTTTCAACATTTTCTCTTTCCACCTCCCTCCCCTTACACCCCCCAACTCAAATTTTTTACCAAAATCAAAAATTATACAGTTCTACAATCTGACAAATTTTTGATTTGATACTTGTACTCAATTTTGAGATTTGATGATTTGTAGTTTTGGAAAGTGCGCCATTTTTGAAATGCTCCCCATTTCCCCCCAGTACTATATTGCCCACATATTATATTTTTTTCATATGTTGCTAGTAAATTTTAGTATACATTTTAAGTTTCAATTACATAGCATAAGAGACAGTTGAGATATTAATTTTTAAGTGTTTTTCTTTGCACCCCCCCTGACCCTCCCCCTTTCGTTAATTAGCTTTTATCTAAACTGCTTCTAGTAGATCTATATACTATCTTGATGGTCTCAAAATATCAATTTTTTATGGGAAGTAATTTCGAAGATATAATCATTTGAAAAAAAAATTCGGCCGACAATTGGTTCTTAGCCCCCCCTTTTCGCACGCCAATGGATAAAAAATAAACTGCCAACAAGTCGGGCGAAACTTTATTATTTTTGGGACAAAATGCGCATGCGTAGAAAGTCAATATGCAGGTTAGAGTGGTTAGGGAAGACTAAGTGAAGGAGCTTCTTGGGCAGGGCAGTTCTCAATTTAACACTTTCCGGAAAAGTTCAAAAGCTCCATATTTCATTGGTTTATTTATGCAAGTTTGAGTTTTCATGAAGGGAGGGGGGAGGGTGATAGTAAGGGTGGGTGGATGTTAATAGTTTCTTAATTGATTGCTTGAACCAAATCCAATATTCTTTGTATAGAATGTCAGTTTCATAGACGAAATTGCATAGAATTTTCATTGGATTCGGTGAATTTTAAATTCACGAAACCAAACATTTGTATGGGAGGGGGTAGAGGAGGTAGGGGAATTGTAAAATTTGTGATGCAGTTTTATTTCTTTTTTTTTGTGAGGTGCTTGTACTAAATTTCAAGTTTGTAGCTTTTAATTTGTTAGTTATTAGTTGATTTAATGAAATTGGTCGAAATCATACTTTTGTGTGGGAGGGGGTAAAACGGCAAGTGCTATCTCAAAACTTTTAACGTAATTTTATTTCAACTATTTTTGTAAGTTCTTGTGCAAAATTTCAAATTGATAGCATTTAATAGTTAAGTGATAATTGATTTCTTAGAAATGGTCGAAAAAAATTTTTTGTATGGGAGGGGGTAGAAGTTTTAAAGATATTCGACCAGTTAATATTTTAAACTCTTGGGGATTTTTTTTAAATGCATTTCGCAAATTTTCAAGTTTCTACCTAAAAATTTCATTCAAAAATTTTGAGTTTATGTGTTTTTTTCATTGCACATGAAACACTTTGTACACGTTAGACCCCCACTTCGGTGCATAACAATTTTGGAACAAATTATTATTTTTTTTTCATGTACATTAAATAGATGTGTCGACGTGCAAAATTCAAACTTTGTATCTTTTACCAGAGCCATAAAAAAATCACTCAAAATTTTCAACATTTTCGCTTCCCACCTCCCTCCCCTTACACCCCCCAACTTAAATTTTTTACCAAAATTAAAGACTATATAGCTCTACAATCTGACAAATTTTCAATTTGATATGTGTACTCAATTTTGAGATTTGGTGATTTGTAGTTTTGGAAAGTGCGCCATTTTTTAAATGCTCCCCATTTCCCCCCACTACTATTATGTCCATATATTATATTTTTTTCGTATGTCACTAGTAAAGCTTAGTATGCGTTTCAAGTTTCAATTACATAGCTTAAGAGACAGTCGAGATATTAATTTTTAAGTGTTTTTCCTTGCACCCCCCCTGACCCTCCCCCTTACAAGAATTAGCTTCTATCTAAACTGATTCTAGTAGATCTTGATGCCATCCTAATTGTCTCAAAATATCAATTTTTTATGGGTAGTAATTTCGAAGATATAATCATTTGAAAAAAAAATTCGGCCGCCAATTGGCTCTTAGCCCCCCCTTTTCGCACCCCAATGGATAAAAAAATTAAATTATTTTTAAAAGTTGTCCCACAAACTTTTCTATATGTGTGTTGATTTTTAGCTTCCTAGCTGTAATCATGGTTGAGATATTTGAATTCGTATTTTTCGGTTTAAGCGCTCCCCCCGCCTCCCCCTGAACTCGTACACCCCCCAAATTGGGTATCCTCCTGAGATCCGCAACTATCTACAATCCCCCCAAAAATGAACTTTCTACCTTGAAGGGTTTGGGAGTTAATGTGCGCTGAGCGTACACGTCGGCGTACGGCGTACGGCGTACGGCGGACGGCGGACGGCGGACGGCGGACGCCGGACGGCGGACGGCGTACAGACAGACGGATTTTTTTTTTTTGCATTTTTAGGCTAATTTAGTCATGAAACGCGAAAAAACAAAATTTCAGGGTAGCAAATTTTTTTTTTTTCCAAAGTCGATCACAATACTTTATTATTAAAATAATAAAGTAAATTAAGTAATTTTTAAAAGTTGTCCCACAAACTCTTATATATGTGTGTTGATTTTTAGCTCCCTAGCTGTAACCATGGTTGAGATATTTGAATTCGTATTTTTCGGCTTAAGCGCTCCCCCCGCCTCCCCCTGAACTTGTACACCCCGCAAAATTGGTATCCGCCTGAGATCCGCAACTACCTACAATCCCTCCAAAAATGAACTTTCTATCTTGAAGGGTTTGGGAGTTAATTTGCGCTGAGCGTACACGTCGGCGTACGGCGTACAGACAGACGGATTTTTTTTTTTGCATTTTTAGGCTATTTTAGTCATGAAACGCGAAAAAAAAAAATTTCAGGGTAGCAAATTTTTTTTTTTTCCCAAGTCGATCACAATATTATTATTATTAAAATAATAAAGTAAAACAAGATATACAATTTTAGCGACGAGGATAAACTCAAAACAGTTAGGGTATAGCCTAGTAGGTAGTGTGTTGGTCCTGTAATGCGAAGGTCGTGAGTTCAAATCCCGGTCACCTCAATCTAAGAAAATGAAAAATTCGTAGAAAGAGGGTTGTGCTAGCAACCCTTCCACAATAAATAATAAAAAATGTTAAGGAACCTGAATATCAGGAGGATTTGGGCTGTAGCGCCATTGTAGAAGATAAACTCAAAAATTAGAAAATAAACGTTTGGTTAAGTGCACTTGGAAATTTTACATGTCAAGCGAAAACGAAGCGAACGACATCAAAAGCGGTGATGAAAAAATTCTATTTGGAAGCAGCAATCCAAATAAATCACGTAATGATTGGAAATATCGAGCCGTATTTACCTGGATTTTGCTCCAAGGAATATGAGGAAAGGGTAAGCCAATTTTTCATTTTAAACGACGTCACAGAGGAAAAGAAAGTCGCGCTCCTGATCACAATGATAGGCACCCAAAAATATTCCATACTGAAGTCTTTAACACTTCCTGTGCCACCACATGCAAAAACGCATACTCAGCTATTTTCCAAAATCATTTCGCATCTAAAATAAACGTGACGGCTGAAAGATATAAGTTTCACAAATGTGAGCATAAGTCATACGAATCTATATCGTCTTATATCATTTCACTAAAGGCATTAGATCAAAGCTGTGACTTCCAAACGTTTTTAAATGATGCATTACGAGATCATTTTATCGTTGAAATTAAATGAAAAGAATCTTTCGTTCGAGTCCGCCTGTGAAAAATCGTTAAATTTTGAAATGGCTGAGTTAGAAAGTAATTCCCTTCAGCCATTGCCACAATATTCTCTAAATGAGATGAAAAATATCACAACATCACGTAGCGTCATACTTTCAAAAGCCAGTATGAAGATTAACAATCAAAAGTCAAAACTTGCCATTGCTGTAATCGTTCTCATGCAAAGCATAACTGTCCAGCACAGAATTGGGAGTGCTTTAAATGCGGAAAAGGAAAGGTCACACTGCTACGGTCTGCAAACATCCGCAAAATAAATGTCATCAATTCAAGTCTGAACTAATTCAAAACCAAAACATTCCTAATATGGATGAACGGTGGAAATCGAATCAGCTGCAGACGTCGAATCGGCTGCAGACGTCAAACCAGTTGCAGTTTAATCGGAAAAAGCTAGTGGTTCAGCTGTTATGAAAGTCATAGTCGAGAGTCAGGAGCTGTCAATGGATGTATATACAGGCACTTATGCATCTCTAATATCACACACTGCATATAAAGCTAAGTTTTCTAATTTATGTTTAAAAACATGTAATCGTATATATAATTCTTTAACAGGTGATCAAGTTAAGACTATAGGCGAAGTCAACGTCAAATTGAGATTACCGGCAGATAAATAAGTGCATAACCTCACCATGATTATCATTGACAACAAAAGAGGTAATAATCAAGGTCTGATCGGGCGTCTATTCAAATTCCTGTTAAAACCCATTATAGGGGCATAGGACAGAAAGAACTCTCTTACACAAAGCGCGATCCTGAGCATCGGTCTTAAGCTGTTACCAGGACTTGTTTTTTTCTCTGGCCTCCTGCTCAACTGCTCGCTTCCATGTGTTACATGGTCGACCAACCCGACGTCTTCCTTGAAGATTATAATCCAGAGCCTGTTTGGCGATGTTTTGCTTTGGTTTCCTCAAAGTATGACCGATCCACATCCTCTTTCGCCGTTGAATCTCAATACCTATTTTAGTCTGGCGAGTTGTACTCCAAAGTTCGTCATTGGAGATTACTTCTGGCCAGAATATTCCTAAAATGCGCCGGAGGCATTGGTTTACGAAAGTCTGTAGTTTCTTGGTAAGTCAAACGGTCACTTTCCACGTAGTACAACCATACAACAACACGGATTTGACGCATGCGACAAAAACTCGCAGCTTCGTGCGAAGGGAGATCTCTCTTAACCTCCAGAAAGGGGAAAGGATACTGAAGGCCTGACGAGCTTTATTTAGGCGAGCCTCAACATCCTTTTCGGCTCCGCCGTCCATGCTGACAATGCTTCCGAGATAGCAAAAATCTTGCACCTCTTCCACATCCTGTCCATTAAGAACAATCGGTGTGCTTGCGTTCGAACCCATGTGCATATACTTGGTTTAACGCACATTTATTTTCAGTCCCGCCTGTTTGCATTTAGAATGCAACGAGCGAACATTTGACTCTAAATCCGAACGGTTATATGCAAGCAAAGACACGTCATCAGCATAGTCAAGGTGACTTAAGATGTTAAATAGTCTCCATTGAAGATCTTTACCTTCCCCACCTTCCAGTGCAGCTTTCAAAGATGCCATTTATTACCACGAGAAACAGGGCTGGTGATAATATGCAGCCTTGTCTGACACCCGTTCGCACAGGGAAGCTCTTGGACAGCTCTCCTCTATGCAAGACGCGACACCTTGCATCTTCGTAGGATTCTTTAATCATAGCTATGACCTTATCTGGAATACCTCTCCTACGCAAAGCATTCCATATGTAATCTCGCATAACACTGTCGAAAGCCTTCTCGAAGTCCATAAACATAAGATGTTGTGGCGAACCCATTTCGGCTTACTGCTCTAACATTATCCGTAGGGTATTTGTGTGGTTGGTACAAGAAGACCCTTTACGGAATCCAGCCTAAACTTCGAAAGTGCTCTCGACGACATCACTAATCCTATTGAGAATTACCTTAGCCATAATTTTTGATACGGCAGTAAGTAGACATATACCACGCCAATTGCCACAATCCCGAAGGTCGCCCTTCTTCGGAATTTTCACAATGACGCCCTCCTTCCATTCAGTCGGATATCTTCCTTCACTCCACACCTTAGTGAAGAGTGGGAGGAGTATATCAGCTGTTATTTCCGGGTCCGCTTTGAGGAGTTTGGTTGGTAGTCCGTCTATATCTAGAGCTTTCCTTCCCGCCATTGACCGAATGGCGGAAATTATCTCTTCCTTATCTGGGGGATCGTTCCTAATAGAGGATTGTTGCGGTTGGATGTTTGGTAGTAGTTCTGTTTCCGGCATATCTTCCTCTGACAAGATACTTAAAATATCAGTGAAGTATTGCTTCCATCGCCGCAACTGATGTTCACTCATATTAAGGAGAGTTCCGTTGAAATCTCTCACCAGGTAGTTGGCGATGAAATTCCTGTTCGTCAACTGTTTCATGATTTTGAATAGTGAACCGATATCCCCAAGGTAAGCCGCAGATTCTGCCTTGTTTGCCAGATCTTCAATGGCCTTTTTAAGCTCTATATGAGCATCGTGAAAGTTCTGCCTAAGGTCTGGCGTTCGTTGATTGACATCGGGTTGACATCGGGTTGATTTTCAATTTGGCTTTTTTTCGATTGCCAACTTTGTGTCTTGCGACATCCAGGGTTTCTCACCGCTTTGCACATATCCCACAGATTCTTCAGCAATAGTTAGAAAAGTGCTTTTAGTTGCCTCCCAATTGGCGTCCAGTGTGCGCATTTCATATTCACCCGATGTGGATGACTTTTCGCATAGAATAGTGGTGTACTCGCGTTTTTTGTTGCGATATCTGAGTTTATCCACATTAAGCTTGCGCTTCATTTGAAGAATTTGTGGTCGTCGGATAGCTGCTGTACACAATCTCAAGCAGGCAACCATCAAGTGGTGATCGCTCCCCACGTCAGCTCCACGTTTCGCTCGCACATCGAGGAGACATCTTCTCCATCGGCGACTTATAGCCAAATGGTCGATCTGGTTCTGAGTAACACCATCAGGCGGAAATCCTAGATGTTTTATGATGACTCTTGTGTGGAAAAAGGGTCCCTCCGATGACCATTTGCCGAGTACTACAAAACTCCACAAATAATTCGCCGTTTTTGGGTCTCTTAATCCAAGGTCGTGACGCGTCGACCCAAGGGTCACCATGCCTCTCCATGACGCGTTCTTTTCAATCAAACACTACGAATCGGTGATCCACATCCACTCTGGTCGAGGTGTTCAGAAGAAGAGAGCGAAGGCAGCATGACTCGAAAATAATGAATATGCATGTTGTCGTGCTGCCAACCTCTTGAAGTAAATTTTAGGACGCGTTCAGTTCCTACATATATACGACCCTAATGGTCCCGACATAATTTTTATAGTAATTAATTTCAAAAATATAATCATTTGAAAAAAATAAAAATCGGCGACAATTTGTTCTTAGCCCCCCTCCCCCCTCTATCTATTTTTTGGACCCCAATGGATAAGAAAATTAAAATATTTTTAAAGTTTGTCCCACAAACCCTCTATATGCAAGTTGATTTTAGCTTCCTAGCTGATTGAGATATTTTAATTCATAGTTCATGGTTTAAGTGGTCCCCTAAGCCCTTACAACCGCCAAAATGGGTGTCCACCTGAGATCCGCAACTATCTACAATCTCCCCAAAAAAAATTCTATCTTGAAGGGTTTGAGAGTAATGTTCGGCGCTGAGCATACACATCGGCGTACGGCAAACGGCGTACCGACAAACGAATTTTTTTTTGCATTTTTAGGTCATGAAAAAACAAAATTTCAGGATAGTAATTTTTTTCCCCAAGTCGATAACAATACTACATCTTTAAAATAATAAAGTAAAATTATTCGAGTCCTACCCTTCCTTCCACCACCTCTCATACAAACTGCACTTTTTCATGAAAAACTCTAAACAAATTTACTCAGCTGAAATTTCGCACTAATTATTTGTTAAGAATTATTAGTACGGCTAAGAAAAATTTGATGATTAGCTTCACTTCTTCTATCCCTTCCCATACAATCTGACACAATTTTTCAAATAATAGATTTTCCTGAAAAGTATGTATGCTACTGATCTGCAATTTAAAACATACCAAAAGCATGTTTCTAGTTATTTCTGAAAAAGTCAATAAGAACTGAATGGTATTCGCTAATCGGTAGAGTTATTTCTGGTCGTAGAAAATTGGCTTAGCGGATCTTTCTTGATCAAGCCGGCTTCTATCCCAATGATCATTTTTCTAACATATAGTTCTCTAACTATGAGGATCTCTGCAATTTTGCTCCTTCCATTACTCTTACATTTGATCCATAAGACGAGGTAAGGAATGTTCTTACTACCTACTCAAGCTGCACAAATTTTATTTAAAGGAGGAGTTGGCAAGATCCTCTCTGATTGCTGACGAGAGGTTTTAGCTAGTAAACGTGCAGCAGCCGTGCTCCTTCTACTTAATTTTTCGCGTAATTTCACAAAAAATGCATTCAATACCTAAAAATAAAACTTTTTGAGAGTCAAATTATAGGAAACTTTACAAGAATAAATACGGTTGACTGCCAAGACTAGAAGTTCTAGTAATTGCAAATGTTTTATTCCCTTTTAAGTGAAATGCTGCCACATCAATAAAGCTATCTCCTCTTTCAGAGCGTTATACATATTACATTAAATTAAAAATTTATTAATGCAAAAAAAAAAAGAAATAATCTCCACTCTCATACCAATATTTTTTCAATTGAAACACAACAAACAAATTTATCCACATCAACGTATAATTTCATTCGAAAATTGTTTTCATAACCCACAGTTCTCATTCGTGCGTTTATCGAAAATTGAAAATTTTTCGATTAAATATTGATTTTTGTAATCATTGAAATACCGTTCAATCATTCGCTTTTACAATTTTAAATCGCACGAATTTAATTAGGCCTTAACTATGCAGTCCAATTAACAAACTGAAATGAATTAATGGGAAATATTAATAATAATGTTTTGCGTTCCTTTTTTCCAAATATATTTCAGTTATAAAATTAAAATATTGTAATAAAATTGTATGGACTTGTAGCTTCTGGTGAATAAATAAAATTTTATAGCAATGTGAAAACTCAATAATTTTTCATTAATAACGTGATTATACTCGTTGTTTTCTTTAAAAATGGTTTATTGTAAAAAGTTTATGCCATAATTAACATTTTGAAATGAAAATTTTCAATTTATTCTACATTTAGTACTGCAATCTTTTTATTCATGGCCACAAGAAGTCTCTTGATCTCACCGAAAATGTAGTTTTGATAACAATATTCTACTATTTGTGACATTCCACATTCCATTAATAATTTTTTTATCAATAAATTTTCCACAAAATATTTATACATAACTTGAGAGTAACTAAACTCGAGAATATTCCTGCGTGTTAAATGTTTCATCACACAAATCATTCGAACAAATAATATTTCCAGTTTACGTAGTCCTTAATTTGCTTAAATGAAACATCTTTATATTGAGTATCGTGTATCTATCTTTCGGTTGGTAAGAAATTCTATCACGTCCTATCGGCACTGCTGCAAAACGGCAAAACACCGTATTGGTACTGGGCGCGTAATTAAGTTATGACCACATCTGATTGGATTAGTGGCTGGATACCACAGCATCCTTAATGACGTAGCATCCAACTTCCAGCTAGACTTCGTTCGAATGTTTCGACTCTGTAACTAACTGAGCACGTATTCTAGGTATTTGAGCAACAACGTTATTACAATCAGAACGCTTCTACTAATTGACCTTCGGAATTTCCAATCCCGATTGGATATCCAATGGTTTTCAATTAGAAGCGATCTACTCTAAAATTTAAGTACAAAATAAAGGAAAATTGTACAAAATTTATTCCTTTGGAAATATTCGAGCTCTGTAAATGGAATAAATATATTAATACTAAACTGCCAACTAGTAAGAAAAACTAGAATAGTTAATAAACTTTCGAAACACGTAGTTCCAAAATTTTAATCGCTGGGAAGCGAAGAAGGATGTGGGTTAAAAGAAAAGATTTCCGGATTCTACACTGTTACGCTTTATTATTCGTGACGTTTCGGTCTCTGCTGAGACCGAAACGTCACGAATAATAAAGCGTAACAGTGTAGAATCCGGAAATCTTTTCTTTTAATTCAAAATGCACTGTGAAAACATTCACCAAACCAAGGATGTGGGTATTTTTAACTCAAATATTTCTGCTTTAAGAATAAAAAGAAACTGAGTTCTTGTATTTTATAGTTAGACTTTACATGAAAGAATTATTACCTTAATCGTTAAAACTGTTTCATTTGTATTTAATTTATTGATGGCATTAATTTTCATTTGAATTACCATCTTATTGCAAATCGAATCGGCCGCATTGACTTTATTTTAAGCAATTACATTATTAAACATCGTCAATTTTAGCTGTAAGGCTCTGCAAGAGAAACTTCAGGATTATCATCAAACATTCATAAAGGGAATGTAGATTTTCCATAAAATTTCTTATATTTCTGAAGCGACGACTCTTTTAGAAATGCAAACTAACTATCTCAACGAATCCGTTTGAAAACGGTTTTAAAGGACTGTTGATTCTCTTATGAAATTCTAATGTAGCGCCGTTGATAACTATTCCCGAGATAAAGTAATGAAAATTCTGGAAATTCTTCAGTAGTGAAATGCAGCTGTGTGTGAAAATTTTTGAGTAATTTTATTTCAAAAAAAATCTTTTTCTAAATATGTAATTACATTATTTCTCATTACAGTAAATGTGAGTAGCCCTTAAGGCAAAATTATTAGCAACATTCAAATTATATGAGATTAGTTAAGGTACATTTAGAATAAGTAACTAGAGCTAAATTAAAAAAATAATTGCCTGTGTTCCAAAATATTTATATTGGAACAATAATTTTACTTTACCATTCTAATAATAAGAAAAAAATTTCTACCCTGAAATTTTATTTTAGCGCGATTCATGACTAAATTAGCCTAAAAATACAAAAATAACATAAGAGAATTATAAATTAAGCCTAGTCATGCAATACTTTGGATGAAATAGGAGTGTTTGATGTGTAGGAAAATATGTCAGTGACTTTTCTTTATGTAGAAGCAAAGTGGGAGGTTTTTAATCTTTGTTTCGTCCTGAATTTAAAGTGAGCAGCCTTCATAATTTTTAAAAATATTGGATAATATTTTGCCGAAATTTGAGCATTTGTATGAGAGGAGGAAGAGGAAGTGAAAGGTTTTAGATGATTTTGAAACTATTTATCAATAACCTTATTACAATGATTTACCCCTATTTTAAAGTCAATAGCTCTCACATATTCGAAGGAGAAATTCTAACTGAATTTACAATATAGAATTTCGTAGAGGAGGAAGTAGAAAAAGTAAACTGAAGGTAATTTTCCTTTATTATTCTAATAATAAAGTATTGTAATCGACACAAGAAAAAAAAAATTTGCTACCCTGAAATTTTTTTTTTCGCCGTTCATGACTAAATTAGCCTGAGAATGCAAAAAAAAAATCCGTCCCGCCGTACGCCGTACATATGGACTCATATCTCCGAGACCGTTAAAGGTACAATGTTTGTTTTTGGGTGGTTTGTTGACTAGGTAAATGAGCTCTATTTTCTAAATTTTGCAAGGGGTTAGGTGGAAGGGGGAGGGGGAGGGAAAAAGTCGAAAACTACACTTGCTAATATCTCCACCACGAATGCAGATAGGAAATTGAAAATTAGTGGAGATATAGAGAAATTTGTGGGACAAACATAAAAAATAATTTAATTTTTTTATCCATTAGCGTCCGAAAAGGGGGGGCTAAAAACAAATTGTCGGCCGAACTGTTTTCTTAAATTATTATATCTTCGAAATTACTTATCGTAAAAATTTATATTTTGGGACCATTAAGGTGGCACACAGCTCCACCGGAATCAGCTTAGAGATTGGCTACTTATCGTAAGGGGTCAAAGGGGGTGCAAAAGAAAAACACTTAAAAATGAATATCTCAACTATCTCTTAAGCTATGTAATTGAAACTTGAAATATATATTAAGCTATACTAAAAACATAACAGGGCTACGATTGCGCGTAAAGCGCAATCTTACGATACTCTAAATGAAATAGAATTTTTTGTGATCCCAAGAAATTTTGTATGGGGAGTGTTAGAAGGGGTGATAGCATTGAACTAATTTTTTCCCCATCATGTTAAAGTAGCTATCATAAAATTGACATCTCTTGAATTTTAGACCAGTAACATTCATACTTTTCAAGAAAATAGATTTTTTGTGAAGTTGTGAAACTGTGTCATATTGTATGGGAGGGGGTAGAAGCAGTAAAGCTAATCAAATATTTTTTTCTAATCTTAGTGATAATGCTAAATAAGTATTTATTACAAAATGTGAGCTCGATAAATGTTAAATATTCTGAGAATATTGGCTTAGAGCATTTCATGAAAAAGTGTAGTTTGTATGGGAGGGGTTGTAAGGACAGGGAGGACACAAATAATTTTTATGCTGTATGTTGAAATCATTATGAAAGTAATATATCCCGAAATTCAGACTAATAGCTTTTACACTTTTTGAGCAAATCCATTTATTGTGGAATTGCGAAATTGTGTCATTTTGTATGGGAGGGGGAAGAAAGGGTGAAGCTAATCGTCTAATTTTTTTTTTTGCCTTACTAACAATTTTAAATAAATATTTAGTGCATAATTTCAGCTCGCTCAATTTCATACGCACTGAGTAAATTGGCTTAGAGTACTTCATGACAAGTACAGTTTGTATGGGAGGTGGTAGAAGGAGGGTGAGGACACGTATAATTTTTATACGGTAGATTGATATTATCATATAAGTAATATATTCCAAATTTCAGGCCAATAGCTTTTATACTTTTCGAGCAAATCCGTTTATTGTCAAATTGCGCATTTGTGTCATTTTGTATGGGAGGGGGTAGAAGGGGTGGAGCGATTTGGCCTGTTCACGAACTTGACCTTACTTTTTTGTCAAAAACGACGTGTACGTAATTTGAGCTTTCTAGCTCAACGCGTTCTCAAGCTAGAGAGCGAACGGACGGACGGACAGACGGACGGACGGACAGACGGACATCCGGTTTTGAAATTTCTTAGTGATAATATTAACTTCTGTATCATTAATTTTTTTCGCCGAGCCTTATTTCTTGGCGTTACAAACTTTAGAGCAAACTTAGAATACTCTCAGATTCCATCTAGAGTATAAAAATACAAAAAATATATAAAATATTGAAATAATAGTAGCGGGGGGAAATGGGGAGTATTTCAAAAATGGCGCACTTTTCAAAATTACAAATCCTTATATCTCAAAAACGAGTACAGAGATCAAATCGAAAACTTGTCAGATTGTAGAACTACATAATTTTTAATTTTGGCAAAAATTTCAAGTTGACAGGTGTAAGGGGTGATAATCAAAATTGTCGAAAATGTTGAGTGATTTTTTTAGGGCTCCGGTGAAAGATACAAAGTTTAAATTTTGCATATATTTAATATTCATAGAAAAATAATAATAACTTGATCCATAATTGTTATAAAGCGACCCTCCGGTCTGACGTGCACAAGGTGTTTCATGTGCATTGAAAAAAACACATAAACTGAAAATTTTTGAGTGAAATTTGAAATTAGAAACTTGAAAATTTTGCGAAATGCATTTAAAAAAAAATCTTTAAATAAAAGAAATATTAACTGGTCGAAAACCTTTAAAACTTCTACCCCCTCCCATACAAAAATTATTTTTTCGACCATTTTCAAGAAATCAATTATCACCTAACTATTTAAAGCTATCAATTTGAAATTTTGCATAAAATCTTACAAATATAATTGGAATTAAATTGCGTTAAAAGTTTTGAAATCGCGCTTGCTATCCCCTCCCATACAAAACTATGATTTTGACCAATTTCATTAAATCAACTAATAACCAACAAACTAAAAGCTACGAACTTGAAATTTTGTACAAGCACCTTTCAAGAGAAGCGAAATAAAACTACATATCATTTTACAATTCCCATACCTTCTCTACCCCCTCCCATACAAATGTTCAGTTCCGTGAATGTAAAATACACCGAATTTTATGAAAATTCTATACAACTTCGTCTATGAAACACATTCTATACAGAGAATTGGATTTGATTCAAGCAGTTAATTAAAAAGCTATTAACATCCACCCACCCTTACTATTACCTCTCCTCCTCCCCTCTTGAAAGCCCAAACTTGGAGAAACGAATGAAATATTGTTAAATTGACAACAGCCCTGCCCAAGAACTCTCTTTCACTTAGCCTTCCCTAACCACTCTAACCTGCATATTGACTTTCCACTCATCCGCAAATTGTCTCAAGAATAATAAAGTTTCGTCCGATTTGTTGGCAGTTTATTTTTACCATTTATTGTAACATTTAAGGGAAATATTCTGGTACAATTTTAAGTTCCTACTTTTTCTAGTTTTAAATGGAATCGATATAATGCATTTACCAGAATTATAAATTTGTTTGAGATGGACATTCTGCTGGTAATTGTTGATCTAAACTGCAAAATTGGCAAAAATGGACTACATTCTTGTCAACAACACGGAAATTCTTCAAAATGTGGGAGTCCTAAGTAGTTTTAATTTTGAAACTGACCACCGATTAAAAAGAGCTACTATTAAGACTAAACACAAAAAAAATCTACGAAACAAGCAATAATATACTCGGCAAGATGATTGACGAAGCAAAGACCATACGTTACAAACGCAACAAAATCGGTAACAAATTCTTCAATCTTCTACGCCATGCAAGCCGAATATAATATTTTCGAAAACTCCATCAAATTATTAGCAAAAGCATTTCTGTTCGAAACCCGAAATCAGAAAGAGGACAAACTTTCGTAACCAATGAAAAACCTCACGAGCCAAATGAAGATATGAGCTAGGACATAAAAGCCAATTAAACCAATATGAAAACGCACAGTTAAAAGAATTAAGAAAAGATGAAAGACAAATGATCAAAACGGACATTCAAAAATACAACCATAATCTTTCAAAAACTGTGATGGAAACTAATAAATCTGTTAAAAAGGTGAAGAAAGCAATATAAAAACATAACAGGAATACGACTGGGCGGAATGTTCAATCGTCCGATACTCTAGATGAAAGAGAATTTTTTTCGTTTTAAGAAATTTTTTAGGGGAAGTGGTAGAGGAGGTAACGACATTGAAATAATTTTTCCACATCACGCTAAGGTTGCTGTCAAAATGTTTTTTACAAAACTTAGAATTCAAAAATTTTTTTTATAAAAGTACTGAAATTAGTGTATTGGATTTAGTGAAATTGTGCAGTTTGTATGGGAGGTGGTGGAAGGAGTGTGAATTTATTAATGAGGTTTTTACAAATAACTGTAAACATCATTTAATTGAAATATTTTAAATTGCAGATAAGTAGCGTTCATAATTTTCAGGAAAATCTACTTTTTCTACAGTTGTTGAATTGTGTCAAATTGTATGGAAGGGGGTAGAGGGAGTGAAGCTAATCGCCTATTTTTTTTTAGTCTTACTAATAATTCTAAATAATTATTTAGTGCTTAATTTCAGCCCTATAAATTTCATACGTACCGAGTAAATTTATTTAGAGTATTTCATAAAAAAGTGCAGTTTGTATGGGAGGTGGTGGAAGGAAGATGAGGACTCAACTAATTTTTATATAGCAAAGTTTCAAAGTTTCAGATCAATAGCTTTCATACTTTTTGACAAAATCCATTTATTGTCGAATTGCGAAATTGTGTCATTTTGTATGGGAGGGGGTAGACGGTGTGAAACTAAATGTCTAATTTTTTTTGGTCTTACTAATAATTTTAAATAAATATTTAGTGCACAATTTCAGCACGCTAAATCTTATACGCAGTGAGTAAATTGGCTTAGAGTATTTCATGAAAAAGTACAGTTTGTATGGGAGGTGGTAGAAGGAGGGAGAGGACACCCATAATTTTTATATGGTAGATTGATATTATCATGAAAGTAATATTTTCCAAATTTGAGACTAATAACTTTTATATTTTTCGAGCAAATACGTTTATTGTCAAACTGCGTAATTGTGTCATTTTGTATGGGAGGGGGTAGAAGGGGTGGAGCGGTTTGGCCCGTTCACGAACTTGTCCTTAATTTTTTGTCTAAAACGACGTGTACAAAATTTGAACTTTCTAGATCAATGCGTTCTCAAGCTAGAGAGGACAAGGACGGACGGACAGACGGACGGACGGACGGACGGACGGACGGACATCCGGTTTTGAGATTTTTGAGTGATTACATGAACTTCTGTATAATTCATTTTTTTCACCGAGCCTTATTTCTTAGCGTTACAAACTTTGTGGCAAACTTATAATACTCTCAGATATCATCTAGAGTATAACGACACAAAGTGGATTACTTGACTACACAACGGTAGGATCTTAAACAGCGAACGATAAAATTATAAATGGCAACGCAATAAGTTTCTACAAAGCACTATACAAGTTCAGTTTTACAAAAGACCAGAAAATTCGAATTTGTCCTAGCCTAACGCACCATCTAGATGTATCGGAATTTCTAACGTATGAAATCAGTAAGTCCATAGATGAATTGAGCAATGAAAAAGCATTCGATAGTGGTGAAATTCAAAGTGAAATGAAAATGAAAATGCGGAAAACTACCTTTAATACCACTTTCAACCGATTTTTTTAACTTACTAATCAGGGATAGCCCCAAGACAGTGATGCGAGTCTGTAACAATGCTTCTACAGAAAAAAAAGAAGAGAAGAGATTATACTAATAACACAGTGCAACAACAGAATTCCTTGCTACTTTCTAGGGTAGAGGAAATTTTCCACGAAAGAACATACCCCCACCACATCTGTTCTTATTTTTTATTTTTTAAATGAGCAGTTAAAACCTTACAAGTGAGTTAGAAGAGTTTCAATATTTTTTCTCGATTAAGGGACACATTTCGATCTTCATCCTTTAGGATCGATTAAAGAAGATACTCTCAACATTAATTTTGTCCTTCGGTTAAAATTCCTATATTGTCGTTTTACTATCCATTTCCGCTATTTTAGATAGATTCCACACACCGAGCATCCCGAATATGGCGGCAGGAGTAAGAAAAGTATAGCTAATGTATAGCCTATTAGGTAGTGTGTTGGTCTTGTAATGCGAAGGTCGTGAGTTCAAATCCCGGTCGGCGCAATATATACCACATCGGTCAATAAGTCCGTAGGATGACCCATAGATGGCACCTATGTGGCCGAACCAATTGTATTGGCAGGGAGTACCAACTTTCAGAGCGACGCGTCAAAATTTCATGACATTCTGATTCTTTGCTTACAAGCTACAGTGCTCGAAGTGACGCTACTTTTGTTATTTTTAAAAACATGGAAAAATTCGAATTTCGTGTGTTGATAAAATATTGCTTCTTGATGGGAAAAAACACCGTTGAAACAAGAGCATGGCTTGAAAAGTGTAATTTATTTAATCTGCTTCGTCGCGACAAATATTGAGAAGTGGTTTGCCGAGTTTAAATGTGGTCGTAGCTCGACTGAGGACTTGCCCCGCAGTGGAAGGCCAAATGAAGCTGTTATACCAGAAAACATTAAAAGAGTCCACAAAATCGTTTTAGCCGACCGTAAAGTAAAGTTGCAAGAGTTAGCAGACACTCTAGAGATATCGAAATGGAGTGTGCACACAATTTTGCATGGGCATTTGTCGATGCGGAAGCTCTTTTCTAAGTAGGTGCCGCGTTTGCTCACAGCGGACCAAAAACAACAACGTGTTGACGATTCGGAGGCCTGTATGAAGCTGTTTCGACGCAATAAAAAAGATTTTTTTGTGGTGGTATGTGACAATGGATGAAACTTGGATCCATCATTTTACACCAGAGTCAAATCGGCAGTCATCCAAGTGGACAGCAGCGGGAGAACCGCGACCAAAGCGACCAAAAACTCAAACATCGGCTGGCAAGGTAATGGCTTCAGTTTTTTGGGATGCACATGGTATATTAGTCATAGACTACCTTGAGAAGGGAAATAAATACTGATTATTATATACCATTACTCGAACCTTTGAAACGAGAAATTGCTGCGAAACAGCCACACATGCAGAGGAAAAAAATACTGTTTCATCAAGACAATGCTCCGTCACAAGTCGATCAAAACAATGGCAAAATTGCATGAATTGGGCTTCAAATTGCCTTCGCACTCACCGTATTCTCCAGATTTAGCCCCCAGCGGCTACTGGCTCTTCGCAGACCTGAAAAAAATGCTTGCTGGCAAAAGATATGGCTCAAATGAAGAGGTAATTTTCGCAACTGAGGCACATTTTGAGTCGAAAGACAAGTTGTTCTACAAAACTTCACAACTTCACAAAAATTTCAAATATTTTAATAAAATAAAAAATGTCACCAAAAAAATCTTAATTTGAAAATTCCAAAGCACTAGCTGTAATATTTTCCTAGAAAATCGACATATTTTAAAGTTGTAAAATTGTGACATTTAGTATGGGAAGTGGTAGAAGCGTTGGCGAGATCAATCAGATTTCTTTTCATATCACTATAATTACTACCGAAATACTTGTTACAAAATTTGAGCTCTATAAATTTTATAGATACTGAAAAAAGGGTTCATAGCATTTCGTGAAATACAGCAGTTTGTATAGGAGGTGGTAGAAGGAGTAATACGATTTTTTTTTTTTTTTTTTGGGAAACAAAAAAGTTTATCATAAAAATGTTAAGTTTAAATTCGTTCACGAACTTGACCTTACTTTTTCAAAAAAAAATAAAAAATAATAATAATAATAAAATATAATTTTTACAGAATTTGAGCTTTCTATCTCAACGCGGTCTCAAGCTAGAGAGCGAATAGAAGGACAGACGGACTGACAGTTTTCAGATTTTTGTGTGGTAACATTAACTTCTATGTCATTAATTTTTTTCTCAGTGCCTTATTTATTAACTTTAAAAGCTTTAGAGAAAACTCGTAATACTCTCAGATTGTATCTAGAGTATAAATGTAACAGGATTGGGCGAAAAGTGCAACCATGCGGTACTCTAGATGAAAGAGAAATTTTTATGATATAAAAAAAATTTATGTGGTAGTGGTAAAACGGGTGACTGCATGTTTTGCTATCAAAATATCTTTAACGAAATTTAAGCTCAAAAAATTAAATAGGTATTAAGAAAATTAGTGTATTGATTTAATTAATATTATCGATATATCTTGTGGCAATCTTATAGAACTCTCATATTTTATTTAAAATATAGAAATAGTTTTATTTTGGTTTATAAATTTGTCATACACAATTTTTCGATCAAGCCAAAAAATAGATCTTACCAAACTTTTCCAACCGGAACCATTCCATTTTTTTTTCTTACTCAAGTTGTCGTCGAGACACACAGACAGGTCTATTAGCAAAATTAAGATTTTTGGATTCCTGGTAATTTCAGTATTTGCAATCCGTCAAGAAATGGATATCGAAATTTTTGACGATCACAAAAGTACACTTTTCTTCGTAATATGAGGAGCTACAAATAAAAAGAAATGTTTGAATGAATTTTTAACAAACATGGAGCGAATTATCCGTTCAAATACTTTTCAATATTTTAAAAATTATAGCGATGTTCCCCATCAACTTTCGAAATTCCTGGTCACGTATATGAGTATATGAATATATGAGTATAGGTGTAGACTAGTGAATAGCGTTTTGGTTCTTACAATTCGAAGGTGGTGAGTTCAAATCCCGGTCGACGTAAAATAATTCCTGCACACTACTTCCTTGGATATAACTTGGTTACCTCAATCGTTAAAAAATTCGTAGATAGAGGGTATTGCGAAGGGCTAACAATCCATCCACAATAATGAAAAAAATATTAAGGAACCTGAAGGTCAGGAGGCCAAGGCCCGATTGGGCTGTAATGCCATTGTTGAAGAGGAGAAGAATCGTTGATTTCAAATTTGATAATGAGCTCCTAAGACAATTTAAATAAAAGCAGATGAAATTAAATCAGAGTCTGCTCTAACCTTTGTAATGCTGTGAAAAAAAAACTTGTTCAAAGTTTCCTAGAAGGGAGGGAACGGCCTTGATTCTCAGATTTAGGTTTGATCATATGTAATGTCTACATAACTACTTGTTTTTCTGATGTATGAGCTCTCTCGCCCACTAGTCGTGAAATAGTTGCCTCGATTGTGGCTCCTTCTTACCCATAAACATTTTGCGGTATGTAGAATTCTGAAGGAAAAATTTTTTCCTCGAATATATATATAAGAGCCATTGCCTTGAAAATTGGTACTGAACATGGTAATATGAACATTTATTAGTAGTTATCAATCCGTCCGCTCCTTCTACCACCTCCTAAGCAAATGTCACAAATTCAGAGAAATGAATTTATCAATTTCCATGAAAAGGTTTAAATTTAAAACAAGAAAATTAGCCCGAAAAGTTTTCATAACAAGTGCAATTTTATATTCAAAAATTGTGAACACCCTTCCCCTGCTATTACTCTTTATAAAAATTTCAGCCATTCAGTATTTCAAAGAATTTTAGGTGATATACAAGTATGTACACAAGTTCGAGTGTATTGAATTCAACCCTATTTCATCTGGAGTATCGCATGGCTATTATCATTCTTGTATGTTTTTGAATTTAAAATAATATCAATGATTCTTCTTATGTGGCTGGAACTATACGGAATACTATGTTCGGCTGTGCAATTGTTGTTGAATTCAAATATTTTTGTATGCAACAACATTTCATTTCATTTCATGCTCTAACTTGAGTACAATGCGAAGGGCATAAGCTCAAATTCCGGCAGGTATTTGAAAACTGTTTGCAATTGTGAATCTATGCCACTTCAATCAATGTTGAAAATAGAAGATTAAGAGTGAATTAATAATAATATACATTTGGCCGACAGATATGGTATATTCGTTTACTGTATATTTTTTATTGAGCTGATAATATTCAATAAATACTGCAAACAGTTATCAATAGACATTTCTTACCTCACTCTATTTATAAGCGAAATCTTTTCATTAATGCAAGTTTTACTCTTTCGACTGAACTTTTCTCTAACCTCGCCTATTGCAATTTGCAAATGTCAATAACCGTCTTTTCCAAACGGGCGTAAAACCCGCAACAATGCATAAAACCTTTCGCGGAAAACAAATTTTCCATCAGCCATACTCTTTTAGAAACTCTATCGTCGTCATCATCATGGTCCCATTTCAAGGATAAGCCCGAAGACAACACAGCTCAGGTAAGATGTTCCCTTCGAATTTGCTCCCATGTTCGTTGAATTGCCGGAAAAATGAACAGCTCTCTAAAGGGAAAAAGTTTATCTTTCGCAGAAATGCAATTAAGAAGATAAACAGAAGAGAAAACTTCAAACGTAAGCTTTAATTAAGGTAAGAAAACCGTTGGACTTGTTTCGGCGTCTCTTATATATATTTTAGTTACGGATAGTGCGGTACATACGCTTCAATGTAAACTTTCCACTAACCTATCCAAGCGTGAATTTTAGAGGTTATGGAATTAAAGTTTTGAAGTGCTCGACTTTTAGTCTTTCGACATTTTCAAATTTTTTATTTATTTTTAGAATAAACTGCATCCATATAAAGATTTTTTTAAGATACCGCACATAATATAAGGGATAAGAGCACGATCATTTGCTTCTAATTATCAGCAGAGGGATCTAGATACCTCAGTTTTCAATGCGGCCACTTTGCAAATCTAGATCGCCATATTCAATTCTGAGTGAAGCCTTTTGTACATATTGGTCTGTAATGCGAAGGTCGTGAGCTTAAATCCCGGCCGACATATAATTCCACACTGCATAAATGGATAGATCTGGGCAACCTCAATCTGCAAAAATGAAAATTTATAGAAGAATGTTGTGCGAAGCGTTACCAACTATTCCACAATAGAAAATAAATGTTAAAGAACCTGAAGGAGGTCAAACTTCAAGATTTAGGAGAAGTTTGATAAATTTCTACTACCTGCACGATAGCGTCTAATCAATCCTCTCGTGCACAATTTTAAAAAAGTAATTTTGTTGGCTATTAAAATGAAATGTGATGCTTTGCCGAGACTATTGACGTGTTCATTTTTATGCTCCAGATGAAATCTGAGAGTATTATAAGTTTGCTCTAAAGTTTGTGACGCTAAAAAATAAGGCTCGAAGAAAAAAAACAATGATACAAAAATTCATATAATCACTCAAAAATCTCAAAACCGGATGTCTGTCCGTCCGTCTATCCATCCGATCGAGCGCTCTCTAGTTTGAAAACTCGTTGAGCTAGATAGTTCAAATTTTGTACACGTCATTTTTAACAAAAAAGTAAGGTCAAGTTCGTGAACGGGCCGAATACAAAATGACATAATTGCGCAATTTGACAATAAACGTGTTTGCTCGAAAGAATAGAAGTTATTGTTCTGAAATTTGAACATATTACATTTATGATGATTTCAATCTGCGGTATAAAATTATTTGCGTTCTCCCTCTCCTTTCACCTCCTCCTATAAAAACTGCACTTCTCATGAAATACTAAAACGAATTTACTCAGTACGTATAAAATTTATCGAGCTCAAATTATGCACCAACAACTTATTTAGAAATATTAGTAAGACCAAAAAAAAATTAGACGATTAGTCTTACCCTTCTACCCCCTGCCATACAAAATGACGCAGTTTTGCAATTCGACAATAAATGGATTTGCTCAAAAAGCATAGATGCTATTGATCTGAAATTCGGAATATATTACTTTTATGACGATTTCAATTACTGTATAAGAATTATTTAAGTCTTCACCTTCCCTCTACCACCTCCCATATAAACTGTACTCTTTCATGAAATACTCTAAACTAATTTACTTAGTGCATATAAAATTTATGGAGCTGAAATTAAACACTAAATATTTAGAATTATTAGTAAGTTCAACAAAAATTAGACAATTAGCTTTACGCCTTCTTCTCCCTCCCATACAATCTGACACAACTTTACAAAAAGTGAATTTTCCGGAAAAGCTATGAATTTTACTGATCTACAATTCAAAACATATTAAAAGTATGATGTTTATAGTTATTTCTGAAAAAGTCTTTAAGAACTCGACGCTCCTTCTACCACCTCCCATACGAATTGCGCAATTTCACTAAATCCAATACACTAATTTTCTCAGTCAATGTTTCAATCCTAAATTTAGTATGAAACATTTTGATAGCAACTTTATGGTGATGAGAAAAAATTAGTTCGATGTCTTCAACCCCTGTACCATTTCCCCTTCAAATTTTTTTCAAATCAAAAATGTTCTCTTTCATTTAGAGTATTGCACGTAGTCCTGTTATGTTTTTATTTACCCGTTTGTCAAGTTCCTCATCATTATTGTATGCATTTCAAAATTTAATTGGCATCTTCATCAAGTAGTACGGAATGTCGTGATTACGCATATCGTACGTGACTTTTAATGCATCACAAATCTTAAGATTACCTCTCTTTATTCAATTTCCACGTACATGATAATGTTGATTGTGTAGGTACGTAGCTGGTGTAGAATTTAGAATGTATGAAATCTTTGGCGGAAAATTTATTGAAGCTTTTCTACTTTTCTGAAGGATTTCGTAAGGACCTATAATTAGAGTTCACAATTTTTAATATTTTCTCGTCTAATCCATCTTTTCTCATAGCGGTAGTGGTTTCTTATCGCACTCAAAAATTGCCTATTCACAGGGTGTTACTGAAATATGTATTCACACTTCGAATGTTTGTAACTCGAGGACATGTAGTTATGTTTAAAGTGATAAGTGATCTACCTAATTGCATATTTTTTGTCTTTGCTGCAGATTATAAAAATATTCGCCAAGGCACTGCTGATGCGGAGAGCCATTGAAGCGCAAATAATTCATTTGATGTATGGGAATATTGCTGATCAAGTTTTGCTTGTGGTTCGTCCAGTGACGCAAAATTTTAGAGAGTAAAATATTTTGAAGGTATTCCAACAAAAATGGGGATAGTGACTACAGCTCTGGTATACGGGTAGAGTACTTTTATGGCAGCCTTCTTTCAAGCCATCTGTTTGAAAGATTCTCTGAAAGTTATTTTTTTACTATTCGCATGAAGGTATTCCACGATTCGGATCATCAGCGTATATCATTGTTTATATTCTAGATGAAATATGAGAGTTTGTAACGCGAAGAAATAGGGCTCGCAGAAAAAATAAATAATACAGAAGTTCATATAATCACTCAAAAATCTCAAAACCGGATGTAAGTCCGAATATCAGTCCGGCCGTGCACTCTCTAGCTTGAGAACGCGTTGAGCTAAAGAACTTAAACTTTTTACGCGTTATTTTTGGCAAAAAAGTAAGGTCAAGTTCGTGAATGGTCCAAATCGACCGACCCCTTCTACCCCCTCACACACAAAATTACAGATTTTGGCAATTTGAAAGTAAACGGATTTGCTCGAAAATTATAAATGCTATTAATCTGATATAAAACTTTTATAATGATACCGATTTACTGCATAAAAATTATTATTGTTCTCCTCCTCCTTCCACCACCTCCCATACAAAATGCACTTTTTCATGAAATGCTCTAAATCAATTTACTCAAATTGTGCACTAAATATTAATTTAGAATTCTTAGTAAACCAAAAAATTAGACAATTAGCTTTACCCCTTTACCCCTCCCATACAAAATGACGTGATTTCACAATTTGGCAGTAAACGGATTTGCTCGAAAAATATAAATGCTATTGATCCGAAATTTGAAATATATTACTTTTATGATTATTCCAATCTACTGTATAAAAGTCATTTAAGTCCTTCCCTTCCTTCCACCACCTCAAATACAAACTGCACTTTTTCATGATATACTCGTACTATAAACAAATTTACTCAGTACCTATAAAATTAATCGAGCTGAAATTGTGCACTAAACATTTATTTAGAATTATTAATAAGACCAACAAAAAAATTAGACGACTTACCCACTCTGATGCAATTTCACAACTTCTGATGCAATTTCACAACTTTACAAAAAGTCAATTTTCCTAAAAAGTATGAATGCTACTGATATGCAATTTAAAACATGTTAAAAACATGGTCTTCTTGACTGGATGGCGAAAGTTCGAGGGAACCTGACGTATAATAAAGTGCTAAATAATAATAATAAATAAAAAAAAATTAAAACAGAAAAAAAAAAACAGTGTGAATTAAAAAAAAAAGTTGTGTAAAGTTCTCGTCACGGAAAAAAAATGGTACCTGTAGTGCAGAACAGCGCCTGCTAAAAATTTGCATCCACGTGCAGCGGATACTGATTCGTGGGACGTCGTTTCATCAATCCAGAAAAAGGACGAAAGGGGGCCCCAACGAAACCAAGTTTTTTCTTTTGCCCATATAACGAGGGAAATACAAATTATCTGAATTTTTTTTTGTATTATAAAATTTTGCATTTTATTCGAAATTTGCTGTTGTGAAATTTTTTGCGGTTGTTTTACAGGTGTGAACTCGCGAAAACTCTAATAAAAATTCTTATTCTTTGTTTCGCGTTATTTCGTGCCTAATACTTCTCTGAAATTCTCAAAGAAAAGTAAAGAATTATGCGTTTAGAGTAGAGAAATCACTCTGGGACTCTGAGGAATGAGTCCCCCTATTGGTGATCCAAGCATAATCCTCATCATGTAGATATTCATTCGGGTTGTAAGGTAAAATCGTTCAACAGGTAAGCAATCGGTTGTGTGAAGTTATATGTAGCGCGTTACAAGAGCGGTAAAATAATTCCTCGGCAATCCCACCCCTACACGTTCCTAGCTAGCCAGCAAAAATCGCGCTTTCTTGCCAGGGAATACACCGTTAAAATCTGTTGGCGGAAGGAATCCTGCATAAGGATAACCAACGGCCTCATGCACCGTTCCCACATCCTCCAGAGTTCTTTTCCGTTACAGTGGTTATTTCTGGAAAAATTCATTGAAAACTCGCCCCTCTTTCTGCCAACTTTACCACAAACTGCACAAATTCACTAAATCCAATACAGTAATTTTCCCACTAGCTATTAAATTTGTGAATCTGAAATTTTTTATAAAACATTTTGATGGAGAATGTAGCGTGATGTGAAAAAATTAGTTCAATGTTGTCACCCTCTCCCCTACAAAATTTCTTAAAATCAAAAAAATTCTCTTTCATCTAGAGTACCACACGATTGAGCTTTACGCCCAATCGTAATCCTGTTATGTTTTTACATAAAGCTTTACCACTGCATCGTCAATGAAACTACGGCCGAAATCAGACTTCAGCCTCCTGATATTCAGGTTCCTTAACATTTATTTGTTATTGTGAAAGGGTTGTTAGCCCTTTGCAAAGCCGTCTATCTACAATTTTTTTATTTTCACAGTTCGGTGTAACCCTTATATTTCCATGTAAGCAGAGCTCTGCAATTATACGTCGACTGGGTTCGATCCTACGACCTTAACATTGTAGAGCAACATGCAGTTCAACTTTGCCACTTACAATACTTTAAAAAGCGGTAGAAACTTGATTCGTAAAACCACTCTTATTGAAATAATTTACTTCGAACAAGAACAAAAGATTCTTCAGCCCGATCGATTTTTCAGAATTAACTTTTCAGAAAAACTACTAACTAAACATTTTGTGATAATTATTATCTATTATCGAGACCTGCGCATTTTATGAAACGACGTATTAGTTCTTTTTGAAAAAATGTTTGTTCGCTTTCGATCTAGGATTTGTAAGCCTTTGGTTAATTAGAACAGAATGTTGTTGGGTTTTTCCCGAAGACTCGTACGTATGACTGGTTTTATGAGGGTAGGTTATAGAACAGAATGTAAATGAGACGCGAACGATTTGAAAATATGTATGCCTTTGTTTTTAAAGGACGAATTTTTTGGATTGTCCCCATTGATCCTTAAATATAAATGGGTTTATGAGAATTGTTATGAAAAGATGAAATAAATGAAGTGTGAAATATATAAGAAATTACATATGAATGATGTTTTGAATGTATTTGTAGGCTATATTGATTTTACCGATCGCGATGTTTAGCATGTATATCGGGACTTCAGTCGACCAGTGCCATTAATGTTGCGCGGTGCAGTGTCAAGTGTTTAACTATCGTGTAGTAAGCATTGCGTGTGAGTTTATTTGGGTAGCTAGTTATTACATATTATAGTCTCTTGTTTTTTTTCCATTTTATAATTGAATTCATGCGTCATAGTAATTACGTGAATACAGCGAGTGTTGATTCGATCTCTCGGTGTTTTTATTAACATTTCTAGTATTTGATAATCGAGTAATAATACGTTTATTGCTACATGTCATTAATTTGCTTCTGTGTTGAGGTTTCGTTATTTCCCCTCAACATAGTGGTGTAAAAAATGTAATCCCTCTAAAAAGATTTCAAGTTGTACGAAATGGGCGTTTTGTGTGCGCGTGTATTCGTCAACCTTAACGCCATTGCACGCTTGAAAATTCATAAGGATATCAAGAACGGAGCAGACATATTGTGCGCTATTTCCTTTTGTGTCATTGTACCCTCGGCTTGATATTCAATGACTCGGGGCAGGCTATCTCCTGCGTTATTTCCCTTAATGCCATTGCACGCTTGTCTCCGTACTTTGTAACACTATGAAAACCCACATGACCATCAAGAATGAGGCAGATACATTGTGCGTTATTTCCCCTTGTATCATTGTACGTTAGGCTTGAAGATGACGACCGGTCGGGCCGGGATGACTCGTACGGTACTTTCCCATTTCATCCATTGCACGCTCGTCCCCGTAAAGATTAAACGAGTCCTATATAATTTGAGTGTAATAATAGTTCAAGGACCGTAATATACTCTTACTTTTATTATTTACAGATTCGCGGCAAGAACTCGAGCCCGGAGATACCATGGTAGTTTATATAAATAATAATAGAAAAAAAGAACTTTGTTCGGACACACCGAACATAGAAGCTCAAAATTTAATGTAATTGTGTGAATGATCGAACATGCAACATAATCACCTTCAAGTAAATCATGTCTGATCATTCAACCCAATATGCAATATGATCTTATCTTTAATTCTTAATTAATTTCCATTCATTTGGTTGAATGATCGAATAAGCAAAATAATCATATTTAAGTAAAGCATAACCCAACGTGCCATATGACATGTATATGGGTGAATGATCGAGCATAAAATGTGTCAGTATTTTACGCACATGAATAATGCTCGATCGTGCAACTCATATTTTCTGGCTAAACAGCAAAATTAATGTAAAGAATATTGTATATAAAAGTAGATAATAAATTTTTACTTTTACTTCCACCCAACGGTTGAGCCGTTGTTTTTGCAACTCCTACGGAACCTGAGATAACAACAGTTGCACTATTTCGCAGGTCCTTTTCCCTCTTCCCATATTCCTTTTCCTGTAGCACCTTCAAGGATGGTGTGCTCTTCTGGGTCGTTCTCCCCATGCCCACGCTCCTGACTGCCGGCAAATCGTGCTGCCCAGATCCGGAAGAGCCCCATTATTCTGTTAACGTCTTGGGAGTCGCAGCAATGTGGACCCATTTCGTTACAACCATTAACCTGAAGGTATTTCCCGTTAATAACCCACCAAATCCCATACCTTGAATTCGTATATCTTTAAAACCATTAAGATACACGACTTCCTTCCTCTGTACCAACGACTGGTGTGGTCGGCTGAGTACACCTCTTAAAAACGCGCTCCATTCGCTTCCAGACGAGAGAAAGTGACTGGAGATACTAAATCGGCTACACAGGATCTTCACGTGGAGAAGATCAACTGCCGCCGAAACAACTTTGTTGTTGTATTTTTAAATTCTGCCTTATAGATTCATGTCATTAGCCTCTTGAACTTCAGGTTCCTTAACTTTTATACTTTATGAAATCAGAGAGTATATTGTGTTTGCATTATTGTTTGTAACGCTAAGAAATAATGCTCGCACAGAGCCGCCAAGGGTACAGAAATATTTGTTGTCTCTCAAAAACCTCGATTCCGAGCTGCTGTCTGTCCGTCTGTCTACAGCATAACTCTCGAAAACTTTGAGGTATAGTGCTAAACATTTTTGTGTGTCATTTTCAGTAAAAAAGTAACGCCACATCTCCCCACTCGTTCTACCCCCTCCCATACAAATTTAATGAAACTTCGAATTTTAAATAAACTAATTTTTCCTCGAAACCATTTCAGATATTGACTTACAAATTAGTTCGTAGTATAATGATATAAATATCATTAACCTCAAAAAATATTGATCTGATCCCCCCACTCATTTTACCACCTCCCAAACAAATGTACAATTTTCAAAAATGCATTTATTCGGTTTGAATTGCAACTAGCAAAGCTAAATGAACCAATTTTTGTCATAATTAATTTTATTACAATAGCAACTAATTTTGGAAAAACTATCAACTTTACCTTACTCCTTCTAACCCCTCCCATACAAATTTTACAAAATTTCGAAATTTCATTTCATTTCCAAAAACGTCAAAGCTATCAACTTTAAAATTTGAAAAAAGTATACTATTTTAAATAAGATTGATGTCAATAAATTTGGTTTTGATTCGGATATTCCTTCTACCCCTTCCCATACAAATGCAGAATTTTGGTAAATGCATATAACCGATTTCGATAGAAAATATCAGAAGTAGAAACTTGAAATTTTGCCAGAATTGGTCCCTTTATAATTGTAATAAATGCTAAAAAAATATCGCATTCACCTCACTCCTTCTACCACCTCCCATACAATTTTTTGTATTGGAAATTCAAGAAAAGTTTCTCTCCTGCGATCATATCGACTTTAAAATTGTAACAAAGTGATGTGATTCGGATGTTGATAAGGAGATTCAAAATCATCCAAAATCTCCCACTTTCTCTGCCACCTCCCATACAAATACCATAAATTCAGACAAAAATTGTTCAATTTCCTCGAAAATTATGAAAGCAAGAAACTTTAAATTCAGCATGAAATATTTTATATACTACGTTAAGTGTTACATACAAAAATTATAGACCTCACCCTCTGCTTTTACCACCTCCCAAGCAAAAAGTAAGTAAGTATTTCATCTAGAGTATCATATATTGGGCTTTACGCCCAATCATAATTCTGTGATGTTTATACTCTAGATGAAATCTGAGAGTATATTGTGTTTGCCTTACCGTTTGTAACGCTAAGAAATAATGCTCGCACAGAGCCACCAAGGGTACAGAAATATTTGTTGTCGCTCAAAAACCTCGATTCCGAGTGACCGTCTGTCCGTCTGCCTACAGCATAACTCTCGATAGCTTTGAGCTGTAGTGCTAAATATTTTTCTGTGTCATTTTTAGCAAAAAAGTAAGGTCAAGTTCGTGAACGGGCCAAATCGCTACACCCCTTCTACCCCCTCCCATACAAAATGACACAAATGCGCAATTTGACAATAAACGGATTTGCTCGAAAAGTATAAAATCTATTGGCCTGAAATTTGGAATATATTACTTTTATGATAATATCAATCTACCGTATAAAAATTATGCGTGTCCTCCCCTCCTTCTACCACCTCCCATACAAACTGTACTAGTCATGAATTACTCCAATTTACTCAGTGCGTATAAAATTTAGCGAGCTGAAATTGTGCACGAAATATTTATTTGAAACTGTGAGTAACGCCAAAAAGAATTAGATGATTAGCTTCACCCCTTCTACCCCCTCCCATACAAAATGGCACAATTTCGCAATTCGACTATAAGTGGATTTGCTCGAAAAGTATAGAAGCTTATTAGTCTGAATTTCGGGATATATTACTTTCATAATGATGTCAATATACTGTATAAAAATTATTTGCGTCCTCCCTCTTCTTCCAACCCCTCCCAAACAAAATACACTTTTTCATGAAATGCTCTAAGCCGATTTTCTCAGAACATATAACATTTACCGAGTTCACATTTTGTGATAAATACTTATTTAGCATTATCACTAAGATCAGAAAAAATATTTGATTAGCTTTACTGCTGCTACCCCCTCCCATACAATATGAAACAGTTTCACAACTTCACAAAAATTCAATTCAAAATGAAAAGTATGAATTTTACTGGTCTAAAATTTAAGAGATGTCAATTTTATAATTCAAGAATCTTAGTTATTTTTGAAAAAATCACTAAAACCCCCCCACTATTTCTACCACCTCCCATACAAACTGCACATTTTCACTAAATCTAACACACTAATATTCTCAGCTCCTATTCAATTTTTGGAGTTAGCATTTTGTATAAAACATTTTTATAGCTACTTAAACATGATGGGTAAAAAATTAGTTCAATCCTATCACCCCTTCTAACACTTCCCATACAAAATTTCTTGGGATCACAAAAAATTCTATTTCATCTAGAGTATCGTAAGATTGCGCTTTACGCGCAATCGTAGCCCTGTTATGTTTTTATTTGCTATTGTGGGAGAGTTCTTTACCACTTGCACAACCCTCTATCTAAGAATATTCATTTTTGTAGATTGAGGTATATTCCGAAATAGACAGTATGCTGGAATTTAACTTTGAGCAGGATTTTAACTCAAACTAGATCAACACGCTACCCACTAGCATACACCTTAGCCTACTTCCGATTTCATCTTGAATTTCAATTAATAAAATCTCGAAAAAAAATACAATTAGTGAGTTATTCCCCGTAAAACAGTTATAAATTTTTCGAGACACCCTTTTTACTCATATCTAAATTAAATGCGAAATTGTCTATCTAAATTGTCCAATTATTTTATAATTTGATTTCTTATCTTCTGCTACCAAACCTGAAAAAAAAAACGAATTCAGAAAACAAAATGTGTTTTATTTTTTTTGACTGAAAAACTATTGACGGAAAGTATCTCTACAAGGCAACCAACCAGACGGGCACATTTTAGCAAATTAAAGATTAAATTGAAAAAGTTTCGCATTGACGAAAACTTTCACCTTCAATGGCTCTCGGTTGAATGATAGAAACTTTTCTGCAGAGATGTTGCTATTCGAGAATTTATTAGAAGATTCGTTTTTTCGTCTGAAGAATCCAAGAAAAACTCAATTGAGGTAAACATTTTGCTTATATGTAATGTATGGTTTTGAGGCTTAAAAATCTAGACGAAAGGATTTCTATGGAGAATTATTATTTCAGTTAGCAGAAATTTTTAGTGAATTAGGAAGAGAACTTAATGCAATGAAACAGAAAACATGGAGAATTGATGAAGTTTGAAATGTTGCAGTAACTTAAAATATTCATTATGACTCGTAAGTATGGAACTCTTAGGTATATGAAATTTATAACGAAAGGAAAGCTTTGAGTGTATACATTTTGTGGGTTGTGAGGAAGGAGAAGCAGATAAAATTTACTATGGTTGATGTAGTGAAGAAATAGGTTGTTCTATACCTCGATTAAATCATTTCCCACGTAACGTCCGCGCTACTAGACGCACACACGAGTGTAAGGTGTAGATACACAAGCTATAAAGAGTATACACCATGCAGTCACAATACGGGATAAGCGACCCGCGAAAGCTTTTCAAAACAAATATTTAAGCACTTAAGAGCACCAACGTGTCCTTCCTGTTTCAGTACAAGTTTGCCTAAGACTTGCTCACAACAAATTCATTAAAAAAGATCACGTAAGCATACACTCTCTGAAAGGCTAACATCCTATATTAATAAGTTAATATTTCATGTTATTTTATTCGATACTCTAAATACATAGGGAATTCCCGAAAATCAGGCCTCTGTGTTCCATGAGTATATAAATAAAATATTCAACTTAATGTACGATATTAAGTCGCAAGAACCTTATACTACCAGTAATATTTTTCCATCAGTATTTCTATGATGCTATTTTTATTTTCTCATAAAATTTAGTAATATGCAAATATTACATAAAAATTCGTAATGAGTGCAATCTAAAATGCTTTTTATAGATTTTGGTGAGTACGATTAATCATCATAATCTGAAACGCAAAATAAATAGGATCGGATAGAAGATAAATCTATTTATCTAGCTCGAATTTTATTCAAAATATTTTTTTGCAATACTGTAGTCGAAAACAAGATCCCTCAATTTTGAATTAAAGTTCCTTCTTATGGCATAAGAAGGAAGCGTACAATGGGCCTACTGGTGTCCTCCATACATTGATGTTCAACCCCTCCACGAACCTAACCTAACCTATGGCATAAGATCAAATGTTGATATAAGACATTTCATTGAGATCCTTTTCGAATTTTCCATTGTGCTACATAAAAATTGTGGTCGAAAAACATTCCAAAATCATTGAATCATTCAAAATTAATTAAAAAAACATAAAAGGACTACGATTGCGCATAAAGCAGAATCGTATGATACTCTAGATGCAACATAAATTTTTATGATCTCAAAAAATTTGACATCATTGAAATATATTTTTATTTTTTTCATATTATGCTGGAGTAGCTATAAAAATGTTTTATACTAAATTTAAGCCTTAAAAATTTAATTGGAATTGAGAAAATTAGTGAAAAGATTTGGTGAAAATGTGCAGTTTGTATGGGAGGTGGTAGAAGGAGTAGTGGATTTTTAATGATCAGCAACAACTACGAATTATATGAAATTAATCTCAAATATCACACCAGTAACATTCAAACTTTTCAAAAAAATCAATTTACTGTGAAGTTGTGAAATTGTGTCACATTGTATGGGAGGGAGTAGAAGCAGTTAAGCTAATCACTTGATTTTTTCAGTCTTAATTATAATGCTAATTGAGAATTTAGTGCAAAAATTTGAGTTCGACAAATATTGTACGTACTAAGAAAATTGTCTTAAAGTATTTCATGAAAAAGAGCGGTTGTTATGGGAGGTGGTTGAAGACGAGGCAATTGGAATAATTCTTATACCGTACATTATATTTATGATAAAAATTGTACTTTCTAAATTTCAAATCATTAGCTCTTATGGTTTCCAAGAAAATTCGATATAAGTAAATGATTGAAAATAAGTAATTTTGTATGGGAGAGAGTAGAAGGGATGCACGAGCCGTTCACGAACTTGATCTTTCTTTTTCGTCAAAAAAGTTTTTAACTTTTTTACTCAACGCGTCAAGCTAGAGAGCGCACAGTCGGACAGACGGACGGACATCGGGTTTTGAGATTTTAGAGCGACTACAAATATTTCTGTTCCCATGGCGCCTCTGAGGGAGCATTATTTCTTCGCGTTACAAACTTCTAATCTAGAGTATAAAAACAATGGGACTACGATTGGGCGTAAAGCCTAATCATGCGAAACTTTAGATGAATGAGATCTTGAATTTTTATGCTAAGAAATTTCGTATGGGGAGTGGTAGAAGGCGTGCCGGCATTGAACTAATTTTTTCACATCATGCTAGAGTTACCACTTTGTCTTATTGAAAATTTAAGCTTTAAAAATTAAATAGTTACTGATAAAATTAGTGTATTGGATTAAGTGAAATTGTGTAGTTTGCATGGGAGATGATAGAAGGAGTGGGGAGTTTTTAATGACTTTTTCAGAAATAACTATAAGCATCATTCAATCGACATGTTTCAAATTGTAGGTAAATGGCCTTCATACTTTTCAAGAAAATCAACTTTTCATAGAGCTGTGAAATTGTGTCATATTATATGGGAGGGGGTAGAAGATTGCAGGTGATTTCCTAATTTTTTCGGTCATACTAATAATTCTAAATAAATATTACGTGCACAATTTCAGCTCGACTAATTTTATACGTACTGAGTAAATTCGTTGATTGCATTTCATGAAAAGGTGCGGTTTGTATGGGAGGCGGTAGAAGGAGTGAGGGGATTGAAATAATTTTTATACAGTAGATTTAAATCATTATAAAAGTAATATGTTTCAAATTTCAGATCAATAGCTTTCATAATTTTCGAGAAAATTTGGTTAGTGTCAAATTTCTGAATTGAGTAATTTGGTATGAGAGGGGGTAGAAAGGGTAAAGCGATCCGGCTCGTTCACGAACTTGGTCTTACTTTTGGTTTTACTTTTTTCAGAAACGATGTGTAGAAAATTTGAAATTTACATCTTAACGCGTTCTCAAGCTAGAGAGCGAACTGACGGACGGACGAATGGACGAACAGACGAACATCAGGTTTCGAGATTTTTTAACGGTTACAAATATTTCTGTACCCTTGGCAACTCTATGCGAGCATTATTTCTTGGTGCTACAAATTTATAATACTCTCAGATTCCATCTATTGTACCGCCTAGAGTCAAAATTTGAGATTTTGATAAATTTGATGGTAGACCTAACAATCTTTAACCTACCAAAATACGCAAAGTTCTGTAATGAATCAGTAGTGAACCAGGCAAACTTAAAATCCGATATGTACGAGTACGTCACGGAGATGAACTTTTTTCGCTCATACTGAAAATTTACGCTCATGTCGTTTATAGGAGAGCACTTTAACCACCATCCTAGAAAATGTTCAACTGTTCATGTAAATTGTTTATCTGCCCCATCAGACGAATAATCTAACCTGATTCACTGGCATAATCTATGACTAAACACCAGCATCAACTCAAATTAACACATCCTTTTTCCTAGAATACCGTATAGCTATATGTATTTATATTACTTAAAAAGCTCACTTACAATTTACTTATTTATCGGAATGAATTCTCTTTCTCAAGAACTACCAGCATATCATTAATTAATCTTAAGCGAATTATCTAACATGCGAATCCTTTTTGCTCACGTGTGCCGAAGCCTGTGATTAATTACACATATCCGAACCGGCAAAGGCATTTTCTGTCAACGAGAATTTCTCAAAAGCAGCAGCACATCTTTCAGCAATGTATATTATATTATATTATATATATGACGCATTTTACTTAGTTCCTAGGAAATTTTAAGTTGCTATATGTTGAGTTCGCTGCAAATTTAACGTGCCTCGATCATTTTTGATTCAAAAAATTTTAAAATTCTATTTTTTTTTTTTGATGTATATACATATTTTTTTTTTGTGTGAGATAAGCTTGAAATCCTCATTTTCTGATTTTGTGCTAAGCCACTTTCGAAAAATTTAACAGATTTTAGATCACTCAAACTCGGATTCGAGGTTTTGGGCGATAAGAAAAGCTTTTCTATACCTTTGATGGTTCTGTCAGAGTCGTATTTTTTAGCGTTAAAAGCGTTGGATTAATCTATATATCTACAAATATACTTATTAAAATCGATCAAGGCTAAAACTCTGTACATTAAATGTGTATTGGAAAAAAATAATTGATAACGAGTGTTTTTGGGTTCTAGAACTCGATAAGACCAAATTTGGAATGTTTGTCTATTTGCGTGTAACAGCTAGAGAGTAACCTAGTGGGTAGCGTGCTGTTCTACAATGCGACGGTCGTGAGTGAAAATCCCAGTCGATGTATAATTCTAGAAAACTACCTGCTTGAATATAGCTTGGTTATCTCAATCTGCGAAAATGAGAAAAAGGGTTGTGCGAAGAGCTTGCAACCCTTTCGCAATAAGTAATGAAAATGTTAAGGAACCTGAAGGTCAGGAAGCCAAGGTCCGATTTGGGCTGTAGTGCTACTGAAGAAGAAGAAGATGTAACAGCTTCAGTCAAAAACTACTGACCTAATTTCGATCTGGTTTTCACCATTAAATAGCTAAAAGGACGGTGCTTAAGCTTGAGTATATGTCAATTGAATATTAATTGACGTAATAGCCCATTTTAAAGAAATCGCATCGAACAATTTTGCAAGCGCAAGTTGAAGAACTTAAAAAATGTTCAAGCACGCACGACTTCAATCGGAAAGTTGGCAGCTGCATGTGTAAGAGACTTCTTTAAGGATTTGATATTTGGATGTCTTTTAGAGGACGTCATTTGCTCTAAGACAGACCATAATTCGTAATCCAGCGGATTCAGGTCTGGGCTAGAGGAAGACCAATCTTCAGCTTTAATAAAATCTGGAACATTTTCTTCAAGCCATTTTTGGGTTGACTTCGCCTTATGACCTGGTGCAGAATCTTGCTGAAACTCCAAGGCTGATTTTTGAATAATGGAGGTTTCACTATACTTTCAGGGACACTTTCTTGATAAATTTTGGCAGACATTTTGACGCCCTTCTCACAAAAATGCAACTTTGTCACCCCGTTGTAGCTAACACCCCACCAAACCATTACTGAGGCTGGATGATGACCTCTTTGAACCTTTTGGACAACTTGAGAAGCTTCTCTGGCACTGCGAGCATAAACCCTATCGTTTTGTTAATTAAATGTTTCTTCGACAGTAAACATTTTTTCCGTCAGTAAACAAAATTTTACGGTGTTCTTGGTTTGCGTACCGGCAAAGTAATCGTTTTGATTTTTCCACTATATTTTTTTTTACGAATCTGTTAGTAAATGCCCGGTAGATCTACGATAAGCACCCAACCCCAAGTCACTTTTGATGATACGTGAAATTGTTCTTTGTGGTATTTTCATCTCATGCGATAAAATTTTTTGTTTCCGAAGAGGATTACGGCGAATTCTCTCGCGCACGGCTTTAACCGCTTGAGGTGTTCGAGTAGTTCGCGGACGGCCACTTCTTTCACGGTCACTTACTCCAGACGTATCATTAAATCTTTCAATAGCCCGATATACAAACATTCAGCTTATACCAAGGGTATGCAGAGTCTTAAAAATATCACTTGGTTGCATTCCTACTTTATGAAGTGCAATCACAGCAATTCTATTTTCTTTATCACCCCAATCCATGTTCACTAGACTAAAAATTAAACTCAAATGATGACAAATGCATCAAGCACAAGCGTACTATAGCGATTAGCTCAATTTTTAAGAAATGCAATATAACGGTTCCTTTCTGCAGGGCTGCCAAACTTTGTAAGAATGGCTAGACTAGGTATATTTGTTGAGATACATATGGTAAATGTCTTTATACTCTTGATGAAATCTGAGAGTATTATAAGTTTGCCACAAAGTTTGTAACGCCAAGAAATAAGGCTCGGAGAAAAAAATGAATGATACAGAAGTTCATATAATCACTCAAAAATCTCAAAACCGGATGTGCGTCAGTCCGTCCGTCCGTCTGTCTGTCTGTCTGTCTGTCTGTCTGTCCGTCCGTCCGTCCGTGTCCTCTCTAGCTTGAGAACGAGTTGATCTAGAAAGTTCAAATTTTGTACACGTCGTTTTTGATAAAAAAGTAAGGACAAGTTCGTGAACGGGCCAAATCGCTCCACCCCTTCTACCCCCTCCCGTACAAATTGACACAATTGCGCAATTTGACAATAAACGGATTTGCTCGAAAAGTAGAAAAGCTATTGGTCTCAAATTTGGAACATATTACTTTTATGATTATATCAATTTACCATATAAAAATTATTCTTCTACCACCTCCCATACAAACTGTATTTTTTCATGAAATACTCTAAACTAATTTACTCAGTGGGTATAAAATTTAGCGAGCTGAAATTTTGCACTAAATATTTATTTGGAATTATTAGTAAGACCGAAAAAATTAGACATTCAGTTTCACCCCTTCTACCCCCTCCCATACAGAATGACACAATTTCACAATTCGACAATAAACGGATTTTTTCAAAAAGCATGAAAGCTATTGATCTGAAATTTGGAATATATTACTTTTATAAAAATTTCAATATGCTGTATAAGAATTAGTTGAGTCAAGCCCCTCCTTCCACCACCTACCATACACACTACATAACTACACACAAACTCTACGACGAGCCAGAAGCTTCAATGTTTATCAAGCTACGTAAATTGCAGTGGGCTGGCCATGTAGAGCGAATGAAAGACGGAAGAATCCCCAAACGTGCTTTTAAAGGCAAAGCGAGTGGTAACCGGCCAGTAGGCAAACCACGCAAGCGATGGTAAGACTCGGTTGATGAACATAGCAAAGCCGTTTTAAAAAACATAACTTTACGCCCAATCATATGATACCCTAGATGAAATCGGAAAGAGTTTATTGTACCGGAAATATGCCATCTTAAACTCTTTCTAATAATGAGTTGTGACTTTTGTATGGGAGGTGGTAAAAGCAGAGGGGGAAGGTTTGTAATTTGGTATATAACACCGAACGTAGTATACAAAATGTTTCATGCTAAATTTAAAGTTTGCAGCTTTCATAATTTTCGAGGAAATTGAACAATTTTTTGCCTGAATTTATGCATTTATATGGGAGGAGGTGGCAGAGAAAGTGGGAGGTTTTGGATGATTTTGAATCTCCGTATCAACGTCCTAATCACATTGCTTTATTACTCATATGTTCAAAGGAAAAATACTTTTCTTGAATTTTCAATACAAAAATTTGTATGCGAGGTGGTAAAAGGAGTGAAGCGAAGTTCACATTTTTTTAGCACTTATCGCAATTATTGAGTGACAAATTGCGGCAAAAATTTTAAGTTTGCACTTTTTCTAGTTTCAATGAAAATCGATTATATGCATTTACCAAAATTGTGCATTTGTATGGGAGGGATAGAAGGAGTATTCGAATCAAAACCAGATTTTTCGGCATCAATGATACTTGTAATAGTAAACTTTTCTCAAAATTTAAAGTTGATATCCTTGATGATTTTGGAGAAAAATAATTATGTTCAAATTCTGAAATTTCGTGAAATTTATATGGGAGGGGTAGAAAGAGTGAGGAGAAGCTGATAAATTTTACAAAATTGGTTGCAATTGTAATAACATTAATTTTGACAAAAATTGGTTCTTTTAGCTTTGCTAGTTGCGATGCAAACCGAATAAATGAATTTTTGAAAATTGGACATTTTTATTGGACGGGGTAGAAGGAGTAAGGGATCAGATAAATATTTTTTGATAGGAATGATATTCATATTATAATACTATTGCCTAATTTTCAAGTCAATAGCTGAAACGGTTTTGGAGAAAAATCAATTTCTCTAAATTTCCAAATTTCATGAAATTTGTATGGGAAGGGGTGGAAGAAGTGGGGGGATGTGGCCCGTTGACGATTTTAAAGTTACTTTTTTGCTCAAAATGATATATGAAAAATTTCAGCCTGATAGGTCAAAGCTTTCGAGAGTTATGTTGTAGACAGACGGACAGACGGTCACTCGGAATCGAGATTTTTGAGCGACAATATATTTCTGTGCCCTTAGCGTTACAAACGATAAGGCAAACACAATTACTAGACCCTGAAAGCCAGATTCATCCAAAGTAACCCAGCAAACCACGAAGCGAACGTCTTGTGATCATTTCCTTTATTTCTAAGCAGCGTAGAGCAAAAGACGTTTTTGAAAATTCGTTGCCCAGTTCCAGAATATATAGAGTCTTCCATGCTCACTTGTAGCAAAATTGCTGAAAACCATATTTATGGAAAAATAGCAGGCTAGGTGGACTGACTCCGATTAAGGGCGGACCACTCATGACTTTATTGCAGATGTTGCGGTGGCGGAAGGAAGCATAGATTTGGATTTTAATTGAAAGAAAAAATTTTCAGTAGTTATTCGCTTGAATTTGGTCGAAGATTATACATTGATCTTTTGTTGTTGAAATCTGTTTTTATTACTATTATTTTCAAAAGATATATTGCTTGCAATTAGATAAAAAACTATCTAACTAAAATTTCTTCTTCTACAATGGCGGTACAGCCCAAATCGGACGTTGGTCTCCTGATATTCAGGTTCCTTAACATTTTTCATTACTTATTGTGGGGGGTTGTTAGTCCTTCGCCCAACCCTCTTTCTACGAATTTTTCATTTTTGTAGATTGAGGTCAATCAAATTCCTGTTAAGACCCTCTACAGGGGCATAGGACAGAAACAACTCTCTTCCACAAGGCGCTATCCTGAGCATCGGCCTTAAGCTGTTGCCAGGACTTGTTTATTCCTCTGGCCTCCTGCTCAACTGCTCGCTTCCATGGTCAACCAACCTGACGTCTATATAGGAAAGAAAGATTTAGCTATAATTCTGAAAGAGCTGTCATCTTCATCACTCACTCGCGGTAAGAAGGGTTCTCGCTCAGCCGAAAACGTTGCCTCGTGATCAATTAATCTCTCTAATGGTCGACGCTAACCTTTCTACACATCAGTACAATGGTGTATGCGACTAAGTAAAAATCTTCACCCTCGTTTATGAGTAACTTATCAAAGAGACAAAACAATGATGCAACTCAACAGAAATATCTGATACAGAATCTTCAGCTGAAATTGATTTGAAATCCCTAATTCATTATACCATAACATGATAATCTAGTATGCAAAAATACACTATTGAATCTATGAAAGACTCTTGTACTGAACAAATACAAATTCTAATAAAGTGGGGATGCGATGGAGCTGATCAAAATAGGTATAACCAGCAATTTTCGGAAGAACGGCATTCAAATGATAGTCTTTTCAGTATTTTAATTGTACCTATCAAATGTATTGTATTAATGAGAATTCTAAACTCATCATTTCGCCATCTTCATTTTCTACTCGATATTGTCGTCCAATAAAACCAATTTTACTTTATTATTCTAATAAGAATGTATTGTGATCGACTTGGGAAAAAAATTACTAACCTGAAATTTTATTTTTTTTGCCTAAAAATGCCAAAAAAAAAAATCTTTCTGTCTGTACGCCATACGTATACGCTCGGAGCACATTAACTCCAAAACCACTCAAGATAGAAAGTTTGGGTGGATTGCAGAACTTTAATTTTGGGTGGTGCAGGGGTTAAGGGGGAGGTGGAAGGAACGCCTGTACCGAAAAACACTAATTCGAATATCTCAACCATGGATCTAGGTAGAAAGCTGGAGTTCAATACACATATAGGAGAGTTTGTGGGACAAATAATAAAATTAACTTCTTTTTTTATCCATTAGGGTTTGAAAAGGGGGGCTAAAAACCAATTGTCGGTCGATTATTTTTTCCAAGTGATTACATCTTCTGAATTACTTATCGTAAAAAATTATATTTGAGGACAAATTAGGTGGCATAGTGGTCCACTATAATCAACTTAGACGCTGGCCAATAATTTTCGTGCAAAGAAAAATATTTGAAAATTAATATCTTAATTTGTAATTTTGTAATTTTTGTAATTTCAAAAAAAATACACTCTGAAACCATACTTCCGGAATATTAACAAAGTATAACCTTTGAATATTAGAGTATTGGGGAAAAATGTTCCACTTTTAAAAATTTCAGACCATTATATCTCAAAATCCAATACAAATATTAAGTTGAAAATATGTAAGATTATAGAGCTCTATTAACTATAAACTTGAAAAAAAAAATTAAGTTGGATGGTGTAAGGGGAGGAAGGTAGTGGGCCAAAATGTCGAATATTTTAACTAATTTTTTTAGACATAAAGTTTAAATTTGGCAGGTGCATACATCTGTTTGTTATACATAAATAAAAAATAATGATTTGAACCAGAACTGTTATGTAAGGTAGGGGACCGTTACTTGCACGAGGTGTTTCTTATGCATTGAAAAAAAAACACATAAGCTCTCAACTTTTTGATTGAAAAATTTGTGAAATTCATTCAAAATGCTTTAAGGTCTAAGATATTAACTAGTCAAATACCTTCAAAACTTCAACCACTTTCGATACAAATGTTTTTATCGACAATTTTTAAGAAATAAATTATCACCGATCCATTAAAAGCCATCGACTTGAATTTTTGCAAAAATACTTCCAAACATACTTAAAACAAAGTTGCATCACAATTTTTGAAATTTTCTTGTGCTTCTACTTCCTCCCATACAAATGTATGACTTCGACCATTTAAAATAAATCAAATAATAACCGATAAATTAAAAGCTACGAATTAAACATTTTGTAGGAACATCTCTCATGAGAAACTACAAAAAACTGCATCACAATTGCGATTTCCTCTTCTTCTCTACCCCTCCCATACGAAAGTATGATTTCAAGAATATAAAATACACCGAATTTACTTCGTCTACGGAGCTTACATTCTATTTGAGCGCGATTCGAGCAATCATTTAAAAAATTATTGACATGTAGCTATCCCTTATATCGCAAACACCCCTCCCCCGCCTTGTCTCCATACAAACCCAAACTTGCTTATCTAAACGAAGGATATATTGATTCTATGTGCTGGAGGTATTGATCGTTTTTTATGTACTTTTTTTTTAACAAACTCGTTGTAAGTGATAATTGTTTTCATGAATTTTTAATAAATAAATAAATCGCAGTTAATTCTGCTCTAGAACCCCCACTTAGTCTTCACTATCCACCTTAACCTGCATATTGACTTCCCACGCATCCTCAACTTATCCCAGTTTGTTTATTAAGGAGTAAATCGAAAAGTTAAATCGGTCAGAAATCAGGCTGATTTGTGAAATCCCACAAAATTTCTTTGGATAACATGAAAGTGTTAGTAAAGCCCAAACTTATCTTGAGTATGATTAATGAAATATTCTGCAATGCATTATCATCAAAAGAAGGGTGTAGCCTAGTGGGTAGTGTGTTGGTCTAGAATATGAAAGTCGTGAGTTCAAATCGCGGTCGACGCATAATTCCGGCACACTGCGTGCTTGGATATGCCTTGGTTCCCTCAATATACGAAAATGAAAAATTCGTAGATGGATTGTTGTGCGAAGAGCTAACAACCCTTCCACAATAAATAATAAAAATGTTAAGGTTCGTGAAGGTCAGGAGGCCAAGGCTTGATTTGGGCTGTAGTGCTATTGTAGATTATCATCAGATTCTTCATTCGCGACCTGTTTTTTGTGTGAAGCAATTCCAAAAGAAATGAATTAGCCGGAAATAATTGCCAGAATGAGTATAAATCCTGAAGCTTTAAGCTTTGGATTGTTACCACTTTATTCATGGATACGTTTTGTAGACTACGTCTTTCACATTGCTTACAGACTCAACTTAAAAGTTTGGAAAGTGAAAGGTGCAGACAATACGAACCGAGTAGCTGAGATGGAAAAAAATATCCAAGTCAAGTTCCGTAATGAAATTGGACTTTTGGTGAACATACCCAAACAAAATCATTTAATACTAATGACGGCAGTATGGCTCGCAGATTTTTCCAGAATGCGGGAAAATTGGCGGAAATTACTCGTGTTAATGTGGAGCTGATTAAATTGTTCCACGTTCTTCTAGAAAGTACAGGCAGTGGGTTTTCAATTGATCTAAATATAGTGATAAATACGCTTTAGAAACTAGCAACTTGTACCTAGAAGAATATTCTTGGAATTACTTGCCTACAAGCGTGCATAAAATTTTATATCATGGTAGGGATAAAATAGCTTCTTGTTTACTTCCAATTGGTCAACTATCTGAAGAAATTAAAATACCTGAAAATTCAGGTAACGTTTTAATATCTCGAATTGACTAATACCGACCTTCTGAACCGACTGCTTATTTTGTTTCATCCATACGTTGCTAGTTTTCGACATAAACCTAAGATCAATCGAGCAATTATTAGCCATGCAACTCTACAGTTTCTAGAAAATCTAAGTATGACCATAATGGAGGATGAAGAAAGTGACTCTAGCTGGGTAGTTTTAGACTCAGAATAACAATTGTATTTATAAGATAAATTATGCCCAATGTAATAGAATTTATATGCTAAGTTATTTGTGAAATAATTAAATTTATATCACAAGTTAGAGTAAGAACTGAAGTGTATGATCATTACCAAAGTATATTAAAAAAAAATATGACGAAGAAAATAAATTCAAATGTTTTATTCCAGTTTCTTATCAATGGCGGGGGTGGAGTAAGGTCGACGGAAGTGCTAATTTTAATAAAACCATAATTTCGTGCATGCGTTCGGCCCGCGAAGCCTTGATCAGCTCGTCTTGAGCTTTTTCACTCCCTTCAGTCATTTCAGAAGGGATGTATGCTGCAAAATATTTTTTTTTCTGCATGACTGATGCGCAGTTTTGAAATAAGAAGGCGAGTTCCTACTCAAATTCGGGAAACTGAGGTCATGATTTTATTACGATGCGGGCGGACTCGCCAAAATTTGTTTACTTCGTTCGCACGTGCAGAATTCGTTCGGTCACAAGACACCGCGGTGTTTTACGAAGGTTTAAGTAAACTGCCAACAAGCCACTAGAACCCTAATCATGTATGTTCTTTACACGAAACATCTGAACAAGTGAACTAGCAAGTCGCTTCAGGGGGTTTCACTTCATATTACAAAAAATGTATATTCGTTGCATTTAGTTTCTTTTTCACTGCATACTCGTAGACCGCCTTTTTGTTTTTCAAAAAATCAGCATAAACTTATCTCTATATATAAATGGTAAATAGCTGTGCTTAATGGTTTGGAAGGTCGTTGAGTTGAAATTGTTTTTCCATTAAGCGTATACTCCTTTCTTTTGAAACCCTTTTTTTAGCGGAAGGAAAGGAATCAGCGTGCGAATCGAGGAATAATGAAAAACAAAGAATTGATTATCATTGAAATTTGTTTTGGACAGGTAACTTCGGGTGCTACCGAATTTTTTGCGAGTTATTCCTTTTAATTTATTCGAGCAACAAGTTTTAAGTATTCTGCAATAACGTTAATAAAAATCGTCTTGGACGTTTTATACTTTACTCGGAGTTTGGAAATAAAAAACAAAGATTACAATGTTTTCTAGAAAGTTAGAAAGATTAAGAGAAATTCAACAGTTAATGAAAATTAAATATTAATTTATGGAACGTGTGCTATTGAATTAATATCTGTAAACCTTAAACTCATCAGAGTTTTGATTTAGAACATTTCTCGGACAGGAAAACGTAATACTCTCGCCTTTGTGAGCTTGCAGACTTTGGTTGGTATTAAAATCTCTTTGTTCGAAATTATTCTTCTAAAGCAAGGTTAGCCTTATTATAAGGCTGAAAATAGCTTTTGGTAATTACAATCTTATATTCCGTCTTTTCAAAGCCGGGCTAGAGGATTCCTAAGCGTCAACCTTTTTTGCCACCGGAACTCGGTAAATTCATGTGCTCCTTATAATATACGAATTACTTAGCTGAAGGACTCCCACAAATACATGCATGCACAAAACTTAGGGTTAAGTAGAAAATAATGGATGATATTCGCCTTAAATTTCAGGTTGTTAAGATTGTATACAATCAATTAAATTGCCAGCAAACTTTGTTGGTGGAATCTAGGAATACCAAAAAATTACAATTTCGTCTAAAAATCACCAAGTTCATATGATAATGAATCCTGCCAATATGCTATTTACATCAATTACCGGATTAAAATGAATATTATTCTCCACATTCCTTTCCATCCTTCTGAAACGCAAATGAAAAATTAAATTAAAGAAATTCAGATCTCTTCCTTCAATCTTAATAACAATTAATGAAGTCTAATGCAAAAGCTCAATTGCACTAGCAATTATTCCGAATTATTTAATTTTGGGACAAAAGTTTCGTTCATTAAATTCTAATGGAATCTTAGTGTACAGAAGCTAGGAAAATTGTTATAACATTAAGAGAAATTGTAATGGTCGAGATGTTCAAGCAATGGCAATTGAATCGTAAGAAAATTAAGGAACTGCAATTACGTGTATGTACTTATATTTTAATCAGACTAAGCATTTATGGCTGCATGTAATATGTTAGAAGGATAGAAAAACGGTAGTAAATTAGCAATCACTAAGTAATAAGTCACATACACATTGGGCGGTTATGAAATACAGCACACTGGACGCCAATTGGGTGGCAACCAGAAGCACATTTCTAATTAGTGCTGAAGAATCTGTGGGATGTGTGCAAAGCGGGGAGAAACCCAGGATGTCGCAAGACACATAGGGCAAGATAATCGGAAAAAGCCAAATTGGCAATCATCTCTCAACCCGATGCCAACCAAAGAAAGAATTGAGACGGAACTACCGCGATGCTCATATACAGCTTAAAAGGGCTGTAAGATGCCTCCGAAGAATTGCTATTGAAGATCTGGCTAATAATGCAGAATCTGCGGTTTGCCTTGGAGATTTGGGTTTGCTATTTAAAATTATGAAACAGTAGACGAACAGGAATTTCACCCCCAACCACCTGGTGGATTGATGTCAACGGAACTCTCCTTAATATGAGTGAACACCATTTGTGGCGATGGAAGGAATACTTCTCTGATATTTTAAACATCTTGTGCGAGAAAAATATTTCAAAGACATCAACTGATAAACATCTAACCGCAATAATCCTCTATTAGGGACGATTCCTCATATAAGGAAGAAATTCGTCATTCGGTTAATGGTGGGAAAGATAGCCCCATGTATAAGCGGACTACCAATTGAACTCCTCAAAACCGGATCCGGAAATAATAGCCGATATTCTCCTTCCACTCTTTACGCTCTTTAGGTATGGAATTGAGGAAAATCTCCAGCACAATGGAAGGAGGGCATCATTGCAAAAATTTCGAAGGAGATTGTGGCAACTGGCGTGGTATATGTCTACTTGACTTGAGTCTGTTGTTATAAGATGATGTTTTACCAATTAGTGCAACTATCTTTGGAGAATAGCGACTCCACGGACCTGAGCTAACCATCGGCCTGTAGGATGGGGGAGTAAAATTCACAAAGTCCAGCTTGCCCTAAAAGTGGCAAATGGACACTCACTGGATCATGGCCTCTTCACCCGTGATCTTAAAATTTAACGGATACGAGGACACGGACGGATTCTACGGCAAAGTTTATCAGCAGGATTTCGTAAAGGGTCGTCTTGTATCTATCACACAAATATCCTACGGATAATATTGGAGCAGTCTGCCGAAATGGGTTCGCCACTACATCTCACGTTTGTGGACTTCGAGAAGGCGTTCGACAGCGTTAAGCGAAATTACATATGGAATACTTTGCGTAGAAGAGGTATTTCAAATAAGGTCATTGCTATGATTAAAGAATCCTACGAAGATGCAAGGTGTCGCGTCTTACATAGAGGAGAGCTGTCCTAGAGCTTTCCTGTGCGAACGGGTGTCAGGCAGGGCTGCATATTATCACCAGCCCTGTTTCTGGTGGTAAGAAATGACATCTTCAAAGCTGTACTGGAAGGTAATTAAGTCACCTTAATTATGCTGATGACGTGTGTTTGCTTGCACTTAACCGTTCGGACTTAGAGTCAAATGTTCACTCAATGCATTCTAAATGCAAAGAGGCAGGGCTAAAACTAAATTTACGTAAAACCAAGTATGTGCATGCGCAAGGTTTCGAACACAAGCACACCGATTGTTCTTAACGGACAAAATGTGGACGAGGTGTAAGATTTTTGTTATCTTGGATGCATTTTTAGCATGGGCGGCTGAGCCAAAAGGCACATTGCGGCTCGTGTAAATAAAGCTCGTCATGCCTTCGATATCCTTTCCCTTTTCTGGAGGTTAATAGAGATCTCTCTTCGCATGAGCTGCGAGTATTTGACGCATGCGTCAGATCCGTGTTTTTGTGTGGTTGTAATATATGGATACTTGATCATCATACTGCAAATTTTCGTGAACAAATACCTCCGACGCATTTTTAGGAATTTTCTTTGGAGTACAACTAGCCAGACTAAACTAGGCATTGAGTTTCGAAGTTGGAAGTGGCAGTGGATCGTTCATACTTTTTGGAAACCATAGCAAAATATTGGCAAGCAAGTTCTAGATTGTAATCCTCATGGAAGACGTCGGTTTTGTCAACCATGTAACAAATGAAAGCAAGCAGTTGAGCAGGCGGACAGAGGAATAAATATGTCCTGGCGACAACTAAAGCCCGAAGCTCAAGGTCGCGCTTTGTCAAAGAGAATTGTTTGTACCCCATGCCCCTAGATCTTAACATTGATTGATTGAAGTATATTAATATACAATGTAGGAAACGCGGAGTTCAACGGGGTACCGGCGCGGAATAAAATTATCGATTTTCGGTGTCAATTAGTTAGTATAGTTTTCTTGAGCGTTATTGCGTGAAAATTTCGCTGTGTGATTTTTTGCTCCTGTATTCTAATTTCTGAAGATAATTTAACCAAGGTAATACATTCATACTTGTTTACATTACAACTATAGTTGGTACATACTTGAAGTACATTCAATTGTCTTTAGTTTCGTGTAGTTAAACATTTTTTTCGTATTTTTCTTGAGTGACCTTATCTCACTTACCTGAATCCTCTCCCTAGAGCGCAGCGAGTAAGGCCGAAAAGGATACAATCAATAAAAGCTGTAGTCAGTTAAAAATAAATAAATGTAGATCAAACAAATTTCTTCCGCATTTTATCTTGTTTTAATTGTTTTTATAATTACTTGTCTTGAAAAATGAGATAATTTGCGGTTTTTGAGAACAATATATATATAATATATTCATAGAAAAATTTGCACCACTCTTATGAGCTTATTGCCACGGGTTCCTCTACAGTTGATAGTAATAAGATACAAAATAAATAGAGACGAATTTTTCCTACTTTTTTAATTGTTACAGTCAAAAGGAAATCTGAGTGTTACAAGTTTGCCACAAAGTTTGTAACGCTAAGAAATAAGGCGCGGTGAAAAAAATTAATGATACGGAAGTTCATATTATCACTCGAAAGTCTCAAAACCGGATGTTCGTCCGTCCGTCTATCCGTGTCCTTGAACGCGTTGAGCTAGAAGTTCAAATTTTGTTCACGTCGTTTTTGATAAAAAGTTAAAGTCAAGTTCATGAACGGGCTAAATCGCTCCACCCTTTCCACCCGCTTCCAAACAAAATGACTCAATATAAAAATTTCACAATAAACGGGTTTTCTCGAAAATTATGAAAGCTATTGATCTGAAGCTATTTATTTTACTTTATTATTCTACTAATAAAGTATTGTGATCGACACAGAAAAAAAAAAGTTTCTACCCTGAAATTTTGTTTTTTTCGCGTTTCATGACTAAATTAGCCTAAAAATGCAACAAAAAAACATCCGTCCCGCCGTACGCCGTGCATATGGACTCATATCTCCGAGACCGTTAAAGGTAGAATATTCGTTTTTGGGTGGATTGTGTATTGGATAAGTGAACTCTATTTTCTAAATTTGGAGGGGTGTCAGGTGGAAGGGGGAGGCGGGGGGAAGTAAAGAGTCAAAAACTACACTTGCTAATATCTCCACCACGAATACAGATAGAAAGTTGAAAATCAGTAGAGATATAGAGAGGGTTGTGGGACAAACTCTAAAAATAATTTAATTTTTTTATCCATTGGCGTCCGAAAAGGGGGGGCTAAAAACAAATTGTCGGCCGAATTGCTTTTTCAAATGATTATATCTTCGAAATTACTAATCGTGAAAAATTCATATTTTGGGACCATTGAGGTGGCATATAGTTCCAACTTAGAGAGTGGCTAATTATTGTAAGGGGGACGGTCAGGGAGTGCAAAGCAAAACACTTAAAAATCAATATCTCAACTATCTCTTAAGCTATGTAATTGAAATTAGGAACATATATTAGGTTATACTAGAAAAATACGGGAAAAATATAACGTGTTGAAATAATAGTAGTGGGGGGAAATGGGGAGCATTTCAAAAATGGCGCACTTTTCAAAATTTCAAATCGTGATATCTCAAAATTAAGTACAAATATCAAATCGAAAAATTGTCAAATTGTAGAGCTATATAGTTGCTAATTTTGGTAAAAATTTAAGTTGGGAGGTGTAAGGGGAGGGAGGAGGTAAACGGAAATGTCGAAAATTTTGAGTGATGTTTTAAGGGCTCTGGTGAAAGATACAAAGTTTAAATTTTGCATGTGAATACATCTATTTCATATACATAGAAAAGTAATAATAACTTGTGGCATAATTGTTGTAAACCAACCCCCTGGTCTAACGTGCACAAGGTGTTTCTTGTGCATTGAAAAAAACACATAAACTGAAAAAAGTGAAATTTTAAGGTAGAAAATTGAAAAATTGGGAAATGCATTTAAAAAAATTCCTTAAATATACGAAATATTAACTGGTCGAAAATCTTTAAATTTTCTACCCCCTCCCATATTAATTATTTTTTCGGCCATTTTCAAGAAATCAATTATCAACTTACTATTAAAAGCTATCAATTTGAAATTTTGCACAAAAACTTTTAAAAATAGTTGAAACAAAATTGCGTCAAAAGTCTTGAAATTGCTCTTGCTTTTCTAACCCCTCCCATACAAAAGTATAATTTCGACCAATTTCATTAAATCAACTAATAACCAACAAATTAAAAGCTACAAACTTGGAATTTTCTACAAGCACCTTACAAGAGAAAAGAAATAAAACTGCATCACAAGTTTTATGATTCCCTTACTCGCTCCTTACCCTCCCATATAAATGTTCGGTTTCGTGAATGTAGAATAAAGCGAATTTTATGAAAATTCTATGCAACTTCGTCTATGAAAAACATTCTATACAGAGAATATTGGACGTGATTCATGCAATCAATTAAAAAGCTATTAACATCCACGCACCCTTACTATTACCCCTCCTCCTCCCCTTATAAAAACCCAAACTTGCAGAAACGAATGAAATAATGTTATATTGACAACAACCCTGCCCAAGAAGTCACTTTCACTTAGTCTTCCCTAACTACTCTAATCTGCATATTGACTTTCCACTCATCCACAACTCGTCCCAAGAATAATAAAGTTTCGTCCGACTTGTTGGCAGTTTATTTATTATTATTTCAACTTACGGTATAAGATTTAATCGAATTCCTCCAACTACTTCCGGTACTCCCCTTATAAACTGCACATTTTCTTGAAATACTTTAAAACAATTTTCTTAGTACTTTTAAAATCTATCGAGCAGAAATTATGCACTAAATATTTAGTTAGAATTATCATTAAGTTCGAATAAAAATACACAATTAGCTGCACTCCTTCTACCTCTCCCATAAAATTTGATACAATTTAACAATTTAAGAAAAACTAAATTTTCTTGAAAATTATGAATGTAACTGATCTGAAATTTTTTAGTTTTGTTTCTCAAAAAACTTAGTTCTGGACCTCGGAAGTAGATTGCGCTAAGTCATTTTATTCAACTTTTCAGTAGTAGCAAATGCTAATGAAACATTTCAAATCAGATTTAAATTTATTTCGCTCATAATATTTGGCTATTGTGTACGATGTAACTAATATTTTTTGAGTGGATTACAGTAATATTTATAAAACATCTCCAAGTCGAAATTGCGCAGTTAGCCTCCGAGGTCCAAAGTTAATGTCGAAAATACATATTTTCGGTAATTACATTTGTCGCTAAACAAATGTGTAAGTAATACTTCTAGTAGGATACTGCTTACATTTCATGCATTCACCAAGGATAAGGAAATAATGACGAAGATACGTTCTCGATACGATACCTTTGAAATGACGTTTATTTGCAATTCATGCTAAATTTCGATTTTCGTCCTTTGCGATTCGTAATTATATTTGATGAAATTCAAATCAATTTGTTTATGAATGAATGTGTCCTTTTCTCCTTTAGTATGGGATTGCTTAAATATGTTTGAAGTTCAAAATTACGGATATTAGATTTATTCTCCAAAGTATAGTGCAATCCTATAGATTTTCGGAAAATGGAGGCTAAAACACGCGTAGATTATACAATTTACGAAAATACATCGGTGTGAAATGGTGAAAGTGCGAAATTGCAGTTCATTCATCCAATTACAGAATTAAATTTCGCATCAAAATAATATTGATCATATAAAATACAATTTACTGAAGGTTTTGTTTATTCCATAAATTCGAAAGATTAGATTATTTTATAAAATAAACATTGATACAATGTAGGATTTTAGGTGTATTACGCTTTAACAATGGAGATTTGTTTGTAGTATAGTGTATAGAAAAATGAGCGTTATATTCGTATTGAATCGTTTTGTTCTTCTATAATAGCACTACAGCCCGAATTGGGGCTTGGCCTTCTGACCTACAGATTTCTATATATTTTCATTACTTATTGTGGAAGAGTTATTAGCTCATCGCACAACCCTCTATCTACGCTTTTTTTTCATTCACCAGCGAGTATATAAGATGGTATATCCTCGCCAAATTATCATTATTTTAATTCATGAAAAAAAATTCCTTACGGATAACTATTTTGGTATGACCAATAAATCATTTAAGACTATTTTTTTGAATAATTTATGATAACAACAATCACAAAAAAGAGTCTTAGTGAAATAATTATGAATCTTTTGGTTTGCTGGATTGCCATTGTTCGCTATGGGTGTAGTGGGCAGCCTGTTGGTCTACAATTGAGTTACTGTATATGAGCAGATCCTTCTACATAGAGCTTGGAGACTGGGTTTCGCAAATGGGTTGTGAATTATTAAATTCATTTCATCTTATCATTATTTTCTGCGATCTATCTTATTTTTTTTTTAAAGAAATGAAGATCAAGCCTAAATTTGAGCTCGATAATCACGTTTCAAATCATTTATTTTTGGAATCGCAAGATTTTATAAACTGTTCGAGTTTGAAGTCCCACCGAAACTGATCCGGCTTACAAGAATGACAATGACCGAGTCTTTGACAAAAGTCAGAGTAGAAAATGATCTTGCGGTTTTCAAATGGACAATGACCTTAAACAAGGTGACGGACTCGCACCAATACTTTTCAACTTGACACTTGCATATGTCGCTCGCAAAATTTCCGTTGACACCAAGGGAATACTATGTTTCAAATTCTCACAACTCGAAGCATAAGCCGACGACGTAGATATTCTTGCAAGATCTCAGGATAGTATTTAGTAGGTATTTGTAAAACTTAATTCAGTAGAAAGGAAAGTTGGACATACATACATATTAACGAAAACGAAACAAAATTTATTACACAAACTTAGAAAAGACACCAATTAGACAAAATATTACAGTATGACAATATACATAACTTAGAAGATGTAGACAACTTTGTGTAACTTGGGGAAAACCTATTAAAGGATGTAAGTGAACCCATCGAAATAAAACGAAAAATAATGATGGCAAATTGGACGAATGATTCGATAATTCCAATAATTAAACATAACAGGACTAACTCCGCCATAGACGGTCCCAAGCCCAGTTTGAGAAAGGAGGAGGGAACATGGAGTTAACCTGAATGGCCAGTAACACCAGTGCGTCTCAGGAAGTAGGCAAAAAGTATGGCATAGTTGGACTTGCAGCATAGCTGTGAGAACTCCAGCATGTCATATTTAGCTCAAAACTCCCACCCTTTTTCTACTAGGGTGTAATAAATAAGTAGGACCGGTCCTCCAGGTCGGGAGTTGGGCGAGGCGCCAACAACGCATCACCGGAAAAAGAACACTGTCCAGAAACCTGAAGAACAGCCTCGGAACGGATGGACTCAACGGCAACGACCCCGCAAACGGAAAATGGACTACTCTATTGGATCTTGGAATGTTCGATCCTTATTTAGGACAGGAGCTCTGAAAGAGTTCCTCGAAGAAGTGGCAAAACACAACATCAACATAACTGCCATCCAAGAAACGAAATGGCTCGGTAGCGAAATCATGGACATGAGATCACACACAATCTATCCAAGTGGAAAATTGTCGGGAAGCAGAGAGTTTGGAGTCGCTTTTGTCGTTGACAAAAAATTAAAACAGCAGGTCACGAGCTTCAGACCAGTAAGTGAAAGATTGTGTGCAATCCGAATAAAGACTAAATTTTTCAACACTTGGCTGATCAACGTTCACGCACCAACAGAAGACAAGGACGATATAACTAAAGACGAATTTTATGCCACCCTAGAGACAACCTATGATTCACTGCCCTCGAATGACCTAAAAAGTGTCTTAGGGGATTTTAATGCAAAAGTCGGAAAAGAGGAGGCTCATAGAGGAACAACAGGAGGGCACAGTCTCCATGACATAACCAACGACAATGGCCAACGTCTTATTGATTTCGCAAGCAGCAAAAATATCATAGTAAGCTCTACGTGCTTTCCACATTGCAATATTCACAATCGAACGTGGGCATCATCAGATGGTCACACCTTCAACCAAATAGACCACGTTCTAATTGAGAAAAGGGCTGCATCCAGCATACTTGATGTACGAACTCTCCGCGGTGCGAATTGTGACTCTGATCACTATCTAGTCAGAGCTAAGTATCGATGCAAAATAGCTTGTCGTGGATATTCGAAAACGAGTAGAGCTCGCAAATTCAATGTCGACAAGCTTAACGACGAAACGGTGGCGCAGGCTTACATGTTAGCATGTAATAAACACCTGACACCAATATATGAAGATATCCAAAATATGCCAGTGGAGAATGCGTGGATGAAGATACGAGACGGCATCAAATCCTCCGCGGAAGAGGTATTAGGGTATCAAGCACGGCGAAAAAATAATGATTGGTTCGACCAAGAATGTCACGACGCAATAGATAGAAAGAACGAAGCTTACAAAATTTTTACTGAACGACCAACACGAGCCAAAAAAGAAAGATATGACGAGCTTAGGCGATATGCGAAAAAGACTTGCAGACGAAAACAAAGGAAGTACCATAATGACAAAATACAAAAAATGGACGACGACATGAGAAAAAATAAAACGCGGGACGCATACGCAATAGTAAAAGACTTAAAAAAGGGATATAAGCCAAAAACCAGTCTCTGCGAAGGCGTGGAGGGCAACATCATCAGCGACGCACAAAAAATCAAAAGGAGATGGGCTTCCTACTTTGAACATCTTTTGAATCCCATCCCAGTAGCACCGATAACGACAGACAACATTTCAATTGAAGCCTCAACTGACAATGATGAACCATCATCGATACCACCCACGCTTGCTGAAATCAAAGCAGCCCTATGTGACCAAGTGGAAGAGAGTTGTTTCTGTCCTATGCCCCTATAGGGGGTCTTAACAGGAATTTGAAACTATGTGACCAAAAACGAAACAAAGCGCAGGGAATTGACGAGATACCAGTTGAACTTCTGAAAAACGGTGGAAACTGTGTCGCTGAAATACTGCACAACATTATATGCAAAATTTGGACAGAGGAAATCATACCCGACGACTGGCGAAAAAGCATTATATGTCCAATTTACAAGAAAGGAGACAAACTCTGCTGTGAGAACTACAGAGGTATATCATTGTTGTGTACGTCCTATAAACTACTGACAAAAATTATTGAACGTCGTCTTAAGCCCTATACTAATCAAATAATTGGCGAATACCAAGGCGGATTCAGAACCGGACGATCTACAACAGACCAGATATTCTCGGTGAAAGAGGTGCTTGAGAAATGCTGGGAATATAACACAGACGTGCACCAAATATTCGTAGATTTTAAACAAGCATACGACAGTATCGACAGGAGCGTACTGTACCAAATCATGCTTGACTTTGGAATTCCTCCAAAACTAGTCCGACTAACAAGACTCACAATGACGAACACTGAATCCCAAGTGAGAATACAAACAGATTCCACAACCAGCTTTCGAACGGAATGTGGTTTAAAGCAGGAAGATGGTCTAGCCCCTATGCTTTTCAACTTGGCACTAGAGTATGTCGTCCGAAAAATCCCAGTCGACACCAACGGGACACTACTATTCAAGTCCACCCAACTAGTAGCATACGCTGACGACATTAACATTCTAGCAAGATCCTTCCCTAGTGCTAAGGAGGTATTTGTCAATCTTGACTCCGCCGCAAAAAAAGTCGGGTTGCGCATTAATGAAAGCAAAACAAAAGTAATGACGCAAACAAGAAGGAGAACGCCAATCAGACAAAACATAACAATTGCGGAATATAATTTGGAGAGTGTGGACAACTTCATATATCTTGGGGCTAATCTAGCAAAGGACGGTAATGAAACAGACGAAATCAAACGACGGATAATACTAGCAAATAAGACGTATTATTCGGTACTTCCAATAATGAAATCCAAGAAAGTGCACAGGAACAATAAGCTGCGGATTTATAAAACTATTATACGACCTGTGTTCTGTTATGGCAGCGAGACGTGGACATTAACTCGAACTTCCGAAAAAGCTGTTAACGCATTCGAAAGAAAGGTCCTCCGAAGAATTTTGGGACCTGTGAAGGAAGGAACGGAATGGCGAATAAGATACAACCATGAGTTGTATCAACTCTACGACGAGCCAGAAGCTTCAACGTTCATCAAGTTACATAAACTGCAGTGGGCTGGCCATGTAGAGCGAATGGAAGACAGAAGAATCCCCAAACGTGCTCCTTAAGGCAAAGCGAGTGGTAACCGGCCAGTAGGCAAACCACGCAAGCGATGGGAAGACTCGGTTGATGAAGACAGCAAAGCCATTCTAAAAATTAGCAGCTGGAGGACGCGGTCTTTGGATCGAGACGATTGGAGGCGACGACTTCAGGAGGCCAAGGCCCGATTTGGGCTGTCGCGCCATTGATGATGATGAAACATAACAGGACTATGATTGGGTGTAAAGCCCAATCGTACGATAATCTATTTGAAAGAGAATTTTTTTGATTTAAAGAAATGTTATAGGGGTAGTGGTGAAGGAGATGACGAGATTGAACTAATTTTTTCCCATCACGCCAGAGTTGCCATCAAAATGATTTATACAAAATTTAGGATTCGAAAATTGTATAGGTACTGAGAAAATTAGTGTATTGAATTTAGTGAAATTGTGCAGTTTGCATTAGAGGTGGTAGAAGGAGGCGCGAGTTCTTAGTAACTTTTTGAGAAATAACTATAAACATCATGCATTTCACACATTTTAAATTGCAGATCAGTAGCATTCCTATTTTTCAGGAAAATCGACATTTTGAGGAGTTAGAAATTGTGTCAGATTGCATGGGAGAGGGAAGAAGGAGTGAAACTAATCGTCTAATTTTTTTTGGTCTTACTAATAATTCCAAATAAATACTTAGTGCACAATTTTAGCTCGTTCAATTTTATACATACTGAGTAAATTTCCTGAAAAAGTGCAGTTTGTATGGGCGGTGGTGGAAGAAAGGGAAGGGCTCAAAAAAATTTTATACAGTACATTGAAATCATCATAAAAGTAATATATTCCAAATTTCAGATCAATAGGATTTATACTTTTCGAGCAAATCCGTTTATTGCCAAATTGAGAAATTATGTCATTTTGTATGGTAGGGGGTAAAAGGGATAAAGCTAATCGTCTAATTTTTTTTTTTCGTCTTGTAAATAATTTGAAATAAATATTTAGTGCACGATTTCAACTCGATAAATTATATGCGCACTGAGTAAATTGGTTTAGAGCATTTCATGAAAAAGTGCAGTTTGTGTGCGAAGTGGTGGAAGGAGCGGGAGGACACAAATAATTTTTATACAGTATATTGCAATCATCATGAGAGCCTTACATTTCAAATGTCAGATCAATAGCGTTTATACTTTTCTAGCAATTCCGTTTATTGTCAAATTATGAAATTGTGTCATTTTGTTTGGGAGGGGGTAGAAGGGGTGGAGCGATTTGATCAAACTTATAATACTCTCCGATTTCATCTAGATTATAAAAAAAAAGAACTTGTATATATAAACTAAAAAAACCTGAGCTATGCTATGGCAGCGATACGTGGACATTCATTCAAGTACTTAACTCCTGGTAAAGGAAGGTCCTTAGAAGAATTCTCGGACCTGTGAGGAAAGACTCAAACTGATGAATACGATACAATAGAGAATTATATGATATCTTCGACAACCGAGAAGTATTAATCCTTATAAAATTTAGGAAGCTACAATGGGCTGGTCATGTGGAGCGGACGGATGACAAGTTGAGTTAATGCACAACGAACGGTCGGAAAATCACGGAAGCACTGGTAGGATTCATTTGACTACTAAGATTTTCAAACTAGAGGACGCGGTCACTAAAAGGAGATGGCTGGAGGCGAATAATTTGTAAATAAGAAGGAAGGTATGGGAGGGCTTAGACCGAGTAAGTGGATTTAAATAAATTTTTTAGATTTCAATGACAATTAAATTCTTATATTAGATTGTTGCAGATGAAATGGCGACTTTCGCGATGAAGTGAAGTTAGTTGCGATTTTCATGTCTCAAACTGCCGCCAGGTGGCTCTGGTACTAATGAATATTAAAGTATAAGTACTTCTACATTTGGTTATGGAATCATTTCAGTTTTGAACTTCATTGAGATCGGAGAAAAAAAAATAAAACATGGAATCGAGTCAAAAACGGTTACTTTTTATTGTCGAGTTCAAACTTGGACACAACGCAGGGAACGCGACCAAAAACATCAACAGAACATTTGAAGCTGACACAGTAAGCGAACGAACCACACAGCGATGGTCCGAAAAATTCCGATCAGGAAATATGACCCTTCAAAGTAAACCATTTGGTAACCCATGAACATCGATAGACAACGACGAGCTGTGCAGCTAATGTAGTCTGACTCACGCCAAACTGTAAGTGACATTGCAGAGAAACTAGGCGTACACTAATCGACAGTTTTCCGGCACTTGCAACAGCTTGAAAAGTCAAAAAGTTTGATAAGTGGATTCCTCATGAGCTTACTGAGCAAAATACGGTCTCATGTATCAAGAATAATGGTCAAAAAATTAAGCGAGTTGCAGTATGAGACTCTTTCTCATCCACCATATTCACCTGATCTTTCGCCAACCGATTACCACTTTTTTAAACATTTGGATCATATTTTGGCGGAGAAACAATTCAACAATGAAGCAGCCATCAAAAATGCCTTCGAGGAATTTCTTCAGTCTAGAAATTCGGACTTCTACGAAACTGGCATAAACGCACTTTTATCTCGTTGAGAGAAGTGCATTGCATCTGCTGCTATTTTGATTAATAACATTAAATTTTATATGAGTTAAAGTTGTTTGAAATTTTACTAGTAAAGTCGATCAATATCTTTGACAGTTTCAAAAAAAAATTAATTTATTAAAATTTTGAAATTTTCTGAAGCTTGCATGGAAAGTGAAAGAATTAATATAGTTAGTTCATAAATTTAAATAAAATTAATTTTTAAATTTTTATTTAAATTTAATTTAATTTAAATAAAAGAATGGTAACTTAAAAGCTTTAAAATTATTCCGCTCCTTGTTATTTGCCACTTATTTTTTGCTTTATTAATTGTTGCCAATTTACATTGGCGGTTGTCGCGTTACAATAGCAAGGGATTTTTGAACCAATACAGCGTATCTTACCTCCATGTTCGTGTGTTATTGTTTCATTTTCTTTTTACCTCTTAAATGTATCTTACATAATGATATATTTTTCCATGTAACTTTGATTATAATGTCATTAATGTAAAGTATGCCTCTACAAACTTCTCGAAGAGCTAAGTGAATTACGTTAAATTTTAGAAAACAGCACCAAGTAGACATAGCATAGTTTACCTCCGAAGTCCAAACATATTCTCAGCTTTCACTTAGAGTACATGGTATATCATAGTTCCAATATTAACAAACAACTACGCTCTTCAGGAAATTACGAAAATGTATCATCAATATCCTAAGAGGAATCTAACTATCATAACATCGTTCAACGTGTCGTATCTGTAAGATCCATTTTATGCACTCAATTGTTATCCACAAGAAGGAAATGCTATTTTCTCGTATTGAGTAAGTCTACACTGTTCAAGTGCCAACAAAGCAACTCGATAACTATAAATACATATACAATACTGAGCAGTAGCAATTTTAAGAAGATAAACCTGTGGAACTACATGCATATTCAGTATCGGCACAACGAAAACAAAAGGAAATAACAAAAATACCTGATTATACCTATATTGTCAATAATAAGGACATTTACTAAAAAAGACATAGCAGAACTTCAATTGCGAGTAGACTCCTATCATGTGATCTTAGGTAGTTTTTGTATTTTCGTAATTTTTCTGCCATACAAACAACCTGTTCTTAAAAGTACACTATGTCTAATTGGGACACGATGTAAAATTCTTCATATCGTCCCACAATAACTTTTGTATGTGAGATGATAAAAGGGATGGTGGAACTCTAATTATTTTCGTAAATGGTAAGTATGTTTATAAATTAAAGTCTGTTCTGGTTATTCGATATTTTTGAAGTACTATTTGCTGCGCTACGTCGCAGTCTACTAGAAAGGTGAGAGTTCGTCGTAAGATTGTAAAAAGTAGCAAAAACTTTGCCAGCAAGTCGGGCATAACTTTATTATTCTTGGAACAAGTTGACGGTACGTGGAAAGTCAATATGCAGGTTAGAGTGGATAGGGAAGACTATGTAAATGTGGCAGAGTTGTTGTCAATTTTATTTTTTTAGAGGCGGATAACGTTAAATTGAAAAAAACGCAGAAAAATATTTTTAATATCCATAAGATACACTTTAATTGAAATACTATTTTATAGCATTAATGTTGGAATACGATTTCGGTCATGTAGCTGCTGCAGATGGCGTAATCTGGAAATCCACAACACTCTACGTAGTAAATCAGGCGTTAGATGCTGGCGTCCAAGTACTTAATAGGTTCTAGTTTATCGGATAGACATGGGATTTCACATATCTCTAGAGAAAAAAATTTAATGGCGTCAAATCGCATGAACGAGGTGGCTAGTTAACAGGTCCATTTCGTGAAATTAATCGATCATCAATTGTTTATTTCAGTAAATTAATTGTATCGCGCGCTATGTAGCATGTAGTGCCATTCTCTTGACACCACATGTCAGCGAGATTAATACCTTCCTTTCGAGGAACGATAAAATTAGTAAAATTAGTAATAATTGCCGCTCACCGTTGACTGTAACGTTCTGACCATCATCATTTTTGAAGAAATATGGGCCAAACATTCCATCGGTCCATAAAGCGCACCAAACGGTGACTTTTTCTGGATGTAATTTTGTTTCGACAATGACTTGGTAGATTATCATCGTTCCAAATGCGGTAATTCTGCTTATTGACATAGCCATTTTTCATAACTGAACAAAATTTTCAAATGGAATTGTGGACCTCTCGATTACGCCATGTACGCGCCAGCCACGGTAGGCACATGCCTGAAATCATATCTAGTCATTAATGCCATAAAATTATCTTTCAAATTTTATGAATATTAAAAACACCTTTCTGTATTTTATTTCAATATAAAGTTTTCCGCGACTAAAAAATATCCTGCATATTAACTAGCTTTGTACAATTCCAAATGATCTCATGATTGAGTGGATGTAATTGCATCCTACTTAGATGTGTAGAGCAGATATAACAACAGAGATAACTAAAATCCATACAAAAAACGACAACATATAATCTTTTGGAATTATATAATTATATTTTCCGGAATTAATAAAATCATTTTAGATTAGTAAGTTTTACATCTTTCAAATAAATTAATTTATTGGAGAGATTGTTGCACTTTGTATGAGAGGGGATACAAGGGGTGCAAGGATTCAACACATTCATGAACTAGGTTTGGTAAGGTTTGTGGACGGGTTGGACACCAATGTACGTAGGCCACCAGTAGGTTAATGTACCATGTTAACTTAAATATCATTTAGCCAGCCTGTTCTACTGATAAAACTAATAAACCTCATCGCTCCAAAGACCGGGAACTTCAGCTAACTTAATCAATAAAAATAACGTGTTCAAAATTTAAAACTTCTAGCGGAACGCGTTCCCAAGCTAGATTGCGAGAATACGAATAGGCGGATAGACATTCGATTTTAAATTTTTTGGTTTATTATATAAACTTCTGTTCAATGCGTTTTTCTCCGAGCCTTATTTTTTCGCTTTAAAAAATTCGTTGCATCAAACTTTACATTCCTGTAAGATTTCATCAGCTACGGTGCAACCAAGTGGGTAGCGTATTGGTCTTACAATGCTATGGTCGTGAGTTCAAATCCCGGTTGACGTAATATCACTCCTGCACACTACCTGCTTGGATATACCTTGTTACGAAAATGAGTATTTCGTAGATAGAGGGTTGTGCGAAGGGCTAACAACCCATTCACAATAATTAATGGAAAAAAAATGTTAGGGAACCTGAAGGTCAGGCGGCCAAGGCCCGATTTGGTCTGTAGTGCCATTGTAGAAGTAGAAGATTTCATCTTTTGTATAATTAATATTTTATATCAGAAGCAAAATCATATTTAGCTACTGAATTGTATCGTAGTTTTTAAATTTTACCCAGAGGAAATGAAATTTCTGAAATAATTCTCTAGAATGCTACACATCCATGAAAATTTCATCAGCTAAAGATGTCAACGATTCTGGCATTTGACATTTTTGCAAAAGATCTCAATCAAAAAATACGGTAAAACTGTATTTCTCCTTTGTTTTAGTTAAATTACATGAATTTTTATGTAAAGAAAACGTCTAAAGTAGCTTTATACATATAATGCCAGATGAAAAGCTAAAATTCTCTCTTTGTTGCTTGGCCGTAGGGAAATATTTATGTACCATAATAAGAGCGGTCTTATTTTCCAAGATCTTCTTAACTCATGTTTTATGCAAGCAATTTCACAATTTTTATTCTTAAGGTTGAGAGATATTAAGTTTATTACTAGCGAATGACATTGTTAAAAACTTGAATTTCTTTGCAACTTTGGTCAATTGCTGACCTCCATGATTCGTTCACGTCCTCAATACTTCTTTTTCTTAAAGACTTTGACCGATTAAATATAAAAAAGGTGCACGTATATTAAGGTAATGGTACTATTTTCTTCCGAACACGATAAAATATCTGCTAATGAGTTGGGCGCAAACTTTATTATTCTTGAGACTTCGGAAGTCAATATGCAGGGTGAAGTGGATAGGAAAGGCTAAGTAAATGTGGTTTACAACCGTGCTCTGGAAACCCTATATATCAATTATTTAATATTTAACTGCGATTACGATCAATAGTTTTAGTTTATTACTTTATTATTTTTATAATAAAGTAGTGTGATGACTTGGAAAATAAATATTTGTTACTCTGAAATTTTTTTTTTTCGCGTTTCATGACTAAAATAGCCTAAATATGCAAAAAAAATGTCCATCTGTAGGACATCCGCCCACATATATGCTCAGCGCACATTAACTCCCAAGCCCTTCAAGACAGAAAGTTCATTTTTAGGGAGATTGTAAACAGTTACGGATCTCAGGAGGACACCAATTTTGGAGGGTGTAAGCGTTCAGAGGAATGCGGGGGGCGCTAATACTGAAAATTAAGAATTCACATATCTCAGCTATAAGGTTTAAATCATATTGACCCCACAAAATATGTTATGTTATATAATTTTAAAGACCTATTAAAAAAATATAAAGAAACACGAGATATAATATAACCTATAATCCCCACTGTGGAAACCAACGAACATAAAGAGGGGTTTGTGGAACAAACTTTAAAAATAATTAAATTCTTTTTTCTATTGGGATCTAAAAAGAGAGGGCTAGAAACATTTCGGAAGCATTAAGCTGGTACGCAGACCAACCAGAATCAACTTTAAAGGAGGCTAATTGTTCCTCCTCCCATACAAAATTGTTTTTTCGACCATTTTTAAGAAATTAATAATAATTAATCACCTAACGATTAAAAGGTATCAATTCCAAATTTTTCACGAAAACTTTTAAAAATAATTGAACAAAACTGCGTCTAAAGTTTGTAGATAGCACTTACCTCCCTTCCACACAAAATTATGATTTTAATAAATCATCTACTAACCAAAAAATTAAAACCTACGAGCACATTACAAGAAATTCCCTTACCTCCTCTACCACCTACCATACAAATGTTTGATTTCGTGAATGTAAAATACACCAAATTTTATGATAATTCTATGCCACTTCGTCTATGAAACTGACATTCTATACAGAGAATATTAAACGTAATTGAAGCAATCAATTAAAAAATTATTTACAACCACCCACCCTTTATATCACCTCCTCCCTCACAAAAACCTAAACTTGCATAAACGAATGAAATGTTGATTGCATGTGCTGGAGCTATTGATCGCATTCGAAATTAAGTGCTAAATTGAGAGCAGCCCTGCTCTAAAAGGGGTTCCACTTAGTCTTCCTTAACCATTCTAATCTGCATATTAACTTTCCAAGCATCCTTAACTTGTCTCAAAAATAATAATGTTGCGCCCGACTTGTTGGCAGTTTATTAGATGATTTATTAAATTTGTATGGGAGTGGGTAGAGCTGCAAGAGATATTTCAAAAGTTTTGATGTAACTTTGTTTTAATTATTTTTAAAAGTGATTGTACTAAATTTCAAATTGATAGCTTAAAATGATTTAGTGATAATTAATTGCTTAAAAATTTTTGAAAAAAAAAATGTTTCTATAGGGGGGGGGGGGGGGGGGGGGGGTAGAACTTTCGATGGTATTCAACTAGTGATTATTTAAAAGCATTTTTTAAAAATGATTTTGACAGATTTTCAAGCCCTTACCTGCACGAGGTGTTTCATGTATATTTAAAAAAACACGTATACTCAAAATTTTTGTTTGGACATACATGCCTATGTACATAAGGTACAAACTTGAAAATCTGTCAAATTCATTTTGAAAAATGCTTGAAAGTTTTAGATATTAACTAGTCGAATGTCCTTAAAACTTCTACCTCCTCCCAAACAAAAGCTTTTTTTTACCAATGTTAAGAAATCGATTTTCACCAAACTACAGCCTGAAATTTTGTACAAGTACTTTCAAAAATATTTACCGCAAAGTTGCATCAAAAGTCTTGAAATCCCTTTTGCCTTTCTACACAATCCCAAACAAAAGCATAATATCGACCAATTTCAATAAATCAACTAGTAAACAAAATTAAAAGCGACGAACTTGGAATTTTGTACGAACATCCTCGAGAGATTAAATAAAATCATTTCACAAAGTTTGCGATTCTCCTCCTGCTCCTGCTCCTGCCCTTACAAATGTTGGGCTTCGTGAATATGAAACACTCAGCTAAATCCTGTAATTTATTGTACTTTTAAATAAGAATTTATAATCTTGTAGTACTAATAAATAAATATTTATCTTATCTTATCACTCCGAATTTCATTGGAGTGTATTTAATACTCACGCTTCCTCAACTTGACGCAAGAATAATACGCCCAACTTGTTGGCAGATATTTTAAGCTAATTTGGTCATGAAACTGGAAAAACCAATTTCGGAGTAGCACCTTTTTTTTGCCCAAGTCAATCACAATACTTTATTATCACAATAATAAAATATAATAATCATATGATTGGGCGTAAAGCCCAATCATATGATTATTATATTATACTCTACATAGATGAAATAAGAAAGAGTTTATTACACCAGAAAATATGTCATCTCAGATTCTTTCGAATAGTGAATAGTAACTTTTGTATGGGAGGTGGTAAAACCAGAAGGGGAGGTTTGTAATTTTTGTACACAACACCAAACATAATATAAAAAAAAGTTTCATGTTGAATTTAAAGTTTGCAGCTTGCATAATTTTTGTGGAAATTGAACATTTTTTGTGTGAATTTGTGGCATTTGTATGGGAGGTGGCAGAGAAAGTGGGCGGTTTTGGATCATTTTGAATCTGCTTATCAACATCTTAGTCACAATGCTTTGTTACAATCTTAAGCTCACTTTTCTCAAAATTTTAAGTTGATAGCTTTGTCGGTTTTGAAGAAAAATAATTCAATTGAAATTCCGAAATTTCGTGAATTTTGTATGGGAGAGGGTAGAAAGAGTGAGGTGAAGTTGATAGGTTTTTTCAAAATTGGTTGCAATTGTAATAAAATTAATTATGACAAAAAATTGATTCTCTCAACTTTACTAGTTGCAGTGAAAACCGAATAAATACATTTGTATGGGAGGGCGTAGAAAGAATATGGGGATCAGATCAATATTTCTTGACATTAATGATATTTACATCATTATACAATAACCAAATTGTCCTGTTAATAGCTGAAATGGTTTCGGAGAAAAATCAAATTCTTTAAATTTCGAAATTTCATAAAATTTGTATGGGAGGGGGTAGAAGGAGTGGGGAATGTGGCCCGCTCCGAATTTAAAGTTACTTTTTAGGTTAAAATGACATTTGAAAATGTTCAGCACGATAGGCCAAAGCTTTCGAGAGTTATGTTATACACAGACGGACAGACAGACAGACAGATGGACATCGGTCACTCGGAATCGAGGTTTTTGAGCAAATGCAAATGTTTAGTTGAAATTTACTAAAATCATGAAACTGATATTCTATACTAAGCATTTTAAATGGAACTAAATTCGGTTAAAAATCTTGGAACTTATGGTTTGGTAAATGCTTTCACAGTGCATTTCAATTCAAAGATTTCCGGGTTCTTCACTGTTACGTTTTATTATTTGTGACGTTTCGGTATCTACTGAGACCTTTATCAAACTCAACAGAGACCGACACATCACGAATAATAAAGCGTTGCATTGTAGAATCCGGAAATCTTTCCTTTCAACTTGGAACTTTTCTTCTTCTTATCTCTACTAGCTACTGTTAATAATTTCAGATAAGTGTTGAATAATTGATGATGCTGAATTGACAATACCTCACCCAGAACCAGGGCTCTAGTCCTAAGGTATACGGGGTGTGCGTTGAATTGCCCCTGCATTTTTAATAGATTTAGTATACCCTCTGTAAAGAATGGTTAAAGGGAACTGTATACTAAAGTGTAGACTCTAGCGTAAACAGTTATATTTAATATCGAATACGCTCTGGTCCATTGACATCTCCAGCAGTGCCTAAAGCCTGGCCACTCCTGGAATTCTCATTTTGTAAAGTACTGCTGTGCACTAGGCCACTTTCGCAAGGAGTAGTTTTGTTCGAATCTATTGCAGAGTATAAGCTACCAAGATTTTAGTTGTATGCGATTGCAGTAAATAAAACAATTACAGCTGACATATTACTATTGTATAAATAAACTGCCAACAAGTCGGGCGAAACTTTATTATTCTTGGGACAAGTTGCGGATGAGTGGAAAGTCAATATGCAGGTTAGAGTGGTTAGGGAAGGCTAAGTGAAAGGGAGTTCTTGGGCAGGGCTGTTGTCAATTTAACAATATTTTATTCGTTTCTGCAAGTTTGGGTTTTTATGAGGGGAGAAGCAGGGGTAATAGTAAGGGTGGGTGTATGTTAATAGCTTTTTAATTAATTGCTTGAATCACGTCCAGTATTCTCTGTATAGAATGTGTTTCAAAGACGAAGTTGCATAGAATTTTCATAAAATTTGGAGTATTTTACATTCACAAAACCGAACATTTGTATGGGAGGGGGTAGAGAAGGTAGGGGAATCGTAAAATGTGATATGTAGTTTTATTTTGCTTCTCTTGTAATGTGCTTGTATAAAATTTCAAGTTCGTAGCTTTTAGTTTGTTGGTTATTAGTTGATTTAATGAAATTGGTCGAAATCATAGTTTTGTATGGGAGGGGGTAAAAGGGCAAGCTCGATTTCAAAACCTTTAAAGCAACTTCATTTGAATTATTTTTATAAGTTTTTATGTAAAATTTGAAATTGATAGCTTTTAAGAGATAGCTGACAACTTATTTCTTAAAAATGCTCGAAAAAAAAATTTTGTATGGGAGGGGGTAGAGGAGGTAGAGGAATTGTAAAACTTGTAATGCAATTTTCTTTCTTTTCTATTGAAAGATGCTCGTACAAAATTTCAAGTTCGTAGCTTTTAGTTTGTTGGTTATTAGTTGATTTAATGAAATTGGTCGAAATCATACTTTTGTATGGGAGGGGGTAGCAGGGCAAGCGCGATTTCAAAATTTTAACGTAATTTCATTTCAATTATTTTTGTAAGTTTTTATGCCAAATTGCAAATTGATAGCTTTTAATAGTTAAGTGATAATTGATTTCTTAAAAATGGTCGAAAAAATAATTTTGTTTGGGAGGGGGTAGAAGTTTTAAAGGTTTTCGACCAGTTAATATTTCGTATATTTAGGGATTTTTTTAAATGCATTTCGCAAATTTTCAAGTTTCTACCTTAAAATTTCTCTCAAAAATTGTCAGCTTATGTGTTTTTTTCAATGCACATGAAACACCTTGTGCACATTAGACCGGGGGGTCGGTTTATAACAATAATGTATCAAGTTGTTATTATTTTTCTATGAACATCAAATAGACTTATCCACATGCAAAATTTAAACTTTGTATATTTCACCAGAGCCCTAAAAAAATCACTCAAAATTTTCGACATTTTTGCTTATCACCTCCCTCGCCTTACACCTCCCAGCTTAAAATTTTTACCAAATTTAACCGTTATATTGTTCTACAATCTGACAAATTTTCAGTTTGATATCTGTACGCTTTTTTGAGATATAAGGATTTGTAATTTTGAAAAGTCCGCCATTTTTGAAATGCTTCCCATTTCCCCCCACTATTATTATTTCAACATGTTATATTTTTTTGTATTTTACTAGTACAGCTTAATATAAGTTTCAAGTTTCAATTACATAGCTTAAGAGATAGTTGAGATATTAATTTTTAAGTGTTTTTCTTTGCACTCCCCCCTGACCCTCCCCCTTACAATAATTAACCACTCTCTAAGCTGGTTCCGATGGAACTATATGCTTCCTTGACGATCTCAAAATATGAATTTCTTACGATAAGTAATTTCGAAGATATAATCATTTGAAAAAAACAATTCGGCTGACAATTTGTTTTTAGCCCCCCCCCTTTTCGGACGCCAATGGATAAAAAAATTAAATTAGTTTTAAAGTTTGTCCCACAACCTTTTCTATATCTCTACTGATTTTCAACTTTCTATCTGCATTCGTGGTGGAGATATTAGCAAGTGACGTTTTCGACTTTTTCCCTCCCCCGCCTCCCCCTTCCACCTAACACCCCCCAAAATTTAGAAAATAGAGCTCACTTATCCAATCAACAATCCACCCAAAAACGAACATTGTACATTGTAATCTAGACTAAGTGATGCTTTCTAAAATGTTTGAGGGATAATTTATTCTTTTGAACAATAACCAGTTCTGCTTGAATGAGCACTCGGACTGAAAACATTACCCGATATTTTAAGAACTTGAACGGGCGGCAAAAAAATTGCATTCGGGCGGTAAAAAGCAACATCAATTACACACACTAAAACAATGTCATTTAATGATTATTTTATGCAATATGATGAGTGCTATTCTTCTTCTGCTTCCACAATGTCACTACAGCCCAAATCAGGTCTTGGCATTCTGGCCTTCAGGTTCCTTAAAAAAAATTTTGTCACTTCTTATTGTTGAAGGGTTGTTAGCTCTTCGCACAGCCCTTTATCTATGAATTTTCTTTTTTTGTATACTGAGATGACCACCCAAGCAGGCAGTGTGGTGGAATTATACCTCGATCGGGATTTGAGCTCACGACCTTCGTATTGTAGACCAACACACTATCTTGATGAGGGCTGTTAGTTTTTTTGAATATTGAAAATTAAAACTATGTGCCCTGCTGAAATTAAAGTTACTTTTTTGTGCTAAAACACAAAACTAGATATCTTAAAGCATTGGAATGTTATTTTGTAGATAGACAGGTAGATGTTCGCTCGGAATCGAGGCTTTCCAGCAAAATTATAATATTTTTTTCAGTACCATTGGCGACTCAGAGTTAGAGCAAACACATTTTATACTCTCAGATTTCATAATTACCAGACAACATATCCTTATAATTACAACATAATTGCCTTATGCTTAATTAGTAATAGAAAATTTCTGTTCACTTTTACTTCGGCATTAATAGCGCCGACTAGGTCTACCTCAAACTAACATATAATTTTATGAGAGTAAGTATTTTATAGAGGGCTTATCAAACTTTTACTCTTTCAAAATGCAAAGCCGAATAAGAAAAGCAATTTATCCACAAGAAAACGAGATGTGTTCTTGCCATATGAAATATTCACATCTTTTCAGTTCTGAAATGCCACAGACGTTTTAAAATCCTCTTACGTAATCATAAATTTACTTTCCAAGAGGCGAAGTGACATTTTTCAGGATTTTTCTTAAATTTTCTTTTTGTACACTAGCTGGATTTTTCCATGAGTTTGAAAAACTATGCAGCTAATGTAGGAAAAAAAATTTAATTTATAAATACTTTTGAAAATTAAATTTATTAAATGTGAAACTTATTCAATTTCAACTATAATTTAGTGAGCGTTAATTCGCTAGAGACTTTCAAATTTCAAAAAATTATTTTCCAATCAACGAAAAGAAATGTTTATCAACACTTCAATAATAGCAACTAATTCACTTCGTCATAATTCAATATCCTTACTTTAACCTTGACTTGATGCCAATAAATCATACAATTTGTCCTGGGATTTATTGATATGACGTTGATTGTTGCGATAGCGTCCCTGGGCGCCTATGTCAGTAGTAATCGATGTCAATCTACGTTGATTCATCGAAATGCTCGTACCATATGTTAATTAAGACTGGTAAATTATCGAAACGGTTAATTATTTTTTGATTGCCACTTATGTAGCTCATCAGATTATCAATGAACTCTTCAGATTATCTTTAATTGAATATATACATTGATTGAAATCAATATTTCTCTTGTTGTGTATTAAACTTCGAGAATATACCAGACAGCTAGTCAAACACCATTTTTCTTAGAATCACTTTGATTCTGAAAAATTAATTATTATAAAAAGGAATAATTATTACGCCAACTGCTATAGACAATATCTATACTATCTTCCAGTAAGACTCTTTCAATTTTTCTTAGTTTCGTTCAAATATCTTACTGAAATTTTAAGGTATTGAATGAGTTGATAGCTCAATCGGTTTAGTTCCTCTTCTTTTTCATTGCAACTACTTCATGGATCATTTCGTCGTGATTTTTCCTGATTTACATTTTTTAAAACGATGACAAATCGATAATTTCACAAGAGAAAAATATTTGCAAATTATTTTATCATATTTCTTTGCCTTTTTTGGCAAAAATAAAGAAACACATTCAAATTACATAACTGAACCGAAAGTACTAGACATTTCAAACAGAAATTTTTCCCTTTTTATTGAAATGCAGACTCATGGAAATCAGAAACTCTTCTTTTCCAAAACAAAAGGCAAAAGAAGTATGCAGAGGAAATAGTAAAAATTTATGACTGTAAAGGCGATTTCACGCTTGTTAGTTCTTAACTTTATCCCAAACGGTCTCTTGTTGTTTTCATCTTCGGTTTTTATAGGAAACTCTCCGCTAGGCAACTGTTTGTCCTTTGGTGTAAAATTCTACAAAATAAAAAGGAAAGGAGTACACGTGGTAGCCACTTTTCCGGTGTTGGTCCTTCTCGCCTGATTTATTCTATCCTTCTGCTCTTTTGGAGATAAACATGAATTTCGTTAAGGGTGGAAGAAAGGGGCTGAAAGCTTGTTTTAACTTCAAACCTGTTCGCTAATTGGAAATCATCAAACAATTTCACTTATGACTTTTCTTGCTGAAGTAGCAGTAGTTGCGCTTTCATGGCGAAGTACGTTGAAACAGCCAAAATCAACAGGAATCCCATGTTACTTTTTGGATTCTTTAGGGGTCAAGAGAAACTGTTTCAAGAGTCATACCCCAAAGCATCTGGTTATACTCTAGATGAAATCTGAGAGTATATTGTGTTTGCCTTACCGTTTGTAACGCTAAGAAATAACGCTCGCACAGAGCCGCCAAGATTACAGAAATATTTGTTGTCGCTCAAAAATCTCGATTCCGAGTGACCGTCTGTCTGTCTGTCTGTCTGTCTGTCTGTCTGTCTGTCTGTCTGTCCGTCTGTCCGTCTGTGCGTCTGTCTACAGCATAACTCTCGAAAGCGTTGAGCTATAGTGCTAAAAATTTTTGTGTGTAATTTTTAGCAAAAAAGTAACTTTAAGTTCGTGAATGGGCTACATCCCCCCACTCCTTCTACCCCCTCCCATACAAATTTCATGAAATTTCGAAATATTAAGAAATTGATTTTTCTTTGAAACTATTTAAGCTATCAACTTGAAATTTAGGTCAAAGTATTATGATATAGATGTCATTAATGTCATGAAATATTGACTTGATTCCTTTACTCCTTCTACCCCCTCCCATACAAATGGACAATTTTGAAAAATACATATTTTCGATTTACATTGAAACTAGTAAAGCTGAAAAGACGAAATTTTGCCAAAATTAATTCTACTATAATTGCAATTTATTTTAAAAATAACTATCAACCTCACCTCACTCCTTATACTCCCTCCCATACAAATTTCACGAAATTTTGAAATTTAAACTAAATTATTTTTCTTCGAAACTGTTGAAGCTATTAACTTGATATTTTGTACAAAGTATATAAATAGAAATATTAATAATCCAAAAAAAATTTGTTTTGATCCGTACACTCCTTCTACCCCCTCCCATACAAATGCATAATTTTTGTTAAATGCATTTTATTGATTTCCATTCAAACTAGAAAAAGTACAAACTTCAAATTTTGCCAGAGTTTGTTTCTTAATAATTAAAATAAGTGTTAAAAAAAATTTTCAGCTCCGCTTCACTCCTTCTACCACCTCCCATACAAATATCTCTATTATGAATTCAAGAAAAGCATTTCTCCTTCAAGTATACATATGGGAGCTATCGACTTTGAAATTGAATCAAAGCATGATGATAAGGATGATGATAAGAAGTTTCAAAATCATCTTAAACGCTTCACTTCCTCTGTCACCCCCCCCCCCCCCCCCCCATACAAATGCCCCAATTTCAGGAAAACTATGACTAATGTCTTTAAAAATAATGAAAACTAAAAGCTTTAAATTCAGCAAAAAACATTTTGCATACCATGTTCGGTGTCATATACGAAAAATACAACCCCCCCCCTCTACTTCTCCCACCTCCTATGCAAAAGTCTCTATACACTATTCGAAAGAATTTGAGATGACATATTTTCCGGTATATTAAAGTAATTTCATCTCATCTAGAGTATCATATGATTGGGCTTTAAGCCCAATTATAATTCTGTTATGTTTTTTATACTCTAGATGAAATCTGAGAGTATTACAGGTTTGCCACAAAGTTTGTAACGCAAAAAAGGAAGGTCGAGCTTGTGAACGGGTCTAATTGCTCCACTCCTTCCACGCCTCCCATACAAAATTACACAATTTCGCAATTTGGCAAAAATCGGACTTGTTCGAAAAGAATAAATGCTATTGATCTAAGATTTGGAATATATTACTTCTATGGTGATTTCAAACTATTGTATAAAAATTATTTGAGTCCTCCCCATCTTTCCACCACCTCCCATACAAACTACACTTTTTCATGAAATACTATAAACAAATTTACTCAGTACATATAAAATTGATCGAGCTGAAATTGTGCACTAAATATTTATTTAGAATTATTAGTAAGGTTAAACGAATTAGACGATTAGCTTCACTCTTTCTACCCTCTCCCAAACAATCTGATACAATTTCGCAACTTTTGAAAAAAGTCAATTTTCCTAAAAAGTACATACGCTACTGATCTGCAAGTTAGAACATATCAAAAGCATGATGTTTATAGTTATTCCTGAAAAATTGATTAAGAACTTGCCCCTACGTCTACCACCTCCCATACATACTGCACAATTTCACTAAATCCAATACATTCATCTTCTCAGTTCCTATTAAATTTTCGAATACTAAATTATAAAACATTATAAAACATTTTGATGACAACTCCCCTGACGACCCCCTCCACCACAAAAAATTTCCCTTTCATCTGGAGTATAGCACGATTGGGCTTGACGCCTAATCGTAGTCCTGCTATGTTTATACTCTAGATGAAATCTGAGAGTATATTGTGTTTGCCTTACCGTTTGTAACGCTAAGAAGTAATGCTCGCACAGAGCCGCTAAGGGTACAGAAATATTTGTTGTCGCTCAAAAACTTCGAATCCGAGTTGCTGTCTGTCCGTCTGTCCGTCTGTCCGTCTGTCCGTCTGTCTGTCCGTCTGTCCGTCTGTCTACAGCATAACTCTCGAACGCTTTGAGCTATCGTGCTGAAATTTGTTGTGTGTCATTTTTAGCAAAAAAGTAACTTTAAGTTCGTGAACGGGCTACATCCCCCCACTCCTTCTACCCCCTCCCATACAAATTTCACGAAATTCCGAAATTTTCAAAAATTGATTTTTCTTTGAAACTATTTAAGCTATCGACTTGAAATTTGTGTTTAAGTATTATGATACAGATGTCATTAATATGACTGAATATTGATCCGATCCCATCACTCCTTCTACCCCCTCCCATACAAATGTATAATTTTGAAAAATGCAGTTTTTCGATTTTCATTGAGACTAGCAAAGTTCGAAAAACGAATTTTTGCCAGAATTAATTTTATTATAATTCCAATCAGCTTTGAAAAAATTATCAACTTCCCCCTACTCCTTCTACCCTCTCCCATACGAATTTCACGAAATTTTTAAATTTAAACTAAATTATTTTTCTTCGAAACTGTTAAAGCTATCAACTTCATATTTTGCATAAAGTATAAAAATAGAAATAACAATAACGAGGAAAAAATGTGTTTTGATCCGTACACTCCTTCTACCCCCTCCCATACAAATGTACAATTTTTGTTAAGTGCATTATATCGATTTCCATTAAAACTAGAAAAAGTACAAACTTAAAATTTTGCCAAAATTTGTTTTTTAATAATTGCAATAAATGCCAGAAAAAGCTATCAGCTCCTCTTCACTCCTTCTACCCCTTCCCATACAAATATCTGTATTATAAAGCATTTCTTCTTCGAATATATTAGAACTATCGAGTTTAAAATTGAATCAAAGCGTGGTGATAAGGATGATGATAAGCAGTTTCAAAATCATCTGAAACGCTCCACTTCCTCTGCCACCTCCCATACAAGTGCCTCAATTTCAGGAAAACTATGCCCAATTGAAAATAATGAAAGCTACAAACCTTAAATTCAGCACGAAATATTTTGCATACTACATTAGGTGTCATATCCAAAAATTACAAACCTTCCTCCTCTGCTTCTACCACCTCCCATACAAAAGTCACTATTAATTATTTAAAAGAATTAGAGGTGACAGATTTTCCGGTACATTGAACTCTTTCTCATTTCATCTAGAGTATCATATGATTGAGCTTTACGCCCAATCATAATTCTTTTATGTTTTTGCTATGAAAAAGCTTCATAGGTGAGTTCCGATGGTTTCAATATTTTTTTCTCGATATAAGTGCATACTTCGATCTTCACGTCTGTGGATCGATTATAGAGGATACACTAATTCATAATTTCGTCCTTCGGGTCAAGTATGAATTTGGGCATTTTTAGATGGATTCCACACATCGAGACTTCCGAAAATGGTGGAAAGGTTGAGAAAAGTATTATACCGTAGTGGGCGAAAATGTTCTTCCCCGGAAAATACTTCGGGTCTGCGAACAAATGGAAGCGATCTGACTTTTCGTTATCGAAAAATTCTTCACACAAAATACAACACATTACATATGCATAAAACAAATTCCATAGATTGTTAAAACGGTGCACATTTTCATGTTCATGTCTGAAGACCATTTAAAGAGAATCTTCTAACATACAAATTTTTTTTTGTCGCATCGAGCTTCTATTTTATTCTTTTGTTATGAATTTTGGCTATTTTAGATAGGTTCCACTGATCGGAAGTTTAAAAATTTCTCATATTTCCGTATTCCCCAAAAACAATTGCATCTACTTTTAAATTTATATTATCAGTAATTAACAACAAAAAACATAACAGGACTACGATTGAGCGTAAAGATAATCTGAATGAAATGGAAATTTTTTGATTTTGAGAAATTTTGTATGGGTAGTGCTGGAAGTAGTGCAGTATTGAATCAATTTTTTCACATCATGCTAGAGTTGCTATTAAAATGTCTTACACAAAATTTAAGCTTCAAAAATTTAATAGGTACTGAGTGCATTGGATTTAGTGAAATTGTGCAGTTTGTGTGAGAGGTGGTGGAAGAAATGGGTGTAGTTTTAATTTTTTTCAGAAGTAACTTCAAATATCCCGAAAATTATATTTCTCAAATTTCAGACCAATGACATTGATACTTAAAATAAATATATATATATAGATAGGGTATAGCCTAGTAGGTAGTGTGTTGGTCTTGTAATGCGAAGGCCGTGAGTTCAAATCCCGGTCGGCGCAATATATAATTCCGGCACATTGTCCGCTTGGATATACCGTGGTCACCTCAATCTAAGAAAATGTAAAATTCGTAGAAAGAGGGTTGTGCGAAGGGCTAACAACCCTTCCACAATAAGTAATAAAAAATTTTAAGGAACCTGAATAACAGAAGGCCAAGGTCTGATTTGGGCTGTAGCGCCATTGTAGATGCAGAGAAAATTGATTTATAGTATTTATTTCATGAAAAAGTGCAGTTTGTATGGGAGGTGGTGGAAGGGGTGAGGGACTCCAATAATTTGTGTACCATACTTGACATTTATGATAAAAACAATGTATTCAAAATTTCAAACATATTTTTTTTTATATTTTCCAAAAAAATTTAATTATTGTAAATGATTAAAATTGAGTCATACTGTATGGGAGGGAGTCGAAGGGGTGAAGGTAATCGTCTAATTTGTTTAGGTCTAAATAAATGTTTAGTGTGTTCAGCTCATAAAATTTTATACGTACTAACTAAATTCGCTTGCAATATTTCATGAAGAAGTGTAGTTTGTATGGGAGGCGATGGCTGGAGTTAGAGGATTCGAATAATTTGCATGCCATAGATCACATTTATGATAAAAATAATATATTCTAAAATTCATATCAAAGCAAGGGTGTAGCCTAGTGGATAGCGTGTTGGTCTTATAATGCGAAGGTCGTGAGTTCGAATCCCGGTAGACGCAATGTATAATTCCAGCACATTGCTTGCTTGAATATACCTTGGTCACCTCAATCTACGAAAATGAAAAATTCGTAGATAGAAGGTTGCGGGAAGGGCTAACAACCCTTCCACAATAAGTAATGAAAAATGTTAAGGAACCTGAATGTCAGGAGGCCAAGGTCCGATTTGGGCTGTAGCGCCATTGTAGAAGAAGAAGAAAATTCATATTATTAACTCTTATAGTTTCCAGTAAAACTTGATAATTGTGAATTTTTGAAAATAAGTAATTTTGTAGATGCAGTAGGGCGATTTGGCGTTCAAGAACTTGACGTTAATTTGTTGTAAAAACGACGTGTACAAAATTTGAACTATCTAGCTCAACGCGTTCTCAAGCTAGACTATAAACGGATGGAGGGACAAACAAACAACCGGTTTTGAAATTTTTGAGTGATTTTATGAACTTTTGTATCATTCATTTTATTCTCCAAGCCTAAGTTCTTAGCTTTGCAAACTTTACAGCAAACTTACAATACTATCAGGTTTCATCCAGGGTTTAAAAGTAACAGAATTATGATTGAGCGTAAAGCCCAATCATGTGATACTCTATAAGAAATAGGAAAGAGTTTATTGTCCTCGAAAATATGTCACCCCAAATTCTTTCGAATAGCGAATAGTGACTTTTGTACGGGTGGTAGTAGAAGCAGAGGAGGAAGGTTTGTAAATTTTTAAATATAACACAGAACGAGGCATGCAAAATATTTCGTGGTGATTTTAATGTTTGTAGTTTTCATTATTTTCAATGAAATTGGATTTAGTTTTCCTGAAATTGAGGTATTTGTATGAGAAGTTGCACAGGAAGGGGAGCGTCTTAGATGATTTTGAAACTGCTTAGCAACATCCATATCACCAAGCTTTGTTTCAATTTCAATGTCGATAGCTTTCATATGTTCGAAGGAGAATTTCTAACATACAATTAGTATAGGATGGGGTAGGGGAAGTGAAACGATGCCGATTTTAAGCTGCTAGTTTAAATGAAAATCGTTTGTATGGGAAGGGGTAGAAGGAGAGAGGATCGGATAAATATTTTTCGAAGCTAATAATATATACATCATTATGTTTGGCGTAAATTTCAAGTCAATAGCTTAAATAGTTTCGAAGAAAAATCAATTTCTTAATATTTCGAAGTTTCATGAAATTTGTATGGAAGAGGGTAGAAGGAGTGGGAGGATGTAGCCCGTTCACGAAATTAAGGTTACTTTTTTGCTAAAAATGGCACAATACACATTTCGACACATAGCTCAAAGCGTTCGAAGGCTATGTAGTAGAAAGACGGACAGACGGTCTCTCGGAATCGAGGTTTTTGAGCGGCAACAAGTATTTCTGTATCCTTGGCGGCTCTGTGCGAGCATTATTTCTTAGCATTACAAACGGTAAATCAAACACAATATACTCTCAAATTTTATCTAAAGTATATATATATAAAGCGATAGTTCCGCAAGGATCGATCGCGAATGAACGAACACTATTGCCGTCTCTATACTATATACAGTATAGCTTCACCCACTACCTTAGCGTAGACTTCAGCACATTGTTATCTTGCTTGCTTGTGTGTCTGAATACGTTGACGACGTCATCAAGGAAGCTCTGAGGCGAAAATTTCATCGCCTAGCTATTGTATTGTTGTTTCCCAGCAACAAAATAATTCATTAAAGACTCGTTAATGAATTATATTAACGAGTGTTTTGATTATTAACGAGCGTCGCTAGCGATACATTCACGAGTAATCAAGCGGACTAAATGAACATTCATTAATGAATTACTTTTAACGATTCATTAATGAATTGTAAAACGCTTACAAGAAACGAGTATATAAGTAAGTATATACTCGTTATCAATGAATCATTAATGTATCATTAATGATTTTTGTTCTAATTCATAATTTATGAAAAATTAACAATTTTTTAAAGAACTAGTATTTTAAAGCCAAACAATAGAAGATCGCAGATGATCTTACTATTCAGTTGTTTATGCCGTTAAATTTTTAATGGATGCGATCAAGACAAGCACGCACGCATTCAATCCTCTGCAAACTAAATATCTAAGTTTCCACCGGTTGCGTTTTTGTTTTGAGATATCGAAACGAAATCATTTTTAGCAGTGTCAATGCGCATGGCAAGATTAAAACTGCTTGTATATAACAAGATCGAAAGTGGTGTGACCCTTCTTGCTTACACTTTTGTTTGGTTTGGATCATAACGCAGTTTATTTGTCTTGTATCATTTCATGCTCGTTTTTGGATCGTTATTTGAAAGCGCTCGCTAAATTATTTGATGGGTAAATTATTTGATGACATTTTTATACTCTAGATGAAATCTGAGAGTATTATAAGTTTGCCACAAAGTCGGAGAAAAAAATTAATGATGCAGAAGTTCATATAATCACTAAAAAATTTCAAAACCGGATGTCCGTCCGTCCGTCCGTCTGTCCGTCCGTGTCCTCTCTAGCTTGAGAACGCGTTGATCTAGAAAGTTCAAATTTTATACACATCGTTTTTGACAAAAAAGTAAGGACAAGTTCGTGAACGAGCCAAATCGCTCCACCCCTTCTACCCCCTCCCATACAAAATGACACAATTACGCAGTTTATCAATAAACGGCTTCTCTCGAAAAGTATATATGCTATTGGTATGAAATTTGGAATATAATACTTTTATAATGATTTCATTCTACTGTATAAACATTTTTCGTGTCCTCCCCCTCCTTCCACCACCTCCCATACAATCTGCACTTTTTCATGAAATGCTCTAAACCAATTTACTCAGTGCGTATACAATTGATCGAGCTGAAATTGTGCACTAACTATTTATTTATAATTATTAGTAAGACCAAAAAAAATTAGACGATTAGCTTTACCCCTTCTACCCCCTCCCATAAAAACTGACACAATTACGCAATTTGTCTATAAACGGATTTTTTCGAAAAGTGTAAAAGTTATTGATCTGAAATTTGGAACATATTACTTCTCTAATAATTCCAACCTGCTGCATAAAAATAAAAACATTTCTCTTCATCTAGAGTATCGCACGATTGGGCTTTACGTCAAATCGTAGTCTTGTTATGTTTTTTCTTTAAATTAAATGACACATTAGCTAATTTAATGCTATATTATCATATTACTGATACCCTCCCCCCTCTCCGATTTTCTGAGCGCTTCACTTATCGGAACAAGTCACCAGCCCGCCACTGGGTTACTACATAAGATTGCGCAAATGGTGAACTGATATACCCAAACTGATACCAAGTTTATATATTAGCTATTAATTTATTAATTATATTATTTGGTATAGATTAAATCACTTCAAACTGCAAAGATGACACACTAAAACGACTTATATTGCCACGTTTTCAGCTTACACAGCCGTGGGATCTACATAGCTCTGTTGTCAGCACGATTGTCTTACAACTCCAGATCCTCAGGTTCAAACCTACTCATCTGCAAGGAATTCCCTGAGATTGACCATCATAAGTACTATTAGCGTTAGGACTAATATGCTACCAATGCGACATCGTGAAATATACTAAATCAGCTTAAGATTTAATTCAAATTCTATGTACTTTCTGAAAATTACACTAATAACGTTGACTACTAAGAAGCATTTGTAGAATAGACTTTATTTTTTTCATTTCTATTCCCACCAATTTTAGAGCCTGTAATTAATAAAAGGCAGCTAGAAGTCTTGATAAAATGACCAGCAACTTTATTCCGGACAATTTCAAGAAATTCAACACGTCAACTAGGGATTATTTATAGCCTTCTTGGTACTAAATCAAAATTCTTTCAGGTTAGTTGTTGCATGAATCCCTCGGGTGCGTTAACAATTTCGATATATCCGTACGTAAGGTTAGGCTTAAAAATTACTGAAGCGTGCTTTTATATTTTCAGCAGCGAAAACATTTTTTTCCCCCTAAATAAAAAAGTTTTCTTTTCTTAAACTCTAAATTAAGTGGATTTCAGGATTAAATGGATTTATGGTCGCAAATACTCGTGTCTACGTTTACACCTTGAAAAATGACGCTATTGTTGGCTCTTGCCTTCTATTACTTGTGAAGGTGTTTGTACTATAGGAACAAAACGCTAGGCAAATGTTAGATAGGCAAAACGGCGGAGAAATCCTTCATACGCCATTATGGCGTCTCTATTTGCACTCGTGAATCCTTCTTTGCTTTGTTGTTTTCATTATTCAAGATGCAAAGCGTTCGGAGCATTTGAACTTCCCGGCGAGAGCATGAGTAGCTAGCACAATACCCGCGTTATTTGAGTTCCATGAACACCTAAGAGGGAAACAAACATTTTTTTTTTTGTTCAACATTATTTTCAACTTTTGTTAAAAGTTTGAATACGTGACACGTTATGCCGGGATTGCATAAGCGAAAATTTTTCATTGATGAGAGACCTTGGCATCAGGAATCACTGTTTGTTCTTGCTAATGAGTTTTGTGAATTTGTTTGAATTAATTCTTGTTTTTACATGAACCCTTATATGAAACGAGTGTTTTCAATACTTGCAAGAGTGTCGAAAGTCAAAGTCAAAATTTTCGTATTAAAAAAAAGTTTTGATAAAAGGATGGTTTTCAATTTACATGATTGTAGAAAGTTATTACTTCTATTCATGACTGCAAAAAGTTCAGCACTTTTTAAATTTGAATATACGTTCTATATAAGTTTAAGCAATGTATTTTATTGATCTCGTTATATCATAATTCAATTTATCGATAAAATCGTACAATGTTTCAAGTTTCAAATCTTAAAATTTTGAATTGAGGCTTTCAAATAGCTCAAACTCGATTAAATGAACAAAACAAGATTAGCTAATAGCTAATAGGGTGATTTTTTTAGAGGCGGAGAATTTCAAATTGAAATAAAATACAGAAGAATATTTTTAATTTCCACAAAATTGGCTTTATTTGAGGGATAATTTTATAACCTTACTGTTTAAATTTGATTTCAGGCATGTGGGCGTCATGGCTGGCGCGTATATGGCGTAATCTGGAAGTTCAATTTTAACATATTCTTAGCAATAGATCAGGATGCATTTCGACAATAACGCGTCGAATGTTGGCCTCCACGTACTGAACAGTTTCTAGTTCATTGAAGTAGACATGAGACTGTTGAAACTACATGTCTGCGGCATTAATGTCTTCCAATTGAGGAGCGAAAAAGCTAGTAATCATGTCTCTGTACCACTCACCGTTGACTGCAACGTTCTCACCACCATCATTTTCAAGACATATGGACTATTTTAGGTCATTTAGTCATATTGGTTTACCGGCGTTCTCTAAACAAGACCTTATTTTCCTAGCACATGATTTGGCATCTGACAATGATAGCCCAATTACTTACCAATATAGAGACTTCAATGCTACTAACCAACATATGTTGTTTTTGCGTACTATGGAAGATAACTGGGAAAGATTGTTCCTGTCATCCTTAGTCAACGAGAAAGTATTTATTTTTTTAAGTCAAATTACTCATCTACACGACGAAAACATTCCATTGAAAACTAAACATGTTCCGAGTGCTAAGTTTCCTTGGCTAACTTCTTACATTCGCAGTCTCATGCATGCTTGAGATGTTCTTTTTTAGCGGTGGAAGCGATTTCGATTAAATTCTATGTTTTCTGAATTTTCAGATTCCAGATAATGCGGAATAAGACTTTTTGAGAAATACGGGAATCTAAGATCCTGAACTACAAGTCTAGACTTCGTTGCAGTCTCTCAACCATAAAATTGTGGTCCATTCTGAAAGATCTATCCAAATTGAACATAGACTGTGAAACCCTTAATAAATCGTTTGCTTCTGTATCGTCAACTCCTTCTATAAAATTTGGCTTTCAGCTGAATTCTCCGAACATGTACGTAAGTCAAAATGCAATAATCCCTCTTATGAGTTTATTTTCACTTGTGTCACTGAATTAGATGTGTACAATGCCTATATTCTCGATCAAATCTGACACTGTAGGTGCGGATAGTGTCCACCCGAATTTTGTTAAGGTTATCATTCCTTACATACTCCCCGTTGTGACACACATATTTAACACAATTTTCACTATCTCAACTTTTCCTGATGCGTGGAAAAAATCTGAAATCATTCCTGTTCCTAAGAACCCTCTTAATTCAGCTGAACTAGTGTACCGACCGATTGCCATTTTGTTTTAAAAAACTTATGAATAGCCAAGTATCATACTACTTCAGCGAATACTATCGGATGTACAATCAGGTTTTAGGCCCCGCCATAGTTGCATCACTACCATACTTAATGTCACTGACAATATCAGAGTGCAAATGGACAATGATCGTGTGAGCACACTTACTTCGTTCGATTTTTCCAAAGCGTTTGACAAAGTTGATCACAATATCCTTACTTACAAACTTCTAAGCTGTTATCAGTTTTCTACATCTTCAACCGCTTTGATTAAGTCATACCTTACTAATCGTCTACAAGTCGTATCAGTCAATGAGCAATTTTCATCTTTTTTGCAAACAAAATATAGTGTACCTTAAGGAAGTATTGTTGGTCCTTTGTTTTTCGCTATTTATATTAATTATCTTCCGCTCTTTCTATAACACTGCGATATCAACATGTACGCTGACGATGTGCATCCAGTCGTATAAGCGAATTTGACTCGTATTAGTAATTGGGCACAAATGAATTCTCTACAACTCAACTCATCTAAGACCAAGAGTATTGTAATATACAAGACGCAGCTTTATTTCGTATTTCCATGCTGTTATTCTCAACAACTCTATTATCGAATATATGGTAAGAATTAAGAATCTCGGGGTTTTTTAACAGCACCCTTACATGGAGCGATCATATTTTATCCAATATAGGAAAAGTTTATGGGATTCTTCAAACCTTATTTAGCGCTCGTCAGTATGTACCAGCAGGTGTCAAATTTATGTTGGTAAAAACTTTAGTAATACCAAATTTGAAATATGGGCATGAAATTTTATAGACCTGACTCTATATCCAGGAATCGACTAAATATAGCATTCAACTCTACTGTTCGTCATATCTATAGTTTGCGACGATTTGACCATGTTTCTCCTTATGCTGATTATGTATTTCGTTGCTCTCTAGAACGCTATATTGTACACCGCTGCTTGATATTTCTTTTTAAGATAATTCATTCAAAAGGACTGAATGTCTTTTCCATGAATTACGTTCGCCAGGTCTTCCAGGACTCATCAACTAATAACACTTAAGTTCTTATCTCTAATTTCACAGAGGCAATTCTTTGTTTATTTCATTCAACAATGGAATCAACTACCAGTCGAAATTCGTAAATCAGGAGGGGATGATAATTTTTGCAGGAGGCTTAGAGTATACTTTGGAGGTTGAAATCCAGGGTTTTCATCTTTTTCTTTTCTAATTCAATTTTCATTGTTCTTGTTTTGTTTTTTTCTATTCTGCTTTTGATTAACTGTTATTTATGTAGAACTAATTTGAAATAAGTCACTGAATTTGAATAGTCAATATGGCGTTATTGCGTAAACAAAAGATTCCTGCATCTGAATTGTTTTAAAGCAGTAAATAAATAAACTAAACTCTACTAAAACATATGGACCAATGATTCCACCGGCCCATAAAGCGAAGGCTTTCAAATTATCATCGCTCCAAGTGCGGCAATTTTGCTTACTGACATAGCCATTTAGCCAAAAGTGTGCTTCATCAGTGAATGCGAGATTTTTCTGTATTTCGCCTCTAAAAAAAACACCCTGTACAATATTTCTGTATTACTACTGGAAATCAGCTGATATGCAAAGTTTTAAAATCCTCAAATTGTGAAGAACTTCAAAGTATTGAAGACCTAAAAACTTATATCTACAACAAAGTATCTAAATATGTACTTGAAACCTCATTGTCAGGATACCTAGCCCCGGTTTTGGTCTTGACTTTGAGGAAGACCATTAATAAAGCATGCTGTAGTTTTGGAACATATTCTATTTAATTTACTTAAAATACGTTACCAACTTTCACTAAAAGATCAAGACTCTACCTTTCTGTACTTAGGAAATAAACTTTCCAGATTTTTAATTATTTACACGTTAATCAAATCAAAAACCATTTCGTAATCAATTCGACAAGAAGGCCTCCTACATCAGTCATTATTTTAATTGCTTCGAACGCAGTCATTACACAAATCATCTAACGTTTTTTGCACAAAAGATTTCCTCAATTGAACGATTAGACCGGACCATTGATGGATTGGGCTGCCTAATCGTTTCCGACATAATCATTTTGATTAAGAGAATCCTTCGTACGTGCGATGTCCAATTTTCTAGCATGTGTGCGTGAGTTCAATAGAATTTGATATTGATTTTCCGTATATATATGTATAACAAGGGATGAATGTCAACTTTATAGCCGTACGTGTTTTCGATTTTGTTTCGAAAACGCACAGGTCGTGCGAGAATTAATCGAGTTCTGTATTGTCATCTAAATAATTCCGGATTGAAATTTTAATCCAATTTACACAAATTATAATTGCTATGCTGCTACATAGAATGATTGAATTGCAGAAGCCATATTGGTTTAGATAAATGTCAAATAAAATAATTCTTCGATACAACATAATAAACATAAATTGTTTATTAATATTCAATTACAAATCCCTATTTTCAAAGAATGTAATACATTACGAAGTGAAATTTTTTTAATTGTTTTTACTATTTTTAGTCCATGATAAATATTAATACAAATTTTTGATAATATTAGTAGAATTTCAGTACAGCGTTTTCAAAATTGAATGTATATCGCTGATTCCAGGTATCATACTGTGACATTAATCTGGATAATGTAACGTTTTACGAGTAAAACATTGCTTTTTGTTACTATTTTTCCATACAAGAAGGTGACGTTTTATGTCAGTATTAAGTTTTCACTTGATTGAAATCGATGCAATGTTCAATGAAAACTAAAATCTTCCAAATGTGGGTAACGTACGTGTGACAATTAACACTATACTTCAGTAAGTGTATGTAAATTAATATTTCTGCGAATTACCATGAAATATCAATATGACATTACTTTAAATAAAGCATAGAGATGTTAAGTGCAGATAATGGTGTCAGTTTTTCCATTTAGTGCACTTTTGGATTTAATTTCCTAAAATGATGTAGTAACGTACGTTGTCGCATCGGTAACGTACTGTGACACTTCACTTTGGCTTAGAGTTAACTACAAAATTTTTAGTCAAAATTAATGAAAACTGTATTGCAATACAGTTTTAATAATGTTTTATTCGAATAAATGAAATATTAAACATAATTCCTTATATCATACTAAAAATAAACTAACCTATCTTATTGTAAAATTAATATTAATTAACAACCGAAACATCAATTACTTTATTACTCTAATAATAAAGTATTGAGTCCGACACAGAACAAAAAAAATTTGCTACCCTGAAATTTTGTTTTTTCGCGTTTCATGACTAAATTAGCCTAAAAATGCAAAAAAAAATCCGTCCCGCCGTACGCCGTCCGCCGTACATACATATGGACTCATATCTCCGAGACTGTAAAAGGTAGAATGTTTGTTTTTATGTGGATTGTTGATTGGGTCAGTGAGCTCAATTTTCTAAATTTTGGGGGATTTTAGATAGAAGGGCGAGGCGGGGGGAGGGAAAGAGTCAAAAACTACAATTTTGAATATCTGCACCACGAATGTAGATAGGAAGTTGAAAATCAGTAGAGATATAGAGAGGGTTGTGGGATAAACTCTAAAAATAATTTAATTTTTTTATCCATTGGCGTCCGAAAAAGGGGGGGGGGGGGCTAAAAACTAATTATCTGCCGAATTTGTTTTTCAAATGACTGTATCTTCGAAAATACTTATTGTAAAAAATTCTTATTTTGGGACCATCACGATGGTATATAGCTTCATAGGAATCAGCTTATAGAGTGGCTAATTATTGTAAGAGGGAGGGTCAGGGGGGGTACAAAGAAAAACACTTAAAAATTAATATCTCAACTATCTCTTAAGCTATGTGATTAAAACTTCAAACATATATTAGGCTGTACTAAAAAAATAGGTAAAAAATAAAACATGTTGAAATAATAGTAGTGGGGGGAAACGGAAAGCATTTCAAAAATGACGCACTTTTTAAAATTACAAAGCGTGATATCTTAAAATTAAGTACAAATATCAAATCGAAAATTTGTCAGATTGTAAAGCTATATAGTCACTAATTTTGGTAAAAATTTTAAGTGGGGAAGTGTAAGGGGAGGGAGGTGGAACCAAAAAGATCGAAAATTTTGTGTGATTTTCTTAGGGCTCTGGTAAAAGATACAAAGTTTAAATTTTGCATGTGAATACATCTATTTAATATACATAAAAAAAATAATACTTTGTTTCACAATTGTTACAAACCGACTCCCTCGGTCTAACGTGCACAAGGTGTTTCATGTGCATTGAAAAAAACACATAAACTGAAAATTTTTGAGTGAAATTTTAAGGTAGAAAATTGAAAATTTGCGAAATGTATTTAAAAAAAATCTCTAAATATACGAAATATTAACTGGTCGAAAATCTTTAAAACTTCTACCCCCTTCCGTATAAAATTATTTTTTCGACCATTTCCAAGAAATCAATTATTACCTAACTATTAAAAGTTATCAATTGGAAATTTTGCACAAAAAGTTTTAAAGATAGTTGAAACAAAATTGCGTCAACAGTTTTGAAATCGCGCCTGTCCTTCTACCCCCTCCCATACAAAAGTATGATTTCGACCAATTTCATTAAATCAACTAATGACTAACAATCTAAAAGCTACGAACTTGAAATTTTCTACAAGCACCTTACAAGAAAAATGAAATAAAACTGCATCACAAATCTTATGATTCCCTTACTCGCTCTACCCCGTCCCATACAAATGTTCGGTTTCGTGAATGTAGAATACAGCGAATTTTATGAAAATTCTATGCAACTTTGTCTATGAAACACATTCTATACAGAGAATATTGGACGTGATTCATGCAATCAATTAAAAAGCTATTAGCATCCACCCACCCTTAACATTACCCCTCCTCCTCCCCTCATAAAAAACCAAACTTGCAGAGACGAATGAAATATTGTTATATTGACAACAGCCCTGCACCAGAAGTCACTTTCACTTAGTCTTCCCTAACCACTCTCATCCGCAATTTGTCCCAAGAATAATAAAGTTTTGCCCGACTTGCTGGCAGTTTTTTTTTCTAATTTTGTCGAAGTAACATTCGTTGAGACGTGCAAGATAGAGCCATATGGTACTTCAAAATGATATTTCTGCAAGAGATTGGGTATTTTTGAAATCTTAGACCACTTCGCTTCAAGGAATCTACGGGTTCCTTCCACTTTCTCATTATACTCTATATGAAATCTGAGAGTATTATAAGTTTGCTCTAAAGTTTGTAACGCCAAGAAATAAGGCTCGGAGAAAAAAATGAATGATACAGAAGTTAATATTATCACTCAAAAATCTCAAAACCGGATGTCCGTCCGTCCGTCCGTCCGTTCGCTCTCTAGCTTGAGAACGCGTTGAGCTAGAAAGCTCAAATTTTGTACACGTCGTTTTTGACAAAAAAGTAAGGTCAAGTTCGTGAACGGGCCAAATCGCTCCACCCCTTCTACTCCCTCCCATACAAAATGACACAATTGCGCAATTCGACAATAAACGGATTTGCTCAAAAAGTATAAAAGCTATTAGCCTGAAATTTTGAATATGTTATTTTTATGATAATAGCAAACTACCGCAAGTAAAATGCGTGTCCTCCCCCTCCTTCTACCACCTCCCATACAAACTGTACTTGTCATGAATTACTCTAAGCCAATTTACTCAGTTTCTATAACATTTAGCGGACTGAAATTGTGCACTAAATATTTATTTCAAATTGTTAGTAAGGCCAAAAAAAATTAGACTATTAGCTTCACTCCTTCTACCCCCTCTCATACAAAATGACGCAATTTCGCAATTTGATATTAAATGGGTTTACTCGAAAAGTATAAAAGCCATTTGTCTAAAATTTTGAATATATTAGTTTTATAATAATTTATATCTACAGTAGAAAAATTATTTGCGTCCTCCCACTCCTTCCACCCCCTCCCATACAAACTACACTTTTTCATGAAATGCTCTAAGACGATTTTCTCAGAACATATAACATTTATTGAGCTCATATTTTGTAATAAATACTTAATTAGTATTATCACTAAGATCAGAGAAAAATATTTGATTAGTTTCACTGCTTCTACCCCCTCCCATACAATATGACACAGTTTCAAAACTTTACACAAAATCGATTTTCTTGAAAAGTATGAATGGCACTAGTCTGAAATATAAGGGATGTCAATTTTATAATATTCCTAGTTATTTCTGAAAAAATCACTAGAATTCCCCCACTCTTTCTGCCACCTCCCATACAAACTGCAAATTTTCACTAAATCTATTTCACTAATTTTCTCAGTTCGCATTCAATTTTTGGAGTAAGCATTATGTATAAAACATTTTTGTAGCTACTTTAGCATGATGGGAAAAAATTAGTTCAATGCTATCATCCCTTCTAACACTTCCCATACAAAATTTCTTGGGATCACAAAAAATTCTATTTCATCTAAAGTATCGTAAGATTGCGCTTTCCGCGCAATCGTAGCCCTGTTATGTTTTTCAATATAGTTTTATAAATTTGAAAGGCCTTGTCAAACGTCATTGTCATGTATCTATCTTGCATTCGCAATTTTTTATTGTTAAGAGTATCCTTTACAGAAATGATGTCCGATATCTCCGGGCTCTGATAAATGATATCATCTCTTATGTAAAACTCTTTAACACATTTGCTTTCAAAGAATGTTTTTCTAGCGTATGTTGTCCTTTTATGATTCTGCAAGGTTTCTTTTTTTATAAATTTAGCAACTTCCGGATCGAACCGTTTCAGCAACTCGCGTAAAACTATTTGTATTTTCTGTTGATTGGTAAGGATTTCTGAGCGCGGTTTACTGCTTTCAAGATTGCTTACATTTGTATGGAATTAAAGCTTCATATTGAGATAGTTCTTATTTAGTCGATATTTCCGATGCCTCTTTTTCTCCTTAAGTTTTTTTTCGACGTTACTTTTAACAAGGTGCTTCGTTGTGGTCGTTTCCAGCTTCAGTCTTTTCTTTATTAGTTCTCGCTCTTTTTACCAGGGGTGTAAATATGAAACCGGAATTTTTTTGCAAAAAAAAAAAACACTTATTGGTACGAAATAAAAACGAGTATTTTATTCAAAGTATAGCCTTTCGCTAGCTATACATTTTCCCCATCTCTCTGGTAATGTGTGGATGCCTCGCCAAAAAAACTGTTGGTCTTTTGATGAAAACCAGTCATCGAGCCATATTCGTACATTTTCATAAGAAGTGAAGCGCTGCTCAGCAAGTGTGTGTATCATCGATACAAACAAATGCTAAGCGGCATGGGAAAGATTTTCCCAACCGAACGATTCTATCATTTTTTTGACCAGTCTTGCTGTGTGTGATGGTCCATTGTGATGAAGCAAAATCACTTTGTTTTTTCTCTGCTGGTATTCGGGGCGTTTTCCACTCAAAGCTTGATTCAATGCAATCATTTGTTGTCGGTAGCGTTCAGTGTTAACGGTTTCACCAGGTTTCAGCAGCTCATAATAAATCACACCCTTCTGATCCCACCAACCGCAAAGCATTGTTTTCCGGCCATTGCGATTTGGTCTTGCAGTTGATGTCGGTGGTTGGCCTTGAGTTACACATGATTTTTTCCGCTTTGGATTCTCAAAATAAATCCACTTTTCATTGCCAGTCACAATTTGATGGAGAAATTACTTTCTTTTGTAACTGGCGAGCAGCATTTCGGAAGTGGTTTTTCTGTTTTCCTGCTGTCTTTCGTTGAGATCATGTGCGACCCATTTTCCCATCTTGTGGATCTTTTCCATGGCTTTCAAACGTATGGCAACGGCTGCTCGTGTTACGTTTAACTAATCTGCCAGTTTTTGTTGCGTTTGAGCGTCGTACTCATCCAACAATGCTTGCAATTTGCTGTCTTCAAACTTTTTCGTTGGTTTTCCACGTTCTTCGTTTCTCACGTCAAAATTTCAACTTTTGAATTTTTTAAACCACTCAAAGCACTGTGATTTACCAAGAGCATGATCACCGTAAGCATGGACAAGCATTCAATGCGACTCAGCAGCAGTTTTCTTCAAATGGTAACAGAAAATTAAAGCTGCCCGCAAATCATAGTTTCGCGGTACAAAGTTCGACAGGTTCACTGTTATTAAAAACTATTCTGTCGTATGAAACTTGAAGTGTTATGAGTTGACAATCTTTATCCGATGTCAAAACAAGAAAATGGCGCCACTGACGCGTGTTCACAATAACCACATTGACTAGTGAGGCCCTCTATGATCAAATTCCGGTTTCATATTTACACCCCTGTTTCATATTTACACCCCTGTATACTCTAGATGAAATCTGAGAGTATATTGTGTTTGACTTACCCTTTGTAACGCTAAGAAATAACACTCGCACTGAACCGCCAAGGGTACAGAAATATTTGTTGTCGCTCAAAAACCTCGATCCCGAGTGACCGTCTTTCCGTCTGTCTGTCTCTCTGTCCGTCTGTGCGTCTGTGCGTCTATCTACAGCATAACTCGCAAAAGCTTTGAGCTATAGTGCTAAAAATTTTTGTGTGTCACGTTTTAGCAAAAAAGTAACTTTAAGTTTGTGAATGCGCTACATCCCCCCACTCCTTCTACCCTCTCCCATACAAATTTCATGAAATTTCGAAATATAAAGAATTTGATTTTTCTTCGAAACTATTTAAGCTATCGACTTACAATTAAGGTCAAACTATTACAATATAGATGTCATTAATATCACGGAATATTGATCCGATCCCTTTACTCCTTCTACCCCCTCCCATACAAATGGACAATTTTGAAAAATATATTTTTTCGATTTTCATTGAAACTAGTAAAAATGAAAATACGAAATTTTGTCAGAATTAATTCTACTATAATTGCAGTTTATTTTAAAAATAATTATCACCTTCACCTCACTCCTTCTACCCCCTCTCATACAAATTTCACGAAATTTTGAAATTTCAATTAAATTATTTTTCTTCGAAACTGTTAAAGATATCAACTTGATATTTTGTATAAAGTATAAAAACATAATTATCAACAACGCGAAAAAAATTTGTTTTGACCCGTAAACTCCTTCTACCCCCTTCCATAGCAATGCATTAAAACTAGAAAAACTACAAACTTAAAATTTTGCCAGAATTTGTTTTTTAATAATTGCAATAAATGGTAGAAAAAATGATCAGCTCCGCTTCACTCCTTATTGGTATATATTTGTATAATAAATTCAAGAAAAGCATTTCTCCTTCGAATATATGAGAGCTATCGACTTTGAAATTGAATCAAAGCATAGTGATAAGGGTGATGATAAGCAGTTTCAAAATCATCTAAAACGTTCCACTTCCTCTGCCACCTCCCATAAAAATGCCCCAATTTCAGGAAAACTATGTTCAATTTCTTTGAAAATAATGAAAACTAAGAACTTTAAATTCAGCAAAAAACATTTCGCATGCCATGTTCGGTGTCATATACGAAAAATACAAAGCTCCCCATCTACTTCTACCACCTCCCATGCAAAAGTCTCTATTCACTATTCGAAAGAATTTGAGATGACATATTTTCCGGTATATTAAAGTCATTTCCATTTCATCTAGAGTATCATTTGATTGGGCTTTACGCCCAATCATAATTCTGTTATGTTTGTTTATGTAATTCCCATTTCACGGGATCCTTTTTCAAATTTTGGCGATGGAGCTTCATTCTATTCATTTTGTCTCTAAAAAAGAACACCATGTTTATTTTTATACTAATTTTAACGCACTTGCGATGTGTCGCATGCACGTGACAAATAAGATTAGAATCAAACCAATCTTTCCTTTAAGCTTTAGTCAAATTGAAGCAAAACAACTCAATCCGACGGTATAACTTATTTCTATCATAATAAAAATCTAAAATTTATTAAAAACTGGAAAAAAAACCTAATATTGGTAACGCACATTTGAAACAAGTAACACTCACTTTATATATTTTTTTTTGTAAGAGAATTCAGAAATTTCAAAATTTGTTTCACTTACCCACGTTCGAAGCTTACAGGAAACAAGTCAATTGTTTTTCTTGTCTCGCTGACTGCCATTTCACATCTCTTTTGAGTGGTTATCTTCTCTACAAATTTGGTCTTGGGAGGGTTGGATGCCCATATGTTTGTGTTTTATTGTTATATAAATATGTAAACCAAAAAATCGTGCTGTGACGTAAGGATAAGATCACATAGTATACTTTAGTATGTTTTATATTTTATACAGCATTTTGCATTTTTACTTTATTATTCTAATAATAAAGTATTGTGATCGACACAGGAAAAAAAAAATTTGCTACCCTGAAATTTTTTTTTTCGACTAAATTAGCCTAAAAATGCAAAAAAAAATGGAGTGAGCTCTATTTTCTAAATTTTGGGGGGTGTTAAGTGGAAGGGGGAGGCGGGGGGAGGGAAAAAGTCGAAAACTACACTTGCTAATATGTCCACCACGAATGCAGATAGAAAGTTGAAAATCAGTAGAGATGTAGAGAGGGTTGTAGGACAAACTTAAAAAATAATTTAATTTTTTTTATCCTTTGGCGTCTGAAAAGTGGGCCTAAAAACAAATTGTCGGCAGAAATGTTTTTTCAAATGATTGTATCTTCGTAAGTAATTAAGTAATCGTAAAAAAATTATATTTAGGGACCATTAAGGTAGCATATAGTTCCATCGGAATCAGCTTAAAGAGAGGCTATTTATTGTAAGGGGGAGGGTCAGTGCGGGGGAGCAAAGAAAAACACTCCAAAATTAATATCTCAACTATCTCTTACGCTATATAATTGAAATTTGAAACGTATATTAAGCTATACTAGTAAAATACAAAAAAAATATAACATGTTGAAATAACTGTAGAGGAGCGAAATGGGGAGCATTTCAAAAATGGCGCACTTTTCAAAATTACAAATCCTTATATCTCAAAAAAGAGTTCAGATATCAAATCGAAAATCTGTCAGATTGTAGAACTATATAATGGTTAATTTTGGTAAAAATTTTAAGTTGGGAGGTGTAAGGGGAGGGAGGTGATAAGCAAAAATGACGAAAATTTTGAGTGATTTTTTAGGGCTCTGGTGAAAGATACAAAGTTTAAATTTTGCATGTGGATACGTCTATTTGATGTTCATAGAAAAATAATAATAACTTGATACATAATTGTTATGAACCGACCACCCCGGTCTAACGTGCACAAGGTGTTTCATGTGCATTGAAAAAAACACATAAACTGAAAATTTTTGAGTGAAATTTTAAGGTGGAAACTTGAAAATTTGCGAAATGCATTTAAAAAAATCTCTAAATATACAAAATATCAACTGGTCGAAAATCTTTAAAGCTTCTACCCCCTCCCATATAAAATTATTTTTTCGACCATTTTCAAGAAATCAATTATCACATCACTATTAAAAGCTATCAATTTGAAACTTTGCACAAAAACTTACAAAAAAAGTTGAAATGAAATTACGTTAAAAGTTTTGAAATTACGCTTGCCCTTCTACCCCCTTCCATACAATACTATGATTTCGACCAATTTCATTAAATCAATTAATAACCAACAAACTAAAAGCTTCGAACTTGAAATTTTGTAGAAGCACCTTACAAGAGAAACGAAATAAAACTGCATATCAAATTTTACGATTACTACCTACATTCTCTAAATGTTCGGATTCGTGAATGTAAAATACACCGAATTTTATGAAAATTCTATGCAACTTCGTCTATAAAACTGACATTCTATCCAGACAATATTGGATGTGATTCAAGCAATCCATCAAAAAACTATTAACATCCACCCACCCTTACTACCACCCCTCACAACTTCCCTCATAAGAACTCAAACTTGCGTAAATAAACGAACGACTACTGCCCTGCCAAAGAACCCCCTTTCACTTAGTCTTCCCTAACCACTCTAACCAGCATATTGACTTTCCACGCATCTGCAACTTGTCCCAAGAATAACAAAGTTTTGCCTGACTTGTTGGCAGTTTATTTCTTTCCCGGCTGACTTTTTTTTGGAATCAGCGATATATAATTTACCATTGTAAAATACAGACCTATAATTTAACATGATTTCGATTTTAAATTTTGACATAAGCTCAGAATAATAAGTTATACATGGGTGGAAAACGTGTTGGTCTACAATGCGAATGTCATGAGTTCAAATCCCGATCGATGTATAATATCAGCGCACTGCCTGCGTTGGTAAATTTGGGCCAACTCAATCTGTGAAAATGAAAATTTGTAGGTAGAGGGTTGTTCGGAGAGCTAACAGCTCTATAATAAGAAAGATGTGCTAGGAAACCTGAAGTTCAGGAGCCCAATGTCTGATTTTGCGTCATTGAAAAAGATTGAACTATACACTATGTTTAGGGAGTACTGGTAATTTGGACATAAGACAAATGTTCGCTAATTTTCAGGTAAATTAATTTTCTCGCCCCTAAAATAACAACCATCAGAAGCAACTTTCATGTGCGAACGCTGAAACTAGTGCTTCACACAAGTCTTATAAGCCGATGAGGGATGGCCTTCAGTTCCTTTATCGCATTTTCTTTAATTTATTCTGTAGTCAAATATGAAATACCAAATATGTTTGAGTCTAGAGAAGAGAATTGTTACATGATATTGGTTTCGAGTTTGGTCAAATAATCAAGACCGGTCCCAACCACGTACAAATTAAGCAGTTGCGCCGGGCGACATATTTGAAAGGTGGCAGCATCAAAAGGCCGAAAAGTTAAACCCTGTTTTAATCTCAAATATCACCCCTGTAGCCAAATTTAATCATTACCGAAAAATGTTTGTTATCAAAAATTGAATGAATAATTATGCCCAAAATTTAAAAATTTATTTCAAATATATGCTGTTATGATTTACCGTGAAATCTTTAGCGAAATCATTTTTCATGCTTTAAGCATACTTCGTCTAATTTTTTATGGCAAGTTGAACTTAGGCGTCATCCTTTAATACTGTAGCGTACAGTCCAGTCGACTTAGGAATGGATAAAACAAAATGAAAATAAACAAAATATACAGCAATTGGAGTAAGGACGGACAGGATAAAAGAAATCGGTGAATGTTGCTTTTAAATTGCATAATGCTATACTACTACTACTACTACAATGGCGCAGCCCAAATCGGACCTTGGCCTCCTGATATTCAGGTTCCTTAACATTTTTATATTACTTATTATGGAACGGTTGTTAGCCCTTCGCACAACCCTCTTTCTACGAATTTTTCATTTTCGTAGATTGAGGTGACCAAGGTATATCCAAGCAGGCAATGTGCTGGAATTATATATTGCGTCGACCGGGATTTGAACTCACGACCTTCGCATTACAAGACCAACACGCTACCTACTAGGCTACACTCTAGCTGCATAATGCATAATGCTATAATCACTAGGAAAAGCTGCAGCGGGTAGTGCATTCCACATTTTGTCAGTTCGAGTTAAAAACAACTGCCTTTATTCTGCCTATATTTCACTCTACGTTATTTGAGTGGCCCAACCGTATACTCATGAACGCGTTTAGCAGCAAGAGTATTACGCGGGAAATTATGTAAAGAGGAAAAAGACGACAAATTTTACAACTACAGCGGCCATGGAAATATCTGTAGTAAATGGTAAGTACTCTGGCATTTCTACGATATTCAAGGGAGTCTAAAGATCCGTTATAGCATCATCTCCAATAAGTCAAAAAGCAAATCTCTGAATTTGATCCAGTACCTTTAGATAAGTCTTGGGTGCCCCAGCTAAGATATGGGAATTATACTCGAGTTGGGGCCTGATGTGTGACTTGTAGACTTGTACAAGATCAGGTGATGGAAAATATTTCTTGCACCTTCGGAGAAAGCCTAAGCACTTGGAGGCACTTAAAGCTACATTGTGGATGTGCTGGCTCTAATCAAGTTTTTTTATTAATGTGACTACCTAGAAGGTATAAATTCTCCAAATGACCAAGTGTTACACTATCAAAGATTAGGTCAGGCACCGAAATGTCTAATTTAAAAGAAAAATTATAGGCTTGTGTTTCAGTGGCATTAAACTCTACTCAATTCGCTCTGCCCCATTCCAAGATTGTGTTGAGGTGAGAATTTAATGAGTTAAATAACTCACCGCGCTTAATAGGCACAGCAGACTGGTGCAACTCAGCAATTGAGTGTAAGTGTTTTCAAGCTTACCGTCATCTGAGAAGCTGTGGGTTGAAAGTCGACGACAGAAGGTCGTTAATACCTTCTGTCGTCGACTCTCCCAGATTAAAAATAAAGTAGGTAATAAAACTGACCTTATAGGGATGCCGGAATTGATAGGAAAGGGAGTTGCTGAGACGCCATCTAAAACAATTTGTGTATGGCGTACTTTGTTAGAAAACTCTCAGTCCATAACAAAAAACTAGCATCAGAGCCAAATGCAACTCTGTCAAATGCTTTTCAAATGTTTAAAGTACTTGGTCCTTGCCAAAATCATGCAATCAAATATTCCAGCGTTCGGCTCGGAAAACCGACAAATCACTTGTGTATCTTCCCGATCGAAAGCCATATTGTTAATCGTCTACAAGTTGATTGCTCTCCAAGTATTGCATGACCTTGCGGTTGATAGCAGTTTTCATCACTTTTGACAGGACGGAAGTGATGGCTATTGGGCGATGCTTTGCGGGGTCCGACTTGCTTCCCTTTCTGAGTATAGGCTGTGTCCACTCGCTTGTTTCCAGCATTTGGAAATTTTCCTGAAGATTAGGATGGGTGAAAAGAGTTGCGAAGAGGTTTAGCAAAAGATGAGTAGCGTAAGGGTTGTGGGAGGAATACCGTCTGGACCTGAGGATTTAATAATATTGAGATCCTGAAGAACTCTAGTAATGACGCGAGTGCGAAATTGTAAGGCATGCTACATGGTGCCTCTGGACGATAAAGTAAAATAAAGTAAAGTAGTAAAATTGCTTCTTCAACTGGATCAACGTCTGAGCGGCTGCCGTCAGAAGGAGGAGGTGTGAATGATGGCATAAAATTATTGCTGATTACTTTAGCAAATGACCAAAAAGACTTATATCCTTCTGGTCATGCTAGAACCTTTCGTCTTACATTTAATTCATGCTCGTTTTGCTTGGTACATTATGGTGTTGCATAAATTTCTCGCCTTGATATACGGATCTCTGTGGCTGAGAGTGGGGTGTGCCCTGAACTTGTTAAATGAAAGTTTTTTTTGCGTGAATTGCATCGAGACAATAATTGGTAAGCCGTGAGTCCTTAGATGGTCCAACTGTTTTGAGGTTGAAAAAATTAAGAGCCGCATTCCTTCATGAATTGTCTGGATAATAATGTTGCAGGCTAGATCGCAGTCATTTAATATAAAGCACAGTTTCCAATCAAAATCTTTAAAGAATACATTTAGTCTGCCCCAGTTGGCTCTCTTGAAGTGACAAACGATTTTCTCTTAATGCTATTTTGGGAATTGTGCACGAATCAGAAAGTGATCCGCATCACCAATTGGCAAAAACATCATCAAACATATCTTATATTTCTCACGCTGGTTTGTGTATAAAAGATCAAGGAGACTTGCGTAATGGTCTGCAACATTAGGCAGCCAAGTAGGCTCGCCGAACAGTTGCTTAAGTCCGTTGATGAAAGCAAAAATCTCAGTATTTCGTCCCTGTTGGAGTACTAAAGCCAGGCATTGTTATAAAAATTGAAATCTCCCGCGATACAATTTCAGCATCAGGTGTAATAGCATATATCTGTTGGATTGAGGCAGACAACGTATCCAATTCATGGTTGGTGTAGTCTGATGAAAACTCTGGTCTTCTGTACACATAGCAGAAAAACATGATGTGCTCATTAGGGTTCAGTTTTATCCAACAAAAGTTGAACGTTGAATTGGAGCAAGGTCCAAGGGGCGGAACCAAATCGTAAGCAACATCTTCGCGAATATATGTATAGTGCAAGACCCCTTTGACGAAAAAAGTTTGGAAGTAAGTGATATCTAACCGAAACATCGCATAATATACTAAATGATTGTCGGTTATTCCTTCATTGTAACTTCAAAATGCATTATCGAAGCAATGTATCTATTGAAATTTTCTAAATCAAAAAAATAATTAATATCTCTTAAGCAAGGATAATTTAATTTTTTTTTTTTTTTATATTTTATTTTTTATTCATTTTTTTACATTGTTATAGAAGCACTACTCCCCCTTTTAAGGCAAGCCTTGTGCTAGGGGTGAGTAGTCGTGTTGAATTTCAGAAAATAACAATCAATAATTCAATATTAATTTTTAAAAAAAATTATTCTGACAAATATTCATTTTTAATTAATTTTTTTAACATAATATGAAATATCGATTACTTTATATGATTAATTGTAAAAAAATTGTTTAATTCTTTTCTTAAAAATGACAAGATTTTCGCTTCGTTTTACATGATATGGCAGAGAATTAAATAATTTAATGCCTTTATAGGAATAATGAGCTTGCCCAATATTCGTGAGTCTGAAAGGCAGACTGATTTCCTGCTGGATTCCACCGCGAGTAAGATTTGTGTTGATTTTCAATATTCCATTTTTGAGCTCTTTAAATATTTGGATGCTAGCAATGATGCTAAAAATCTTTTCAATGCTTAGAACATTAAGCAGTGGAAATAGAAGACAGGAAGGGTATCTACGTATTTTTTTTAATAAAATTTTTAGTAACATTTTTTGGGCAACTAAAAGCGTATTTATCAGAGTTTGTGTGGCTACACCCCATGCAATAATACCATATTGTAGAATGGAGTGAATAGTTGCAAAATAAAACATTCTTATATTTGTTTTGGATAAAAAAGCTCTAACTTCAAGACATACTGGTATTAGTTTTCTTAATCTATTTATAACACTATTTATATGATCTTTCCATTTTAGGTGTTGATCGAATATTACTCCTAAATATTTTATTTGAGACACTTTATTCAAAGATGAACAATTGCAGTTTAGTAGACACGATGTCGAATGTATTTTCAATCTCAAGTCTGTAGGTTGACTACGTTCTGATAGAGAGAAAGTCATGTAGTTACTTTTGCTAATATTTAGAGTTAACGAATTATAATTCAACCACTCTTTTAATGATGATAAACTATAATTCGCTTTCAGTGTAACACTTTCCCAATCATTGTCTTCAACTATTAAAACAGTGTCATCTGCAAATGATATTAATTCACCTTGAATTGGTTGGGAATACATATCATTTACATATAACAGAAAGAGCAATGGTCCAAGAACAGTTTCTTGAGGAACACCGTGAATAAAAGTAAGCTCGTCGCTATAAATATCATTTATTTTTACCATTTGTTTTCGATTTCTTAAATAGCTAGATATCCAATCAATCCATTTACTATTAAAATTTAGCTTATGCAGTTTTTGTTCAATATTTTTATGCGGAATAGAATCAAACGCCTTAGCAATATCTAGAAATATTGCGCAAGGTTTTTTTCCTGCATCAAGCGCTGTTACAATTTTTTTGCTAAGTAGAGCAACGGCATCATGTGTACTACTTCCAGTCCTGAAGCCATATTGACAATCAGAGATTATTCTATTAAGACTTATGAACTGCATTATTCTGTTTTTGGCAACTTTTTCTATAATATTAGCAATGTTAGATATTAAAGATATAGGTCTATAATTATTAACAAGCTGTTTGCTGGATCCTTTGTGCACTGGCGAAACTATTGCAGTCTTGTAGATTTGCGGGAATATACCTTTTTCGAAGCTAAGGTTAACTAAATGAGTCAATGGTTTTATAATAAAAGAAGATATTTTTTTTAAACATTCAATAGTAATACCATCGAAACCTGGACATGAACCATCATTCATCTTGTCAATAATAGACTTAATTTCAAGTTCACTAACTAGATCAATATCTTCAGTCAATGATGTCTTAGGAGTTATACTGGGTGAATTTGTAGAAGCAGTAACTATTTTGTCTGCAATATTTTTTCCGACTTTTGTGAAATAAACGTTAAAAATGTTTGCAATTTCTTTCGCATGTTCGTCAGTATTTAGTTTTTTTTCCTCAACGGTTAAGCATGTTATTGGTGTATGTCTACTTCTTTTCCCTATACTGAGATTGATAACATTCCATATTTTTTTCCCGTCGCTACCGGCGTTGTGTAGTAGCGTAGCAAAAAAATTATTTTTAGTAACAGTTATAAGTGTAGTTAATTTATTTCGATATTTTTGGTAATATGACCTCAGTCGTTCATTTTGGGGACTCTTTTGAAGAGCCCTACTTAATTTATCCCTCTTTCTAATTGAAATTAGTAAACCCATGGTGATCCAGGGCTTCAATCTTTTGTTTTTACTTGATGGTGTCTTATAATTTAAAGTACTACTTTTAATTAGTTCATTTAACTTATTATAAAATAAAATGGCACTATCTTCTACATCCTTATTCAATAGTATATTATCCCAAGAGGTAGCTCTAAGCTTATCAATTAATAAATCGTAACGCAATCTTTCGTAATTAACATTTGGTTTATCATTAGAACGTGAATTTTTTAAAGAATGTAAAATAAGGCTAACACTATTGTGATCAGTTAGATTTGTATTAATAATTGCAGAGGTTACACTAATGAATTTCTTAAATTTTACATTCGTGAAAATATGATCAATACATCTGTTTTCTCTAGTATTTTGATTAATTATTGAGATTAGTCCTTTTCCATTCATCATATTAATATAATTAGAAGACAAATTGTTCGTATTTGAGTTTATGTCTATATTTATATCACCTAAATAAACTATGTTATCCCCATTCATTTCATCTAGAATACTTTCAACTTCATTATTGAATGTATTTATGCAATGGTTTGGGGACCTATAAATGGCAATAACTTTTAATTCATATTTATGTTGAGTACTTATTTCTGCCACAAGACAGGTTGCTCCACTTAATATTTTTTCTTCGACTATTTTAATATTGCAACTATTTCTTATATACATAAATACTCCACTGTTTTGGTTTATTTCATTCATGGTATTGAAACATGTATAGTCAGGAAGTTGGAAATGACGTTGAGTACATGGATTCCATGATTCGGACAGTGCAATGACGTCAAAGTAGTTGTATTGTTCTAGACACAACACGAGATCATTAAAATTTTTATTTAAGCTTCGTATGTTAGTATGGAAAATCGTAAAGGAAGAATTATTATTATCATTTTTAATTAGCAAATTGAAATCATCTGCACTATGACAGATTTTTTCGTTGTATAACGAGTAACAGTCAATATTGTTCATCAAATCAATGGCCATTTTTGAAAAATAAAGAATTATTAAAAAAAAAAAAAGTAACATTTTAGCAAGTTTGAGTTGCTTTTACATTGTTCATTTGAATCTATAACAGAAATTCTAGTCATTGTAATCGATATTTTAACATAAAATTGTATGTATAAGTTTAAACAATTATAATATTTAAAAAATGAAAAGTTATACCTATAGTAACATAAAATTATGAAATTGTAATGTGAAATCACGCAAGAGTTAAGTAATGTGTATGAAATGTATTGAATATGCATTGATACATGTAAAAATTTATTTTTGTATAAAAAGAACCATGAAAATTGTAACATAAAAATGGAAATACGAGTATGATGAGTCGTAATGCAAAAAAAATTAAAAACTGATAAATTTACGATAAAAAAGTTAGACTTGCTTCTGATGTTATGAGAATCACTTTTCCGTCTTCATCTTTTTTACAAAGCACTTTGCCATTCCTGCACCAAACATATTTATAATTTGTTTCACGAGCTCTTACCTTCGTAAGCCAAAATAGTCTTCGAGTGTAAGGTGTGAGACTTTCATTTATGTAGACTACCTGGTCATTAATATTGTGCATCCCACGCTTTGTTAGACACTCATTTGCCAATTTTTTTGAATTGAACTCAATGACCATACTTCTACCCTTCTTGTTCTTTCCACGCCGTCTGTATATTCTATTGATGTTTTCAATGCTGTTGGATATATTTAATTTGCGGAAAATATCCTGGCCCAAGGTGTTGTTTTCTTCATCTCTCGCATCAGGTAATCCCGAAATTTCCACCGTGCAATCAAGTTGTTTTTGTTGCAATCCATTTAACTTGATCTCAAGTTCGGCAATTTGCTTATCCTTTTTCATGTTCTCGTTCTGTAGTGAGATTATTTTAGAATTTAATAATTTTAGTTCCGAGGTAGCTGCTTTAAAGTCCTTTCTAGCATCTTCATACTGTTGCGCCATAAAATTATTACTTTCTATTAACTGCTCCAATTTCTCATATAATACTTGGTAATCCGAATTTGAGCGATCTAATTTAATTGGGGTGCTAATCGATCGTAATCCGGTACGTAATTTAATTTGGCATTTTTTGCATTTAAAAGAATTGAATTGAGTTCTATTTTGAAGTTTGAATAAATTGAAAACATTGCCAGAATTTTTCTACGAGGTAGATCTGTATGAGAAACAACGATAAAAGTACGTGCTTTCTTATTTGTTCACATTTTTTATTTCTTCAACCATCCGAATTGCTTACATTCTCTTCAAAATTAGGTCTTACTTTTATGACCATTATGTACCATACCGTGCTAGTCAAAAAGTAAACTAAACTAATCCGGCATTTGCATGGAAGGTGGCGGAAGAAGTAGAAGGTTTTTGATGTCACAGGACCTCAGAAGAGACTCCTACTCGGTAAACCAACTGGAGTCTCATATGAAGCGTTGAAGTCACCTAGCTCCTGCATTGGCCAGATTACCGAGACTATCGAAGAAATTTGCACCTAGGTGGCGTCCTCCGTCTTCTAGAGATAGCAGGGCAAGTATATAATAATTGAAGAATAATCTTTTCTACCTCAACCTCATCATCAAAGAGCATATCTTCATATCAGGTAGTGTCCTGCAAAAATAAAATGTAAAAAAATCCATTTCGGAAAATTGTGCATTTATACGAAAGGGGTTAGAAGATGTTTTAATAGCTCAAAGCATTCGAGAGTTCTGTTGTAGATGGTCACTCGCAATCAAGGCTTTTGAGTGCCAAAAAATATTTATGTACTCTTGGTGAGACTCTGTGCAACCATTATAGCATAGCGTAACAAAAGGTATGGCTTACACAAAGTACTCTCAGATTTCGTCTAGAGTATAAAGAACTAATGCACCCAATGCAAATTAATTTGGACTGATACCGCAAATAATCGGTACAAACGAAAGCCCGGTAATCATCACAACGGACATGTAATTTACATAAATAAGAAAATAAGCGGTTTTTGTAAACGTAATACAACCCAACTCAATGATCCAAAATAAACAAACTAAACACTATTGCAAAGATATTTTCATCAAGATGAGCCTTTTCTGGGTTATCTCTACCTGTACCAATTCTGAATTCCCGCTGCAATACAACAAAATGGAAAAAATGTAAATTGAAATCTCATCCTGTACCATAATCACATCACGACATTTGACTAGCATACAAGAAATTAAGGCCAGAGCGAGAAAGAAATATAAAAGACAAACGCCATTCAGTTTTACCGTCTACCGATCATTCATTCCAGAGCGTGATATGCATACATTCCACAAGCACACAAGAGCTTGAAGAAGAGCAGGATAAAACGCAATATGTGTTCTTTATGCGTACTCTACTCAAATGTACTAGTAATCAACATCAAGATTTGGTCATTTAAAGTTCTTACTTCGTTGTTATCCTATAACGATTCCTTTTTATACTCTAGATGAAATCTGAGAGTATTATAAGTTTGCCACAAAGTTTGTAACGCCAAGAAATAAGGCTCGGAGAAAAAAATGAATGACACAGAAGTTCATATAATCACTCAAAAATCTCAAAACCGGATGTCCGTCCGTCCGTCCGTCCGTCTGTCTGTCTGTCTGTCTGTCTGTCTGTCCGTCCGTCCGTCCGTGTCCTCTCTAGCTTGAGAATGCGTTGAGCTAGAAAGTTCAAATTTTGTATACGTCGTTTTTAACAAAAAAGTAAGGTCAAGTTCGTGAACGAGCCAAATCGCTCCACCCCTTCTACCCCCTCCCATACAAAATGACACAATTTCGCAATCTGACAATAAACGGATTTCCTTGAAAAGTACAAATGACATTGATCTGAAATTTGGATGTAATACTTTTATGATGATTCCAATCTACTCTATAAAAACAATTTGTGTCTTCCCCCTCCTTCCACCACCTCCCATACAAACTGCACTTTTTCATGAAATGCTCTATACCAATTTACTCAGTGCGTATAATAGTTATCAAGCTGAAATTGTGTAAAAAATACTTATTTAAAATTATTATTAAAACCAAAAAAAATGAGACGATTAGCTGTACCCCTTCTACCCCCTCCCATACAAAATCACACAATTTCGTAATTTCACAATAAACAGATTTGCTCGAAAAATATAAATGCTATTGATCTGAAATTTGGAATATATTACTTTTATGATGATATAAATCTACTGTACAAAAGTTATTTGAGTTTTCTCCTTCCTTCCACCACCTCCCATACAAACTGCACTTTTTCATGAAATGCTCTAAGCCAATTTACTCAGTGCGTATAAAATTGACCGAGCTGAAATTGTGCACTAAATATTTATTTAGAATTATTAGTAAAATCAAAAAAAAATTAGGCGATTAGCTTTACCCCTTCTACCCCTCCCATACAAAATGACACAATTTCACAACTTTATAAAAAGTTGATTTTCATGAAAAGTATGAATACTACTCATCTGCAGTTTAAGACATGTCAAAAGCATGATATTAATAGTTATTTCTGAAAAGCCATTAAAAACTCGCCCCTCCTTCTATCACCTCCCATACAAAGTGCACTACTTCACTACATCCAATACACTAATTGTCTCAGTACCTATTAAATTTTTAGATCCTAAATTTTGTATAAAACATTTTGATAGCAACCTTAGCGTCATGTGAAAAAATTAGTTCAATGTCGTCACCCCCTCTACCATTTCCCCTACAAAATTTCTTAAGATACAAAAATTTCTCTTTCATCTAGAGTATCGCACGATTTGGCCTTATGCCCAATCGTACTCCTGTTATGTTTAGTTATGCCATCAAAATTTTCATAAGCGTTTTAAAAGCACATGTTTCGTTGCTTGTAAAAGAAAGGATCAGATCAGCATTTGCAGATCTTTGGTGATTAATGAATAATAAGCTATTGTATGGACTCATTCAGTAAGTACTGGCTGCTAGGTCTTTACTATTAGTGCAATAAAGTAAAATGTAGCCGACAAAAGATGTTGGGATCCAGCCCAGTATCATTCAGTGCCTTAAATTGAAACAATAATAGACACCAGAGACACCTTCACGTGAAATGTGTGTTATCGAAGATGAGTGCAATTATGTTAGTCATAAAAAATGTATTAAGGGTGCGTGTGTTCAAAATGGCGACTTTCTTCGAATATTTCTTATTTTCAAACGAATATTGCTGATTAAAAGTGCAAGATAATGGCAGCCTTTAGTTCTCCTTTCAGTAATTATTAAATTTACTAGAATTACCTTAGAACTAATTTTTTTACTACTAGAACTATTTTATAATTTATCGATATTTACCTCATCATCTTCGAAAACGCTTCTTTTTTTTGGGCTTATGTCAACTTAAGAGAATGCAAAGAGAGGTTATTCTATTTACTTTGTTTCGTTTGTCACATAAAGCAATTTTTGTAATTCGTATTGATTTAAAATTCTTCAAGTCATCATTCCAAGAATAACATCGTCGAAATCTGTATAAAGTATAACCTTTGCAAATCAAGCACGTTCTTGTGTTACGATACGATTTAATTTAATTGCAACCAAATTTTTCAGCAAACACCTATGACACAGGTAGACCTATTCTTTGGCGATTATGTGACTACAGATTTACAGTGGAAGAACGAAAACGTCGAAGTCTAATAATCAAACGATACAATATTCAATTGGTGCTGGCTGAAGTGGATTTCGTTATCGGTAGAGAAATTTCGCTTCAACTCAATCTCCATTTAATCTCGCCATATTTCCAATTAACTTTGTAGGTTTTTCATTAGAGCGCTGAACTGGAAAATCCAATGTTGGTTACTCGTTGCATCATTTTAATTAACTGATTTCGGAAAAATAAGGTAATTAGGAATTTCAGGTAAAGCGTTCCGTGAACTATTTACCATATTTAATAGTTAATTAAATATATTTACCATATTAAAACGCTTTACCTAAAATTTTTATATAGCTTATTTCACTTTATTATTTTGATAATAAAGTATTGTGATCGACTTGGAAAAACATTGCTACCCTGAGATTTTATTTTTCACGTTTCCTGACTAAAATAGCCGCTCAGCGCGCATTAATTCACAAACCGTTCAAGATAGAAAGTTCATTTTTCGGTGGATTGTAGATAGTTGCAGATTTCAGGTGGACACCCATTTTGGAAGGTGTAAAGGTTAAGGGGGAGGTGGGAGAGCGCTAAGACCGAAAACTTAGAATTCAAATATTTCAACCATGGTTCTAGCAAGGAAGCTGAGAATCAACATACATATTCAGGGATTGTTGGGACAAACATTAAAAATAATTTAATTAATTCAATAAAAAAAAATAAATAATGGATAAACCATTGGGTTCCAAAAAGGGGGCTAAGAACAAATTGTCCGCCGATCTTTTTTTTTCAAATGAATATATCTTTGAAATTACTTAAATTAAAAAATTCATATTTCGTGACCATTAACGTGGTACACAGACCAACCAGAATCATCATCATCATCATCAATGGCGCGACAGCCCAAATCGAGCCCTGGCCTCCTGAAATCGTCGCCTCCAATCGTCGCGAGACCGCGTCCTTCAGCTGCGAATTTTTAAGATGGCTTTGCTATCTTCTACAACCGAGTCTTCCCATCGCTTGCGTGGCTTGCCTATTGGCCGGTTACCACCGATTTGCCTTTCAGAGTACGGTTGGAGATTCTTCTGTCTTCCATTCGCTCTACATGGCCAGCCCATTGTAGCTTACGTAACTTGATGAACGTTGAAGCTTCTGGTTCGTCGTAGAGTTGATACAACTCATGGTTGTATCTCATTCGCCATTCTGGTCCTTCCTTCACAGGTTCCAAAATTCTTCGGAGGACCTTTCTTTCGAATGCGTTAACTGCTTTTTCGGAAGTTCCCGATAATGTCCACGTCTCGCTGCCATAACATATATTATATATTTATATATTATAATTCCGCAGCTTATTGTTCCTGTGCACTTTCTTGGATTTCATTATTTGAAGTACCGAATAATACGTCCTATTTGCTAATATAATCCGTCGTTTGATTTCGTCTGTTTAATTACCGTCCTTTGTTAGACTAGCCCCAAGATATATGAAATTGTCAACCTTCTCCAAATTATATTCCGCAATTGTTATGTTTTGTCTGATTGGCGTTCTCCTTCTTGTTTGCGTCATTACTTTTGTTTTACTTTCGTCAATGCGCAACCCAACTTCTTTTGCGGCGGAGTCACGATTGACAAATACCTCCTTAGTACTAGGGAAGGATCTTGCTAGCATGTTAATGTCGTCAGCGTATGCTACTAGTTGGGTGGACTTGAATAGTAGTGTCCCGTTTGTGTCGACAGGGATTTTTCGGACGACATACTCTAGTGTCAAGTTGAAAAGCATGGGAGCTAGACCATCACCCTGCCTTAAACCACATTCCGTTCGAAAGCTGGTTGTGGAATCGGTTTGTATTCTCACTTGGGATTCAGTGTTCGTCATTGTGAGTCTTGTTAGTCGGACTAGTTTTGCACGAATTCCAAAGTCAAGTATTATTTGATACAGTCCGCTCCTGTCGTACACTTGTTTAAAATCAACGAAGATTTGGTGCACGTCTGTGTTATATTTCCAGCATTTCTCAAGCACCTGTTTCACCGAGAATATCTGGTCTGTTGTAGATCGTTCGGTTCTAAGTCCGCCTTGGTATTCGCCAATTATTTCATTAGTATAGGGCTTAAGACGACGTTCAATTATCTTTGTCATTACCAGAATCAGCTGAGGCTAATTGTTGCAACGGGGAGGGTCAAAGGGGGTGCAAAGAAAAACACTTAAAAATTAATATCTCGACTATCTCTTAAGCAACGTGATTGAGACTTGGATCATATATTAAACTATACTGGTGACTTAAGAGAAAAATAGAAAATTTGGGCATAGCAGTAGTGGGAAATGGTAAGCATTTAAAAAATCTTGCACATACCAAAATTTCAAACCGTTATATCTCAAAACTGAGTACAGATATCAAATTTTGTCAGATTACTGAACTACATAGACTTTAATTTTGATAAAAAATTTTAAGTTGGGGAATGTAATGTGAGGGAGGTGGTAGGCAAAAATGTCGAGAATTTGGAGTAATTTTTTTAGAACTCTGGTGAAAGATACAAAGTTTAAATTATGCATGTCGATACAACTATTTAATATTCACAGAAAAAAAATAATAATTTGTTCCACAATTACTATGCATCGAAGCGGGGGCCTAACCTGTACAAGGTGTTTCACGTGCCATGACAAAAACACAAAACCTGAAAATTAATGAGCGAAATTTTATAGAAGAAACTTGAAAATTTGTGAAATGTATTTAAAAAAATTTCTAAATGTGTGAAATATTAACTGGTTGAATACTTTCAAAACTTCAACCTCCTAATTTATTTATTTTTTGGAACATTTTTAAGAAATCGATTATTACTTAAATTTTAAGAGCCATCAATTTAAAATATTCCACAAAAACTTTTAAAAATGGTTGAAACGAAATTGCGTCAAAAGTTTTGAGATCGTGCTTGTCCTTGTACCCCCTCTCATAAAAAGTATGATTTCGACCAATTTCAATAAATGAACTAATAACCAACAAATTAAAAGCTACGAACTTGAAATTTTTTACGAGCACCTTACAAGAGAAACAAAATAAAATTGCATCTCAAATTTTACGATTTTCATACCCTCTTTACCGTTTCTCAAACAAATGTTTGGTTTCGTGAATGTAAAATACATCGAATTTTATGAAAATTCCATGCAACTTCGTCTATGAAACTGACATTCTATACAGCAATTAAAAAATTATTAACAGGAACCCTAACTATCTCTTCCCTCATATAGACTCAAACTTGCATAAATAAACGAATGAAATATTTATTATATGTACTGGAGCTATTGATCGCATCCGCAATTAAGTGTTAAATTGACAACAGCCTTGCCCAAGAACCCCCTTTCATTTAGTCTTCCCGAAAAACTCTAACCTGCATATTGACTTTCCACGTTTCCGCAACTTCTCCCAAGTATAATAAAGTTTCGCACGAATTGTTGGCAGTTTATTTTAAAAATTGTCAAAAATTGAAGCAGAAAAACTACAAACTATTTCGAATTGAAAATTTTTCCTTTTACGCGTAGCTTGACAGTTGAAAAATCTTTATTTTTCTTGATATATCTCTATCAAAATAAAATGGTATATAATTTCGATTCCAAGAAATAAAAAGATTGAAATCACACCCACTTCATCATTCTTCTACATATAATGCCTACCGGAGGACCATCAATTTTAGACGTAATCGACGATTTATTTCGAAAAAATCCCTTCTGTATCTACTGAAACGAAACGATATTAAATAGACTGTTTCCTTACAAAGAAATAAAAATGGGTTGGAAATGACATGTCTTTACAATAGCTAAAAGAAAATGGGTAGAGCGAGAAAATATCTTTATTTCATGCTGTGCCTAAATATTTTTGAAAGCTATATACTAGCTATATATATGCTCGTTGCTAAATTTGAATCATATATGACTTTTGCTTTTTCGGTAAATCATGTGAAATGTAAATTTGACGTAATTTCTCGAAACCGATATGTACACCTGGGACGTTAAAACGTAAAACTTTGTCAAAAAAGACAGAGAAATATCGTAATTTTTCATTGATTCTTATCGGGGGGGATGGAAAAAGTCAAAAAATACACTTGCTAATATCTTGACCACGAATGCAGATCGGATGATAAAAATCAGCATACGTATAGAGAGGGTTGTGGGACAAACTCCAAAAATAATTTAATTTTTTTAGCCATTGGCGTCCGAAAAGGGGGGGGGGGGGGGGGCTAAGAACAAATTGTCGGCCAAATCTTTTTTTGAAATGGTTATATCTTCGAAACTACTTACCATAAAAAATTCATATTTTGGAGCCATTAAGATGGCATATAGATCCACCACAACCAGCGTAGAAATAGGCTAATTATTGTAAGAGAGAGGGTCAGGGGGTGTGCAAAGAAAAACACTTAAGAATTAATATCTCAACTATCTTTTAAGCTATGTGATTGAAACTTAAAACATATACTAAGTTATACTAGCGAAATATACAAAAAAAAAAATAAAATTTGGTCATAATAGTAGTGGAGGGAAATGGGGAGCATTTCAAAATTAGAAATCGTTATATCTCAAAATTGAGTACAGATATCGAATCAAAAATTCGTCTGATAATAGAACTATATAATTTAAAATTTCGATAAAAATTTTAAGTTAGGGGGTGTAAACGGAGGGAGGTGGTAAGCTAAAATGTCGAAAATTTTGAGTGATTTTTTTAGGACTCTGGTCAAAGATAAAAACTTTAAATTTTGCACGTAAATACATATCTTTGATATGCATAGAAAAAAAAATAATTTAATCCACAATTGTTACGAACCGACCACCCTGGTCTAACGGGCACAAGGTGTTTTATGTGCTGCAAAAAAAACACGTAAACTGAAAATTTTTGGATGTAATTTTAAGTTAGAAACTTCAAAATTTGGGAAATGCATTTTAAAAAAATCCCTAAAAGTATGAAATATTAACTGGTCGAATACTTTCAAAACTTCTACCCCCTCCCATACAAAATTATTTTTCGACCATTTTTAAGAAATTAATTATCACCTAACTATTAAAAGCTATCAATTTAAAATTTTGCATAAAAACTTATAAAAATAGTTGAAATGAAATTCCTTTAAAAGTTTTGCAATCGCGTTTGTCCTTTCTCTTGTAGTGTGCTAGTACAAAATATCAAGTTCGTAGCTTTTAATTTGTTGGTTCAATGAAATTGGTCGAAATCACACTTTTGTATGGGATAGGGTAGAAGGGCATAAGGGATCTCGAAACTTTTGATACAAAATTGTTTTTAATATTTTTAAGAGTGTTTGATAGCGTTTAAAGCTTGTTAATTGATTTCTTAAAAATACTCGAAAAAAAACTTTTGCATGGGAAGATAAGAATGTATTCGACGAGTTACATGGAGTACCAATTGAAAACCGCCGTTTTTTTTCTAAATTTGATCTATTACTGTGCAAAAATGGTAAAATATTTATTATTCAAAGAAATGCTCATCGCTAGTCACAACTTTTTCACATCTTTCTGGCAGCATACAGATTCCGCGACAAAACTGCTCTTCTTCTGGTCTGATCCACGAATTGATCTCATTTTTAGCAACTTGGGAATGGAAGTGCTGCTCAGCCAGGCCATGCGTCAACGATCGGAATAGGTAGTAGTTGAAAGGGGCGATGTCTGGAGAATACGATGGATTGGGTAGAATTTGCCACTTCATTGTTTCAAGGTAGGTTTCACAGCCTAGGTAACATGTGGCCGAGCGTTGTCGAGCAGAAAAATCCCTTTGTCGTATTTTTCTTGATTCTGTGGCCATTTGTGCTCGGCTCAAAAGCATCACTTGGTTTCACTCGGTTTCAACAGTTCATAATATACCAGAGAAATTTTCTCTCTTCCACTGCTATGCCGGTCCTTCACTTCAAAATCACCGCTCTAGAAGCATTCGAACCACTCGCGACACGTTCTTTGATTAATAGCACCCTCACGATAAGTTTCAACAATCATTCGACGCGCCTGAAGGCAAACAGCAAAACTTCCCGCAAATGCCGCTTATTTGGCTCAAATTTCGACATATTCGCGCACAAAAAAGTATATGGCGATAAAACTGCTGAAATGGCAACGAATATAACTTGAGGAGTCCCCCATAATGCGTTGCACAGTTAAGTCGTTGTAGGAAGAGGATAAAATTTGGTAGTGTTATGGGAATTTTGGGGAAGAGAAATTGGAAATGGCATTGACCATCAGTTTTGAGGCGCTGGAGGTTATACTTGCTTCGAAATATGCTAGTAGGCAATGCCAGTGTCCTGACGTTCGGAAATCGAATGACTATATATATTTCAATTTGCGAATAGGAATAGAGTTGACGGTTTATGCGCGATTTCGAAAATTTTGAAGCAATTTTGTTTCAACTATTTTTAGAAGTTGTTAAGCAAAATTTTAAACTGATAGCTTTTAATAGTTAGGTGATAATTGATTTCTTGAAAATGGTCGAAAAAATAATTTTGTATGGGAGGGGGTAGAAGTTTTAAAGGTATTCAACCAGTTAATATTTTATATATTTAAGGATTTTTTTAAATACATTTTGCAAATTTTTAAGTTCCTACCATAAAATTTCATTCAAAAATTTTCAGTTTATGTGGTTTTTTCAATGCACATGAAACACTTTGTGCACGTTAGACCGAGGGGTCGGTTTATAACAATTGTGGAACAAAGTATTATTTTTTTTATGTATATCAAATAGATGTATCCACATGCAAAATTTAAACTTTGTATCTTTCACCAGAGCCCTAAGAAAATCACACAAAATTTTCGATATTTTTGGTTACCACCTCCCTCCCCTTACACCCAACTCAAAAATTTTACGAAAATTAATAGTTATTTATTTCTACAATCTGACAAATTTTCAATTTAATATATATACTCAATTTTGAGATATAATGATTTGTAATTTTGAAAAGTGCGCCAGTTTTGAAATGCTCCCCATTTCCCCCCACTACTTTTATTTCAACATGTTATATTTTTTTCATATTTTTATAGTATAACTTACTATATGTTTTAAGTTTCAATTAGATAGCTTAAGAGATAGTTGAGATATTCGTTTTTAAGCAATTTTCTTTGCTTCCCCCCTGACCCTCCCCCTTAAAATAATTAGCCTCTCTCTAAATGATTATAGTGAAACTGTATGCCGCCTTATTGGTCCCAAAATATGAATTTTTTATGATAAGTAATTTCGAAGATATAATCATTTGAAAAAACAATTCGGCCATCAATTTGCTTTTAGCCCCCCTTTTCAGACACCGATGGATAAAAAAATTAAATTATTTTTGTAGTTTGTCCCACAACCTTTTCTATATCTTTGCTGATTTTTAGCTTCCTTTCTGCATTCCTGGTGGAAGTATTAGCAAGTGAAATTTTTGACTATTTCCCTCCCCCCGCCTCCCTCTTCCACCTAACACTCCCCAAAATTTAGAAATTGGAGCTCACTTACCCAATCAACAATCCACCCAAAAACGAATATTCTAGCTTTAACGGTCTCGGAGATATGAGTCCATATGTACGGCGGACGGCGTACGGCGGGACGGATTTTTTTTTTGCATTTTTAGGCTAATTTAGTCATGAAACGCGAAAAACAAAATTTCAGGGTAGCAAATTTTTTTTTCTGTGTCGATCACAATACTTTATTACTAGTATAATAAAGTAAAACATAACATGGCTATAATTGCCCGCAAGTCCCGATCTTATGTTAATCTAGATGAAACAGAAAGTGCAAAATTTGAGCTCGATAAATAGACGTACTGAAAAAATTGTGTTTACAGTATCTTATGAAAAAGCGCAGTTTGTATGAGAGGTATTGAAGGAAGTGGGAGATTCGATCAATTTATTTGCAATATATCGTATTTATGATAAAAATTATACGTTCTAAATTTCAAATTATTAACTCTTACAGTTTCCAAGTAAATTGGATAATTGCACGTTTTTTAAAGTGAGTTATTTTTTTTGGGAGATGGTAGAATGGGTACAGCGACTTGGCTCGTTTACTTGACCTTACTTCTTGTCAAAAACGACATGTAGAAAATTTCAAGTTTCTAGCACAAAGCGTACTTGAGTAAACAGGCTCTTTGTGGCAAACTTATAATACTCTCAGATTTTATCAAGATTATAATAAAAATGTTCGGGAACCCGTACGTTTACCAAAACAAAATCTTTTATGTACGCAAAGTAATCAACGTGTTGGTTCTTTTTCAATGGTAATACAACCCAAAACGAGCCTTGACTACCTGACCTTCAAGTTCCTTAACCCTTTCGCGGATTGTTAGCCCTTTGCACAACCCTTTATCTATGAATTTCATTTTTGCAATTTGTGGTGACCAATATATGCCCACGCAAGTAGTGTGCTGAAATTATACGTCGACCGGGATTTTAACTCCCAACCTTCGCATTGCAGACCAACACAGTACGCACTAGGATACACCCTAACGTCGTTTTGCTTGGTAAGTACATATTTGTTGTTAATTTTTGTTCCATTTATTTACCACTGAAGCCTTAAAATTTTCAGAGTTTTAATAACGCCTAACGTGCATAGAGTGATTCCCATTATTTATTTTAAATCAAATAATAAGTTCGTGTTTTGAAAGCCATTTGAATTTCATGGTTTCCGATGAGGCATTTTAGTGAAGTTTTGTGCATTCACGCGGCCTGTTTACGAAGCCGTGTTTAAGGTATTTTCTTCTGTTTAAATGCGCTACGTATGCTATGCGATTGTTTCCCGACTGCCGAATTTCCGCCGGAAGCGGAAATCAGATCCTTAAAGATTTGCATTTGCGAGTTTATTACATATGAGGTTTAACACGTTTAGATTTAATGTCTTCGTTTAAAGCGCACTAATTTTTAGTTCACATACGTGCATGCTGACCTCCTACGTAACACCTTGCAGTCCTTGCATTACAATATGTATAGTATAGCCTAACTCTATGAACATCCTAATTTCATTAACAATATTTTCACCCAGGAGCTACAGACCAATTAGTTTACTCTCCTCAATTTCAAAAATTTTTTGAGAAAATAATCTTCAATTTCATTCCAAAAAAAATATAATTCTCCCTGACTATTAATTTGGTTTTTGGCCAAAGCACTCTACGTGTCATCAACTCAGAGTCATCAAGTTCATCAAAAGGCATTCCAGAGCAAAATATCCTTTAGCATGATCATGTTAGACATTTAAAAAGTGTTTGATTCAGTGTGGCAAAATAAACTCCTATACGAGATAACGAAATACTCGTTTCCTGAACATTTCACCCGGCTGATCAGTTCTTTTCTCTCGCAGCGATCCTTTCAAATAAAACTAGAAAATACACTAAATCGGAAAGTAGCGCTACTCCTGCTGGTGTACCCCAAGGATATTGTCTACATCTTTTGCTTTTCAGCTTATACACTCCCGATCTCCTCAAAAACTCTACTTGTGAATTAGTAATGTTTGCGGATGACACTGCAGTTTTCACAACATCAAAAAACCCTGTAATTACAATCTTCAGAAGCAGCTTTGTAATACTAATTCACGACTAGGAAAATAAAAATAAATACAGGCAAGACTGCAGCATTTTTGTTTTTTTTTTCTGCGAAAATTATCATTATCCACTTCCCCTATAACACACTCTTTCGGAAAAGTTATTACATAGTCAAATAACATGAAATACCTTAGATTGCACTTACATAAAATCTATTAAAACTTACCATCATCAGATTATAAATGCTCTAAAGCTCTAATGCTCATTAGGATATTATACACCTTGATAAACCGGATGTAAAATTATCCACGGAACACCAAATACTCCTCTACAAAGCTGTAATACGACCCTGTCTTTTATATGCAATTCCTGTTTGGAAGGAGTGCGCTCAAGTTCATATAAAATTTACAAATAACGCAAAAAAAATGCCTAAAGTTGAGTATTAACAAGCCCTGATATTTTTGAATAAGACACCTTCATAAATTGGCTGTTATAAATTTGATCCAAACATAGAAAATTGTGCATTTGAATGGGACGGTGTATTATAGAAGGAATAAGCAGATCGGAACACAATTGTTTGATCCTAATGATATCCCCATTATTATACTTTGGTTTTCAAGTCCATAGATTTGATGGTTTCAAAGAAAGGTATGTTGAAAGAAAAGATTTCCGGATACTACACTGTTACGCTTTATTATTCGTGACGTTTTGGTCTCTGCTGAGACTTTTATCGAACTGTCAGTTTGATGAAGGTCTCAGCAGAGACCGAAACATCACGAATAATAAAGTGTAACAGTGTAGAATCCGGAAATCTTTTCTTTCAATTCGAAATGCACTGTGAAAACATTCACCAAACCAAAGGTATGTTGTTCTAAATTTTCAAATATCATGAAATTTGTATATGAAGGGTCAAAATCAAAGAGGGGATTTACCTAGAGTATCTCTTTTGCTAAAAATATCAGCTCAATAACTCAAATCTCTTATGATGTATTTTTTAGATATGCGAACGAACGTTCAGAAGAGATGGTCACTCGAATTCGATGCACTGAGCTACAAAAATGCTTTTTGTACCATCGACAACTTCGTACAAGTTTTATTTTCCAGCGTTTCAAAGATTGTATACAACAGAAATCATACTTAAAAAAAATAAATAAATAAAATGCTTCAAATTATTTAGTATTCGCGGATGTACTAATTTGGCCACGTCTAATTTCGACTTGCCTAAATCTGTTTTTCTCCCAACTCTCTTTCTTACCAATTTAAAATCATAAAATCTGTATAAGACTGATAAGCACATTCACGACAAACTCCATTTTTCATAAAAAAAAAGTTAAAAGCTAAATATTTCACAATCCAGATTTTCCTCAGGAAATATCCTTATTCCGATGATGACACCTAAGTTCCACTGCGATGCCATTACAACTTTACTTTTCCCGTGCTGAAATTGTTCCAAAAGATCTGATTCATGGACTACGAATATCCAAAGATACTTTCATTGTTGGCATCCGATACTTTCAGTAACTTTGGTCAACTTCTTCATCTCTGCTCAGTCGTAAGCTTATCCCAATCGATCACAGCATTCATTCAAAAAAACAAGAAAGAAAAAACGCGAAAACGGAATTTTTCCAACTAGAAGAGATAAACTTTATAAACTCATTCTATTCACTCTGTATTTCAGTGTTGTTATCGTTGTTTTTTTTTTTTTGTGGAATGAAAATGAATTTGTCTCCAAGGATCCTGTTTATTTGATAAGATAAATTATTGAAGAGAGCTTTTCCGATTGGAGTTGAAAGTCGATTAAGATTGAAATTTCTTTAGAGAAGAAAAACTGAAACAGTGGACGAAAGTAAGTTACCAATTCGTAATGAATTTTAGCGAAATCAATTTATTTATTAGTTCATATTACACTTCCCTTCGCTTCAAATAGGAATCCGATCAATAAATAGAATTCCCATCAACAAAAACATAACCTCATTAGAATGAAACTCACACGTAAAGGCAAAAGGTACTCACAAAAACATCCTTAAACAATATACTAGGCACTAGGGCAATATTTTTGCTGAAAGTAGCCCGCAGCAGCTCGTCCCAATTATTCGGTTCAACAATTTTCTTTTAACTCTCAATGGCCTTGTTCCAGCCAGCCAGGAACCACGGTATCCCGAGCCTATATGAAAGGAAACAGAGCCGGAAACCTTGTGATAGCTAAGCGATATTGGTTTTTGTTGTGCCGCAAATTTCGATTTTCCTCATTACGTGAAAGATTCTTCTTGAACTTTTCTCTTCCGTTCCGAATTTTTTTTTTTTGCCGAATTATTTTTGGTAAAGTCTTTTTTCGTCTTTGGGTAAATATATTCTAACTAAATGACATTATACTTATGATAAACTCTGCACTTTAGAGAATCTAGTAATGATGCATGGAAATTATGTCACACAGAAGTTTGGGATGTCTGTGGAAAACATAATTCCAAAATTTTTAGTACCATATCTTCTCGCTAATGAAAACCAACAAACTACACAGAAAATTAAACTATAGAACTGTAACAGTGACATTAAATAATTCCATTAAAAAATTATGATATTCTTGATCGGTACGAACTAATGATAACACAAACCTTAGTCCAACTTTAAGTCTACTCAGGGCTTAATTTCAATCTACAGAAAGTGAAAAACAAAACATCGTCCTTCCAACGCTTGAATCGTCCAATCAACTTTATTTTACACCAGAAATATTTGCCATCATGACAAAGTTTTCTCGTTAGGAGCTTGGGAACTATTTTATCGCGTTTTAGGGAAAAGTTCTCATAGGCGAGGGCGTCCTCAGAAGGAGGGTGGGTGGGCAAAGTTGGCATCTGCCCTTCCACCTGGAATTTTAGTTCAACTTACTACACCATAGAAATATATCCACATACGTTAGAGTCCTTATGACAAATATTTATAATATAACGTTACCTTTTTGAGTATAGTGCTGTAATAGTATATATATAAATTCAGCTTTGTATATTGTCTGAATGATCATTTTTCTACGATGTCTAGGAAGATTCGTAGTCATCGGATGAAGTAGGGTAGGAGAGTAGTAACTGCTTCATGACTAGGAAAGTCAGTCGACAGAGCCTAGGGAGATGTATAGTCACACATACAATGTTAAACTTCAGGATCTTTTGCGAAGTGGTCAGCCTATTTCTGCCCCTCACCCCACGAGTTAGGGTGTGGGCACTGAAAGTCGGACACCAGTTAATTAGGCCCGTTAATTTGTCCCATTAGTCATAGAGAATGAAATGTTATGACAAAAACCAGTTCCATGTTTTTTTAATTATTTGCTTAGTTTAAGATGAAAAAAAAATAACAAAAGAAAGAAACATGGAATATATTGAAAAATATTAATGTTACCTTTTAAAAGAAAAGATTTTCAGATTATACACTGTTACGCTTTATTATTCGTGACGTTTTGGTCTCTGCTGAAACTATGTCTCGGTCTCAGCAGAGACCGAAACGTCACGAATAATAAAGCGTAACAGTGTAGAATCCGGAAGTCTTTTCTTTTATTCGAAATGCACTGTGAAAACATTCACCAAACCAAATGTTACCTTCTCTCTGAGGTTGAATCTAAGAAAACATATATCCCATTCGAGCTAATATTTGAATTAATACTATTCTTCATTTTGATATTCAATGATTTTAAAACGATTGATTGGTATAGTTTCCTATTATGAAAGATATTCTTGTATGAAGTTACAACAAGAATAAGAGAATACAATACTTCAACTAATATTAATCGAAAGAAAAGTAAATTTCCTTAGGTTAAACTTTGTACAGTGGTCATGGTATTTGTCGTGTTTATGTACTCGTTCATGAACAACGATAGAACCTCAAGCTACTGTTGGGAAGAAGTTTTCAATTAGTAATTCCAGTTCAAATATTGACCACTTGAAATAAGTCAACTCGATTAATGTACTTTCTCAACTAATAGTGTGCATCTCTTGCAATCACGTACTGTGGCATATTACTTGGGAAGTACTCGTACTTGATTCTTAAAATTTTACCAACTACTTTAATTTCTAACTATGGACAAAAATGTTTGCATAGTTTGTCTAAGGTGCATAGCTATTTCGGATTGAGATAATTTAATAATTTGCTTTGATCTTTCACTTCCTGTGTTATTACGAAAGACTGCATGCAACATCAACGATTTTCATCAAAGCAAAATCCACAAAAGGCGAATTCCAATCGAAATATTCCTTCAATTTTAGAGAACTTTTCATTAACAAAATGGAGTTTTGCGTATTCGTCGACTCCTTACTTATATCCATTCTGCAAATCTGAAAGCAACCTCCTCATCTAAATAAACAGAATATCATTATTTAGCAAATCTTGAAAGGACTACAAAATCCTTTAAGTTTATCTTCTTTCGAAAAGAATGGTTCCTTTGAAATCCAACTATTTCTCGTGATTTGTTTCAAAGTGACGAGCAAATGGCGAAGACTCTGCACAGTCCGTAATAAAATGCTAATGTAATCCTTTAACAGTACGAGCAATTTTCTAAGCGTAGAGATGAAGGACTCTGAGTCCATTAAATGTGCAAAAAGTGAAGCAACGATATTAAGTCCCTTTTATATTCTTTCGGCAAATGTAATAAATTCAAGCTCAAACAGAAGATCATTCTCGGTTCTTCTCAAAGCAAACTTCTCTTTTTTGAGAGGAGGCCTGGGATTGAAAAGATATGCAGCGTCTTTGAGGACTCTTTCTGTCCTGCAATTGATTGTAAGTGGCAATCGGTGGACGTTTGCACACTTCTTAAATGTAATTTGATATATAAAAATTTAGGTTCCTAATGGTATACTTATTTTAGTTATAAATATCGATATTAGCCCTTCGGGCCTTCGGGAACGTAGAAAGGTGTATTCACAGCTATAATCAGTTAAATGAGAGACAAAGAATCACTGCGAAAATGGGTTCAATTCGCCTACCCTTCTATCTCTTCTTCTTCATCCTCCTCCCATCCAGCAAAAGTAACTTTTTTATGCTGAACATTACGAATTATGTATATACGAACTATTTAGCATGTGTACAATTTTAACATCAAAGATATACAAAAGTATTTAGTATGTTTCGATGTTAAGTGAGTATGTCCGTAGTCTGTGGTTGGCACGATGACTAATCGATAGAAAAGAATAATTGTTTTCGGGAATAATTTCCAGCTAAAGCAGAAGTTTCATTATTTAACCATGGTCAATAATTACTAATTCTACTTTATTATTCTAATAATAAAGTACTGTGATCGAAACAAAAAAAATAGTTTGTTAGCCTGAAATTTTGGTTTTGCGCGTTTCATGACTAAATTAGCGTAAAAATGCAAATAAAATAAACTGCCAACAAGTCGGGCGCAACTCTATTATTTTTGGGACAAGTTGAGGATGCATAGAAAGTCAATATGCAGGTTAGAGTGGTTAAGGAAGACTAAGTGCAACCCCCTTTCACAAGTGAAAACCGTTTAGCGCAGGGCTGCTGTCAATGTAACACTTAATTGCGAATACGATCTATAGCTCCAGATCATGAAATCAATATTTCATTCCTTAATTCAAGTTTGGTGTTTTATGAGTGGAGGAGGGAGGGATGATAGTAAGAGTGAGCGGGTTTTAATAATTTTTTCAATATACTCTGTATAGAATATCAGTTTCATAGACGAAGTTGCATAGAATTTTCATAAAATTCGGTGTATTTTACATTCAAGAAACCAATCTTTTGTATGGTAGAGGAGGTAAGGGAAATGTAAAGTTTGTGATGCAGTTTTATTTCATTTCTCTGGTATTTGTGATTTGTTGGTTAGTAATTATACTCTAGATGAAATCTGAGAGTATATTGTGTTTGCCTTACCGTTTCTAACGCTAAGAAATAATGCTCGCACAGAGCAGCCAAGGGTACAGAAATATTTGTTGTTGCTCAAAAACCTCGATTCCGAGTGACCGTCTGTCCGTCTGTCTGCCTGTCCGTATGTCCATCTGTCCGTCTGTCTACAGCACTCTCGAACACTCTCGAAAGCTTTGAGCTATAGTGCTAAGAATTTTCGTGTGTCATTTTTAGCAAAAAGTAACTTTAAGCTCGTGAATGGGATACATCCCCCCACTCCTTCTACCCCCTCCCATAGAAATTTCATGAAATTTCGAAATATTAAGAAATGGATTTTTCTTTGAAACTATTTAAGGTATCGACTTGAAATTTAGGTGGAAGTATTATGATATGGATGTCATTAATACCACGGAATATTAACCCAATCCCTTTACTCCTTCTACCCCCTCCCATACAAATGGAAAATTTTGAAAAATACATATTTTCGATTTTCATTGAAACTGGTAAAGTTAAAAAGACAAAATTTTGTCAGTATTAATTCTACTATAGTTTAAATTTATTTTAAAAACAATTATTGACTTCACTTTACTCCTTTTACCCCCTCCCATACAAATTTCACGAAATTTTGGAATTTAAATTAAATTATTTTTCTTCGAAACTGTTAAAGCTATCAACTTGATATTTTGTTAAAAGTATACAAAAAAAAAATTAATACTGCGAAAAAAATTTGTTTTGATCCGTATACTCCTTCTACCCCCTCCCATACAAATGCATAATTTTGATTATGCATTTTATTGATTTCCATTCAAACTAGAAAAAGTACAGCCTTCAAATTTTGCCAGAATTTGTTTCTTAACAATTTAAATAAGTGGTAGAAAGAATTATCAGCTCCACTTCACTCCTTCTACCACCTCCCATACAAATATCTGTATTATAAATTCAAGAAAAGCATTTCTCCTTCAAGTATATGAGAGCTATCGACTTTGAAATTGAATCAAAGCATGGTGATAAGGATGGTGATAAACAGTTTCAAGATCATCTTAAACGCTCCACTTCCTCTGCCACCTCCCATACAAATGCCCCAATTTCAGGAAAACTATGACCAATTTCTTTAAAAATAATGAAAACTAAAAACTTTAAATTCAGCAAAAACATTGAGTAAGCCATATTCGGTGTCATATACGAAAAATGAAAACCTCCCCCTCTACTTCTATCACCTCCGATGCAAAAGTCTCTATTCACTATTCGAAAGAATTTGAGATGACATATTTTCCAGTATATTAAAGTCTTTTCCATCTCATCTAGAGTATCATATGATTGGGCTTTAAGCCCAATCATAATTCTGTTATGTTTAATTTATTGAAATTGATCTAAATCATACTTTTGTATGGGAGGGGGTAGAAGGGCCAGCGCAATCTGAAGACTTTTGACGCAGTTTCGTTTCAATTATTTTTAAAAGATTTTGTGGGAAATTTTAATAGTTAGATGATAATTGATTTCTTACAAATGGTCGAAAAAATAATTTTGTATGGGAAGGGGTAGAAGTTTTGAAGGTATTCGACCAGTTAATATTTCATTCATTAAGATATTTTTTTAAATGCACTATGCAAGTCTTTAAGTTTCTACCTTAAAATTTCATTCAAACATTTTCAGTTTACATGTTTTTTTCATTGCACACAAAACACCTCGTACACGTTAGACCAGGGGATGGAAAATTTAAACTTTGTATCTTTTACCAGAGCCCTAAGAAATCAAACAAAATTTTCGACATTTTTGCTTACCACCTCCCTCCCCTTACATCTCCGGACGTAAAATTTTTGCAAAATTAAAAACTATTTAGTTCTAAAATTCGACAAAATTTTAATTTGATATCTGTACTTAGTTTTGAGATATAACGGTTTGAAATTTTGGAAAGTGCACCATAATTGAAATGCTCCCCATTTGCCCTCACTACTATTATGTCCAAATGTTATATTTTTCTCGTATTTCGCTAGTATAGCTTAATACACGTTTTAAGTTTCAAACATAACTTAATAAAGAGCCGAGATATTGATTCTTACCTGTTTTTTTTGCACCCCCCGAGACTTCCTCTTAAAATAATTAGCCTCTCCTTATGCTGATTTTAATGGATCTATTTGCCACCTTAATGGTCACAAAACATGATTTTTTTATGGTAAGTAATTTTAAAGATATAATCATTTGAAAAAAAAAAATTCGACCGACAATTGGTTTTTGGCCACTCCTTTTTGCACCCCAATGGATAAAAAAATAAATTACTTTTAAAGTTTGTCCCACAAACCCTATATGTATGTTGATTTTTAGCTTCTTAGCTGGAATCATGGTTGATATATTTTAAGTCTTAGTTTTCGGTCTTAGCCTCCCCTGAACTCTTACACCCCCCAAAATGGGGTGTCCGCAACTATATACAATCCTCCCAAAAAAATTTTCTATCTTGAAGGGTTTGTGAGTTAATGTGCGTTTAGCGTACACACCGGCATACGGCGTACAGTCAGACAGATTTTTCTTTTTGCATTTTTAGGCTAATTTAGTCATAAAACGCGAAAAAACAAAATTTCAGGGTAGCAAATTTTTTTTTCCAAGTCGATCACAATACTTTATTATTAAAATAATAAAGTAAAATTCATAACAATAAATGTGTAGTAAACTATAAGCGCCTAACTATGAAACAAGTTAGTCACATAAGATATTTAGGTGTAAGCCTTGAAAATGGGATTTTTAGATACACAGTGTTTCACGCTAAAACGCTTCTTTCTGTTAATATTATTTTAATTATGTATCAACGTGCAGATATTTACCAGTAGTCTTATGTGTTGTTTTTATTTCGATACCTTTTTACAGTAACAATATTCCTGGTTCCGAAGATGTTACCTTTCCGCGTAGAGCCGCGGGCGAAGAGAAACTACTATACAGGACGGCAATCTTTTCGAGCTGAAAAGCGTGCAGGGAAATTTATTTGCCGGGAATGGTTTATATTATCTTAAGATTCTTAATTGAAGAGTAAGTAACATGACTAAAAAATGTAACGTTTTGCTGAAAGTTGCTTTAGCTAAAGGAGAACCGAAATAAAATAATACACATACATATAAATGATGCATACACTGTAAAAATTTTAAATGTAAAATTACAGCAAATGTGCTAGAAGTTTATAGTACCTTGATTCAGTTTTATAGTTCACCTATTTCGTTTTTTTTATAATTTGGGGAACACATGAGAGCACTGCGACCTTCTCGGCCTATTGTGTATTTATTGCCCGTTTACCCTACCATAACTCAATAGCTTTGGCTATTCTAAGTATCTTTGAGGGAGCCATGTTGGCTAGTTCCTCGACAGAAAGGAAACCTTTCCCAAGAAGACTGTATGTACTGTCGTCTCGGAGCCTTCGAGACAGCGGCGACAGATGTCGGTTTCAGCTAAGCCCATATTTTTGAGTTGGTAGTTTACTCCACTGTGACTCGTCATTAGGCCGATTAGAGTACTAATATCGCTCTTGCTGAATTTTAGATAGTTTTATCGTTATTATTATTTTTCTTTCATTCTTTTAACATGGAAAATTAGATGTCGTTATTAAATGTATTATTAGTCCATCTCGACTTTCCGTAGTGTCCAGTTGTGCTTAGCTATAAAAGTTCGATAAAAGTTCGACGTCTAAAGTGCCGTAACGATTTTGTGCGCGAGGTTTGATCAAGTATAAAACTCAACCGATCAAAATCATTAAAAACAGTCAGTGCGAAAACCTAAAGAGGGTCCGCGAGGACTCCTCTGACACTTACAACAGAGAAAAACTCAGCTACCCGAAGCGAAACAAACCGCTTACGATGGCGAAAAATACTAATTATTACGCTGTATTATCAGACGACGACGTAGAAACCGTAAATAAATCAACGACTAATCACACACCTGCAACAGCAACAACAAAACCAAAAATAACACGTACTCCGCCGATTGTTCTGCCTTCGCTGGAAGTCGAAACAATAAAAATAATAATGCACTCAATTAAAGTGACCAAATTCGTCATTAAGCTTATGTCGATAGGCCGCAAATTACTGGTCGAATCAAAGGAAGATTTCGACAAAACCATAAAATATTTAAAGGAAAAAAAGGTTCATTTCTACACCCACCCGACTAGAGAGGATAGACCAACTAAAATTGTCTTATCTGGAGCTCCCGACATGAATACAGCTGACTTAAAGGCCGAGCTCCATGAAATCGGTGTCAACTGCCAAGAAGTCAAGAAGTTCAATCTCAAACAAAAATACTACGACAAGCAAGCGATGTATCTAATCTATTTCGAGCGAGGCACCGTTAAAATAGGTGACTTACGTAAAATTAAAGCTGTCACGGGTGTAGTGGTACACTGGAAGTACTACAGTCAAAAATCAAAGCAGCCGACACAATGCCGTAATTGCCAGCTGTTTGGACACGGATCATCGAACTGCTACCTGCCTACAAAATGTTTACTCTGCGGAAAACAACATCAGCATACGCAATGCACAACGAAGAAGGATGAGGAGATTGTTTGTGCTAACTGTGGAGGAAATCACATTGCTAGCCATCCAGACTGCAAAAAGCGCCACGAATATTTAAATTTAAAAAACAAAAACACTAAACCGACACCAAAAAAAACACCAAGCTACACGTTTAACGCGAACGAATTCCCGACAATTCGTACTACAAGATGTCAACAACACAATACCACAGTAAATACCAGCACAGAACATATTAATAATGTTTGGAACAATTCCAATACAAATAAGAACTCTAACATTAACCATAATGAATTGTTTACCACTAATGAACTAATCCTATTATCCAAAGAACTAATCAATAACTTAGCTAAATGCCAAACTAAAAACGACCAATTTAATGTAATTGTAGAGCTCGCAGCCAAGTTTCTATATGGATAAGCCTAGATCGGAAATTAACACCATCATCTGGAACGCACAGAGTATTAGAAATAAAATTATTGAAACACTCAACTTTTTAAAATCTAATAATGTCGATATTCTTACCGTAACGGAAACTTGGCTACACTCGAACGATAAATTTCACGACCCGTTATACAGAATTTATAGAACCGACAGAACTGATCGCGGTGGCGGTGGTGTCGCAATATTTATTCGTAACGACATAAAACATACGTTACTTCCTCAAATAGACACTAAAATTATTGAAACAGTTGGTATTAAACTAACTGACGAGAAAATTAATATAATAGCAGCTTACTTTCCGGGGACTAAGCTTACTAAAGTAAAACTCAACTTATTTGAGAGGGATATAAAAATTTTGTTTAATAACTCCTCTAGCACGTTACTCTGCGGCGATCTAAACTCTAGACATCGCCACTGGAACTGCTTTAATGCAAATCAAGCTGGCAAGATTTTGTTCAATCAAATAACTAAATCGAATATGGTAGTTCACACGCCATCAAAGCCAACGCATTATCCAGCAAAAGGTAGATGCTCTACCTTAGACTTACTATTAAGCAACGGACTGTCTTCAGTAACACCTCCAATCACTCTAAATGAACTTTCATCTAACCATCTCCCCGTATCTTTCACTATATCACTTAACGAACCTATAGCAAGATCAATTAGAACCTTGCCATGTTACTCTAAAACTAACTGGCAAAAATACCAACGAATCCTTAAAAAATCTATCAGCACTGAGAAGTTAGATCTTTCAAGCTCAATTTCCCAAAATGACATCGATGCGAAAATAGCAAAAATAACCTCTAGAATTCTCGAGGCAGCAAAAGCTTCAACACCCTACATAACCGTACCTGATTATAGTCTGCAAATAGACAACAATACTAAAACCTTAATCCAGCACAGGAATATATTAAGGCGGCAATGGCATCGAACCAGAGATCCCTACCTAAAATCACAAGTCAATAGTTGCAATAAACAAATCCAAGACAACATTAGGCAAGCTAGAAATCGACGCTGGGGCAACATGCTATCAAACCTACGGAAAGGATGCACGAAGCTGTGGCAGCTCAATAAACTTTTCCGTAAGGGTCATAGAATCATGCCTCCACTTAACAGTAATAATGAGACTATTTGCGACGACCAAAACAAAGCCAATGTACTTGCAGACAATTTCCTAAATTACCATAATATTACTCAAGGACTTGGTAATAAAGACACCGAAAAACAAGTCGAAGAAGTCGTAGGAAACATCTCCACAATCTTCTCACCGCAAATATTACCATCGACACTCAGCAAACCAAAAGAAATAAGAAGCATCTTACGAACTCTTAAATCAAAAAAGGCTCCTGGTATAGACGGAGTACTAATACCAATGGGGAAAAATTTACCGAAAATCGCAGTTGTCAACCTCAATTTCATCTACAACTGTTGTTTTAAAATAGGATATTTCCCCCAGGCTTGGAAAATAGCAACAGTAACTCCGATTCCAAAGCCAGGTAAGGACCCAACACAACCTGACAGCTATCGACCAATAAGTTTACTGCCCATCCTGGGGAAAATATTTGAAAAAATAATTCTAAGCCGGTTACGTAATGAAATTGAGGAGCTTAACGTTATTCCTGATTTCCAATTTGGTTTCCGTGCAAAGCACTCAACAACACAGCAGCTTTTTAGAGTTAAGTTGCAAATACAAAAATCCCTGCACGCCAAAGAATCTGTTGGCATGATAACTCTAGATATCGAAAAGGCCTTCGACTCCGTTTGGCACGACGGCTTGGTTTACAAACTAGTGAAACTCTCTTTTCCTCCTTACCTGTGTCAATTAATAAGTTCGTTTCTTAGCAACAGAAATTTCACTGTTAAAGTGAAAGATAAATTATCTCGCCATAGAGCTATCCATTCAGGAGTCCCACAAGGTTCTTGTATCAGCCCCACCCTATATAATATCTTCACAGCGGACATCCCTAAACTTAACTCCTGCGAACTAGCAACATTTGCAGATGACACCGCTATTTTATCTGCAGCTCCAGATTATCAAACAATAATAAACAACCTACAAGATCAACTCGAAAAAGTCTCAGAATACTGCCACAAATGGAAAATTAAGCTTAATACTAGCAAAACGCGGGCTATATTCTTCACGAAACGTAGATCCTCACGTTACTTACCTCCACCTACAATCAACGTACTTGGAGAGCCTGTATCATGGTTTAAATCTGTGAAATATCTAGGAGTTTATTTTGACCCTAAGCTAATTTTCCAAAATCATGTTGACCAAACTATCTCAAAAACAGCTAAAAACATAACAGGGCTACGATTGCGCGTAAAGCGCAATCTTACGGTACTCTAGATGAAATTTTTTGTGATCCCAAGAAATTTTGTATGAGAAGTGTTAGAAGGGGTGATAGCATTGAACTATTTTTTTCCCCATCATGCTCAAATAGCTATAAAAATGTTTTATACAAAATGCTTACACCAAAAATTGAATAGGAGCTGAGAAAATTAGTGTGTTAGATTTAGTGAAAATGTGCAGTTTGTATGGGAGGTGGTAGAAAGAGTGTGGGGATTTTAGAGATTTTTTCAGAAATAACTAAGAATATCATAAAATTGACATTTCTTAAATTTGAGACTGGTAGCATTCATACTTTTCAAGAAAATAGATTTTTTGTGAAGTTGCGAAACTGCGTCATATTGTATGGGAGGTGGTAGAAGCAGTAAAGCTAATCAAAATTTTTTTTTCTGATCTTAGTGATAATGCTAAATAAGTATTTATTACGAAATATGAGCTCGATAAATGTTATATGTTCTGAGAAAATCGGCTTAGAGCATTTCATGAAAAAGTGCAGTTTGTATGGGAGGGGTTGGAAGGAGAGGGAGGACGCAAATAATTTTTACACAGTATATTGAAATTATTATAAAAGTAATATATCCTGAAATTTAGACTAATAACTTATATACTTTTCGAGCAAATCCATTTATAGCCGAATTGGGAAATTGTGTCATTTTGTATGGGAGGGGGTAGAAGGGGTGAAGCTAATCGTCTAATTTTTTTTAAGCCTTACTAACAATTTTAAATAAATATTTAATGCACAATTTCAGCTCGCTAAATTTTATACGCACTGAGTAAATTGGCTTAGAGTAATTCATGATAAGTACAGTTTGTATGGGAGGTGGTAGAAGGAGAGGGCCGAGACACATAATTTTTATACGGTAGATTGATATTATCATAAAAGTAATATATTCCAAATTTCAGGTTTATAGCTTTTATACTTTTCGAGCAGATCCGTTTATTGTCAAATTGCGCATTTGTGTCATTTTGTATGGGAGGGGGTAGAAGGGGTGGAGCGATTTGGCCCATTGACGAACTTGACCTTACTTTTTTGTCAAAAACGACGTGTACGAAATTTGAGCTTTCTAGCTCAACGCGTTCTCAAGCTAGAGAGCGAACGGACGGACGGACGGACGGACGGACGGACGGACGGACATCCGGTTTTGAGATTTTTGAGTGATAATATTAATTTCTGTATTCATCATTTTTTTCTCCGAGCCTTATTTCTTGGCGTTACAAACTCTAGAGCAAACTTATAATACTCTCAGATTTCATCTAGAGTATAAACATTCAAATTTTGTATCCACTGATCAATAGAAAGTCCCAAATGTCCCAAGAAAATAAGCTGCTATTATACAAAATAGTAGTACAACCAGCATTAACATACGGAGCTCCTGTTTGGAAAATCTGTGCAGCTACCCATCGCAAAAAACTGCAAATCATACAAAATAAGTCCCTTAAAATTATTCTAAATAAACCGTGGTACTTCTCAACTCGTCTTTTGCACGAATTAGCAAAAACGCAACAGATTAATGATCTTACCAATGAACTAGAATACAAATTTAAAAATAAATGTTTGAATTGCGGCATCACCACAATCGAATCGATCTTCGATTAGAATAGTCATTAGTTTTAAGTTAATTTTAATTTTAGTTAAATAAGTAGAATTAATAATTTAAACATTGGGTTTTGCACTTTTTCCCAAACTTATTAAACCTACTAAAATTGTTAGTAATAAATCTGCACATTTGCTACTCAGTACAAAACAAAGTTGTAGAGACAATGTTTAGTCTAAGCTCTGAAAACGAAATCATTAATTAAATTTAAGTTGAAAACATACGCAATAAATATACATACATACATACATACACTTTGTTTTATTATGATAGGATTATTTTTTTTAAGATTGACAAGCTTGGAAGTCTATTCCAGTAGATTTCATGTTCTTGTTCAACCCAATTTCTAAGTATAGGGTTGAAGTGCCCGCAGAATGGCTCTGAACCAATGAAATTTGTTTCTGCGCCATTTTTCGCAATGCTATCAGCCTCTTCATTTCCCTCAATTCCATATGTCCTGGTAGCCACTTTAAGGTTACATCGTTCCTTTTTCCCAGGATAATTAGGTTTTGAAGGCAGTCCCAAACTATCCTCGATTCGTGTTTATTGGATGCTAGGGCTTTCAGAACTGCATGACTATTCGATTGGATATAAATACATTTGCTGCTCCATTGCAATTAGTTCAGCCTGCAAGATTGTAGCTTCTTTGCTTCTTTGGTTTTGAAACCGGCTCCGGCTCCTGTACCCTCAGATGGTTGATTTCTCTTCCATTTCAGGTATCATCGATTGCCAGTTGTTGCGTTCTCTGATTATACGTTTGAAAGAGGTTTCAAAGTTGAATTTTATCGGCATGGCGTCCGATAGTGAGGAGGTTAGAACTTATATTTTTGGGTCTTTTAAAATTTTGGGGTGACCTCTAAAATCCCCTGATCTGTAATTGTTTTCGCTCTGTATGCGTAATACCCCTTTGATAGCCTCCTTTTTTATTTGGAGATGTATCGGATGGATGTTTAGGAACATTTCCATTGCCGCCGTAGGACAGGTCTTCATTGCTCCTGTGATACCAAGATAAGCTGGCCTTTGGATTTTTTGTAGCGTAAGCTGTGCTTTTGGTTGTAAAATTTTAGTCCACCATGTCATGTCATTCGGTTCTTTAGCATGGCGTGTATCCATTTCATCAAGACCGTTTCCAAACCCTTTTTTTCTAGCTGCCGTCATTATGAGCTTATGGGCATTATTGTCAAATGCTCCTTCTCTATATAGGAATGCGCAAAGTGCAATTTCTTTTGCCTTTTCGATTTGTCTTACCAAACCAAGAAGGGCTGACTCTGTTGATTTGCCTTTTTGGTAGGCATGTTGATTACTATTAAGACAGATCTTGTAAGACTCTGTTCTTATGTGAATGTCCACTAACTTCTCCATCGTTTTGACGAAGAAGGAGGTAAGGTTTATAGGGCGATATGACTTAGGCTGATCAATGGGGTGATTCCTTGCCTTCGGTACAAATACCACCCTCGCTTTCCTCCAAATTTTTGGGATGTATCCTCATACAAAGCTGGCTTTAAAGATCCTTATCGTTATTGGTATCAGGATCTCTAAGCCCTTCCGCAGTAATGCGGTAAATATTTTATATACTCCGGCTAATTTCTAGGGCTTAAAGGTATTGATCGTCCATCTGATCTTTTCCGGAGTTAAGATTTTACCAGAACGAAGTTCGACGATACGTCCTTTCCTTTGCCACTAAGTCTTCATTGTTGTTAACTATCTTTCAGCCTGGGTAATGTATTGAAAATAACACTTCAAGATTTTTATACTCTAAATGAAATCTGAGAGTATATTGTGTTTGCCTTACCGTTTGTAACGCTAAGAAGTAATGCTCGCAAAGAGCCGCCAAGGGTGCAGAAATATTTGTTGTCGCTCAAAAACTTCGATTCCGAGTTGCTGTCTGTCCGTCTGTCCGTCTGTGCGCCTGTCTACAGCATAACTCTCGAACGCTTTGAGCTATCGTGCTGAAATTTGTTGTGTGTCATTTCTAGCAAAAAACAAACTTTAAGTTCGTGAACGGGCTACATCCCCCACTCCTTCTACCCCCTTCCATACAAATTTCACGAAATTCCGAAATTTTCAGAAATTGATTTTTCTTTGAAACTATTTAAGCTATTGATTTGAAATTTAGGTCGAAGTATAACAATATAGATGTTATTAATATGACGGAATATTGATCCCATACCGGTACTCCTTCTACCCCCTCCCATACAAATGCATAATTTTGAAAAATGCATTTTTTCGATTTTCATTGAAACTAGCAAAGTTATAAAAACGAATTTTTGCCAGAATTAATTTTATTATAATTCCAATCAGAATTGAAAAAATTATCAACTTCACTTCACTCCTTCTACTCCCTCCCATACAAATTTCACGAAATTTTGAAATTTAAATTAAATTATTTTTCTTCGTAACTGTTAAACCTATCAACTTGATATTTTGCATAAAGTACAAAAATAGAAATATCAATACCGAGAAAAAAATTTGTTTTGATCCGTACACTCCTTCTACCCCCTCCCATACAAATGTATAATTTTTGATAAGTGCATTGTATCGATTTCCATTAAAACTAGAAAATGTATTAACTTGAAATTTTGCCAGAATTTGTTTTTTAATAATTTCAATAAATGCTAAGGAAATTATCAGCTCCTCTTCACTTTTTCTACCCCCTCCCATACAAATATCTTTATTATAAATTCAAGAAAAACAACTTTCGAATATATTAGAACTATCGAATTTGAAATTGAATCAAAGCGTGGTGATAAGAATGATGATAAGCAGTTTCAAAATCATCTTAAACGCTCCACTTCCTCTGCCACCTCCCATACAAATGCCTTAATTTCAGGAAAACTATGTCCAATTAAAAATAATGAAAGCTACAAACCTTAAATTCTGCACGAAATATTTTGCATACCACATTAGGTGTCATATCCAAAAATTACAAACCTTCCTCCTCTCCTTCTACCACCTCCCATACAAAAGTCACTATTAATTATTTAAAAGAATTGGAGGTGACATATTTTCCGGTACAGTGAACTCTTTCTCATTTCATCTAGAGTATCACATGATTCATCATAACTCTTTTATGTTTCTTGCTGCCTTAAGCTGAGGATCCATCTAGTTTCTCTAATAGTCCGATATCTATCGGGGTGTCTTTTGATAATACCTTTTTGGAGTCTTGCGGACATTGGAAGATCATCTATCTCTGCACAAAATCTTCTCCAAAACACTTTTTTAACTTTTTTTTTTGCTGTATTCAGTAAGGGAATCTCTGTATTCGTCCCAGTCCCCAAAGGTTTTTGCTCTATTCAATAATTTCCTAGTTTGTTTGCGTTTTGCTGCTAGTTCCTGGTTTCACCAAGGTGTTTGTTTGGCTCTTTTTTGTGTTGAACAAGACAACTTTGTTCGTAAACAATAATAATATTGATTCCGAGTTTTTTCGTGATTTTATCAATGCAGTCTGGACTGTACTCTAGGACTGAATGGTAAAGATTCCAGTTGGTACTTTTAGGGTTTCTGTATTGTTCTACATAGCCAAATGAAGTCTTAATATCAAAACAAATATGCCTATGATAACGAAGCTTTTTTGATACGTGCCCATTTTCACACTTGTCAACCAGGCAGGGGCTTGTAATGGTTAGGTCAAGTAATTTCTGCCTAACTGAATTTATGAAGGTCGGTGTGTTGCCTTTATTTATTATATCTAGGTTGTTAGTAGCAATGTACTCCAAAAGTGACTCACCTCTTTTGTTGATAATACTACTTGGCCAGATAGTGTGGTAAGCGTTAGTGTCACAGCTCAGAGTGACTGGTATTTTGTGGATTCTACTGTATTCCGCAAGCTCCATGACGCCTTGAGGTTGAGCATCTAGCTCCTCGCCAGGAAAGTAGGCCGAGGCAACTATCACCTCCTTACTTCCTCCTGCCTTTGGTATTTTCACCAGTACCGTTACTAAATCTGTTCGGATGAAAATAGGCACATTCAGGTAATACATTTCTGGTGATATTAGAATTGTAGCTCTTGGCCTGTCGCTTGTTTTATCGAAGATTAACTTACCCATTTTTCGATACCAATAATTTTTTCCTTCGCAGCCCTAATACAGGAACCGGTCCTGTATTAGGGCTATATGGAATTCCTCTTTTGCGAATCTCCATGTTATTGTGTCCATGGCCGCTGCTGCACGATGGAGATTCGCTTGAATAACTCTAAGTTTATTTAGAGTTAAGACCATCTGTATTGAGCTGCGGCTCGCCGCTTTTGAGCTGTTTGACCTTTGGGCGCACACATTTCTATAGTGCGACAAAGTAGTTTCGAGGAGGGCCATGGAAAACATCATTGAAAGAAGAAATCTTAATATTTTTCGACTTTTTTATTCAAAATATTCTCTTCCAGTTTTAATACACTTGTTACAGCGATTTATCAGTGATTCAAATGCGTGTTTTAGGCCATTTTGTGGAATTGCCTCTAGTGCTCATTTTGTAGGTGTTTTGATGGCCGAAATGTCATTAAAAAAACATAGTTTCAACTTCAATTTCAATTTTGCAAATAGAGGGAAATTGCAGGTGTGACTCGGTGTATTATCGTGCAACAGATATCAGTCGTTGGGATCACGATATTTGGGTCGAATACGATGGATCCTGAACACCAGTTGCCTCAAAATTTCGATATAATATGCGCCAGTAATTGTTTGGAACGAATTCTCCGTACTTTGACGCTTGATTTTAGAGTCGTACTGAAAGCACCAAGTTTCGTCACCCACAACAATCGATTCCAGGAAGTTTGGATCACTTTTGGCGACTGCGATAACTTATTTCGAATGATTGACACTCATCGATTTTCGAGCATCCGTCAAAGTGTGTAGAGCAAATTTTCGACAGACCTTTGTTTCGCCCAAATCCTCATGAAAATTTGTTCGGATCGTTTAAAGCCTCTCTATCATTTTCAGCGAAGCATTTCTAATAAAATCACGTACTTTTTCGTTTATTTCAGGTATGCGAGCTGAAATCGGCCTCTCTTCACAATTATCATCTTCTAAATTCTCTCTGCTTTCCAAAAAACCTTGATGTCACAGAAAATTTTTTTGCTGTACTCAAACAATTATCGTCGTGCACTTGCCGTACCAACCGGAATGTATCTTCACCAAGTTTTGCGTAAAATTTTATAACTGCTCTTTGTTCCATATTATTATTTCGACATCGACAACAAAGTTGGTTTGGGAGACTGTCATAGCTTTGCTATTTATCAGCTAATTGAACGGAATATCATAGCTTCCAAACGCAGGTATGAGGACATAGATAGTCCTACTACTTACTCAGATATGGTTCGAGTCTTGTAACTTATTTGTTGCTCTGTATACGATGTATACGATCTTTCATTTTCGTAGATTGAGACAGCCAAGATATATACACGCAATTAATGTATAGAAATTATACGTCGACCGAGATTTGAAATCCTGACCTTCGCATTGTAGACAAAAACGCTACCCACTAGGCTAATCCCTAGTTACATAACTTATCAATCCATAAAAGTATTATTGTAACAAATGGATCAGGTTTTATGTGCATTCAACATAACATTTATCGAAAGCGAATTATTTTATTATGAAATTTTCTCAACAACTCTTAGGATAGATTGTTGAATTTTAAACAATAGCTTATTAAAAATGCTAAAAAACTTTAGCATCATTACCAACAAATGTAGGTACATTACCCAGGCAAGTACCTGAGCCACATAACTATAGTACCAAGGAGTAATATTTCATTTTATTGCTGCCAATGTACTGTAAATTTATCTTAGATAAGATTGTAATAGTTTTTAACAGTGTACTATACGTCCGGAAATTGAATTGCAGTTTTCTTTACTCAGATGCTTACTCCTGATTTTGTTTACATTTAATTAAGAACATAAGACTGTACTGAGAAAATAATTTACTGGTCCTTCTTTGGTAAAGGATATTTAACCAAATCCTAATCGCTGTTTAAAATTGACCAAAAAATTCTCCACATTTTAACAATTTTAGCTCCGTAGAAGCACGAAACAGTAGTCAATAATTTTCAGCCATGAAATTAACATAAGGCTATGCCATTTTCCACACTTGCTCATATGCTCACAAACGCGTACTAAATTGCTTAAGGGCAAAAGTGCCCTCGAAAAAAAAACAATGATGATGGCAATAAATGACCGGGATCCCGATAAGGTTAAAAATATTACCACCACGCGCCCAGTAAGTCTTGATGTAGATTTCTGGAACATCATAGAGAAGAAGTATAAAAGGATATCTAAATGCCCAAGGGCCCGAACATTAAATAGGATCTTGTTGTAGATGTATTGCGCACATCTGGGGAAATTTTTTTTCGCAGGATATGAATCCTCATGATGACCATGACTAGCGAATTTCTTACAGAGAAATTCGTTTTATATGAGCATTTGGTTTGACGTTAAAACGCCATAATGGTACCATCAAGATGTAAAAAAAAACTTAAGAACAATATTCGGACAAAGAAAACAGATTTATTTCGTGTAATGACTTCAAATGACAAATATGTTGATTGATAGTCCGGTGAGTGGATTCTTTTGTCCTGTTCATTTTTTCGAAAAGTTGAGAAATCAATAAGAAGTTGTACAGACTTCCAAACGAGTAGTTAGATTCTTTTGTTCATATTATAATATTTTATAGCAATAGTAAAAATTCAATCACTACAACCAATACAAAACATTTAGCACATACAATTTTCGAGTGCATATAATTTAATTCGCTTCACACCTGCAAAATTATACTAATGAGAAAAGTTTTTAAATTATAGTAAACTTTTATTATACATTTTATCGAAACTAGCAATCAAAATCAAAGTTACGCCCGGAAGGAAAACTGCCAAACTTTAAACTTTTTTTAACAAGGTAATGGCATTCATTTCCCAGGTCACTGAAAATTTTCTCCGTTTCATACCACGAAAAGAGGTGGTTTCATAACAAAATCGCGGCAGAAAGTCGTAAATTCAATTATGTTGTTGCAGAAATTCAGCTTTCTGGTTTAATGGCATTAAAAGAAATTACTCTCGAACAGTGCTGTACAGGAGATATGAAACGAAAAAAATGTGTTTCTATAAGCTCCTTATAATTTCAAAATTTTTATCTGATTGTAGAATTCCAATTGACAGCATTTCTGATAAGTAACATAAACTTTTCGTTATCGTTTGCCGGAAGATTTTCCTTATAACTGTCTTAAAAAAATATGTCCATGAAATTTATGCGCTCACTTCAAGCTTTCATCCACCCTACCAAGCTGCTGGATCGAATAATGTCTGACTCGGTTAGGAAACGTCTCCTGAATAAATGACAATGCAAAAGTTCGCAAAGAAACAGGGAAAAATGGTTTTGACATGCTTAAGTAAAGGTGTAAAAGAACACCTCTCTGGAAAATATTTCACTGTGAAGCAAAGGCAAAAGCCTTTGTGTACTAGTTACATAGTGGCTACGAAAAATTCCAAGTGTTGAAGTATTTACAATACGCTTTCCACATGAAAGTTATACAAGTTTTTCATACGTTTGGGGTTGGGTATAAAGTTAAAATCAAGAAAGCGGAAAAATTTAGTTAAATAGGATAGAAACAAAATGTGTGGGTTGAATTGTTAAAACGTTTTCATCGAAACAATCTTTCAAAATTTGAATCGTTCTGTCGCTTGGAGTTCGATATTCTGAATAATTCTGCCGTGTCTATTCCGATAAGCAATAACACTATTTTGCAATTCACTATATGTGCAGGTCATCTCTTTACGAAAGGATCTCAAACTAACCAGAGAACAGGTGCAAGGAATTATTTCCACGACCTCAATATCCACACTTCGTTTTATCTCCGAGAAAACGCGACTATGTTCCAAGCGCCTAGCGCCTATAACCGAAGTATTTATACTCGAAATCTGAGAGTACTATAAGTTTGCCGCAAAGTTTGTAACGCCAAGAAATAAGGCTCGCAGAAAAAATTGAAAAAGTTCATATAATCACTGAATAATAACAAAGCCGAATGTTCGTCCGTCCGTGCGTCTGTCCGTCCATCCGTCCTTCTGTCCGTCTGTCTGTCCTTGTCATCTCTAGCTTCAGAACGTCTTGAGCTAGAGAGCCCAAATTTTGAATACGTCGGTTTTGACAAAAAAAATTAAGGTCAAGTTCATGAACAAGCCAAATCCCTTTACCCCTTCTTTCCACTCCCATACTAAATCACGCAATTTGACAATAAACGGATTTGCTCGAAAAGTATAAATGCTCTTGATCTGAAATTTGGAATATAACAATTCTATGACGATTTCAATCTACTGTTTAGAAATTACTTGTATCCTCGCCCTCCTTTCACCACCTCGCATACCAACTGCACTTTTTCACGAAATGCTCTAAGCCAATTTACTCTGTGCGTATGATATTTATCGAGCTGAAATTGTGAACTAAATATTTATTTAGACTTATTAGTAAGAACAAAAAAAATAGACGAGTTATCCCTTCTACCCCTTTCCATACAAAATGACACAATTTTGCAATTTGACAATAAAAAAATTCGTTCGAAAAGTATAAATGATCTGAAATTTGGAACAAATTTCTTCTATAATTATTTCAAACTACTGTATAAAAGCGATTTGAGTCCTCCCCTTCTTCCTACCACCTCCCATACAAAATGAACTTTTTCATGAAATACTCTAAACAAATTTGTTCAGTACGTATAATATTGATCGAGCTGAAATTGTGTTTAATTAGAATTGTAACTAAGACCAAAAACAAATTTGACAATTTGTTTTACTCCTTCTATCCCCTGCGATACAATCTGATACAATTTCACTACTTTACAGAAAGTCGATTTTCTTGAAAAGTACGAATGATACGGATCTGCAATTTAAAACATGATGTTTATAGTTATTTTTGAAAAAGTCATTACGAACTCGCCCCTCCTTCTACCACCTCCCATACGAACTGCAAAATTTCACTAAGTCCATTACACTAATTTTCTCAGTAACTATTGAATTTTTGAATCCTAAATTTTGTATAAAACATTTTGATGGTAACTCTAGGGGGATGTGATAAAGTTGATTCAATGTCGTCACCCCCTCCCCCCCATTCCCTTCAAAATTTAATAAAATCAAAAAAATTTCTCTTTCATCTACATTATCGCACGATTGGTAGTCCTGTTATATATTATTATGTTATTATTATAATTTGGATACCGCATCATAGCGACCTATTAGGAAACGATGCAGATACGCTTGCGCGGCAAAGATCTGCAAACATTAACTCCAGTAGGAAATCAGTCGAAGAAGCACCAACAGTGCTGAAGATTAGCTTCAAACAAACTATTTTGAATTCTTTCGTGGCGGGGTGGCAGCAGCTAGACAGATGCATAACATCGAAATCCCGTTGGGAACAACCGAATAAAAATATTAAAGCTCAGCTGTTACAACTTATTCGCTTTAGCGTCCGAACTATTGATGGCCTAACCACAGGTCATTGCTTGCTAACGCTGCACACATTCAGGCTGCAGTTCGCGAGCGACAGCCTTTGCAGAGATTACGAGGAAGACGAAGAATCTATCGAGCATTATCTTTGCAAATGTCTGCAAATCTCCAACAGTCGTCCGCTTTGATTAGGCTCTAGATTCTTCCCCGACTTAGACAACCTCAGAGTCGTCAAACATTCGATTCTACTGCGGTTCGCAAATCGAACCGAGTGACTACCATAGGAGGACTGAAAACTATCTCAAAATGAATAGGGGGAATACAATGGTCACAATCAAATAGCCCCAGTGCATTGTGGTTCTGCGAAACTACCCACCTACAACGTAACATAACCTAGCACTAATCAAAATTTACGTTTTTGAATGATTTCTTTTTCATAAATACTCTAAGTAAGTGTGTGTGTTTAGTTTAAATAAACTGCCAACAAGTCGGGCGCAACTTTACTATTTTTGGGACAAGTTGTAGATGCATGGAAAGTCAATATGCACGTTAGAGCGGTTAAGAAAGATTAAGTGGAACCACTTTTCACAAGTGGAACCCCCTTTCACAATTGGAGCCCCCTTTAGGGCAGGGCTGCTGCCAATTTAACACTTAATTGCATTTCATTGCATAATTTCTGCAAGATCTTAAGATCTGTATCATTCACACTATTCAAGAAAATCGAATTATTATATAGTCGTGGAGTTGTGTCTCATTGTATGGGAGGGGGTAGAAGGAGTAAAGCTACTCGGTTAATTTTTTCCCGATATTAATTAATAATGTTAATTAAGGATTTAATATACAACATTTTAGCTCGATGGAAGTTACATGTACTGAGAAAATTGGTGTAAAGTGGTTCATGGGAACGTGTAGTTTGTATGGGAGGTGGTGGAAGGAGTGAGGGAACTCAAATAATTTGTATGCCAAAAGCTGCATTTATAATAGAAATAATATACCTAAATTTCAAATTAATAGCTTTTATAGTTTCCAAGAAAATTTGATTAATATATATTTTTGAAAATGAGTCACTTTGTATGGGAGGGGGTGAAATAAAACAAAAAGCGGATTACATCTCGGAGGACATCTAACAAACTGTGCAAGTTTCATTATAATCAGTTCAGCCGTTTGTGCGTGAAAAGCGGTCGGACAGACAGACGGACAAAAATTTCAAAAACATGTTTTTATGCTTAGTTATTCTTAAAATAAAGCAAAAACCTAACTTATAGCCATTTATAAGCAAATAACAGAGAGACACTACAATTATATTAATATGTATAGATTTCTTGTAAGTTGCTCGTACAAAATTTCAAGTTCGTAGCTTTTAATTTGTTGGTTATCAGTTGATTTCTTGAAATTGATCTAATGTATGGGAGGGGGTAGAAGAGCGGGGGCGATCTGAAAACTTTTGACGGAATTTCGTTTCAATTATTTTCAAAAGTTATTGTGGAAAATTTCAAGTTGATAGCTTTTAATATTGAGGTGATAATTGATTTCTTAAAAATGGTCGAAAAAATAGTTTTGTATGGGAGGTGGTAGAAGTTTTGAATGTATTCGACCAGTTAATATTTCATGCTTTTAGAATTTTTTTTTGAATGCGTTTCGCAAATTTTCAAGTTTCTCCCTTAAAATTTCAGTCAAAAATATTCAGCTTATGTGTTTTTTCATTGCATACGAAACGCCTTTTGCACGTTAGACAAGGGGTTCGGTGCATAACAATCGTAGAATTTGTGCAACAAATAGATGTATCCCTATGGAAAATTTAAACTTTTTATCTATTACCAGAGCCCTAAAAAGTTATTCAAAATTTTCGACATTTTTGTTTACCACCTCCCTCACCTTTCACCTACCGACGTAAAATTTTTACCAAAATTAAAAACTATATAGTTCTATAATCTGACAAATTTTTGATTTGATATCTGCACTCAGTTTTGAGATATAATTTTCCATTTTCCCCCACTGCTATTATGTCCAAATGTTATACCGCTAGTATAGCTTAATATGCGTTGTAAGTTTCAATTACATAGCTTAATAGATAGTTGAGTCATTTATTTTTAAGTGTTTTTCTTTGCACAACCCGGGATTTTATGCAACTCTGAGGATATGGAAGTGAGGTCTTGAAGTCGAATTTGAAATGCTTGTGATCAGATATCTCGGTATCATTCGTGCATTTTCTGTTCAACAATAGCACTACAACCCAAATCAGGCCTAGGCCTCCTAACTTTAAGGGTCCTTAATATATTTACATTACTTACTGTGGAATAGTTGTTTCATCATCAATGGCGCGACAGTCCGAACCGAGCCTTCGCCTCCTGAAGTCGTCGCCTCCAATCGTCTCGATCCAAAGACCGCGTTCTCCAGCTGCTAAATTTGAAAACGGCTTTGCTGTCTTCATCAACCGAGTCTTCCCATCGCTTGCGTAGTTTGCCTACTGACCGGTTACCACTCGCTTTGCCTTTAGAGCACGTTTGAAACTTAAGTCGTCCCTTCGCTGTACATGGCCAGGTCGTAAAATAGTTTTATATATCTGCAGCTTATTGTTCCTGTGCACTTTCTTGTATTGTCTTGTCTTGTATTGTCATTATTGGAAGTACCGAATAATACGTTTTTTTTGCTAATATTATCCGTCGTTTGATTTCATCTATTTCATTGCCGTCCTTTGCTAGGTTAGCCCCAAGATATATAAAGTTGTCCACACTCTCCAAATTATATTCTGCAATTGTTGTGTTTTGTGTGATGGGCGTTCTCCTTCTTGTTTCCGTCAATACTTTTCGTTTGCTTTCGTTAATGCGCAACCCGACTTCCTTTCCGGAGTCAAGATTAACAAATGCCTCCTTAGCACTGGGGAAGGATCTCGCTCAGATGTTAATGTCGACAGCGTATGCTACTAGTTGGGTGGACATAAATAGTAGTATCCCGTTGGTGTCGACTGGGATTTTTCGGACGACATATTCTAGTGTCAAAGTGAAAAGCATGGGTGCTAGACCATCTCCCTGCTTTAAACCACATTCCGTTTGAAAGCTGGTTGTGGCATCGGTTTGTATTCTCAATTTGGATTCAATGTTCGTCATTTTTTTTTACAGAATGACCTATGCTATAGACAATTTTGGCCTTTATGTGCAATGCATAAATACAGTCATGGAGGGAAGGAATGGGATTAGGAAGGTAGGGGAAGAGGAGTGAGAACGATCGTAACGAGTGGAGAAGCTGATATATATTTTTCAGTTGTACTGACTGCTACTGACAAATATTTGCAGATGTTATGGGGGAACTGAATAATAGATAACGAACAGAAACCATCTACTGAGCATCTAGACCTTCTTGAAGTGGAACTGTTTCACTTTTACTCCGTTTGCCCATTTTATTTCGAATAATTTTTCATCGCCAGTAGCAACTGAAAAAATCGTGCTTAAAAAATCCCGTTTGGAGTGGGAATCGAACTAACGACCTATTGACTGAAAAGCAAGCACGCTGCCCACTACGCCACAGACGCCTCTTGTGAGTCTTGTTAGTCGGACTAGTTTTGAGGGAATTCTAAAGTGGAGCATGATTTGGTATAGTACACTCCTGCCGGTACTGACGTATGCTTGTTTAAAATCTACGAAAATTTGGTGCACGTCTCTGTTGTATTCCCAAGCACCTGTTTACCGAGAATATCTGGTCTGTTGTAGATCATTCGGTTCTGTGTAGGGCTTAAGACAACGTTCAATTATTTTTGTCATTATTTTATAGGACGTACACAACAATGATATTTGTCTGTAATTCTCACAGCAGAGTTTGTCTCCTATCTTGTCGGGTATGATTTCCTGTTGTTGTGCAGTATTTCAGCGACACAGTTTCCACCGTTTTTCAGAAGTTCAACAGGTATTTCGTCAACTCCCGGCGCTTTGTTTCGTTTTTGGTCACATAGGGCTGCTTTGATTTCAACAAGCGTGGATAGTGTCGATGATGATACTTCTTCCCCAGTTGAAGTTGTCTGCCATGATCGTTGCTAATGTGGTGGGATTGAGAAGATGTTCAAAGTAGGAATCCCAGCTCCTTTTGATTTCTTGCGCGTCGCTTCTAATGTTGCCCTCTGCGTCCTTGCAGAGACTGGTTTTTGGCTTATATTCTTTTTTTATGTCTTTTACTCTAGCGAATGCGGTCCGCATTTTATTTTGTCTCATATCATCATCCATTTTTCGTATCTCGTCATTATGGTACTTCCTATGTTTTCGCATGCAGGTCTTTTTCGCATATCGCCTAAGCTCGTCATATCTTTCTTTTTTGGCTCGTGTTGGTCGTTCAGTAAAATTTTTGTAAGCCTCGTTCTTTCTATCTATTGCATCGCGACATTCTTGCTCGAACAAGTCATTATTTTTCGCCGCGCTTAGTATCCTTATATCTCTTCTGCAGAGGATTTGATACCGTATCTTATTTTCGTCCACATATTCTCCACTGGTATATTATGGATTTTTTTATGTATTGCTGTCAAGTATTTATCCAGTGCGGAAATGTACGCCTGCGTCACCGTTTCGTCTTTAAACTTGTCGACATTAAATTTGCGAGCTCTACTCATTTTCAAATATCCACGACAAACTATTCTGCATCGATACTTAGCTCTGACTAAATAGTAATCAGAATCACAATTCACACCACGGAGGGTTCCTACATCGAGCATGCTGGAAGCAGCCCTTTTCTCAATTAGAACGTGGTCTATTTGGTTGAAGGTGTGACCATCTGGCGATGCCCACGTTCGTTTGTGAATATCGCGATGTGGGAAGCACGCAGAACTTACTATCATATTTTTGGTGCTTGCGAGATCAATAAGAAGTTGGCCATTTTCTTTGGTTATGTCATAGAGACTGTGCCCTCCTGTTGTTCCTCTATGAGCCTTCTCCTTTCCGACTTTTGCATTAGAAGCCCCTAAGACAATCCTTAGGGTGGCATAAAATTCGTCTTTAGTTATATCGTCCTTGTCTTCTGTTGGTGCAAAAACTTTGATCAACCAAGGGTTAAAAAATTTGGTCTTCATTCAGATTGTACACAATCTTTCACTTCTTCTTCTTCTACAATGGCGCTACAGCCCAAATCGGACCTTAGCCTCCTGATATTCAGGTTCCTTAACATTTTTCATTACTTATTGTAGGTAGGTAGTAGATTATTTTAAGCGCGAATTTTTCAGCTGCTACTGACAATGAAAATTATTCGAAATAAAATGTGCGAACGATGTAAAAGTGAAACAGTTCTACTTCAAGAAGGTCTGTAAACTCAGTAGATGGCTTACGTTCGCGTTCTATCATTCATTCCCTCAACAACTGAAAAAATATACCAGTTTCACCACTCGGTACGGTTGCTCTCACCCCCTTCACCAACCTTCCCAATCCCATTCCTTCCCACAAAAAAAAAAAAAACATTACAGTTCATCAAAAGCTGTACATATCCTTTTCTCCACAGTATTATTATACATTCTAATCTATAATCAAAGTATCAACTCATGTACGTTTATGCAATCGCTAACTTTTGATGGCTACCGGCTGAATGGATTTATTCGGCTACTGTTATTAAGCTTCCTGTAACAGATTCTGTAATTCTTGGATAATTTGATTGCATTCTATATGACATAAAATGGACTGAAATACATTTCTAGTCCTTTGATTTTGCCTTTGTAGGTCTTGAGCTTCTGTAACACAGTTAATTTCTTACGTAATTAGTCTCATGTATAGACAGCCTTTGTACAATATGATGGAGATTCACATTTCCTCTGAGTACTTGTAGCTTCATTGTAGTATGTACTTATATCGAAATTATACTGCGTCTTATAGGATACATATAGTAGAAAAGAGAATACATTTTTGAAGACATCAAAGCAGTTCTAAATGCGACATTATTTGATATTTTCGTTCGAGTTTGGAAAAAAATTCCAACTTTGATGTGAACTAGAGCGTGAAATGAAATATATTTGAAAAGTTTCAATTCATTTCTAAAATGTAATGCTAAATGCGAAGACAAGTAATTTGTAACCAGAATGGATGATTTTGAAAAATTAAAAAAAAACTCATTACAATTTAATCAAACTGCTTTAACAATTTTTTTTTCTTTTCAATCTAAAAGACTTTGATATGACTCGCTCTTCTCTACTAAAAACTACCTTTAAAATAATTAAAATTCGCTAAATAATGACAAAAATTAAATAATTTCTTTGCAAGTTCTTTTCGGATCCTTTGAAATCGTAAAATAATTTCTTACGAAAATGTATTAAAGAAATCTAAGACAGGTAATTCTAAGAGATTCCTAAAACATGTTTATGTTTATTATTCCGGAATCACAAGAAAATTTTTCATAAACATTCTTCATAAATTGAAATAAACTTTTGGAATTTTCATAAACTTCCTCGAAGAAAATATTTTCCTTCAATCTGCTCATGTAAATTAGATTTCGTAATACTTTTAATTTTCAAGTATGTGAAGAGTTATTTCGGTCAATGAGGGAATAGAAGACTTGCGGCAAATAATGGAAATTTCACTGAAAATCACAATGTGGTAGATTAAAGTGAAATCCGCGTTTTAACTAAGACGAAGCCGAACAATTTGATTTCGAATTTAGCGACAATTGCCGAAAATTTAGCTTGTATGGAACATAAATTCTATAGTTGAAATCGTGCCAATAAAATTGCTGCCATGTCGAATGGTGCAATCATATTTCTTGTTTGTTGGTCGATAAATGTCATTTGCACGTACATGGGAAACACAAATTCGTTCTAGTGTGGTGTTTTAGTAGAACGTAATAAATTTAAATGGATGCTTGAATTATGGACGTTACCATTAAAATTAAATACGAAAAGTAGATGATAATTTAATGGAAAGATGTTTCCCTTCTAGGCTTATGATAAATGATGGATATGAGTTAAATAAAACAAAAATTTCTATCTTTTTTCGAGATTTCGGGGACCACAAATTATGCTACTTATTTATAATTATTCATATATCATATTATTTATAAAATGAATATTATCCGCGCCAATCGATTTTATAACGATTTTGTTTGAATTTATACTTTTCGTTATAGAACCATTTCATTACATTTTCGTATAAATTTTGTTCGTAGTACTTATATAAATATTCTATAAAATAAATGTGTGGAATCATTAGCAAAAAATGTTTACTATTTATCCATAGCTCCTATTTAATCAATTCCTTAACTTATAAAGATTGTTACACTTCTTTAGTATAAATCTTATACTCTTTTAATCCGGGTAAAAGTACCTATACACACTACCTCTCAATCTGTAATTCTTAACAGTTACATCAAAAATAGTTTTAGCATTTCATAGTATTTATTTCGATATTAAAACATGAAAGGACTACGATTGGGCGTGAAGCCCAATCGTGCGATACTCTAGATGAGAAATTTCTCGATTTGAAGAAATTTTTTAGGGAAAGTGGTGAAAGGGGTGGTGACATTGAACTAATTTTTTCACAACACGCTAGAGTTGCTGTCAAAATGTTTTATACAAAATTTAGGATTCAAAAATTGAATAGGTACTGAGAAAATTAGTGTAATGGATTTAGTGAAACTGTGCAGTTAGTATGGGAGGTGATAGAAGGAGGGACGAGTTCTTAATGGCTTTTTCAGAATTAACTTTATAAATCATGCTTTTGACATTTTTAAATTGCAGATCAGTAGTATTCGAACTTTTCAGGAAAATCTACTTTTTGTAAAGCTAAGAAATCGTGCCAGATTATATTGGAGGGGGTAGAAGGAGTGAACCTAATCGTCTAATTTTTTTTTATCTTACTAGTTCTAAATAAATATTTTGTGCACAATTTCAGCTTGCTCAATATTATACGTACTGAGTAAATTTGTTAATAGTTTTTCATGAAAACGTCCAGTCTATATGGGTGGTGGAGGAAGGAAGGGGAGGACTCAAATAACTTTCGTACGGTAGATTGCAATCATCATCAAAGTAATATATTCCAAATTTCAGATCAATAGAATCTATACTTTTCGAGAAAATCCATTTATTGTCAAATCGCGAAATTGTGTCATTTTGTATGGAAGAAGGTAAAAGGGGTAGAGCAATTTGGCCAGTTCTTGAACTTGTCCTTACTTTTTTGACAAAAAGTACGTGTACAAAATTTGACCTTTTTAGATCAACGCGTTCTCAAGCTAGAGAGGACAGGGTTGGGCAGACAGACGGACGGATGGACGGGAGGACATCCGGTTTTGAGATTTTTGAGTGATTATATGAACTTCTGTATCATTAATTTTTTTCTCCGAGTCTTATTTCTTGGCGTTACAAACATTGTGGCAAACTTATAATACTCTCTAGAGTATAAAAATAAAATTTATTGTACTACAAAATTAAATTAAATATTTAGATATATAAATTATATTTTGACCTTATATTGTATATTAGAAACAATACTTTGCAGCTATATAAATTAGACGTTCGCTTGCAAAACTTTACAAGTGGCGATTAAATGCTTTCGAGATAAATGAACGAAACTGTATTCTAGTTTTAAAATTTTGGTCCATTTTCCGACATTTGTAAGACAAAATAGTATTTGAAATGTGCAACCACTTTTAACCAGTAGTAGTATTTTCTCGAACCTATCTTGCCACCTATTTATAAGTTAGGAAAACTTACTGTCATTAACGCATTTTTTATGTAATTGGAATAACTGAGTTTTAAAAGTGAACGCATCTTTTAAATAGTTTAGAAAAATTTGAATTCACTGATACCTAATCAGTGTCATATCATAGTTCAGACGTTGTTGCATTATATATATTAGGAGTACAAATAAGTTTACGCCGTTTTCTATCAAAATTTAGGAATGCATTGTGAAAGAACGGTACATTACCTTTTATTCAAAGTATTATCCATCACTAACCACTACTTTTTTCCCATATTTCTGGCAGCATTCGGATAACACGTCGAAAGAACTCTTCATCTCTTGTGGCTATATACGAATCGACCCAATTTGTAATACCTTCATTTGATGTAAGGCGCTGCTTAGACAGGCCATGCGCCATCGACCGGAACAAGTGATAATCGGAAGAGGCAATGTCTAGTAAATACGGTCGGTGGCGTAGAAATTCCCAATTAAGTGTTTCCAAATAGATTTTTGTCGGCGTCGCAATAAGTGGACGAGCATTACCATGTAGGAGAATAATTCTGTCGTGTCTAAATTAGTAACGGGCGCGTTTTTCGTTGAGTGCTCGGCTTAATATCATTAATTGCGCTCGGTAGAAAGCTCCAATAATGGTTTCGACTGATTTGAGCAACTCATAATACACGACTCCAAGCTGATCTCACCAAAAACACAGCATGAGTTTTTTTTCATAAATATTCGGTTTGACTGTCGATGTTGAAGCATGGCCAGGTGGTCCCCATGATTTTTCTCCTTTGGGTTTTCACAGTTGATCCATTTTTCATTACCAGTGACTATACAAAACCCTTTCTGTAATGCCTGGCAAGCAGCATTTCACATGCAAAATGGGCGTTCAACATCTCTGGGCCTCAGTTCATATGGAATCCAATTTCCTTGTTTTGAATCATTTGCAGCGACTTTAAATGAAGTGCTTGTTGAGCCACTTCTAATGTACATAAGTGCAAGCTCTTCTTATTTTTGGTACGAATCTTCTTCCAATAATGCTCCCAATTCCGTGTCTTCGTACACTTTCACCTTCCACTACGTTCTTTGTCTTCCACGTCAAACTCACAGTTTTTAAACTTTTCAAACCTCTCACGACTTGTCTATTCGGCACAAATCTTGACATTTTTGCACAAACAATATTATATGATGTTTATACGGACTCAAGAATACTTCAAGATGACGTTGTTACCAGATGTCCAAACTAACGATATTACGTTTTACATCTGACAATTTCAACATAACCTTCTGGTGGGGCATTTTTTTGTCAACCGGCGGAACTTATTTGTACTCCTAATATATGGCAACAACGTCTTAACTCCTAACACAAGACTATGCAAAAACCAATTTTTAAATGCAAATCATATGCAATTGAATGATGATTCACAACTTATCACATTTCTCTTTGGCCTTAAGATAAAGAAGAATATTTTTCTTTCAGTTAAAAGTGCAAGTAAAAAATTGTCCTTACAAATCATTAATTACAATTAATCTATCAAATTCCTGTTAAGACCCCTATAGGACGGAAACAACTCTCTTCCACAAGACGCGATCCCGAGTATCGGCTTTTAGCTGTTTGCCAGAACTTGTTTGTTCCTCTGACCTCCTACTCAACTGCTCGCTTGCATGCGCTACATGGTCGACCAACCCGACGTCTTCCTTGAGGATTATAATCCAGAGCCTGTTTGGCGATGTTTCGCTCTGGTTTCCTCAAAATGTGACCGATCCACTTCCGCCTTTGAATCTCAATGCCTATTTTAGTCCGTCCAGTTGTACCCCAATGTTCGCCATTGGAGATCACTTCTGGTCAGAATATTCCTAAAATGCATTAGTGGCATTGGTTCATGAAAGTTTGCAGTTTCTTGGTAAGTCGAATGGTCACTTCCCACGTAGTACAACCATATAACAAAACGGAATTGACGCATGCGTCAAAAACTCGCAGCTTCGTGCGAAGGGGATCTCTCTTATCCTGCAGAAAGTGAAAAGGATACCGAAGGCATGACGAGCTTTATTTAGACGAGCCTCAATATTCTTTTCGGCTCTGCCGTCCATGCTGGCAATGCTTCCGAGATAGCAAAAATCTTGCACCCCTTCCACATCTTTTCCATTAGGAACAATCGGTGTGCTTGTTTTCGAACCCATGTGCTTGTACTTGGTTTCACGCACATTTATTTTCAGTCCCGCTTCTTTGCATTTAGAATGTAACGAGCGAACATTTGACTTGATGGTAAATAGTCTCCATTAATTACAAACAAAATCAAACATTTTTGTAAGTGTGCGAGAAATTATAATACAATATTCTTAATTATTAAATTAACTATCTACATTAGCTTATATGTATATGTATGATGCTTATACATATATGATTTTCAATACCTAACTGCTACAAATGGTGGCAATTAGTTCACCGAATTTCATACATACTCCTTCTCAGTTTCATAATCGAGCCTATTAAGGAGTTTGATTTATTATTATATTTGAATAAATGAAATAAATAAAAAAATACCTATACGTTAATATTTCGGCAACTTTTTGTCTCTATTCAGTGGAGGTGATAGCAATCAAAACAAATATACCATCAATCTGAGAGTAAATACCTTCAATCTGACATTTTTTTAACCCTTAACCAAATGACAAAATAAAATTTTTTTGAAAATTTATTAAATTTTGTGAATATGACAATAATTATTTATACTATAAGCATATTATGCATGCCTGAATACAAGACATCTGTTCTATGCGCACTTTTCACTGATAAACATGTCCACTCGTACCTTTTTGCGCACTCAAACAAGAAAAAGAAAGAATCAATCCAATCACACGTGTAAAACCTATCCCGCGTCCTATAAAAGAATCAACCAGGCGATTTTATTTGTTTCTTACGATTTTAGACAAAAAATTGCATCGCACGTTTGTATAAAATCTATTGCGGTTTAGTATAAATCATACGATACTCTAGATGAAATAGGAACGAGTTTCTTGTACCGGAAAATATCTTCTTCTTCAAAGGCACTACAGCCAAATCGGGCCTTGGCCTCTTGATCTTGAGGTTCCTTAACATTTTTATTTTTTATTGTGAAAGGATTGTTAGCCCTTTGCACAACCCCCAATCTACGAAATTTCATATTCGCAGAATGAGGTGACCCAGATATACCCACGTAAGCAGTGTGCAGGAATTATACATCGACCGGAATTTGACCTTCCGACCTTCGTATTGTAGATCAACACGCTACTCACTAGGGGCTGCATCCAGGCTTCTCCGGAAAATATGTCATCTCAATTTCTTTCGAATAGTGAATTGTGACTTTTGTATGAGAGCTGGTAAAAGCAGGGGTGAGATGTTTGTAATTTTTGTATATAACACCGAACGTAGTACACAAAATGTTTCTTGCTGAATTTAAAGTTTGTGGCTATCATAATCTTCGCGGAAATTGAAAAATTTTTGTCTGAATTTATGGCATTTGTATGGGAGGTGGCAGAGAAAGTGAGAGGTTTTGGATGATTTCGAATCTGCTTATCAAAATCCTTATCACATTGTCTTGTTACTCATTTGTTCGAAAGAGAAATACTTTTCATGAATATTCAATAACAAATTTGTATGGGAAGTGGTACAAGAAGTGGAGCGAAGTTCACACTTTTTTAAGCATTTATTACAATTATTAAAGGACAAATTGTGGCAAAATTTTAAGTTTGTACTTCTTCTAGTTTCAATGAAAATTGATGACATTGATTTACCAAAATTGTGCATTTGCTTTGGAGGGGGTAAAAGGAGTATTCGAATCAAAATCGATTTTTCGACATCAATGATATTTGCAATAGTATACTTTTCTCAAAATTCAAAGTTGATAACTTTGACGGTTTTAGTGAAAAATAATTTAGATAAAATTCCGAAATTTCGTGAAGTTTGTATGGTAGTTATGTGAGGTTTATAGTTTTACAGAATTGATTGCAATTGTAATAAAATTTATTATGACAAGAATTGGTTCTTTTGGCTTTGCTAGTTACAATGCAAATCGAATAAATGCATTTTTGAAAATTTTGCATTTGTATGGGAGGGGGTAGAAGGAGTAAGGGGATAAGATCAATATTTTTTGACATTAATGATATTTACTTTATTGTACTATAACCTAATTTTCAAGTTAATAGCTGAAACGGTTTCGGCGAAAAATTATTTTTTCTTAATTTCGAAATTTCATTAAAAATGTACGGGAGGGGGTAGAAGGAGTGCGGTGATGTGGCCTGTTCACGAACTTAAAGTTACTTTTTTGTTAAAAATGACAGATGACGAATTTCAGCACGACAGCTCAACGCTTCCGTCAGTTATATTTTAGATAAATGGACAGGCGGACAGATGGACAGACGGGCAGATGCACAGATGGACAGAAAGACAGACGGACCGACGGACAGACAGACAGACAGACGGACAGACGGTCACTCGGAATAAAGGTTTTTGGGCGACAACAAATATTTCTGTACCATTGGCGACTCTGTGTGAGCATTATTTCTTAGCAATACAAATGGTAAGGCAAACACAATATACTCTCAGATTTCATCAAGAGTATAATTATCAACTGTAGGGCGCGGTCTTAGGATCGAGACGATTGGTGGCGATGAATTCAGGAAGCCATTACCCGATTTGGGCTGTCGCGCCATTGGTGATAATGATTTTCAATTCAATTTCAAGGATTAGGTTTTCAAGGCTACGAAATAAATGGAAGCATTGTCGAAAGTCTCGTTAAGTCTTGATTCAAATATTTCCTTATATAATTTCTGAGAGCAACACCAATTTCGATTTGAATTTGTGGTGTTCAATGCTCCAATGTGAGCTCTCGCTCACGGAACAGCTTCACCTGTTAATATTCCGTTTGCGGATCAACACCATCATTATAGTGCCGTAATCTAAAAACAAATTATAAATACGCAACTGATAATAATAGAACCATCTTCATCTATCAAACTTTAAGCCACTTTAATATTTTAACTGTTTCTACGGATGTATCTAGTTTCATATTGTTCCATCTGCCAACACATAAACTTTTTAATTGTTTTTACCAATACAGAAACGAAAAAATATCCAATTAGCGAAAAGTCTCAGGGAAAGGCTTTTCGCAAGGAAGTCAAGCAAACGACTACTTTTTAAGAAACTAAAGATCAAATTGAAAAAGTTTCGCACCAACTTGGAATTTCGTCTACTATACCTCTTGGTCAAATACGAAAAGTTTTTCGTATCTTTTCGCAGATATCTTCAAAATGAGTTCATTGCTGCAAATACAAAATTGAAGAAGTAATTCTTTCGTCTACACGTGTATAAGAAAAATGTATCTATACAGACTGCGAAAAGTACATTGCATTATAGCACTCAGTAAGATTTTGAATGTGTACCGAACTTATTTCGTACATTATAATCAGTAAGGATGAATAGCACCTTTTACTTGGCTGATGATGCATTGGATTAGTTTTAACAAGGAAGGGTCTTAGCATGGTAAATAGTACCAAGATATATGAAAAATGAGATTTGAATGGATAAGTTTCAATTACAATGTTTATATGGAGAAGTTTCAATTGCGATGTGATTGAAACTTAGGACATGTTTATAAACAAGTTAAACTTGCAATGCAAAAGTTCCGAATTAAGATCGAAAAATGAATTCATTTCTGGGGATAGTAGGCTGTCAGTTCACTTACTGTTTATACGATATTTGTAGTTCGCAATTGAAGTTATACTCAGAATCTGGATTGCGAGTGAACTTTGAGTTTCAACCACTGCTTAAACGATTTTTATTTATACTCTAGATGAAATCTGAGAGTACTATGAAATAAGGCTCGAAGAAAAAAATGAACGATACAGAAATTCATATTATCACTCAAAAATCTCAAAACCAGATGTCCGTTCGTCTGTTAGTCTGTCTGTCTGTCCGTCCGTCCACGTCCTCTCCAGCACGAGGACACGTTGAGCTAGAAAGTTCAACCAACATGTTGGAACAGGGAGTAAGAACCCTGATCCGTGCGCCTTACTCAGCAACTCGGATGGAAGTTGGGGAAAAGGACAGCTTAATGCGCTTTTAAGTACGCAACGTTCCAGGGTATCTCACAATAAACAAACCATGGTGGGCAATAAGCTCTGACCCTTATAAAACGCTAGGACCAGATAAAATAATACCAGCTACGAAATTTTGATAGGCTCGTGATTCCGTGCCTGGAAACGATTTTCAAGGAAAAGTTCGAGTGCTATTGATACCAAAAGCAGGAAAGAAAAGTCATGTTAACCTAAGTACTAAGTCTTACGTCCTTCTTTTTAAAAATGATAGAAAGGGGGCTAGATGGAGCCATCAGAAATCCGAAAGACCCAGAGTATCATTTACAAGCTTAGCACGAGTATACATATAAAAGGAAATTCGATAAGCACAGCCATTCGTGAGGTAGACATCGAAAATTCGCTAACGTATAAGGAGTACTCTCTTGGTACTTTCCGAGACACAAAGCGAGCTGTATCGACATAAGCGATTGTGGAAGCTCTTTGCGCCCCTCAAGTAAATAAAACAATCTCCGCATGGATCGAATCATTGCTTAGAAACAAATCTATAGCGCTGGAATGTGGAAAAACTCACTCCTGCATTGTAGTACCCTCAAAGAGGATTTTTTCTCCACTTTCGTGAGTACTGACTGAATGGCATACACAAGGATCTGAGAAGGTAGGGAGTACATGTTGTGGCTTATGCTGATAACGTAGTGATACTATTATAACATGCACAATATATCCGAAATCACGACAGAAGATCTCAAAAATCAACGCGACTGGGTAAAAAGCACCAGGCTTAAAGTCGACCCACCAAAAAATGGAACTAGTGCTCCGTACTAGCAAAACCAAAACTCCGAAGCTTAGGCTACCAAAAATAGGAAGCACAGAACTGACTTTGTCAATACAACAATATATTGTTATAGATCTGGCAACCACACAATATTGATCTTTCCCGAATATGCCAGAATTTTACAGAACAGTCCTCCAATATGTGAAAAGCCATAATCAAAGATCTAGAACCTTCCAGTATAGTCTAGACATACACCCGACGGAACAGTATACTCCAAAATGTAGGCAATTAAAGATCTAGAACTTTCCCGAATAGTCTAGACATACACTCAACGACACGAAAACTTCGAGAATTGAGAAAATGGTATAAAAGTACGAAAGCTTCAGACGGCAGGGAGTCATTCAGCGACATCTGTGGAAGAACGCGAACTGGTGCAAGAACGCGATAGAATAATATCGGCGGTGGTGCCATATAGTGCGAATTAAGTTAAAGTGCAAATAAATAAATTATCCCTTATTTTTAAACGAATTGTGTTTTACTTGAAATCCCGGTGAACCCCTAGCTGGCAACAATATTGAGTAGAGATCAACAATGGCCAACACCGCACAGCTGAATTTTTGAGCCAAAAGAAAGTTCGAACTTTGGGTTCCGGGCAACAGTGGCATAACAGATAATTAACTAGCGGAGGAGCTAGCAAAATGGGGTGCTAATCTTGAGCTAGAATCCGCATAAAACTTACTACCGCCTATACATATCGTCAAAGACTCTATGGCCACGCAGATGATAAATCTAGCCAAAATCAGGTAGGAAAGAACTACTGCCTGTAAAACCACGAAATCAATGTGGATTGTGAATGACGCAATGAATACAAAACTCTTGTTATCATTACTCGGGAAGAAATGTGAGAGATTGGTAGGTGTTGATACCGGTCACTGCTTTATTGAACCACATGCTTACATAGAGGGCTCGGTATGGCATGAACTCTGCAGAAATTGCAAACTGTCAGGAGAGAGACAGAAGATGGAGCACATATAGTGGTTTTGCTGAAAGAAGGCGTAAAACCATTGACGCACCGTGCTTCCTAACAGCGAAGCGCTTATTCTACCAGTTTCCTGACGCTCTCCATTAAAAGTGTTTCTATTCTATTCAATAATCGCACTACAGCTCAAATGAGGCCTCTTGATATTCAGGTTCCTTAAATTTTCATTACTTATTGCTGAAGGGTTTTCAGCCATTTGCACAACCCTCTATCTACGAATTTGTCATTTTCGTAGATTGGGGTGACCAAGGTATACCCAAATGGATTTATACGTCAATCAGGATTGGGACTAGCAACCTTCACATAGTAGACCAGTACGCTACTCACTATGGTACGCCAAATACAAGTTTCTTTTTAAAAATGCAATAAAATGAACAAAATTAAATTTTTTTTCATGTATTATGGCTTCATTAGTAGGAACAAATATTCTTATTAATGACGGAACACAACTTCGTTCAAGTAGCTGCCTCGGCTGGCTTCGCAATAGTGCATTCTGTCACTCCAATTTTCCAAGACCATGTCGATGGTTTCGGGCTGTAGCTCACGGATTGCTTGGATGATATTGGCCTTAAGTGCTTGAATCGTTTCTGGATTGTTGGCATAATATTGATCCTTCACGGTTCCCCAGAAAAAATAGTCGAAAGGGGTCAAATCGCAGCTCCGAGGCGGCCAATTGACATCGCCAAGACGGCTGATAACACGATTTAGGAATTTGGTGCGTAAAAGATCGATTATGGCATGGGCTGTGTGGTATGGCGCGCCATCCTGCATAAACCATAGGTTGTCCAAATCCATATCTTCAATTTCAGTAAAAAACATAACAGGGCTACGATTGCGCGTAAAGCGCAATCTTACGATACTCTAGATGAAATAGAATGTTTTGTGATCCCAAGAAATTTTGTATGGGGAGTGTTAGAAGGGATGATAGCCTTGAACTAATTTTGTCCCCATCATGCTAAAGTAGCTACAAAAATGTATTATACAAAATGCTTACTCCAAAAACTGAATGGGAACTGAGAAAATTAGTGAGTTTGATTTAGTGAAAATGTGCAGTTTGTATGGGAGGTGGTAGAAAGAGTGGGGGGATTTTGATGATTTTTTCAGAAATAACTAGGAATATTATAAAATTGGCATCCCTTAAATTTCAGACTAATGCCATTCATAATTTTCAAGAAAATCGATTTTTTGTGAAGTTGTGAAACTGTGTCATATTGTATGGGAGAGGATAGAAGTAGTGAAGCAAATCAAATATTTTTTTTTTCATCTTAGTAATAATATTAATTAAATATTTATTACAAAATATGAGCTCAACAAATGTTATATGTTCTGAGAAAATCGGCTTAGAGCATTTCAGGAAAAAGTGTAGTTTGTATGGGAGGGGGTGGAAGGAAAGAGAGGAAGCAAATAATTTTTGTACTGTAGATTGAAATCATTAAAAAAGTAATATATACCAAAATTGAGACCAATAGCTTTTATACTTTTTGAGTAAATCCATTTATTGTCAAATTGCAAAATTGTGTCATTTTGTATGGGAGGGGGTAGAAGGGGTGAAGTTAATCATCTCATTTTTTTTGACCTTACTAACAATTTTAAATAAGTATTTGGTGCACAATTTCAGCCCGCTGAATTTTATAAGCATTGAGGAAATTGGCTTAGAGTAATTCATGATAAGTACAGTTTGTATGGGAGGTGGTAGAAGGAGGGGGAGGACACGCACAATTTTTATATGATAGATTGACATTATCATAAAAGTAATATATTCTGAATTTCAGGCCAATAACTTTTATACTTTTTGAGCAAATCCGTTTATTGTCAAATTGCGTAATTGTGTCATTTTGTATGGGAGGGGGTAGAAGGGGTGGAGCGATTTGGCCCGTTCACGAACTTGACCTTACTTTTTTGTCAAAAACGACGTGTACAAAATTTGAACTTTCTAGCTCAACGCGTTCTCAAGCTAGAGAGCGCACGGACGGACGGACAGACGGACGGACAGACGGACGGACGGACATCCGGTTTTGAAATTTTTGAGTGATAATATTAACTTCTGTATTCATCATTTTTTTCTCCGAGCCTTATTTCTTGGCGTTACAAACCTTAGAGCGAACTTATAATACTCTCAGATTCCATCTAGAGTATAAAAAGTCGGATAACATGGCTCTGTAACGTTCACCGTTGACCGAAACATTGTTTCCAGTCTCATTTTCGAAGAAAAATGGTCCAATGATGCCACCACTCCACAATCCGTGCCAAACTGTCACTTTCTGTGAATGCATTGACTTCTCGACAATAACGTGCAGGTTTTTCGAGCCCCAGATGTGGAAATTTTGTTTGTTAACGTAGCCTCCGAGATGAAAATGCGCCTCGTCAGAAAAGATAATTTTTCGCCCGAAATCGTTGTTCAATTCAAGCTGCTCTAAGGTCCAAACTGCGAAGCCATAACGAAGCGGATGGTCGTGCGCCTTCAATTGCTGAGTCAATTTGACCTTGTAAGTGAATAATCAGAGATCTTTGTGCAGAATTCTCCTCAGGCTAGTGCTTGAAATTTTGAGCTGTTGAGATTGACGGCGAGTTGATGTTCGTGGAGTGAGTCTCACCTCTCGGCTATAGCAGCCACATTCTCGTCTGTGCGCACCGTATGACGACGGGGACCATGAGTGTTGTCCACTGGCATGCCAGTCTCACGACCTTTTTGCACAAACTTGCGTACGGCAGGCGCGGTGGGTGCTTCATTTCGGCCAAAACTTTTTTTCAAAAAATGCACTGTTTGTGCTACACAGCACTCACTTTGGAAATAAGTGTTCAATATTTCCCAACGTTGTTCAAGTGTAAAGCGACTCATTTCATTCCGCGGAGGTACGATACTGACTTTCTGTCAAGATTTCGAGTGGGAAACAGCTTTCAGTGTCGAAATAACCTATGATTTAAAAAGAAACCACTGGATGGCCCACCTTGTACACTCTAACTTTTAAACGTATTTACCCTTATCGATTATTGTTAAGCTTTACGTCGAACTTATACATTTTTTATCAAAAAAAAAAAATTAAATTAAAATAAATTTATTTATTTATTTCTAGTTTTCGCTTCGTTAATCAGTTTATCCGAATGTCCAATTTCAGTTTCCTGTCTGTGTCCAGAGATATTAACAAGTGTAGTTTTCGACTCCAACCCTCCTCCTGCTTCGCCCTTCTCCACTCCATTTCCAAAGGAAAATAAACTTCCGCAATCTACAATCCATCCAAAAACCGAACTTTTTCAAGGGTGGCAGAGAAATGAGGGATACCTTATTATAAGGATAATCAAATAAAACGCTTGAACTGGTACTTCTGATCGAATCGTGAAATTTTAATAAATATGTTGTCTTTGAAGCTCATTAATTGTTTAATCTATGTAAATTTAGTTAGGACGACACTAAATTAAACATGTGAAATTGTTTACATTGGTAATGGAGTGAACACAAACCAATCTTAGTTGTGACTATCCTAGAACTTGTTGGCTTTCCGCATATTAAGGCATACAGTTTCTCAAATATACAAGTGTATACGAACGCAATTAGTTTGTATTAAAGGCTTCAAGTCAAGTTTTCACCATTTCCTAGCAATTCAGTTTGCAAATTTGGTCAGGAGCGAGGATGTTGGATGTTCACTTAATTTGTCAGATAGCCCCGCATTAAATCATTTCTATGCTAATGCTAAAATTTAAAGTTGTCAATGGTTTGCAATAGTTGTTTAGCGCATCGATACTGCTATCCGATACATTAACTGAGTATCAAATATCCCCGCTAATGGCCATATTTTCAAACTAAATTGCTGGGAAATGGTGATATCTTGACTTGAAACTTCTACTATAAACTAAGAAAGTGTTAATTTTACTTTATTATTCTAATAATAAAGTATTGTGATCGACACAAGAAAAAAAAAAACTTTGCTACCCTGAAATTTTTATTTTTCGCGTTTCATGACTAAATTAGCCTAAAAATGCAAAAAAAAAAAATCCGTCTGTCTGTACGCCGTCCGCCGTACGTCGGCGTGTACGCTCAGCGCACATTAACTCCAAAACCCTTCAAGATAGAAAGTTCATTTTCGGAGGGATTATAGGTAAATGCGGATCTCAGGCGGATACCCATTTTGGGGGGTGCACGAGTTCAGGGGGAGGAAGGAGGAGCGCTTAAACCGAAAAATACGAATTCAAATATCTCAACCATGGTTACAGCTAGGAAACTAAAAATCAACATACATATAGAGGAGTTTGTAGGACAACTTTTAAAAATAATTTAATTTTTTAATTCATTGGGGTGCGAAAAGGGGGGGCTAAGAACCAATTGTCGGCCGAATTTTTTTTTCAAATGATTATATCTTCGAAAGTACTTCCTATAAAAAATTGATATTTTGAGACCATTAAGATAGCATACGGATGTGCTAGAATCAGTTTAGATAGAAGCTAAGTATTGTAAGGGGAAGAGTCAAGGGGGCTGCAAAGAAAAACACTTAAAAATTAATATCTCAACTATCTCTTAAGCTATGTAATTGAAACTTGAAACGTGTACTGAGCTTTATTAGCATAATATAAAAAAAATACAACATGTGGACATAATAGTAGTGGGGGAAATGGGGGGCATTTCAAAAATGGCGCACTTTCCAAAACTACAAATCACCAAAACTCAAAATTGAATACAGATATCAAATCAAAAGTTTGTCAGATTGTAGAGCTATATAGTTTTTAATTTTGGTAAAAAATCTAAGCTGGAGGGTGTAAGGGGAGGGAGGTGGAAAGCGAAAATGTTGAAAATTTTGAGTGATTTTTTTATGGCTCTCGTAAAAGATACAAAGTTTAAATTTTGCACGTCGACATATCTATTTAATGTACATAGAAAAAAAATAATAATTTGTTCCAAAATTGTTATGCACCGAAGTGGAGGTCTAACGTGCACAAAGTGTTTCATGTGCAATGAAAAAAACATATAAGCTGAAAATTTTTGAATGAAATTTTTAGGTAGAAACTTGAAAATTTTGCGAAATGCATTTAAAAAAAATCTGTAAGAGTTTGAAATATTAACTGGTTGAATATCTTTAAAACTTCTACCACCTCCCATACAAAATTATTTTTTCGACCATTTTTAAGAAATCAATTATCACCTAACTATTACATGCTATCAATTTGAAATTTTGCACAAGAACTTACAAAAATAGTTGAAATAAAATTACGTTAAAAGTTTTGAGATCGCACTTGCCCTTCTACCCCCTCCCACACAAAAGTATGGTTTCGACCAATTTCATTAAATCTACTATTAACGAACAAATTAAAAGCTACAAACTTGAAATTTTGTACAAGCACCTTACAAAAGAAACGAAATAAAACTGCATCACAAATTTTACGATTCCTCTACCTCCTCTACCCCCTCCCATACAAATGTTTGGTTTCGTGAATTTAAAATACACCGAATCCAATGAAAATTCTATGCAACTTCGTCTATGAAACTGACATTCTATACAAAGAATATTGGATTTGGTTCAAGCAATCACTTAAGAAACTATTTACATCCACCTACCCTTACTATCACCCTCCCACCTCCCTTCATGAAAACTCAAACTTGTATAAATAAAGGAATGAAATATGGAGCGTTTCCGGAAAGTGTTAAATTGAGAACTGCCCTGCTCAAGAAGCTCCTTTCACTTAGTCTTCCCTAACCACTCTAACCTGCATATTGACTTTCTACGCATGCGCATTTTGTCCCAAAAATAATAAAGTTTCGCCCGACTTGTTGGCAGTTTATTTCATACATAATCCGAAAAGTAGAGCATTGCAGCACTTTTTCACAGTAACTTTTTCCGGATGACATAATCCATCATTTTCAACTAATTTAAGGTCGTCGTAAATGCGCCGGATCATTAAAAACTTTCAGGATTTACAAAAAATATTTAGAGAACTTTTCTGCACTAAATTGACTAATTTCTCCATTTAAGTCTTCTGTTTCTGGGGACTATAGTTTGATTTTGCTCATAATTTAAATATTTATGAATTTGTTTAAGCAAAATAATCCACAATATCGCTGTCTATCATTACATGTTGTAATTTGGTCGTTTTCTTCAAATTTGCCGCTCTCGATCGCTTTTAAAATCTGGACGTGCGTATCGGAAACTTCTACGCTGTCCGACGTAGTATGTATGTATGTAAAAATTTCAAGGTCGCAAATATTTGGATGGCTAATTACTATGGTCATTTGACGTTTTTAAATAAATCATATAATTAATTATTGAAAATAGTCAAACCACAAAAAAATTTCCAAAAAAAAATGTAAATTAAAAGTTTTGAATGAATGTGATTTATAAAGTTATTTCATAATATATGTATACAACACATATAAATATTCAATCTATCGTATGTATCTTTTGCGTTCAATGAAGCTACCCATATCTTCTTGTCCTGAACAATAAATATAATTCTGCTAGACAAAACTATGAAACCAACTATCGACATAATTCCTTAAGGAGACCACATCGATGTCCGTTCAATTGAAAATAAATCATTCCTACATCCCTAAACCAACTCCATTGGTCGATAGGGTGCTTTAGTGAAGTATATATATTTCTCCATTTTCCAGCTGGCGAGTTTCCTTTTTTCACTTTTTTCACTTTTTTCGGTTGAGCTGTTTTAATTTTTATTTTATTTTTGCTTCTCGTAAAATTTTTCACCATTTTCTACAGCTACAAGCATCATTTATTAAGGAAAATCGAGAATTTCTTTCCATTTTCCGTTTTCTCCATATCGAAGCTATACCTGAGCGGAGCCAAGCAAAAAAAAAAAACACCCCCAAATGCCGTCTAAATAAATAATCCACTCTACCGTTATATAATTTGTTATCCTTTTCTCTTGAGAGGATGCCATCGATACTCCGTTCGTTCGATGGCAAAATTTACACCCCCAAGTGTGTATATTCTATAAACGAATAAAGTGTATAGTGAAGTATTGAGCCAGGTACTTGCAGCATCTTGGTTTTCTGGATTTTTACCTTAACCCGTATCTTATAGGAGTGTAAAGCTTCTTTATCTTTAGATAATTCCGCCATCGATATAAGCTACAGTTTCGTTCAAACTTAAGATCGACATACTTATTTGGCTTAAGAAAAGCTTTACAGATGATTTTTTCGTTTAATTTTAAGCTTATTTATTCTTGTTGAGTACAAAATACAAATATCTTAAACTAATTGATTCCGAAATCTTATACAGGATATTGATAGATTCGAAACGATAATTGAAATTTATATTGCAAATGATTCGTTGTGTTGGGGATCAATTATATACGACAGTTTAATCAACTGGCAGAAAGATTTGTCAAGTTAAGTGAAGAAAATTTAGGGGGTAATATCCTGGCAAATGTTACGATTCCGAAAATTGGAAATATTGAACCTGAATTCCAGTCCAGGTCGATTGGAATTGAAAATTTGAATAAGTGACTTCGTTACTATCGGAAATGACTGCTACATTTACTTTAGTAAGAAGCAGTCTTCATCACACTTTTCGTACATAAATTCGAAACGAAAACCAGAAAATATACGATATTTCCGTTGTTCCTCCTATTCATGAAAATAGATAGATTCAAGATTCATTCATCGTTGCAATATCAAGTATTGCATTGCTTTTACTCTTTTGCGACATGATGAAATTTCGCATTGCGGAACTACAAATATTTTTGTTCGTACAAAAAAAAAAACAATTGCTGGAATAAAATTCTAAAGATCTTAAGGTAGTTCAGTGCCAACTGAATGTCAATAGAATAGCGGGGAAGTAATATCATTCGCAAACTGTCGAAATTGTCGGAGATGATAACGCAAAATTAAAGTTTCTAGCACCTTCGATAAAGGATGGAGACGTTGAAAACTTTCGTTTGACTTCTTTCTTTCATAGCTACGTGTATATAGACAGACTGAGAATGGTCAAAATGTCGAAAGAGGCTTACACGTCGCCAGATGATGCATTTTTAGTCGCCATTCAAAATAAATGACTTAGAGTATTTGTTAATCACCATGTAACCAGATTTATAATTCATAGACGAAATTATTTCCACAATTTTGTCACAGTATTTGTAAAAATTCGAATATTTATGAAAATTTTGCCATAATTTTTCGCACTTACAATTTTTTTCTTCTGCGACAAATACATATTATACAAGTGAAACGGGAAAAAATTGAGTGATTTATTTAAAATTTTACTTCTTTATTATCAGCTGTCGTTCATCCGCGATTTCGCGGTAAAATCGCAATATTAAGCAGTCTTTGATAATATAGTAAGTAAAACTGTATATGGCCTGTTTAATCTGCTTAGATTAATGGCTCGGAACACAAAGTTTTGAATTTTATTGGAATCAGATCAATAAATTATTAAGAATGAATTGAAGATATTTGTATGGGACCGACCCGTACAAAGCAAGTAAGGCCCTCCTTCCTTTGGTGGATTTTGAAATCATGTGAAAAGCGTTAAGGAAATGTAAATAGTTGTATCTTGTGATAATTCTAAAAAAAGCCTAGATCAAATAGCAATAAGCTCAGAAACATAATAGTTCAACGATACTCCAGATTGAATAGATATTTTTATGATCGTAAGAAATTTCGCTAGGGTGTAGCCTCGTGGATAGCGTGTTGGTCTACAATGCGAAGGTCGTGAGTTCAAATTCCGCTCAACGTATAGTTCCAGCATGCTCTCTGCTTGGGTTGCGCGAACGGCTAACAATCCTTCCACAATAAATAATGAAAAAATGTTAAGGAACCTGAAGTTCAGGAGACCAAGGCCCGAATTTGGATGTAGTGCGATTGTAGAAATAGAAGAAATTTTGTATGGGGAGTGATATAATTGAACCGATTTGTTTTACATCATGTTAGAGTAGTTATAAAAATGTTTTGTACAAAATATAAGCTGCAAATATTGAATAGGTACTGGGAAATTTAATGTATAAGATTTAATGACATTGTGCAGTTTTCATGGGAGGTGTTAGATGAAGTGATTTTCTCAGTAATATCTCTGAACATTATGCAATTGGCATATCTCTAATTTCAAACGAGTAATATTCATACTTAGCAAGAAAATCGATTATTTTTCAAGTTATAAAATTGTGTGACATTGTATGAGAGGGAGGAAAAGGAGAAATGATAATCAGTTCCAATACTAATATTTAATAATGGTAATTAAGTGTTTAGTACATAATTTGAGCTGTTCAAGTGCTACAGGCATTGCGTACAGTGTATTTTGTTATGAAACGAATGAAAAGTTTAGCACGTAGTTTCGTTTGGTGGCCAGGGGCCAATAAAGATATTAGAGGATACATATCGACTTTGCAGGACCCTTTTGATCAGTATATTTTCTAATTTGCATTGGTGCTTTTTCTAAATGACCGGAAGTACATATACTTGAACAGCCATAACACACACTACAAAAGAAATATTGTAAGAAATATTTGCTACGTTTGGAACTCCTATCGTCATTTGTTCCTATAATGGTAAGCAATTCATAAGTAATCAGTTTCAAATCTTCTTAAAAACGCATAGTATGAAACATAAAAGAGCTGCCCCTTACCACCCCGCTACAAACGGACAAGCAGAAAGATACGTCCAAACCCTGAAAAATAAGTTACGACCTATGGAAGTAAAAATGATTTACAATCCAAATTACGGTAAATTTTGATATATTATCGCATTACTCCACACTCTTCTACGAGTAAATCCCCTTTGAACAAATATTCAACTACTCTTCCATATAAAACTAATAGTGATTTCTATTCTAAAAGAAAATGTGACCCGTTCTTATTCTTCAGATGCAAAATTATTGCAGTATTGCAATCATTGTTCTTAGTTCCGCCTGTCATGTCAATTTACAATAGAACGATTTAAGTGCATTTACTTTTTTGCATTTTTATACTCTAGATGAAATCTGAGAGTATTATAATTTTGCTCTAAGGTTTGTAAGGCTAAGAAATAAGGCTCGGGAAAAAATCAAATGATACAGAAGTTCATGTAATCTCTCGAAAATCTCAAAAGCGGATGTCCGTCCGTTCATCCGTCTATGCGCTCTCTAGCTAGAGAACGCGTTGAGCTAGATAGTTCAAGTTTTGTACACATCAATTCTGACAAAAAAGTAAGGTGAAGTTCGTGAACACGCCAAATCGCTCTACTCGTTCTACCCCTTCCGATAAAAAATAACACAATTTCGCAATATGGTAACAAACGGATTTGCTCCAAAAGTATAGAAGCTATTGATTTGAAATATTACTTTTATAATAATTTCAATCTACTGTATAAAAATTATGCGAGTTCGTCTCCTTCCACCATCTCCCATACAAATTGTACTTTTTCATGAGATACACTAAACCAATTTACTCAGTACGTATAAAATTTAGCAAGCTGAAATTGTGCACAAAATATTTATTTCGAATTATTAGTAAGATCAAAAAAATTAGACAATTAGCTTCACCCCTTCTACACCCTCCTACACCAAATGATACAAATTCGCAATTTGACAATAAACACATTTGCTCGAAAAGCATAAATGCTATTAGTGTGAAATTTGGAACATAATAATATTATGATGATAACAATCTGCCGTATAAAAATTTTTGAGTCCTCACTCTCCATCCACCCCCTCCTATACAAAATGCACTTTTTCATGAAATGCTCTGAACCAATTTACTCAGTACGTATAAAATTTGTCGAGCTCAAATCGTGCACTAATAACTTATTTAGAATTATTAGTAAAATCAAAAAAATTTGACGATTACCTTTACTCCTTCTACCCCCTCCCATGCAAAATGGCCCAATTTTGCAATTCGACAATAAACGTATTTGCTCGAAAAGTATATTTATTTATATTTGAAATATATTACTTTTATGATGATTTCAATCTACTATACATATAAAAATTATTTGAGTCCTTTGCTTCCTTCCACCACCTCCCATACAAACTGTACTTTTTCATGAAATACTGTAAGCCAATTTACTCAGTGCGCATAAAATTAATCGAACTGAATTTTACAATTAATATTATTTCGAAATATTAGTGTTATAAGTGCTAATAAAAACTTCTGTTCTGTATGACGGTTTATTGGCAACTGGCCATTTTATACATATAATTGCGTACTAATACTTCAATATTCTTTCTTTTTTACAAAAATTAATTCAAATATAATGAGGAAAAAATTAATATCTACAATTCCGGAATTCAAATACAGTCAAACTTCCATATTTATTTATTTATATTAGGGGAACACGTGAGAGCACTGCGGCCTTTTTTGGTCTATTGTGCGATTATTGCCCCTATACCTATACTGCTTCACAGTGGCATAGGATATGTATTGTCGTCTCTGAGTCTTCGAGTCAGAGACGGCAGATGTCGGTTTCAGCTAAGCCCATATTATTGAGGTGGTGGTCCACTCCACAGTGCCCCGTCAATAGGCCAATTAGAGTTCTAATATCACTCTTCCTGAATTTTAGGATATCTTCCACTTTGTTTTTTTGTGGAATGATTAGTTTTTTTGAGGTTGATAAGCCTGGAAGTCTATTCCAGTAGATTTTGTGTTCTTGTTCAACCCACTTCTTAAGTGTTGAGCTTTGATGCCCTTGTGGTTTTCCGCAGAATGGCTCTGGACCAATGAAGTATTTTTCCGCGCCATTTTTTGCAAGGCGATCAGCCTCTTCGTTTCCCTCAATTCCCATATGTCCTGGTACCCACATTAAGGTTACGTCGTTCCTTTTCCCCAGGATGATTAGGTCTTGAAGACAGTCCCGAACTAACCTTGATCCGTGTTTATTGGATGATAGGGCTTTGAGGACCGCCTGACTATCCGATAGGATATAAATTGATTTGTTGCGATGAGCTCTCCTTATATTCTCTTGGATACATAGCTCCATTGCAATTAGTTCAGCTTGGAAGACTGTGGCTTCTTTGCCGAGTGGTTTTGAAACCGAGAAGTTATGGCCTTTGACTCCGGCTCCTGTCCCCTCAGAGGTGCGCGAACCATCTGTATACCAGATGGTTGATCCCTCTTCCATTTCAGGTAGCGAGGATTGCCAGTCCTTGCGTTCTCTTATTACAACTTTGAAGGGGGTCTCAAAGTTATATTTTGTCGGCATAGCATCCGATAGTGTGGAGGTTAGAACCTTCAATTTTGGATTTCTTAGGATTTTGAGGTGGCCTCTAAAATCCCCTGGTTTGTACTTGTTTTTCCTCTGTATGCGTAACACCCCTTTGATAGCTTCCTTTTTTATTTGAAGATGTATCGGAGGGATGCTAAGGAACATTTCCATTGCCGTTGTGGGGCAGGTTTTCATAGCTCCTGTGATACCAAGACAAGCTAGCCTTTGGATTTTTTGTAGCGTAAGCTGTGCTTTCCTTTGTAAAGTTTTAGTCCACCACATCGTTGATCCGTATGTGACTATTGGAAGAATGATTTTTCTGTAGCAGCAGTAAATCATTTTGGGCTTTAGTCCCCATTTCCTGCCAAATAAGCTTTTACAGGCCCAAAATGCCTTTAGTGCTTTGGCATGAGTCCATTCTATATGTTTATTCCAGTTGAGTTTGCTATCTAGTATAACACCCAGATATTTTACCTCGTCTGAAAAGGGTATTATTGTATCATTTATTGAAGGGGGTATGATGTACATTTTCCTTCTATTTGTAAATGGTACTAGCTCAGTCTTACCTGGGTTGATGTTCAAGTTTTTAGACTGACACCAGTTCATTATCACTTCTAAGGCTGATTGTATCCTTTCTGATATAATTAAATCATGTTTGCCCCTAATGATAATGACGAGGTCATCGGCATATCCTATAGCCTCGTATCCTTGTTCTGTTAGACGATCTAGGAGTTCATCTACTACAACTGACCAAAGAAGTGGAGATAGTACCCCACCTTGGGGACAGCCTCTATAGGTCTGTGCAGTCAATGTGCTATCCCCTAGATCCATGGTTGTCATTCGGCTCCTTAGCATGGCATGTATCCATCTAGTCGTGGCCGTTTCCAAACCCTCTTTCCTAGCCGCCGCTATTATGGCTTCATGGGGAGTATTGTCAAATGCTCCTTCTATGTCTAGGAATGCACAAAGTGCAATTTCTTTATAGTATATTGCCTTTTCCATTTGTCTTACCAGACCGTCTAACTTCCATAACTCGAATCACTATTCTCCACAAAAATAGTTCGACTTATAGAGACTTCGAGTTATATAACAGTTTATCAAAACCAACGGATTTATTAAAAGACACTACAATTACTACATATATTCAATTCACATTTTTATTTACTCCATATTAAGTACTACATAGTTACAGTGGGTTAAAATAATTAGTAATTTGTGGCTGAAAATGTCCTTTTGCTTTATTATTTTCAATAAAAAGAGATTCCAGTTTATTTAAAGCCTGATAGTGTTCATCAGTTGCGTTTTCATTCGTTCGTAAATATAGATTCAAATTTCTTAAGAAATCCGCTATAACATTCGTACAAGGCTGTTGAATAAATTCTTCTTCGGAACCCTCGTCATCACTTTCCGCTGCAATTAAAGTCTGAGTCACTGATTCAGAATTATAATTCTCAATAATGTCATCATCTGTAAGAAAACCTTCTGTACAAATTCATTGTCCATCTCAATATGATGATCAAGAGTAGCATTGGAAGTTATATTATTCAACGTTATGCATGCTTCGTAATCAGTTTGTATCAAGCTCCTTTCCTGATCAATATTATTTAAGAAAATTAAAGGTATGTTAACTTCTTCATCCCATGTAGAATGCTGACCAAATCCAGCTTTTTTAAAGCAATTCGCAATCGTTTGATTTTTGACGTCAATATCCCATGCTTTTGTTATGTGGTTAATGCAATCCAGAAGTGTAATATCATGTTTGTTCTTTGTCTCTAAGCGCCTTAATGCTTCTTTTAAGATTCTGCTTCGATAGTGACACTTTAAATTTTGAATTACTCCCTGGTCAAGTGGTTGCAATTTGGAAGTCATATTTGGTGGAAAAAAAGCCAATTCAATAGATTTCAATTTTCTTTGTAAGTCTTTTGGATGGGCAGGGCAATTATCAATGAATAATATGACTTTTCGTCCAGCGCGTAAAAATTGTTTATCTAATTTGCAAATCCATTCTTCAAAAAGTTTTCCGGTCATCCACGCCCTGGAGTTTGATATATAATCAACGGGTAGCGACTTAACCCCACGAAAGCAACGAGGCTTGCTACTTCTGCCAATCAAGAGAAATTTCAATTTTTCTGTTCCATCCATATTTGCTGCCAACCCAACAATAATGTAACTCGCTGCTTACTATGTTCGCCTCCATGGCATTTATCGCCCTTGAAAGTCAGTGTCTTATCTGGTAAGCATTTGAAGAACAGTCCTGTCTCGTCAGCATTGAAAATGTCGCGTTCATTATACTTTTTTTAAAAGATGGGGCAAAACGTCGGTTTTCCATTTATCGCAGACCTCGTCGCGAACATCACTGTTTTCACCGCATGCCTTTTCATGACACACACCATGCCTACAATTCAACATACGTACGTATGACACACAATTTGGTTAGCTTTTTGTTAGTTAAATATTTGTCCATACCTTTGCTTCCATTTATCAAGCCTAAGCTAGAAATCGACGCTGGGGCAACATGCTATCAAACCTACGGAAGGGATGCACGAAGCTGTGGCAGCTCAATAAACTTTTCCGTAAGGGTCATAGAATCATGCCTCCACTTAACAGTAATAATGAGACTATTTGCGATGACCAAAACAAAGCCGATGTACTTGCAGACAATTTCCTAAATTACCATAATATTACTCAAGGACTTGGTAATAAAGACACCGAAAAACAAGTCGAAGAAGTCGTAGGAAACATCTCCACAATCTTCTCACCGCAAATATTAGCATCGACACTCAGCAAACCAAAAGAAATAAGAAGCATCTTACGAACTCTAAAATCAAAAAAGGCTCCTGGTATAGACGGAGTACTAATACCAATGGTGAAAAATTTACCGAAAATCGCAGTTGTCAACCTCAATTTCATCTACAACTGTTGTTTTAAAATAGGATATTTCCCCCAGGCTTGGAAAATAGCAACAGTAACCCCGATTCCAAAGCCAGGTAAGGACCCAACACAACCTGACAGCTATCGACCAATAAGTTTACTGCCCATACTGGGGAAAATATTTGAAAAAATAATTCTAAGCCGGTTACGTAATGAAATCGAGGAGCTTAACGTTATTCCTGATTTCCAATTTGGTTTCCGTGCAAAGCACTCAACAACACAGCAGCTTTTTAGAGTTAAGTCGCAAATACAAAAATCCCTGCACGCCAAAGAATCTGTTGGCATGATAACTCTAGATTTCGAAAAGGCCTTCGACTCCGTTTGGCACGACGGCTTGGTTTACAAACTAGTGAAACTCTCTTTTCCTCCTTACCTGTGTCAATTAATAAGTTCGTTTCTTAGCAACAGAAATTTCACTGTTAAAGTGAAAGATAAATTATCTCGCCATAGAGCTATTCATTCAGGAGTCCCACAAGGTTCTTGTATCAGCCCCACCCTATATAATATCTTCACAGCGGACATCCCTAAACTTAATTCCTGCGAACTAGCAACATTTGCAGATGACACCGCTATTTTATCTGCAGCTCCAGATTATCAAACAATAATAAACAACCTACAAGATCAACTCGAAAAAGTCTCAGAATACTTCCACAAATGGAAAATTAAGCTTAATACTAGCAAAACGCGGGCTATATTCTTCACGAAACGTAGATCCTCACGTTACTTACCTCCACCTACAATCAACGTACTTGGAGAGCCTGTATCATGGTCTAAATCTGTGAAATATCTAGGAGTTTATTTTGACCCTAAGCTAATTTTCCAAAATCATGTTGACCAAACTATCTCAAAAACAGCTAAAAACATTCAAATTTTGTATCCACTGATCAATAGAAAGTCTCAAATGTCCCAAGAAAATAAGCTGCTATTATACAAAATAGTAGTACAACCAGCATTAACATACGGAGCTCCTGTTTGGAAAATCTGTGCAGCTACCCATCGCAAAAAACTGCAAATCATACAAAATAAGTTCCTTAAAATTATTCTAAATAAACCGTGGTACTTCTCAACTCGTCTTTTGCACGAATTAGCAAAAACGCAACAGATTAATGATCTTACCAATGAACTAGAATACAAATTTAAAAATAAATGTTTGAATCGCGGCATCACCACAATCGAATCGATCTTCGATTAGAATAGTCATTAGTTTTAAGTTAATTTTAATTTTAGTTAAATAAGTAGAATTAATAATTTAAACATTGGGTTTTGCACTTTTTCCCAAACTTATTAAACCTACTAAAATTGTTAGTAATAAATCTGCACATTTGCTACTCAGTACAAAACAAAGTTGTAGAGACAATGTTTAGTCTAAGCTCTGAAAACGAAATCATTAATTAAATATAAGTTGAAAACATACGCAATAAATATACATACATACATACATACATTTATCAAGCCAACCAGTGCTTGCCTTAAAATCGTTTTCTCCAAACCGCTTCGCAAATTCCAATGCCTTCTCCTTTAAAATTCCTCCAGATATAAGCATGTTTTGATTTCTTGGTTCTTTAAGCCAATCAAAAACTGCAATATTGACATTTTTGAATAGTGGATTTTTGCTGCATCCAGCACCAGATTCAACTGATGCGATAATTGAGCCCTTATTTTTTAAAATCGTTGAAACTGTACTCGCCGAAACACCGTATTTAAAAGCTACATCCTTTTTCTTTAATCCACTTTCTATTTCTTGAATCAATTTATACTTTTCGTCAATTGACAAACTTTTGAGAACACGTTTCGACACCATGAAAAACCGATTTTGTGTTAATATACCGTAGTACGTAAACTGAACTCGTGTTACAAGCGCAACTGAAATGTGCACCAAGCGGCAACCTCATAAAAAAATTCTTTATAAATAGGGACTTCCCCAACTATAAAAACCCAAAACAACAAACCACTTACTTTGATGTGAGAAAATTAGGGACTCCCCAAAAAAAAAAAAAAAAAATTTTCTACGCTATCAGGGATCTCCCCGAATTATTCGACTTATTGAATACGCGTGCCATTTTTTTACTCGACCTATGGAGAAATGCGAGTTATGGAAGTTCGACTTATGGAAGTGACATTTTATACAATTTGCTCTCTAAATGCTATTGACACCTGATTTAGTTCGAGTTATAGAAAATTCGAGTTATAGACGATCGACTTATGGAAGTTTGACTGTATAATGAAAAAATAAGAAATAATTAACTTAAAAAAAATGTAAAAAAAATTTAATATAATGCATATATCAACTTGGATTTTAATAAAAAATTTGATGCAAACATTCATAACTTTTTTTGTTGAAAAAGCTTCAGAGATATTGCAATTGCGATGCAATAAAACGAAATGGGTTTTTTTACTGTTCTTTTAGGTCTCTGGAATCGTGAGAATTCTGATTACGTGTTGGTGAATCTTCTCGCTGGTGTCGTTCCGATGATTCATCGTTCGATTCGATTGTAGTGTTGCTTTTATCAGTTTCTGTGGACTTAACACTAATCGAAAAAGGCTGTATATGTTGACGATTCCGGAAGTATTTTCTTCCTTTCACTAGTACTTCAGCTGATCTATCTGCCGTTGTATTGATAAAAATTCCTTTCGAACAGCTGGCATCTTCAGGTTTCCGTCTAATTCGTACCACCACATTTTGTCCAATTTCCAAATTTGGTAGTTTGTAGCTTTTTGAATCATAACGTTTTGTGGCTATTCATTATTGGTGCATGATAGTGTCTCTCACACATTCTGTTGAGCTTCGGGCTTTAATTTCTTTGACACGACAAGTATTGAGCATCTAGTTCTTCTAGACATAAGTCGTTGTACCGGACTGGAGCCCATATGGTTTATAGTGTTTCTTTGATTTAACAGCATCTTTCAAAAATAGTTTTTGGTGATCTTTAGTTCTCTAAATAGTTTTGATACACTTCAAATGTTCAAAAGCTTAAATTTCCTATTTATAGTGAGTATCGTAGGCCTCCTCAAAACAGGCATCAACCGCAGTCTTCACATATTCATTGTTAGCAAATCTTTTACCACCGAACCCTTTACTCAAGATTGGAAACAGAAAATAATCCGAGGGTGCTAAATCTAGCGAACAGGATGCTTAAAACAGCAATTCGAATTTTAACTCATTTATAGGGTGGGCCAAATACAAGTTTCTTTTTAAAAATGCAAAGAAATGAACAAAATTAAATATTTTTCCATGTATTATAGCTTTATTAGTAAGAACAAACATTCCCATTAATGATGAAATACAATTTGGTTCAAATGGCTGCCTCGGCTGGCTTCGCAGTAGCGCACTCTGTCACTCCAATTTTCCAAGACCATGTCGATGGTTTCGGGCTGTAGCTCACGGATTGCTTGGAGGATATTGGCGGTCCTTCACGGTTCTCCAGAAAAAAAAGTTCAAACGGGTCAAATCGCAGCTCCGAGGCGGCCAATTGACATCGCCAAACGCCAAAAACGCATTGTTTGGGCTACATCTCACTCACTTTAAGTTTTCAATATTTCCCAATGTTGTTCAAGTGTAAAACGTATCATTTCGTTTCGCGGAAGTATGATACTAACTTTCTGTCAAGATTTCGAGCGTAAAACAGCTTTCAGTGTCAAAATAACCTATGATTTAAAAAGAAAATAATGGATGACCCACCCTATATTTTAGTGGTTCCGATTACGAAGATGTGAACTAGTGTATTGTCTTGATAAAACAAGAATTTCTGTTGTGCCAAACGCGGCTGTTTATACTCTTGATGAAATCTGAGAGTATTATAAGTTTGCCACAAAGTTTGTAACGCCAAGAAATAAGACTCGGAGAAAAAAATGAATGATACAGAAGCTCATATAATCACTCAAAAATCTCAAAACCGGATGTCCATCCGTCCGTCTGTCTGCCCGCCCCTGTCCTCTCTAGCTTGAGCGCATGTTGATCTAGAATTTTGTACACGTCATTTTTGACAAAAAACTAAGGACAAGTTCTTGAACACGGATTTTCTCGTAAAGTATAAATGCTATTGATCTGAAATATATTTGGAATATAATACTTTTATGATTATTTCATTCTACTGTATAAAAATTTATTGTGTCCTTGTACATTCTTGCACTTTTTCATGAAATGCTCTAAACTAGTTTACTCAGTGCGCATAAAATTTATCGAACTGCAATCGTGCACCAAATATTTACATAGAATTATTAGTAAGACCAAAGAAATTAGGCGATTAGCTTTAACCCTTTTACCCCTTCCCATATAAAATGGTACAAGTTCGCAATTCCGGGTGTCCGTCCTTCCCTCTGTCTGTTCGCTCTCTAGCTTGAGAACACGTTGAGTTATAACGTTTAAATTTTACATACGCTGTAGTAGTAAGGTCAAGTTCGTGAAAGGGCCAAATCGCTCCACTCCTTCTGACCCTTTCATACAAAACCATTCATTTTCTAAATTTGACAGTAAGCCGATTTTCTCAAAAAGTATCTGAAATGTGGAATATGTAATTTTTATACCAATTTCAATCTAAGGTATAAAAATTATTTGAATCCCCTACTCCTTCTATTACCTCTCATATAAACTGCACTTTTTCATGAATATATTGAGCTGAAATTTTGAACAAAATATTTATTTAGAATTATTAGTAAGAACAAAAAAAAACAAGAGATGATTAGCTTCACTCGTTCTACCACCTCCCATACAAACTGCACAAGTTCACTAAATCCAATACAATAATTTTCTCAGTAGCTATTAGATTTTCAATAAAACATTCTGATGGCAGCTCTAACACGATGAGAAAAAATTGGTTCAATGCCGTTACTCCTTCTACCACCCCCATACAAAATTTCTTAAAATCGAAGAATGTCTCTTCTTCTAGAGTATCGCATGATTGGGGCTTATACCCAATCGTAGTTCTGTTATGTTTTTTAATAATCTTAGTTATTATTTTAGTACTGGCACTATACCCATTTACTTCTTAAAAAACATATTGCGCTATTACCTCAGACTTAATTCATACAGTTACAATATGATCTACCTAAGCATTATGTACGAATTTATTCATCACTATTCATCTGATAAACATAAATCGTCCGACACCATATTAACGAGAAAGCAATTTGTCTAAAATAAAGAACACAATGAGTACAATTTGTCTAAAATAAAGGACAATATGAGTACAATTAAAAAAGGCTTCCTTATCATTTGCACTCTAGACGGAAAACGGGAATCACTAAATCCAACCAAGAATTTCACTAAACTAAACACAAAAAAAGGTATGTTCCTTGCCGCATATTCAAAACCATTATTACCGCTTTCACACATTAAAAAGTTGCACGTAGAAGCTTAAAATTAATTTCGGCACGTCTTCGCCAACGAGGCAGCCATTGACAAAAATATAAAACTTTAAATTTCAGAAAGAATTACTTCCTAGAATTCATAGTGGAAGATATACTTCAAGAGTGGGTTAAAGTTTTCTATCTCGTTCGTTTTAATTAGATACGAAGAGACGAATTTTATTTTCATTTATTTCCCCAAATTCGAAAAAGAGCTTTCTTTATTACCGATATACATATGTACTTTTGTCTATTATTTTTTTTTATCTACAAAGTTCGGAGAATTTCGTCGACTTAAAATTCGACTAAAAATTTTATAAAAAAAAAATTGAATTTTACTCAGTAATGTTTCACATACTACTACTAGAAATAATTTGAAATGTACTTTTGAACATCTTTCACTTAAACCCTTATGTGATACCTACCATAATTCGGTCTGCTTTAAATGAATAACACATTATGAAATATAGCTAAGTTTACTTTATAGTTATTCTACATCTACAATGGCGCTACAGCCCAAATCGGGCCTTGGCCTCCTGACCTTCAGGTTCCTTAACAGTTTTTCATTATTTATTGTGGAAGGGTTGTTAAATCTTCGCACAACCCTCTATCTACGAATTTTTCATTTTCGTAGATTGATGTGACCAAGGTATACTCGAGCAGTCAGTGTGATGAATTATGCGTCGACCGGGGTTTGAACTCACAACCTTCGCATTGTAGACGAACACGCTACTCACTAGGCTATACCCTAGCTTTTATAGCTATTAGGAGTATAAATAAGTTTCCGCCGTTTTCTATCATAAATTAAGATTGTATTGTGAAAAAAAGTACATTACCTTTTATTCAAAGTATTGTCCATCACTAGCCACTACTTTTTCCAAGCTTCCAGGCAGTATTCCACGTCGGAAGAAGTCTTCATCCTTCGTGGCTATCCACGAATTGACCCAATTTTTAGTATCTTCATATTATGCAAAGCGCTACTTAGACAGGCCATGTGCCATCGACCGGAACAAGTGATAATCGGAAGGGGCAATGTCTGGTGAATACGACGGGTGGGGTAGGAATTCCCAATTAAGTGTTTCCAAATAGGTTTTGACCGGCGCCGCAACATGCGGATGAGCGCTATCATGTATGAGAATAATTTAGTCATGTCGGGATTAGTAATGGACCCATTTTTCCTGTGCTCGGTCCAATCTCATTAATTGTATTCGGTAGAGAGCTCCAGTAACGGTTACGCCCGGTTTGAGCAACTCATAATACACGACACCAAGCTGAACCCACCAAACACAAAGAATGGGTTTTTTCTATGAATAATCTGTTTGGCTGTTGATGTTGAAACATGACCAGGGTGTTGGTGGATCCATTTTTTATCACCAGTGACTATACGATGCACAAAACCCTTTTCTGACAAGCAGCATTTCACACATACGAAATCAGCGTTCAATATCTCACGGCTTCAGTTCATATGGAATCCAATTTTCTTGTTCTTGAATCATTTGCAATGATTTCAAACGATGTAGAATTGCTTGTTGAGTCACTTCTAATGTAAGTGCAAGTTCTTCTTGCGTTTGGAACGAATCTTCCTCCAATAATGCTTCCAATTCTTCGTACACTTTCGGCCTTCCACTACGTTCTTTGTCTTCCAGGTCGAAGTCACCGTTTTTAAACTTTTAAAACCACTCACTACAACTTCTCTCACTTAAAGCAGTCTCACCATATGCAATCGATGCCCCTCAACTGCAGATTTCTTCAAATTAAAGAAGTAAATCAAAAGTTCCAGCAAATGACGCTTATTCGGCACAAAACTTGACATGTTCGCACGAACAAGATTATGTGATACTGTTACGGAGTCACTAATACTTCAAGGTTATGTTCTTACCAGATGTCCAAACTTACGATATCACGTTTTACATCTGACATTTTCAACATAACCTTGCAGTTGGGACATCTTTTGTCAAACAGCGGAAACTTATTTATACTCCTTATATATTTTATTTATCCCCCGCGATTTCGTCCGCGTAAGAATAGCAATAATAAGCAATTTTTGAGAGTGTAGTTAGTAATGTATTAAGTGGGATATATAGTTTGCTAACTTTAATGGCTCTTTGAACACAATGTTTTGTATTTTGTTGGAATCAGCACCATAAATTATTAAGAATGAAACCATGATACTCGCATTTGTATGGGTCAGGCTCGTGATCAAATCAATCCCGTGATTTGAGATAATACACGTACTAAAAAGCGTTAAGGACATGTGAATAAATGTAGCTGGAGTTAATTAAAAAAAAAGCCCCAATAAAATAATATTAAGCTTAAAAATATAACAAGACTACGATTGTGCGTAAAGCCCAATCATACGATATTATAGATGAAATCGAAATTTTTGTGATCTTAAGAAATTTTGTATTGGGAGTAGTAGGAGCAGCTATAAAAATTTTTTGTATCAAATTTCAGCTTCAAAAATAGATCAGATACTGAGAAAATTAGTGCATTGCTATTAGTAAAATTGTGCAGTTTGTATTTGAGGTGGTAGAAGGCATGGGGTAAGGGGTTTTTAGTGATTTTTTGAGAAAAAAAAATGTAATCATGCAGTTGGCATATTTTTAATTTCAGATCAGTATCTTTCATACTTTTGAAGAAAATCTAATTTTGGAAAAGATGTAAAATCGTGTCACATTTAATGAGAAGTGATCGAAGGGGAAAAGCTTATTAATTAACTTTTCCCCGACATTAATTATAATACTATTCAAGGATTTAGTACAAAATTTGAGCTCGATAAATGTTATAAGTACTCAGCACATTGGTTTAATAGTATTTCATGAAAAAGTGCAGTTTATATGGGATGTGGTGGCAGGAGTGGGGCGATTCAATTGATTTGTATACCATAAATCAGATTTATGATAAAAACAATATATTATAAATTTCAAATAACTCCCTCCTATGGTTTTCAAGAAAATTTGATTATTATATATTTTTGAAAATGAGTAATTTTGTATACGAGGGGGTAGAAAGCGATAAGTTATTGAAATAAGACCAAACGTAGATTACATCTCGAAGAATACCTAATAACCTGTGAAAGTTTTATTATAATCGGTTCAGTCGTTTTTGCATGAAAGCCGGACAGACAGATAGAGAAGAATTTTAAAAACGTGTCTTTGCTTATACATATATTGTCCAAATAAAGCAAAACACTAAGTTATATTCATTTATAAAGAAATATCAGGCAGGCATACAATCTTATATATAAACATAACAGGGCTACGATTGCGCGTAAAGCGCAATCTTACGATACTCTAGATGGAATAGAATTTTTTGTGATCCCAAGAAATTTTGTATGGGGAGTGTTAGAAGGGATGATAGCATTGAACTAATTTTTTCGCCATCATGCTAAAGTATGTAGCTATGAAAATGTTTTATACAAAATGCTTACTCCAAAAATTTAATGGGAACTGAGAAAATTAGTGAGTTACATTTAGTGAAAATGCGCAGTTTGTATGGGAGGGGGTAGAAAGAGTGGGGGGATTTTAATGATTTTTTCAGAAATAGAATATTATAAAATTGGCATCCCTTAAATTTCAGACTAGTGCCATTCATACTTTTCAAGAAAATCGATTTTTTGTAAAGTTGTGAAACTGTGTCATATTGTATGGGAGGGGGTAGAAGCAGTGAAGCAAATCAAATATTTTTTTTTTCATCTTAGTAATAATATTAATTAAATATTTATTACAAAATATGAGCTCAACAAATGTTATATGTTCTGAGAAAATTGATTTAGAGCATTTCAGGAAAAAGTGTAGTTTGTATGGGAGGGGTGCAAGGAAAGGGAGGAAACAAATAATTTTTCTACTGTAGATTTAGATCATTAAAAAAGTAATACATACCAAAATTCAGACCAATAGCTTTTATACTTTTTGAGTAAATCCATTTATTGTCAAATTGCGAAATTGTGTCATTTTGTATGGGAGGGGGTAGAAGGGGTGAAGCTAATCATCTAATTTTTTTTTACCTTACTAACAATTTTAAATAAATATTTGGTGCTCAATTTCAGCCCGCTGAATTTTATAAGCACTGAGGAAATTGGCTTAGAGTAATTCATGATAAGTACAGTTTGTATGGGAGGTGGTAGAAGGAGGAGGAGGACACGCATAATTTTTATATGGTAGATTGATATTATCATAAAAGTAATATTCCGAATTTCAGGCCAATAGCTATTATACTTTTTGATCAAATCCGTTTATTGTCAAATTGCGTAATTGTGTCATTTTGAATTGGAGGGGGTAGAAGGGGTGGAGCGATTTGGCCCGTTCACGAACTTGACCTTACTTTTTCGTCAAAAACGACGTGTACAAAATTTGAACTTTCTAGCTCAACGCGTTCTCAAGCTAGAGAGCACACGGACGGACGAACGGACGGACATCCGGTTTTGAGATTTTTGAGTGATAATATTAACTTCTGTATCATTCATTTTTTTCTCCGAGCCTTATTTCTTGGCGTTCCAAACCTTAGAGCGAACTTATAATACTCTCAGATTCCATCTAGAGTATAAAAATAAGTGGTCTACGTATGTACACGTATAACTCAGCCACCGTTCGTCCGATTTCGCTCAAATTTTTTTTGTTGTGTTCGTTAAGGCCCAACTTAGATACTAACGGAGCCAAAAATTGCAAATTTTTTCCCGAAAATAGGAAAATTTGGAAAATTTCATTTTCAGTACATTTTGTATGGAGAAATTTTTTCGTTTGTTGTTCACAACTGGGCAGCGTGCTTGCTTTTCAGTCAATAGATCATGGGTTCAATTCCCACTCCAGACGGGATTTTTTTAAGCACGAATTTTTTTTTTTTTTTATGTATAAAGATAGCATATGGATGCATATTTATATGTATGACCATGTGTTTTGGTTTGCGTTACTCCGGCATTTCTTTTTTATGTGTAGATATTCGTAAGTAATCATGCGAACTATTTCTTATCTTTTTATATATCTTACCTATATTATGTATATAAAAATAAGTGGTCTACGTGTGTACACGTGTAACTCAGCAACCGCTCGACCGATTTGGATCAAATTTTTTTTGTTGTGCTCATTAAAGCCCAACTTAGATCCTAACGGAGCCAAAAGTTGCAAATTATCCCTGAAAATTGGAAAATTTGGAAAATTTCGTTTTCAGTACATTTTGTATGGAGACATTTTTTCGTTTGTTGTTCGCAACTATTCACCAGATTCGCATGAATTTTTTTCTTCGGAATCTATCTCATTTTTTTTTAATGTATAAAGATAGCATATGGATGCATATGTATATGTATGACAATGTGGCCGTGTGTTTTGGTTTGCGTTCGTCCGGCATTTCTTTTTTATGTGTAGAGATTCGTAAGTAATCATGTCAACTATTTTCAATTCTATATTTCTTTAAAATACATTAAAGAATATGTACACTATCACAGTTCATAGGTCATAGTTATTTAGAAAAGTAGTAAAATAATTTTATAAAATTGTGGAATTCGAAGGGGGAGCATAAAAGTGATGGGATATCGATAAAATTTTCGTTCATAGACCAGCATTGTTATGCGAATGATATATTTGTAATATGATGATTTACAGATCCATAGTTTAAATATTTCTCAAGAAAATTCGCTAAAATTCGATTTTTTTGGGTTTTATTGCCGCTCCCCAATGGAATGAATCTGACTGTATTAAATGTTTTCTTTCAAGTTTGTAACGCTAAGAAATAACGTTCGAAGAAAAAACTGAATGACACAGAAGTCAATATTTTTGCTCGAAAATCTCGAAACCGTCTGTTCGTTTGTCCGTCCGTGCGCTCTATAATTCCACAGCGCGTTGAACTAGAAAGTCCAAATTTTGTGCTCACTGATTTTGTTCAGAAGTGATGCCAAGTTCGTGAACGGACAGAGAGACGGTCACTCGGATTCAAGGTTTTTGATCGGAAACGAATAATTCTGTACCCTTAACGACTCTGTGTGAGCATTATTTCTTAGCGTAACAAACGGCAAGGCAAACACAATTTATTCTTAGATTTCATCTAGATTATAAAAATTATTTGAAAACATTCTGTTTGAAGTCATAACAATCGTTGTTGTTAATGTCAACATCTATTTAAAATAAAAGTGATTTTTGTTGCTCCAATGACAGGAAACAAACTGAGATCTGTTCAAATCGATGTCAGTATAATTATGTCAACAGCAGTAAATCTCTTTAAATTGAAGTAAATCCTTAACATTCAAAAATAATATATCAAATCGACTTATTTTCATTTGAAAAATACTTGCAATTGATTTAGAAAGAGGTTTAAAGTGAGCAGATTATATTTCTACTACTAACAGCATTCTCAAAAATAGCTTATTAATGCGATTTTAGCGCGGACGAAGTCGCGGGGTCTGCTAGTTATATATATATGTAAAATTTCCACGCGCATTTCGGCATCCCAGATTTAACAGGGATTACCTTAAATACATGTTACCCGAACTTATATAATTAAATAAATCTTTAATGATTTGAGCAATTGCACATTTCATTCTGTTGCCACATAGTTCTAATTATCACATTCAATATAATTTTAACCTTCTGCTCGAAGGTAATATATTGAATTCCGTTAGACACACTTATCTTTTATGCACGAATTTCGATAAATGTCTAATGTCTTGCACCTGAATTCGGCAGAGATTCTATTATCAGATGATATTTGATTATCACATCTACGAATATATTGGAACAGCAATAGAAACTGCAATTACACATATTCGAATAGAACTAAACTGGAAATGTATATCTCTTCTTATCAATAGTTACGCCTGCAAAATTCAATTGCTTATCTTAGTTTCCAAATGGGATAAGACAAATGAATATCAAAAGGGAACTAGTGGTAAACAAAGTTTTGGCTTAGAGTAACGTTGTTTGGTAACTTTATGTCAGAATCAAAAGATAGTTGGAATAATAATGCATCTTAAATATCAGAATTATGGAATGGCAGGTGCGTCTTAGAAGATTCAAAAGTTTTATGGCAAAATAATATGATGATCATCAAATTTATATTATGATTGTTTTTGGTTGCATAACTTAAATATTAGTAAAGCAATGCTAAAAGTTTTTTATACTCTAGATGAAATCTGAGAGAATTATAAGTTTGCCAAAAAGTTTGTAAATGTCCGTCCGCTGTCTAGCTTGAAAACGCGTTTTTCTCTTTTTAAAGCCTAAATTTTGTAGAAAACATTTTGGTAGCAATTCTAGCTTAATGTGAAAAAATTTCTTCAATGCCTCCCCATACAAAATTTCGTAAAGTTATAAAAATTTCTATTGCACTAGAGTACCGCAATCACGAATTCGTAGTCCTGTTATGGTTTAATTTGCATATTTCATTTTAGTGAAGTTGTAAAGTTAGGCTTTGCGTTGCATTGAGAAAATTAGAACGAAGACAAACTTAGCTAGATAAGTTTGTCTTCGTACACACCTCACTAAATTGAAAAAAAACGAATAGTTATCATAATTTATTTCTGCAGTAAGATCAACATAATCGTCACCATCAACATCGACTTCTTCCTTCACTAAACCATCTTCAACTTCAGTACATATTTTCTCACCATTAGAGTTGCTCACAGGATCATCGTCAACTGCAGCTTGTTCATCGCAAGCGTCGATTTGTTCTCGTAATAATTTTGAAGTTAGTTCTAGTTGAATCCTTAAGGCTTTTTTTATTGGCATATTTCGTAGTAAGGAAGCAGCGTATTTGCCGAAACAATCGAAGCTATCGTCCTTTTTGACTGTTGTCGAAAGTTTGGTATCACTAAGATCGGTTATGATGAAATTATCGTAATTGGATTTGACGGTTTTGCTTAATTTCACCCGTTTCGCCCGCTGCCTGGAACTTGAAGCCTCTGATGCGGGTGGTGGTGAACGGAGCGCATGAGAATCTTCTTCGTGATTAATTGCTTCGTCGGTTGAACTACCCCACGATGTTAAAAATTGTATAGGTTCATCGGTGGTAGCAGAGTGAGTGCTGGTTTGATCACACGATTGGTCCATAAAATGTGCCATGTTCATGTCATCTTTTTGAACATCGGATACGGAAATGTCACTCGAATCAAGATACTGGTGAAAGAAAAATGAAGAATATGTTAAAAAAAAATAATATTATTAGATATAACTGTTTATTAAACATTTAATTCCTTCAAAAAATCTTCATATTTAACTCGAAATTAATGTTTTTATACTCTGGATGAAATCTGAGACTACATTATGTTTGCCTTAATGCCAAGGATACAGTCAACCCTCGTTCCGTCTGTCTACAACAGAAATCTCCAACGCTATCGAGCTGAATTTTTTTTTTATGTTATTTTTAGCAAAAAAACATAACAGAATTACTCTAGATGAGATGGAAATGTCTTTAATATACCGGAAAATATGCCATCTCAAATTCTTTCGAATAGTGAATAGAGGCTTTTGCATGGGAGGTGGTAGAAGTAGAGGGGGAGGTTTGTATTTTCGTATATGACACCGAACATGACATGCAAAATGTTTTTTGCTGAATTTAAAGTTTTTAGTTTTCATTGTTTTTAAAGAAATTGGTCATAGATTTTCTGAAATTGGGGCATTTGTATGGGAGGTGGCAGAGGAAGTGGAGCATTTAAGATGATTTTGGATCTGCTTATCATCATCCTTATCACCATGCTTTGATTCAATTTCAAAGTCGATAGCTCTCATATACTTGAAGGAGAAATGCTTTTCGCTTTTCTTGAACTTATAATACAGATATTTGTATGGGAGGTGGTAGAAGGAGTGAAGCGGAGCTGATAATTTTTTATAACACTTATTTACATTATTAAGAAACAAATTCTCGCAAAATTTGAAGTTTGTACTTTTTCTAGTTTGAATGGAAATCGAGAAAATGCATTTAACAAAAATCATGCATTTGTATGGGAGGGGGTAGAAGGAGTGTACGGATCAAAACAAATTTTTTCGCATTATTAATATTTCTATTTGTATACTTTATACAAAATATCAAGTTGATAGTTTTAACAGTTTCGAAGAAAAATAATTTAATTTAAATTTCAAAATTTCGTTAAATTTGTATGGGAGAGGGTAGAAGGAGTGATGTGAAGAAGATAATTATTTTTAAACTAAATTGCAATTATAGTACAATTAATTCTGACAAAATTTCGTCTTTTCTGCTTTACTAGTTTCAATGAAAATCGAAAATATGTATTTTTCAAAATTGTCCATTTGTATGGGAGGGAGTAGAAGCGGTAAGGGGATCGGGTAAATATTCCGTGATATTAATGGCATCCATATCATAATACTTTGACGTTAATTTCAAGTCGATAGCTTAAATAGTTTCAAAGAAAAATCAATTTCTTAATATTTCGAAATTTCATGAAATTTGTATGGGAGGGTGTAGAAGTAGTGGGGGGATGTAGCCCATTCACGAACTTAAAGTTACTTTTTTGCTAAAAATTACACACACAAATTTTTAGCACTATAGCTCAAAGCTTTCGAGAGTTATGCTGTAGACAGACGGACAGACAGACAGACGGACAGACGGTCACTCGGAATCGAGGTTTTTGAGCGACAACAAATATTTCTGTACCCTTGGCGGCTCTGTGCGAGCATTATTTCTTAGCGTTACAAACGGTAAGGCAGACACAATATACTCTCAGATTTCATCTAGAGTATAGACATTTTAACTTTGTGAACGGGCCATATCCCCTTACTCCTTCTACCCCTCCTATACGAATATCACGAAATTCTAGAAATTAATTTTTCTCCGAAATTATTGAAGCTATCAACTCGAAAGTTTAGTCCAAGTATATATATACAGTGACGTGAACACCATTAGTGTCAACAAATTTTGATTGGATCCGCAAACTCTTTCTACCCCTCCCGGACAAGTGCACAATTATGAAAAATGCATTTTATTGTTTTTCATTGGAACTCAGAAAGTGAGAAAGACGAATCTTTTCCATCTTTCCACCAATCGTTCCCGCTCCCATACAAATTTCACGGAAGCTATCATCTTGAAATTTGTAGGAATCACAATGTAAATATCATCAATATCGAAAAATTCGGTTCCGATTCGCAATGGAAAACACACCAAATGTAACCAAACGATCGTTGTTTATACTTTAGATGAATTCTGAGAGTATTATAAGTTTGCCACAAAGTTTGGAAAGCTAAGAAATGGTGCTCAGAGAAAAAAATGTACGATACAGAAGCTCATATAAAAAAGTCATCATCAAAATCTTCAAAACCGGATGTCAATCAGTCCATTCCTCCACCCGTGTCTAGCTTGAGAACGCACTGAGCTAGACAATTCAAATTTCGTACACGTTGTTTTTAACAAAAAAACATAACAGGGCTACGCTACGCGCCTAAAGCGCAATCTTACGATACTCTAGATGAAATAGAATTTTTTGTCATCCCAAGAAATTTTGTGTGGGGAGTGTTAGAAAGGTTGATAGCATTGAACTAATTTTTTCCCCATCATGCTAAAGTAACTATAAAAATGTTTTATACGAAATGCTTACTTCAAAAATTGAATAGGAGCTGAGAAAATCAGTGTGTTAGATTTAGTGAAAATGTGCAGTTTGTGTAGGAGGTGGTAGAAAGAGTGGGGGGATTTTAGTGATTTTTTCAGAAATAACTAGGAATATTATAAAATTGACAACCCTTAAATTTCAGACTAGTTACGTTCATACTTTTCAAGAAAATCGATTTTTTGTGAAGTTGTGAAACTGTGTCATATTGTATGGGAGGGGGTAGAAGCAATGAAGCTAATTAAATATTTTTGTCTGATCTTAGTTATAATGCTAAATAAGTATTTATTACAAAATGTAAGCTCGATAAATGTTATGTTCTGAGAAAATCGGCTTAGAGCATTTCATGAAAAAGTGTAGTTTGTACGGGAGGGGGTGGAAGGAGAGGGAGGGGGTGGAAGGAGAGGGAGGGGGTGGAAGGAGAGGGAGGACGCAAATAATTTTTATACTATAGATTGAAATCATTATGGAAGTAATATATCCCGAAATTCAAACCAATAGCTTTTATACTTTTTGAGCAAATCCATTTATTGTTGAATTGCGAAATGGTGTCATTTTGTATGGGGGGAAGTTATTCATGAAATAACTGTGAACATTATTTAATTGACATATTTTAAATTGCAGATCAGTAGCATTCATACTTTTCAGGGAAATCGACTTTTTGTAAAGTTATTGAATTGTGTCAAATTGTATGGGAGGGGTTAGAAGGAGTGAAGCTAATCACCTAATTTTTTTTGGTCTGACTAATAATTCTAAATAAATATTTAGTGCATAATTTCAGCTCGATAAATTTCATACGTACTAAGTAAATCGGTTTTTAGTATTTCACAAAAAAGTGCAGTTTGTATGGGAGGTGGTGGAAAGAAAGGAAGGACTCAAATAATTTTTATACAACAGATTGGATTTATTATAGAAGTAATATTTTCAAAATTTCAGATCAATAGCTTTTATACTTTTTGAGCAAACTCGTTTAATGTCAAATTGCGAAATTGTGTAATTTTGTATGGGAGGGGGTAGAAGGGGTAAAGCTAATCGTCTAATATTTTTTTTGATCTTACTAATAATTCTAAATAAATGTTCGGTGCACAATTTCAAATCGATAAATTGTATACGCACTGAGTAAATTGGTTTAGAGCATTTCATGAAAAAGTGCAGTTTGTATGGGAGGGGGTGGAAGGATATGGAGGACACAAATAATTCTTATACAGTAGAATGGAATCATCATAAAACTATTATGTCCCAAATTTCAGATCAATAACATTTATACTTTTTAAGAAAAGCCGTTTATTGACAAATTGCGTAATTGTGTCATTTTGCATGGGAGAGGGTAGAAGGGTTGGAGCGATTTGGCCCGTTCATGAACTGGTCCTTACTTTTTTGCCAAAAACGATGTGTACAAAATTTGAACTTTCCAGATCAACGCGTTCTCAAGCTAGGGAGGACACGGACGGACAGACAGACGGACGGACAGGCAGACGGACGGACAGACAGACGGACGGACAGACAAACATCCGGTTTTGAGACTTTTGAGTGATAATATGAACTTCTGTATCTTTCATTTTTTTCTCTGAGCCTTATTTCTTGGCGTTACAGGCTTTGTGGCAAACTTATAATACTCTCAGATTTCATCTAGAGTATAAAAATAATGGTGAAACAATTGAATGATGATACCCAAAAGTCAAACGAACACAGAAGCCTAATAGAAATCAAAAACAGTAGAAACTCGCTAACAAAAAACCTTGTGCCAATAACACCGATTTAGAGTATGAATACTATTTGAAACTCTGTATTAGATTGTTGCAGATGATATGAAGACTTTCGCGATGAAGTGAAGTTATTTGCGATTTACATGTCTCAAACTGCCGCCAGGTGACTCTGGTAGTGATGAATATTGAAGTATAAATACTCCTCCATTTGGTCATGTAATCATTTCAGTTTTGGACTTCATTGAGATCGGAGAGAAAAAAAGAATAAAAAAACATGGAAATGAGTCAAAAACGATTACTTTTTCATTACGAGTTCAAAATTAGCCACAACGCAAGGGAGGCAACCACATCAACAGGGCATTTGGAGCTGACGCAGTAAGCGAACGAACCACACGGCAATGGTTCGAAAAATTTCGATCAGGAAATATGACCCTTTAAAGTGAGCCATGTGGCCACCGAGGTCCATCGATAGACAACGACGAGCTGTGAAGCTAGTGGAGTCTGACTCACACCAAACTGTAAGGGACCTTGCAGAGAAACTGAGCGTACACTAATCGAAAGTTGCCCGGCACTGGCAAAGCTTGGAAAGTTAAAAAGTTTGATAAGTGGATTCCACATGAGCTTACTGTGCAAAACACGGCCTCATGTATCAAAAAATAACGGTCAAAAAATTAAGAGTCGCAGTATGAGACTCTTCCTCATCCACCATATTCACCAGACCTTTCGCCAACCGATTACCACTTTTTGGCGGAGAAACAATTTAACAATGAAGCAGCCATCAAAAATGCCTTCGAGGAATTTCTTCAGTCTAGAAAGTCGGACTTCTACGAAACTGGCATATATGCACTTGTATCTCGTTGGGAGAAGTGTATTGCATCTGCTGGTAGCCATTTTGATTAATAAAATTAAGTTTTATATTAGTTAAAGTTGTTTGAAATTTCACTAGCAAAGTCGCCATTTCATCTGCAACAACCTAATACATATATTCAATTTGGATATTATGATGTTTTTCAGTGCAGCTCGGTTATTATAGGCAGCTTACACCTATGCCATTTATACGACTAGAACAGCAGGCATTATTTTCAGCTTTGACTGTACCTGAAATTGTTTACTGGCGCGTTTTATCACGCGCCTTTCGATTTTGCCACACGCCATTGCCTACAACACAAGCATGGCATTCGCGAGTAGCGACGGAAATTATGAAAGCACTGTGCGGCTGCAGGTAAACGTGTGAGCTCAGGTAAAGTGAAGTATATACCCGGCTTTGCGATAAAGGGGAACACGAGAAACGACCGTAACGCATGCATAGCACGCAAATACGAAATTTATCGGGAAAAGCATTAAAAGTTGAGAAAAATAAACGAGGAAAACAAAAGACTCACCAAATTCAATTTAGCCGCTGGCGACTGTACGAAAGGTCGCAGGAACGAGTTCATGGTGTGGAACCACCAAACTTTCGGTCTGTAGATTTCGCCGCAACCGGAACTGATGCTCTCAGCGATTTTCTTCAGTTCTTGGCAGTAGGAGCTGCGCAAATTCTTGAATTTGATGAAAACGTACTGGGCGGTGAATCCCGGAACGTCGAGCGTGTTTGCGACTCGACTGGCGGCCGCGTTTCGTGCCGAACGATTCCTGTACTCCTCCAAGTTCGTGTTCCACAGGACTTCTTCGATCCGATAGAGCTCCAAGAACCGAAGCGTTTCAGCTTCCGTTAGTTTTAGTAAATATGGGTTTGGCGCGCCCATTGTTTTTTCGCCACCAGGAAATTAAATAAACAAATGAACGACAAGATAACGCGAACCAACTTATTCGACCACGACTCGGTTCACGACTGGCTAAGCCAGTTCGTAGGAAATGGCACGACGTACCACGACCGATGCGTGTTGCTGTGTTTGGAACGTGGCGTGCTTTCTTTTGTTGTTGTCGAGCTGCTGCTGCCGCCTGCACGTCTCCGTCGCTCTTACCTACTTCGTACGCGGTTGGCACATTTTGATGTGGAGTTGTTATTCGTTGCTTTTTCTTCGCGTGATGAAGCGTCGCAACCTCGTTCTGGTTGTGTTGCTGTTGTGTTGTTGATTCGCGGCCCCAGTGGCTGTAGAGTAGCTGGGATCCATTCGAAAGATAGCGATTTCGTGTTTGCCACGCTTGCACGTACAAAGTTCACGCACGCTATGGCTGTGCGCTGTGCATACACCAGCCATACGAACGTACACTTCATCAAGCGGAGCCGTGGGACTAACTCTACGTGATCGTAAGCCGACGTCATATTTACACATACTCAAAAAAGTCTGCGTACATCTCATTAGTAAATTCTGAATGATGTTGGAATCGTATAATAGTATAAAAAAGCCTAAACTGCAAGAAATGTATTGAAGCACGTTTGATTAAAAAATTCCCAAAATTAACGAAGATATGGTAATTTCAATACTTGGAAGTCTGTGTGCGGCCCCAAAAAAGTCTGCGTACACATCACAAAATTTGGGGATTCCCCGAAATGTGCAATGGTTATACCCACATTTTTTCATTAATACGCGTGACGATACTTCATTGCAAAATTGTTTGAGAGTTTTGCGTGAATTAAAGACTATTTTTTAGTATGGAAGTTAAAAATAAGGAAATCAGTGTTCGTGAGAGTAAAGTGATAGTAAAATTGCGTGAAAACCGGAAAAGTTTTCGGGAAATCGCAAAATTTGTTAGAATAACCCATTCCTCGGTACAAAGGGTTATTGCTAATTACGAGAAATCGGTTTGATTATTTCACGGCATCGATCAGGACGTCCTCCTAAACTTACAACACGTGAACGTCGAAGTATTATTGATGCTGTGAAAAAAAATACCCGATTAACGGCGTTCCAAATTGTGCAGGATATAAAACAGAAATATAATAGAACAATATGCGATGAACAGTGCGCATAATTCTCAGGAAAGGCGGTTACCATGTTCGAGTCACACGTAAAAAGCCGTTCATATCGGAACGAAATCGTCGAAAGAGAATGGAATTTGCCAAAACTTATGTAACTATCCCAAAAGAATTTTGGGAAAACGTTCTTTTTTCGAACGAAAGTAAGTTTTGTATATTTGGGATAGAAGGACGCAAATTAGTATGGAGAAAACGCTCGACAGAATTCAATAAAGAAAATTTGATTCCCACTGTAAAGCATGGTGGCGGCGGTGTGATGGTTTGGGGGTGTATGGCAGGCAACTAGTTTTCATAGAATCCACAATGGATAAATACGGGTACCTTAATATTTTAAAAAATAATGTTAAGTAAAGTGCTGAGAAATTGCGGCTGGGGAACGCATTTTACTTTCAGTACGATAATGACCCCAAACATACTGCTGAAATAAATAGGCTTTGTTTGGCCTACAACGTCCCAAAACTATTAGCTACACCTCCTCAATCACCAGATGTAAACCCAATTGAACATTTGAGGGATTTACTTGAAAAAAAATCGACAGCATGACATAACAAGCAAAGAGTCATTAAAAAATGTTATTTTGAACGAGTGGAACAAAATAACGGCCGAAGTAACATCAAAGCTTGTTCATTCCATGCAAAATAGGCTAGAGGAAGTAATTTATAGGAAAGGCTATGCTACTAGATATTAAGGCTCTTAATCTGATAAGCTAATATAGTGCATTTCAAATAAAATGAATAAATTTTTTCAGGTGTACGCAGACTTTTTTGGATGCATATTGATGACTTCTTGGAAGAAATTTTTTTATTTTGGTTATTCTAAACAGCGAACGAGTACTCAGTTATATAGGTATATTTATCTACCATATAGTTTAATGAAAGTACTAAACAAAAATTTTTAAGTTATAAACAAATGGCAAAGGTTTTTATATAGATATGTTTGCTACGACCAGCAAGTGTACGCAGACTTTTTTGAGTATGTGTATGTCTTGACATGATAACTTTAAATCTAGTTTTATTGTGATCGACATCAAATTAACAAACTAACTTCCCTGGAATTTTATTTTATTCGCGTTTCATGACTAAATTGACCAAAAGGGGCAAAACACGTCCGTTCGAGATTTTTAGAGATACGAAGTTCTTTTTTGGGTGGATTGTAAGTTGGATAAGTGAGTTCCATTACCTAAATTTTGAGGAGTGTCAGTTAGAAGGCAGAAGCGACGAGAGGGCTGAAGTCCAAATCAGCAACGCCAAAGCCCTCTAAAGTGAAACCCATGTAAGTCAACCCTACTACAAGTTGGAGTCATAACGAAAATGACAGTTCCATAAAAATTCGATCGCTTTTGTATGGAGCAGACACAGCGCGCTTCTTAAGAACAGCGTTTATTTTTAAACGCAGTGTTAAAGATAGTTAAGCTTTCTAAGGTACTTTGTTAATAGTGCTCGGCGAGTAAATATTGTTATAGATCTTGCAATCACGCAATTTGGATGTTGCCAAAATTATCGAGAAAAGTCCATCAACATGTAAAACGCTATAAACATGTTTCCAGCAACTTCTACCAAACTCCACAATGTAGGCAATCTTTCTAGACACACACACACAACGACACCTGTCTGGGAGACTTAGTATAAATATCCGCCAACTTTCAGACAACCAGTTAGTCATTCGGCGACACCTATCGGTGGAAGAACGCGAATCGGTACAAGTAAGCGAAAGAATAAGATCGACGGCATTGCCAAATCGGCGAATATGTGCGAATTAATTAAAAGTGATCAAGAAATTAACAAAAGTGCGATTAAATAAATTATTCATTGTTTTTAAACGAATTGTGTTTTTCTTTGAAATCGGCGATCCCCTAGCTCGCAACAATATTATACGCAAATTTTTTTTCTGTGTCGATCACAATACTTTATTATTAGAATAACATATAATTGGTACAGAGTTAGCAATGATTACACTAATTTTGCAAACACTAATTTATGCAAACATAAAAATCTTCCCGTTGTGACAACACTGTCGGTATCCAACAAAAAACTTTTAGGATGCCATGAGCAAATAAATGACGCAGTGGCTTCAAGAGGTGCGAGTTTTGGATGCTACGATCAGCAGAGCAATGAAATGGATATAGACGAGTTTGAAGCTGCCAATAGGGGGTTATGGTGGTGGAAAAGAAGAAAAATGTCGCATTCCAAAGAATTTTTTTTTTATAGAATGACATGTGTTTAATAGCCTGTTAACACCGGCTATCGAAAGTGTCTCAATTTAACGAAAGCCACCTCGAAATCTTAGCTGTTTACACTAGGCTATTATTGCCATCTGTTTGACGTTTCCTTCTAATTAATGGCGTTCAACTCAATTTTGACGTCACTTGCAACCTGAAAGTGAGTATTATGGATCCCAGGAAAAAAAATTGATTGTGGGATTGTTGGAGACATCGAGCTTATTATTTGATTCTTTTGTTGATGCTGAGGAACTTGTAAAAATGTATGCAAGACATGTGTACAAGCTTAAAAGCAAAAGGAGTGTTCTTTTCCGTATCTTGAGCCCTTCTAATTAAACATATAAAATCTTTTCAGGCCATGAATAGTAAGCTTTGGGAACATTTCTTGCAAGTTATTGGTGAAGATTATTTCAAGGAACATTTACGGATGAGTCCTCAAACGTTTGACATGTTATGCACTTATCTACAGGATATGAAGAAAAAAAACACATTATAGAGCCGCAATTCCTTTACGAAAACGAGTAGCGATTGCTATGTAAGCTTTGGGATCATCCTCAGAATATAGACTCATAGCTGGCTTATTCGGATGTAGAAAATCAACAGTGAGCCAAATTGTCAAAGAGTTCTGCAACAAAGTATGACGCGTCCTCGGGCCAAAATATTTAAATCAAATGCCATTTCCAAGAGCTGAACTGCAAGAAAATATTGAAGGCTTTAGTGCTTTAGGCATGGTACATTGTTTTGGTGCAATAAGATATCATTATGTTTGCAAGTAATTGCGACAATGTTTAATTTAGAGAAAGACGGAAGTCATATTGAGGTTTCGCCACCCGCAGCAGACGTAATTGATTATCACGATTACAAAGGGTGGTATTCAATAGTGCTACTGGTACTAGTTGATCACAGGTAAATAAGAATTTCTCTCAAATTTTCATTTCTGAATTCTCTATTCGATTAATAATTTTTGCTTACAGATACAGATTTTTGTACATTAACATCAGTGCTCCTGGTCGATCCAATGACTCAAAGATATTCGAAGAATCGCGTTTTCTTTCTACAGATTCAATGTTCAAGGAGTTAAGATAGGAAGTAATGAGCGTTGCAGTGACCCCTTTTATAATTGAAGATTTAGCGTTTCGGTTCTCACCATATCTACAGAAACCATATCCGTTCGTTTCGTCTGGCTGCTAACGATAAGGAGATACATTACAATAAAGTACTTTCAAAGTGCAGAAGAGTTACCGAAAACGCCTTTGCGCACTTGAAAGGAAGATTTCGATGGATCGGTAGAGGTATTGAATCGCCTTTAAGTAGTGCGACCTACAAGATAGTTAAAGCTTGTTGTACTTTACACAATTTTTTGAACGACAAAAATGATAACATAAGACAGACTTAGCTCAGACAACAAGAACAATATGAGAGAACACGCCAAATATTGCAACCAGAAAATAAAACCTATGTACAATGCAATCCCGCAGTGAATATAATTAGAGACAGTATTTGCCAATTTCCATGTAAGTTTCCCATCCGACATTAGATTTATCTTGAATAAGAATTACTACGAATTAAGAAAGCGCTAGCTAGGGTGTATCCTAAGTGGGTAGCGTGTTGGTCTTGTAATGCGAAGGTCGTGAGCTCAAATCACGGTCGACGCAATATATAATTCCAGCAAATTCCCTGCTTGGATATACCTTGGTCACCTCAATCTACGAAAATGAAAAAACCGTAGTAAGAGGGTTGTGCGAAGGGTTAACAACAATTCCACAATAAGTAATGAAAAATGTTAAGGAACCTTAATGTCAGGAGGCCAAGGTCCGATTTGGGCTGTAGTGCCATTGTAGTAGTAGAAGAAGTAAAATTTTTTTTTTATTTCTTTGTATTATAATGTAAATATAGTTTTTGGTTTATGCTAGGAATGCAAGCACCGTGATGGACAGCATAATTCTGACTTTAGGAGTTCCTAAGTTTCGGCTTTTATACGAAGTGCTTCGGCCTTTAATCTATTCTTTTCCTCGGCTACTTTAATTTTTCTTTCTGCTACTTCCACCATTGTCATCATTGCCTAAATGAATTCTCTCGCTTTCTTCCAGGGTCAAGAGTCGATGTTAAAGGTGTCATCTCACCATGCGACGTATCATCAAACGTCTGATTTATTTCATTACCTGTAAAAAATAGTAACAAGCAACATAATAAAATATATATGTATATATATGTAAATACCGAATAACTTAATTTTCTTGCATTTATTAAGTGATACATCATGAAAATTGAAACTATCTTCGCTACACAGATCCATATGAATAGCGTTGTCTCCCGCAAAAATTTCTCTTATCTCCTCAAAAAGGGCCCAAGCTCGATTAATTTTGCTTCAGATCTGAAAGAAGAACATGGAATAATTCATATCAAAGTGAAAAATGAAGGCAAGGCTTTCGTTATCGCGGCACACACAAAAGTGTAACCTGAACGCACACGGAATCGGCGGAGGGCAAAGTTCTGATTTTGTTTACTAAGATCGGAAATTTGCTTGAAGAAAGAAATTGTGTGCACGCCAGCAAAAAGAATGACTTCTAGAAATTGTTAAATTGTAATGTCAGTTTGACATCACATTGACATTGACATTTTCATAATAAACATGTATTTATCCACAATAAAGTTCGCTTAAATAATGACGGTGCTGCCATGTTTTTGATCCGAAATACCAGCATTTTGTCGAAAGGCGTGGATTTCAAAGACACTTTTTTGTATGTAGAATCAGAGGCCTTTCGACTCATTTTCAGTTCATTTGCATCGAAATCGCGACGAAATTCTCCAGTGTGAATAGGCTATAAGGTAATTTAGGCCTTTATGTGCAATGCACAAACACAGTCATGGAGGATAGGAATGGGATTGAGAACGTAGGGGATAGGGAGTGAAAACGACCGTAACGAGTGGTGAATTTGGCATATTTTTTAGTTTTACTGGCTGCTACTAACAAATATTTGCAGATTTTATGCGGGACTGAATGATAGAAAGCGAACAGATTCTTTCTACTGAGTATACAGACCTTCTAGAAGTGGAACTGTTTTAATTTTATATCGTTTGCCCATTTTACTTCGAATAATTGTTTCGTTGCCAATAACAACTGAAAAATTAATACTTAAGAAATCCTTCTACCTAGAGTGAGAAGCACGCTGAGGCAAGAATGACGAGATAAACCCAAATGATCAGATACCGGCTGAGAAATGGGTAAATAACGCATTACCATGTTTACTAAGCAATGATTCTCCAGAAAATGAATTTATTGCTAACAAGAGTAAGTTGTATTATAATTTTACTGGAGGTAAATTACGTAAGGACTGGCAATCTATGGTATCTGAAATAGTAGAGAGATCAACCATCTGGTATACAGATGGCTCGCGCACTTCTGAGGGGACAGGAGCCAGAGTCAAAGGTAGTAACTTCTCGGTTTCAAAACCACTCGGCAGAGAAGCCACAATCTTCTAGACCGAACTAATTGCAATGGAGCTATACATCCAAGAGAATATAAGGAGAGCTCATCGCAACATATCTATTTACATCCTATCGGATAGTCAGGCGGTTCTTACAGCCCTAGCATCCAATAAACACGGATCAAGGATAGTATGGGACTGCCTTCAAAACCTAATTATCCTGGGAAAAAGGAATGATGTAACCTTAATGTGGGTACCAGGACATAGGAAAATTGAGGGAAATGAAGAAGCTGATTGCCTAGTAAAGAACGTCTCTGTGTCGATGACTCAAAAACGGCAGTACACATCCTATGTCACTGTGAAGCAGTAGCTAGGAAAAGACAAAATCTTCCTGGAAAAGGTTTCCTTTCTACCGAAGAACTAGCCAACATAACTCCCTCAAAGATCCTCAAATTAGCCAAAGCTATTGAGTTATAGTAGGGTGGAGGGGCTATAAATGCACAATAGGCCGAGAAGGTCGCAGTACTCTCACGCGTTCCCCAAATACTAGTATGCAATATGGATGGTGCAGAATGTTTTTTTAGAGGCGGAGAACTTTAAATTGAAATGAATGAAATTGGATTTTTTGAAAGACAATTTTATAGCATTAATGTTTGAATATGATTTCGGGCATGTGACCGCCACTGCTGGTGCGTACATCGCGTAATCCGGAAGTCCACAATTTCATTTGAAAATTTTGTTCAGTGATGAAGCACGTTTTTGGCTAAATGGCTATGTCAATAAGCAGAATTGCCGCATTTGGAGCGATGATAATCCACAAGCCATTGTCGAAACATTGGTCCATAAGTCTTCAAAAATGATGATGGATAGAACGCGGTACTTCTCTTCTCTTCTACAATGGCGCTATAGCCCAAATCGGACCTTGGCCTCCTGATATTCAGGTTCCTTAACATTTTCATTATTTATTGTGGAAGGGTTGTTAGCCCTTTGCACAACCCTCTTTCTACGAATTTTTCATTTTCTTAGATTGAGGTGACCAAGGTATATCCAAGCAGGCAATGTGCCGGAATTATATATTGCGCCGACCGGGATTTGAACTCACGACCTACGCATTACAAGACCAAAACACTACCTACTAAGCTATACCCTACAGAGACATGATTACTAACTTTTTCGTGCCTTACTTGGGAGGCATTAATGTCGCAGATATGTGGTTTCAACAGGATGGCGCCCCACAGCGCGCGATACAATTAATTTACTGAAAGAACTATTTGATGATGGATTAATTTCACAAAAAGGATCTGTTAACTGATCGATGTTTGGCTTTCCCTTCCATATTCCCTTCCTAAATTCCCAATTTCCACTTCTTTCTCTTACCCAGCGTTATGTATGCAGTCACGAATTTATCAGTCAGAATTCATGAGTCAAATAATCCGACAAACATAAATTTTCCGACACAATATTAACGAGAAAATAATTTGTTCAACATAATAGACACAAAGAGTACAATTAAAAAAGCCTTCCTTTTCATTTGAACTTTGAATGGCAAACGGGAAACACTAAAGCTAACCAAGAAGTTCACTAAAGATCCAAAAAAGTATTTTCCTTGCCGCATATTCAAAACCATTATTACCACTTTCACACTTTAAAAAGTTGCACGTTAAAGTTTAAAATTAATTTCGGCACGTCTTCGTCTTCTTACCAAGGATATAAAACTTTAAATTTCAGAAAGAACTACTCGCTAGAATTCATAGTGGAAAACATACTTGAACAGAGGTTTAAAATTTTCCATCTTGTTCGTTTTAATTAGATATGAAGAGGCGGATTTTATTTTCATTTATTTTAGTTAATTCCAAGCAAGGATTTTTTTTATTACCGAGATTCTTTTGTTTATTTTTTTTTATCTATACAAAGTTTGAAGAATTTTTTCGACTTAATTGTTTAAAATTTGCTAAAAAACAAAATTTAACGCAAATTACGTATAATTCGGTCCGCTTTAAAGGAAGGAAATAAATTTTTACTTTATTGTTTGCATTTGTGCCTCTCAGATTTATCAGGGATTACCTTAAATGCATGTTACCTAAACTTAATTTAATAAACCTTTAATGATTTGAGCAATTGCACAATTCATTCTGTTAACACACAGTTCCAATTATCACATTCAATATAATGGTAGCCTTCTACTCAAAGGCAACATATTGAATTTCGGTAGATACACTTATCTTTTATGCACAAATTTCGGTAGATGCTCAATGCCTTGCACCTGAAATCGGCAGAGATTCTATTATCGGATGAAATTTGATTATCATATCTACGAATATATTAGGACAGCAATAGAAATTACAATTGCACATATTCGAATAGAGCTGGAAATCTATATCTCTTCTTATAATCCCTGCAATAATTATACCTGCAAAATTTAATTGCTTATCTTGGCTTCCAAATGGCATAAGACAAATGAATAGCAAAAGTGAACTAGTGGTAAATAAAGTTTTGCCATAGAGCAACGAAGGATAAGTTCCTTGGAATCTCAACTTCAGTATCAGAACATAGTTGGAATGATAATGCATCTTAAATACCAAAATTGTGGAATGGCACATACGTCTAAGAAGGCTCAAAAGTTTAATCGCAAAATAATATGATGGTCATCAAATTTCTATTGTGATTGTTTGTAGTTGCATAATTTAAATATTAGTGAAGGAATGCTGAAAGTTTTTTATAGATGAAATTTGATAGCATTATAAGTTTGCCAAAAAGTTTATAATACTAAGAAATAAGGCTTGGAGAAAATTAAAATACTGCTGATGAGTAATATTAATATTACTTAAGTCTCAAACGTCGGCCTGTGCGATCCCTGGCTCGAGAACGCATTGAGCTAGAAAGTTCAAATTTTGTATGCGTTGTTTTCGACGAAAAAGTAAGTTCAAATCGTGAATGAGCCAAATCACTCCACCCCTGCAAACCCCACCCACATTTTCAAATATTTCTAGTAATTCGATTTTCTTGCAAATGATAAAAGATATTAAGTTGAAATTGGTAATATGTTATTTTTATGATAATTGCAACCTACACTACACGAATTATTTAAATTCCACCTCTCATCCAAACTACCCTAATCTATGAAATACTTTAAACCAATTTCCACAGTACGGAAATAAATTAACATGAGATAAAAAAATTTAACCGATTAGCTTCACTCCTTCTACCCCCTCTCATACAATATAACACAATTTCACAACTCTCCTAAAATGTTACTAATCTGTAATTTAAAACTTATCAATTGCATGATGTTTATACTCTATTGTCGCTCAAAAATTTCGATTCCGAATGACCGTCTGTCCGTCTCTTTACATACAACATAATTCTCGAACGCTTTGAGCTATCGTATCTAAAATTGTTGTTTGTCATTTCTAGCAAAAAAGAAACTTTAAGTTCGTGAACGGGCTACATCGCTCCACTCCTTCTATCCCCTCCCATAAAAATTTCACGAAATTTTAAGAAATTAATTTTTCCTCGCAACTACATAAGCTATCGTCTTGAAATTTGGGTAACGAAATATTGATGTAATCTCCTCACTCCTTCTACTCCCTCCCGCACAAATGCACAATTTTCAAAAATGCATTTTCTGATTTTCGTTGAAACTATCAAAGCTGAAAAAACGAATTTTCGCCACAATTAATTTCATTATAATTTCAATCTGTATTGAAAAAATTATCAACTTCACCTCAGTCCTTGCAAATTTTCTTCGAAATTGTCAAAGCTATCGACTTCAAGTTTTGTGCATAATATAACAATAGAAATATCATTGACGACGAAAAATTTTGATTGCTCCTCCTACTTCCTCCCTTACAAATGAATAACTTTGGTAAATGCATTATATCGATTTCCAATTAAACTAGAAAAGTTACAAACTAAGAATGTTGCCAGAATTTCTCCCTTAGTTTTAGGTTGTAGGAGAGTGGTTTCGTAGAACCACAATGCACTGGGGTCATCTAGTTGGGCCCATTGCACTCCCCCTATTGATTATGAGATGAATGTCACTCCTCTTGTTATAGAAACTTGAAGCTCGAATGTTTGAAGCCTCTGAGGTCGTCTAGTTATGAGAAAAACTAGATCCTGAACAAAGAGGACGACTGTTGGAGATTTGCGGACAGTGACAAAGATAATGTTCGACAGATTCTTCGTCTTCCTCGCAACCTTTGCAATGGCTGTCGCTCGCGATCTTAATCCTAAATGCGTACAGCTTTAGCAAGCAATGACCAAGGGTCAGGCTAACAATAGTTCGGATGCTGTAGTGACTACGTTGTAATCCCTTCGCACGAAGCTGTGAGTTTCTGACGCATGCGTCAAATCCGTGTTGTTATATGGTTGTACTACGTGGAAAGTGACCGTTCGACTTATCACGAAACTACAGACTTTCGTGAACCAATGCCTCCACATTTTAGGAATGTTCTGGCCAGTAATGATCTTCAACGACGAACTTTGGAGTACAACTGGCCAGACTAAAATAGGTATTGAGATTCAAAGGCGGAAGTGGCAGAGGATCGGTCATACTTTGAGGAAACCAGAGCGAAACATCGCCAAACATGCTCTGGATTATAATCCTCAAGGAAGACGTTGGGTTTGTCGACCACGTAACACATGGGAGCGTGCAGTTTAGCAGGAGGCCAGAGGAATAAACAAGTCGTGGCAACAGCTAAAGGCCGATGCTCAGGATCGCGCCTTGTGGAAGAGAGTTGTTTCTGTCCTATGCCTCTATATGGGGTCTTAACAGGAATTTGATTTAATTTGATATTATTAAATAAAAGGGAACTATTGTGATAGCGAAATGTTTCGACATACGGCTTTCGATGGATTCTCACTATTTGAGGTCCCAGGTCAGTTTATCAGCTGGGATTTATCTAAGTGGCTAGCATGTTGGCCTTTAATACGAAGGTCGTGAGTTCGAATTCCGGTTGACATATAATTCCAGCACCACGCACTGCATCGTTTCAATGAGTATGCAAAAAAAATCGTTAATAAACGGATGTGCAAAGCACTAACAATTCTTTGACAATAAGACCAGCCGAAACCCGATTTGAGTTGTAGTGCTATCATTAAAGAAGAAGAAGTGTGCCTCGACGATAACTCCAATAAAATTAGGGCAGAGATTGCAAAAGATCTATCAGATCTGGCAGACCTGTACTATTTTCGGAAATTATCGTCAATAGGGACCGGCAGTTTTGAAAGTTTAACAAAAAAACACTTTTTTATTGACCGATCGAACATTTTTTTACGATGAATGCATAAAATTTAATTTTTTTTCTAGCTTACCGTGATTTTTCTTTTTTACTGGATGTCGAAATAAAGAAAAACATTCTGAGTAAATATTAAAGAGCTTCCGGAAATAATAATTTTTCGTTACATTACTTTTGGCAAATTCATGTTTTTCGTCTTTTCAATTTACAAATTTTGTAGAAGTGGTAACTTTTTGGTAGTGCCCTCGCCATCAAGGATCTTTGATATAAATGGGACTGCACATATCACCCCTCCTCTACCACAGTAATTATAAGAACCTTGAAAACCAAAGCCAAACCAATACGTCAAATATAAGAAGTTTTATTCATAGTATTCACGTTAATAGCCTGTGAATATAATCATATTTTCAATTTATTATTTCAATTTTTATCACCGAGCATTTTTCACCATCATTATTATGAATATTTCTGGCATATGAATAACTTATTAAAATTATTATTTTTCAATGATTCCAAAAACATGAAGAAGATCACAACCGTGTTGCATAAAAAAGCACAACCCAATCAAAATTTTCATTACAGACGAGTGTCATTATTGAAGCACCAATTTTACAATAAATTTAAATAATAATGTGGTCCTTTTGTGATTGGATTGTCGCTGAATGAAAGCTTAATTTAAAAATTAACTCCGATTAAACGAGGCAAATAATCATCCCAATTTTATACTTCAACATAATAAATAAAATTAAAAGCAATTAAATATTATCAAACGGAATAAATTATATTCTCAAATGTATGCGTAATTTTTTCCCAATTAGCAAAATACATTGTAGTCTTCCCGAACTGAATCGTATAATTAGATTAAAAATTACGGGTAAATAAATTTCAAACGTTGTTTGTTAATTACTAGCCAAAAGTTTAAGTTAATTACATACAGTGGCTCACAGATTATTTCTTGCAGTGCTGTTTTTAAACTATAGAACACTGTATCTTAAAAACTAATTAGAAAATCATGAAATTTTGAATGTTGGCATAGAAAAACAAGCTTATTGATTACAATAACAAAAATTTACAAAAATAAATTCTGACACTCTTAAGGCTGAAAAGACCGATGGTGGAGCAGAAACGCAAGCCACAGCTTATTTCATGCAGATAATTGTCCCCATTTCTGTCCGATCGTGTCGCGCTGTACAACGGGACTTTCTTTTTCTTGATTTTTTTTTAAGAATTGGCAATATTTCGTGTGATATTTCACGTGTAAAGAACAAGAAGTACTTTTTGAAAAAATGAGTCGTCACATGACAATTGAGCAGCGGGAATTAGTGATAAGTCATTTCAAGAACGGGCTATCCCAACGAAAAATTGCTCAATTTGTTAATTTGGGTCCCACCACAGTGCAGAGTATCATTGAACACTTTGTTCATGAAAATCGTATTCAAGATAAGGGCAGAACCGCGCAAAACAAAATTTTCAAATTGTCTGAAGAACGATTTATTGTTCGTAAAATCAAGGCGAACCCAAAGTTAACGGCTCCAAAACTAGCCGCGGAGATACAGCAAGGACTAGGTAAGTCATGCAGTGCAGACACTGTCCGCCGCGTGCTCCGAGACCACAACTTCAATGGTCGAGTAGCTAGAAAAAAACCATCCATAAGCAGAAAAAACCAGTTGCGTTACCTGACTTTTTTTAGAGAGCACGCCAACAAAAATTCGGACTTCAGGAACAGCGTCATATTCTCAGACGAGTCTAAATTTAACATCTTTGGCTCGGATGGCATGGCATACGTTTGGCGGATAACTAATACTGAGCTACAAAAGGAAAATTTAAAACCTACAGTGAAGCATGGCGGCGGAAGCGTAATGGTTTGGGCCTGTATGTCGGCAGACGGGATTGAAAATTTGTAGTTCATTGAAGGTAACATGGACAAAACCATGTACCTCAACATTTTGAAAAAAAAAAATTTGCTCCAGAGTGCTACGAATCTTGAAATTCCATACATATTCCGTTTCTACAAAGACAACGACCCTAAGCATAAGTCTGGTATTGTGCAATCTTGGCTGATTTGGAACTGCCTGCATGTTATGTCCCCGCCGGCACAGAATCAAGATATGAATGTAATAGAAAATTTATAGGCAATTTTGGAAAATGGTGGTTGGTGGTTGGATGGGTATGGTAGTTGGATGGGTATAGATAGGGTAGGCATCTGATCGGCGTCATTAGGCGACGCCCAGTGCTGAAACTGTCATATACACAACAATTGTGCTCATCATACCTCCACGTGGTAGCCACCGGATACTGGTCTTGTCCATCCGGACTTGACTTGCTGAACTGATGGGCGCGAGTGCTAATGAAGCAGAAAAATTCTAGCACTATAATAAGATGGCCCTCCAAGTTGGGGGTTGGGCGATGTGTTAACAACTCATCCTCGGAAAAACCACACCTGTTTCAAAACCTGAAGCAACGCCTCGGACTGGATTGATTCAACGGCAACGACCACGCAAACGAAAAATGGACTATTCCTTCGGATCTTGGAACGTGCGATCCCTGTACAGAGCAGGAGCAGTGAGAGCGCTTCTAGAACAGGCAGTCAAATACAATATAAACATAATTGCACTCCAAGAAACTAAATTGTTAGGTAACGAGATTACTGACTATAGATCGCACACAATTTTCAAAAGTGGGAAATCATCGGAAAGCCGGGAATTTGGAGTTGCGTTTATCGTCGACAACAAATTTAAACACCAAGCTACCAACTTCAAATCCGTCAATCAACGATTGTGTGCAATCCGCATCAAAACAAGTTTCTTTAATGTTTGGCTTATTAATGTCCACGCCCCAACGGAAGACAAAGACGACGAAGTTAAAGACGATTTTTACAGCACCTTAGAATCAACATTCAACTCCCTTCCGTCGAATGATATTAAAATAGTATTAGGTGACTTTAACGCGAAAGTGGGCAAAGAAGACACATACATAGGGACAATTGGAAGGCACAGTCTCCATGATATTAGTAACGACAACGGCCAGAGGCTGACTGATTTTGCCAGCAGCAAAAACCTTATTGTAAGCTCGACATGCTTCCCGCATCGTGACATTCATGAAAGAACGTGGGCATCACCCGACGGAAGAACATTCAACCAAATAGACCATGTTCTAATATAGACAAGGACGGCCTCCTGTATTCTCGACGTGCGTACATGTCGAGGGGCTAATTGCGACACAGACCACTGTTTGGTAAAGACCAAGTTCCGATGTCGAATCGCAAATCGAGGACACCCAAAAACACAACCGGTTCCTAAATTCGACATAGGAAAACTCAAAGACGAGAAAATAGTTGCGAAATATGTATCAGCCTTGGAGAGGCACTTCGCAACAATGCTGAATACCACCGCCAGCAAGTCAATAGAGGAAATGTGGCAAAATATCAAAGATGGCATTACATCTGTCGCAGAGGAGGTGATAGGACAACAACCCCGGCGCAAAAGAAATGATTGGTTCGACAACGAATGCAAAGATGCCTTAGAACGAAAAAATCAAGCTTACAGAATATTAACGGAACGGCCGACACGAGCCAAACAGGACAAATACAAGGATCTTAGACGATTTGCAAACAAAATATGCAGACAAAAAAAACGGAAGTACAATAATGACGAAATTAAAAACATGGACGAATAATTTAGATTACACAACACAAGAGCCGCGTATTCCCTTGTTAAAAGAATGAAAGAAGGACACAAACCGAAAACGACCCTCTGCAAGGATGCAGAAGGGAACATTATAAGTAACGCGGAAGATATAAAACAAAGATGGGCACAATATTTTGAACACCTTCTTAACCCAAGCCCAACACCTACACGAACAGCAGCAGCAGATAGAATAGCAGGTATAACTGATGTAACAGCTGATGAAGGATCCTCTTTGAGTCCTCTCACACTGGAAGAAGTAAAAACAGCCCTAAGGAACCACCCAAACAACAAAGCGTCGGGCACTGATCAAATTCCAGCTGAACTTCTGAAAGCCGGCGACACCTGCATAGCTCATCTCCTACATAGATTAGTCACGGATATATGGACGCAGGAAATACTTCCTGAAGATTGGCGCAACAGCATCATATGTCCAATTTATAAAAAAGGTGACAAACTCTGCGGCGAAAACTACCGAGGAATATCTCTGTTGTGTATGTCTTATAAGATCTTGACGAAAATTCTAGAAAAGAGAATTAAGCCCTATGCTAATAAAGTAATTGGTGAATACGAAGGCGGATTTAGAGCTGGACGCTCGATCACGGACCAGATATTCTCAGTTAAACAGGTGCTGGAAAAGTGCTGGGAATATAATATTGATGTGCACCAGATATTTGTTGACTTCAAGCATATGACAGTATCGACAGGCGCGTACTGTATAAAATCATGTTGGAGTTTGGAGTCCCACCGAAACTGGTCCGACTGACAAGAATGACAATGACTGAGTCTTTGTCACAAGTCAGAGTAGAAAATGATCTGACTTCCAGTTTTAAAACAGACAACGGCCTTAAACAAGGTGACGGCCTCGCACCAATGCTGTTCAACTTAACACTCGAATATGTTGTTCGGAAACTTCCCATTGACACCAAGGGAACACTATGCTTCAAATTCACACAACTCGTAGCATATGCCGACGGCATAGATATCCTTGCAAGATCTCTGGAGAGTGCTAAGGAAGTATTTGTAAACCTTGACTCGGTAGCAAGGGAAGTTGGACTACGTATAAATGAAAATAAAACAAAAATTATGACGCAAACTAGGAAAAAGACGCCAATCAGACAAAATATCACAGTAGGAGACTATAACCTAGAAAACGTGGACAACTTTATATACCTAGGGGCGAACCTATCGAAGGATGGAAGCGAACCCATCGAAATTAAAAGAAGAATAATTATGGCAAACAAGACGTATTATTCGGCACTTCCAATAATTAAAAACAAGAACGTACACAGGAAAACAAAACTTAAGTTATATAAAACGATTATACGACCTGTGCTATGCTATGGCAGCGAAACGTGGACATTAACTCACTCGTGCGAAAAACTACTGAACGCCTTTGAAAGAAAGGTCCTGAGAAGAATCCTCGGACCTGTGAGGGAAGACTCGATCTGGAGAATACGATACAATAGAGAATTGTATACCATCTTCGACAATCCAGAAGTTTCAACCCTCTTAAAATTTAAAAAGCTGCAATGGGCTGGTCATGTGGAGCGGATGGATGACGGAAGAATTCCCAAACGCACACTAAAAGGGAAAGTCAACGGACAAAGACCGGTCGGAAAACCACGAAAGCGCTGGGAGGATTCGATTGACGCAGACAGCAAATCACTGCTAAGATTTTCAAACTGGAGGACGCGGTCACTGAACCGAGATTGATGGAGGCGAAGCATTCAGGAGGCCAAAGTCCGATTTGGGCTGTAGCGCCATCGTAAGTAAGTAAGTTTGGAAAATAATATTCGGAAACATAGTATTTTCAAGAAGGAACAATTGGAAAAAAACTATTTTGGAGAAGTGGACGAAAATTACCCCAGAAATTACCCAAAAACTTGTGGATTCTATGCCACAGAGACTTAAAGATGTAATAAATGCAAATACTGAATTTTGTATAAAATTTAACTTTTTCTGTAAATTAAGGCCTAAGTTTAAGTGCATGAAATAAACTGTGACATTGTGGGAATTAAGAAGTATTTTTAAAATTTTTGTTAATTAAGTATTACAAACAACAATTTTATTATTTTTGAAGTTCCTAACTTAAACAATAAATATTTGTTTAAAACATGGCATTTAAATCTTGTCAATATTTTACATAGTTTTCCAATAACAGCGTAACAAATTTCAAATTTGTTGCTGCACGAAATAAGCTGTGAGCCACTGTACCTACAGTATTCGAATAGAAATTTGAGAGTTTACTGAAGTACAAACCATGCTTTTAATTATGAATAAAATAATTTCTAACTGACAGGGTATAATAAAGCTTCGGATTATGTTGTGCCCGGAATAAAGATATCCCTGCCACAACATAATCCAATATAATACTATTTCTTCTATTCTCATACAATGACCTATGGTCTTTCGGTAATACAAATAAAAAAAAAACAAATCTTTAAAATCGAATGTACTTATAGATTTCCGCAATTTTCGTTTTATCGGCCTCCAGAGCAGTATTGCAATAAGTTTCATTCACGATGGACATGAATAGAGATAGCACATGTAACGTAAAATTTCTATATCATAAAAGTATATCAGAGAGTTATACTGAAAATAAAACTACTTTTGTAGATATTACAAGAATTCATATAAAATGTCTCTAGACCCCGAATTTTTCCTTGCGAGAAGAGTTGGATAAATTTTATTTTATTCGAGGCAATCATAAATTTCCTTCAAGATCCATGATAAGATTTTGTGCAATGTATAAAGCATTCGCTTCTTTTTTATGATTACCGTCAGCCAATTTCGATGATGTAAAATGATGAGAAAAGTGACTGATGAAATTTATGTGCGTAATAAAGTATTTCAAGATGTGATACGGTGATATGTTAATAGGAGAAGGAAATTACTCGTTTTATTGTAAGAAATAACACTGAAAATATGCTAAAAGGGAAGTAATTTGACCGGTTTGACATACGAGAATACAAATCATAATCTATGATACTCTACAATAATCACACCATACAGGAATTAGTTCAAACATTGTTTTTTTCATCCAGTTGTAGCTATCGAAATTTCTTTAAATCGCGTACAACAATAATTAACAATGCTGAAATAAAAAGAAATTGCACAATTTTACTTAAGAAACTGTTCACGCTTCACTAATCCGGAGTAAATAGTTCCATCAACTTCGATTTCACTTACTCCCAAATTAGATTCGAGAGGAAATTGAAATATTCGAGATTATAGATATCGCGATCAAATTCGTGGATCGTGTTTTACAATGCAAAAACATACAAAAATGTAAAAATCAATCTATTTAATTATGAAATTTATTGTTAAAATGATAAATTTCTTAAAAGCTTGTAGATAGAGAGCAATTTTACTAAAGGTGCATGAGATAATTTACATTAAAATTTCTTTTCCAATTTTTGTAGCTCACCAGCTTACCCAAATGAGCCCTTCAATTATTGAATAAGAAAACAACAGAATACATTCTTTAAAACTCTTGTTGCAATTTATTACAGAAGGTATTATCAACCAAGATTTTTTTTCATTTTCCGAAAAGGACATTTTACTTTTTCTCCACCCTTATAAATTTTTCAGCAACTTTCTCAAATAGACACAAAAAAAAAGCTAAATTTCATTCTGATTAATGAAAATTTTCTCTTTCCAATTTCTATGCGCCATCTAACTTCCTATATAGTGTTAATAATCGAGTGATAAATGATGTCCCAGTGCAGATTTGTTCCTGTTTCTCGAGGAAGATGCCCGAGGGATTAATAGGTTCTTAGCCCTAATATATCAAATTTTTCACGATTTCTTTTTTTTTTCTATTTTCACTTTATCATAGCTTTGATGCCGATATGGCTGTCGTCGTCGTTGTGGCAGAAGGTCTCTCAAGGATTTAACAATTTTTCTTCGTTTCCAAACAAATTAATAAATTTTTTTTTTATGTTGACAAATTGTGAAAGATGATTTTTTTTTGTTATTTGATATTTTATTTCCTTATTATTAACAATAAAAAAATAGTAAGAAGTGTGCCTTAAAGATGTTGTGATTAATTTGAATTAACCGTAATCTGCTAAATAATAAAACGGCACCGATAGAAAGAATCAATTTTGGTTAGACAATAAATTGAGAAATTGTTTATAGATATTTATTATAAAATTGAATTGGAAAATAATTGGAGTTCGTTTATTGTAGTATAATAACCAGTGAGTGGTGGTGAGGGAGAATGGTTAAAAAATAATCGTTTCAGCTTGTTTGTCTCCACAATGGCACTACAGGCAAAATCCTGGGCCTCATGAAATTCATCTTGCATAACATTTTCATTAGTTATTGTGGTAAGTTCGTTGGCACTCTGCAAGAACCTATTTTCTCGAATTTTTATTTTCCTGGGTTGAGGTGACTAAGTATATCTAAGTAGGCAGTGTGTTGATCATTATAATTGTTCTGTTTTGTGCGTGTCGATCGATCCTTTAATATTTTGCAAGCTTGATCTGTTGGCTCCAAGGCATCTTGGCAATCGTTGTCGAACCAGTCATTTCTTTTCGCCGGGATTGTTTTCCTATTAAATCGTCTCCGACAGATGTAATGCCATCTTTGATGTTTTGCCACATTTCTTCTATTGACATGCTGGCGGTTTTTTCCAGTATTGCGGCGAAGTGCCTCTCTAAGGCTGATACGTACTTTGCAACTACTTCCTCATCCTTGAGTTTTCATATGTCAAATTTAGGAACTGAGTTGTATTTGTTTGCCTTCGATTAAACAATTTATTTATTTTTCACACATTTTGGGAGGCTTCTTCAAGATTGCATAGCATATTATCTCATTTTGAGTTACGTAGCTTGATAAATTTGCAGTGAATGGTTTTGTCAGCTACTCGAGATTTAGAGTGTGGGTCCCTATATCTTTACAAGTGGCTACGAATTGAATTTATTTCTCAAATTATACTTTAGGTTTCCATATCTATTTTAAGGTGAGAATGTCTATGTTTGATTTTCTTTGAGGTTGTTTATAAACTTTGAATGATAGCTAGATATATGGTAGAGTTTCAAACGTTGAAAAATGACGGACGTGTTTTTTTGTTACTGTCATTTAATTTAATTTAATTTGTATTTCATCCACTTTTTTTTTCCTCTTTTTGATCTATTAAAAATCAATAAATTTCAAGTCGTTGTAGTTCAGTTTTTGCTACCTGAGTCGCGAGTGTTTTGTTTATATTATCATGTGCGCGCTTCATCAGGGGGTCACGACACCGTCATTCATTCCAACAAACTAAGTGTCGGCTAGCGGGTTCTTCAGTGTAGTGTTATTAACTGTGCCAGGCCTAGTACTGTACAGGTTTTTAGCACTTTATTGCTTTTGATCCCGAGCTAGCAAAGTTGTTTTAGTTATTATTGCAGGTTGTATTTGTTTTTTTGTTTTTTTTTTTCCATATTTTGATCCAAAGTATTGCCAACGCACAGATTTTTTTTTTCGTCTTCTTATTTTTACGAGATTTGTGTCAATTTTTATTTTTTTCATAGTTGTTTCTTTTTTTTTTGCTGATATTAATTTTTTCATCTTTGCTGCTATTTTCTATTTCTTATTTAAAGTTTTATTTTAATTTTAAAATAGTTAAATTTTCCGCGTACTGTCCTAGGTATTTTTTTTTCCGTGGTTTAATTTATTTATTTTTTCTATCGTCTTTCCTTTGGTACTTGTTTCTTTTTTTTTTTGTTAGTCATTATCTAATTTTCAATTATCGTTCTTATTTTTCTTATTCGATCATGGCTAACTTTACGATTGATCAGATTAACGTTCGGGGTCTGCACTCTGCCTATCTATCGCTATACATCCATACCCAAACTGCAAGACCGGATATACTAGCACTTGGAGAATGTAAGGTGTTACCGGGAAGTGAACAGTTTTATTCTGTTCCCGAATATCACCTTGTCCCAGCTTTTTTTCGCCAGCGGGGTGTCGCACTCTACATCCGCGATGATGTGTCTTTCCAGTTAGTTTAACATTTAGGAAATTGCTCTAATCCAGAGTTTAATTACATATGGATAAAATTATTAATTCAAAGACATATCATGTACTTTTGTTATGTGTATAGAAGCCCAGCAATGACAGCAGCGAACACCTTATCAGAACTGGATGGGATATCTCAATCTATTTAGTCTATATATACTTCAAACCCTGACGTTGAAATCGTTATCGCGGGCGATTTCAATGTTCATAACATTGCCTGGCTTAAACATTCCTCCACTACGGACCAGGGGGGACGTGATACTGAGCTTTTTGCCTCCCTAAACGGATTAACTCAACTGGTGGATGAGTCTACTCGTTTACCAGACATCGCAGGGCATTTTCCTAACCTTCTTGACTTATTTCTCACCAACCAACCTGAGACATATTCTGTCTCTGTCATATCCCCATCGCCAATTGGAAATACTGATCACTTCTTGATTCGTGCTCAATTCCCAGTTGCAGAAACTACACCGCTGACAGTCAAGGCACCTCGAAGAAATATTTGGCATTTCAAAAGAGCCAATTGGGGGGCGCTAAATAGCTTCTTCAATGCCATTAATTGAAAGTTGTGCTTCGATTCCAATGACTGCGATGAAGCTTGTAGAATTGTCACTGAGATTATACTGAAGGGTATGAAGCTCTACATACCTTCTAGTCATAAAAGAGTCAGGCCGTCGAAGGACTCTTGGTTCAACAAAGAATGTCTCATTGCAATTCAGACCAAGAAACTAGCATTTCAAAGATTTAAAGGCAATAGAACACCTGCCAACAGAGAGCTTTTCAATGCGCCAAGAAATGCCTGCAAATCCACACTCATTCGTGTTGAATTTGAGCATGACCAAAAACTTCGACGGAAGATCCTCCAGTGCCCAAAAGGCTCGAGGTCTTACTGGTCATTTGTCAAAACGGTCAACAACAATTTCATTTCTTCCTCTATACCACCTCTAGTTGTTGGCGACCGTACCGTGGTTGATCCTAGCGAAAAAGCCAATTTACTAGCAGCAAGTTTCGCAAGAAACTCTCACCTTCCACCATCAAACCAATCGCCTCCCGCTGCAAATCCTTCTGGTTTCTCACTGCCTGCACTGCATTTTTGCACGAGATTTATTTCTCGGATCCTTACAGAGCTCAATATTCACAAATCCGCTGGTCCGGACGGTATTCCCCCCATTACCCTTAAAAAGTGCGCCTCTTCTTTAGCTAAACCTTTTCGCAATCTTTTCTATCTTTCTTACTCTTCTAGGTGCTTTCCACGTATGTGGAAAGTTGCGAATGTTCAGCCTATTCCCAAGAAAGGAAGCAAAGCGAACCCCGCCAACTACCGCCCAATAGCAATTACTTCAGTGCTCTCGAAAGTAATGGAAACTGTCGTCAATCGTAAAATCGTCAAATATCTGGAAGATGAACAGCTCCTCCATGATCGTCAATATGGGTTCCGTTCTGAACGGTCGACGGGTGATCTTTTAGTCTACTTGACAGAGCGTTGGAACTCATGCTTACATAAATATGGTGAAGGTCAAGTTCTCGCACTTGACATTGCAAAAGCTTTTGACAGAGTTTGGTACGAATGTCTCTTAGTTAAGCTTAGGGCCATCGGCCTCAATGATACCCTCGTCCAATGGATTGAGAGCTATCTTTCAGAACGCACTATACGAGTAGTATTAGATGGCGTTACTTCTTTCTGCTATCCAATTGATTCCGGCGTCCCACAAGGTTCTGTTTTATCTCCAACTCTTTTCTTAGTTTTCATAAACGACCTTCTGTCGTCCACTCTCAATCCAATCCATAGTTTTGCAGATGACAGTACTTTAGGCAACATCTATGAATTTAACTCTGCTGCGGAATCAAAAATTCATTCTATTACTTCGCTGAACTCGGATCTCAACTTAATCCTGGAATGGGACAGGAATAACAGAGTAGAGTTCAACGCATCCAAAACACAGGCCTGTCATCTATCTTTCAAACGAGATGCTTCAGTGTTGTCGCACAATGTAACCTTTGATGGTGCACGGCTTACCACTTCGGAGAATTTCTCACTGTTAGGCGTCAAAATTAGTGACCACCTAAATTGAGCCCAGCATATCTTTGATATTGCCCTTGATGCCTCTAAACGCCTAGGTGTTCTCCGAAAATGCAAAAAATATTTCACACCCATCGACATAGCAACCATCTATAAGGCCTACATTAGACCATGTTTAGAGTATAACTCGCATGTTTGGGCTGGGGCACCCAAAACACACCTCGCGTTGCTCGATCGTATTCAAAAACATGCGTTCCGACTGATTGGAGACGAAACCATCACGTCTTCTATAGATTCTCTTGAGCATCGCAGAAATGTCGGAGTACTCAGCACTTACTATCGTTATTTCCATGGTAAATGCAGTACGGAACTAAGCGCACTCATTCCTCCACTGCATACTTTTCCCCGGAATACTCGCCAAGCTGAACGCGCACACGAGTACACGGTCAAACCCTTGCCTTCTCGTACAGTAAAATTTAGGCAGTCATTCATTTCCCGAACGTCAAGACTTTGGAACGATTTGCCAGCTAGTTTGTTTCCCAACAAGTACAGCCTGCGGTGTTTCAAGAACAATGTCCACCGTCCTTTTCGTCTCTCTCCACCTTAATACCTCCACTTCCTCTTCCTATACCGACTTAGCTGTGCATTGCATTAAAGGGTGACCCCCTAAGTTATACTCGGTGCTGAAAAAAAAAAATATTTCTTTGGATTACGTGATATCAGCGAGATTCATAGAACTTGTTGGGTTTACACTTTTAGTACTCCATCGTTTTTGAACCAATTAGTTTCATTAAAACAAAATTCTTTAGTCATACGTTCTCTAATGCAAATTTCTTGTTTTACACTTACATTTGCAGTACACAAACCTTCCATAAAATTGCCTCATTGAAGAAATCGAAAGTCTTGTTTTTGATATATAAAGTTAGATCCTTCTATCCTTCTGCTTTTTGTTTTCAATTTATAATATAGTGCCATTCAAAATTTTTTATAGAAATTTATTTGCGTATCCTAAATTACGATTTACATGTACATAATACTACCACTATTAATATCTCTTCGATCTTAGCTTGACGGTGAAATTTTCATAAATTGATAAATTGCAAGCAACTTGTGATTGCTGAAACCAAAATCAAATTCAATCAACATAATTTTAACTCCTGTTATATAAAGGAATTTTAAGCTGCAAATATTTGAATTGCTTTCCCATTTAGCAAACAGGAATTAATTAAATCGAATACGTTATTAGTTAGTTCCAATTAATAACGGCTCAATGGGTACTTCCTCATTGATATGAAATTCATGAATATTCAATGATTTCCGTATTTTGAAAGTTTGTTATGTTTCTAAATTAGAAGATTAGGGACGATAATTTTCTGTGCTATATTTTGCAATAATTGAATCTAAGAATGATTTAAAAATCAGAAATGATTTATTGACTATAAATTAATCAATTAGGAGAAGTTGCTTATAAAATGATTTTTTAGTAATAATTAAACTGATTTCCACTCGAGAGAATAGCCCAGTGTATAACAATATTTGCTCGACTATATCGTACACAACACCGGACATAAATGTCAACAACACTCTAAACTTTCACCACTTTGTCACTGGAGTTTCCTGTGGTATTTCCGATGTTAGAGTTAAACGCGTTTTACTAGAAATTGTTGCTTTATTCCTGCTTGTTGATATTAAGTTCAAATTTTTTGTTGGCACATTAATGACTTCATATGTATTTATTATTTGTCGAATTGTTTCTTACTTATTTTCGTGAGAGTATCTTGTAATTGAAAGTTTTCGATCCATTGACATAGAAACGTTTAAATTCTATGTTGCAGCAATCTTAATAAATAATTCTTCTAATCGATGGCTTAATTCTCAAACTGCAAATCTTCCGGCAGAAAAAATTTTAGAATATAATCCATTCTATTTTATTAATAAATAAAAGCAGCTTAATAACAATTCACAAATTTCTGTATGCTAACGTACTCGTAGTACACTGCATCATTTTAAATGTTCCCACATAAAATACACACAAAATAAATCACACACATTCATGCATAATATGTTAATCTAGAAACCAATTTGTATACATACTCTTCAGACCAACCATAATCATTCCTATTCATGACGCTAAACTTTAAAATGTTCCTAAAATACGAAAAACTTACTTTTAACCTCTCTAATTCAATTAATCTGCCATAATGGTTAAGTGGTATTCCACATGCGATTATGTATGTCCATCAGAGTTGGGATGTGGCTTTTCGAGAATTCAAAGGAATCGCACTGGACTTTAGACTGCAAAATTACCAAATTTTCTATTCTATGTGGTTATGGCTTGAGTTGATTATGTGAATTTAAAACACTTATATTTACTAAAAAAAAATAGTGCTTAAGTCCATTTGCGAAATGTTAAAATTAGTTCTCAGCACTTTGGAAAGATTTAAATTAATGTTTTAGTTAGTTATGTTATTATCAGTTTCATTCGAAGGCAAAGTGGAGAAATCTGGAAATTCTTCCAGGAATTAAAAATGGAAGGAATAGATGAATCGCATGAATTTTCAGAAATCTTCCGATTTTATAGTTCGACAATTTGTTCTACGAAAATTTATAGTATGCATACATATAGTGGTTGTTATTCGTTTTGTTAAAATTGATAATTTAGTTTTAATCTTTTTTCGCAATGTACATATTAACCAACCCCTCATCGAATTCCTGTTAAGACCCCCTATAGGGCATAGGTCAGAAACAACTCTCTTCCACAAGGCGCGATCCTGAGCATCGGTTTTAAGCTGTTGCCAGGACTTGTTTATTCCTCTGGCCTCCTGCTCAACTGCTCGCTTCTATGTATTACGTGGTCAACCACCCCGACGTCTTCCTTGAGGGTTATAATCCAGAGCCTGTTTTGCGATGTTTCGCTCTGGTTTCCTCAAAGTATGACCGATCCACTGCCACTTTCGCCGTTGAATCTCAATACCTAATTTAGTCTGGCGAGTTGTACTCCAAAGTTCGAGATTACTTCTGGCCAGAATATTCCTAAAATGCGCCGGAGGCATTGGTTTACGAAAGTCTGTAGTTTATTGGTAAGTCGAACTGTCACTTTCCACGTAGTACAACCATATAACAACGCGGATTTGACGCATGACCCAAATCACACCTCGCGTTGCTTGATCGTATTCAAAAACATGCGTTCCGACTGATTGGAGACGAGACCATCACGTCTTCTATCGATTCTCTCGAGCATCGCAGAAATGTCGGAGTACTCAGCATTTACTATCGCTACTTCCATGGTAAATGCAGTGTGGAATTAAGCGCACTCATTCCTCCAGTCTTTAATTTTCCCCGAGATACTCGTCAAGCTGAACGCGCCCACAAGTACACCGTTAAACTCATGCCTTCTCGTACAGTGAAATTTAGGCAGTCATTCATTTCCCGAACATCAAGACTGTGGAACGCATTGCCAGCCAAGGTGTTTCCCAATGATTACAACCTCCAGTGCTTCAAGAGCAATGTACACCGTCACTTTCGTCTTTCCCCACTCGAATTTAATTGACACAACTTTCGTTTTTTGGTTTTTTTTTCTCTCCCTTTTTCTCCAACTCCTATACTGACACAGCTGTGCATTGCATTATAGGGTGGCCCCCTAAGTTGTGTTCGGTTCCTTAAAAAAAAAAAAAAATGTACATATAGTAGATATTATTTTGTAAATCGTTCCTTGCTATCATGCATAACGGAGCTCTTCTTTTATCTTTCGCTACAATCCACTACCATCTGTATATCACAAATAATTGCAATTTGTTACATTAAAACAACATCATTTTTGTAGCAGTTTTACATTACCTAAGCATTCGTTGCATAAGATAGCAGGTGCATATCAACACAAGATAACTCTGCTGTCTTGCACCAGAATGGCAGTGCAACTCTGTAGATTTGAATACACCTGAGTTGTAATGTACATAAGTCCACTGGAAAATGGAATCGAGGCATAAATATTTCTTGATTTGTTGTAGAAAAAATACAAAGGTAAAAGTTTAAATAAACGAATATCTGACTCAGAAATAAAAGCATAAGTATCATGTATGGTACTGAATGTTTCTTGAGTGTGTACCATTTTATTTCGATGATGTTTTTCCTACCAGCATTTATTCCTTATGGTACATAGTGTTGAAGAAAAGGACTTTCAGCACATTTTATAGCTCCAGAGCATTTCAAGGGACTTCAATATCCACTGAAAATATGTGTATGTCCAGAAGGAAGATGCAAGTTGACGATTATTTCTCTCATGGCCAGATGTATCTGTTCTGTTCCAGATCTAGGGTACGAGAGTATCGCAGTCACTCTACTAAGAAGTAACAAAATAAAACTTGCTGTATAAAGAAGTGCTAAAAAAGTGCATTTCATACTTCTCTAGATCAGAGCAAATAGTTTAACATGTTTTTTTTAAGTCCGTCAATAGTGTACATCTACAAATAATGGAGTTACTGTGGATTAAAATATTTTAAAATTAAGGATTTTAAAACTAAGGAAATTCGAAGTATATAAATTCTGGGGAATAGACAAGTTTTGAATGGGTGCAGTTGAGTCGGTTTTCATACTCTTGATGAAGTATAAGAACATATTGTATTTGCTCTAATGTTTGTAGCGCTAATATTGCGTACATCCTTGGGCACAAACGCTTACGACGCAGGCTAGGACGAAAGAGATTATACTGGAATAGCAATATTGAGCATCACCTATCAAAGCAAATGTCACGAAATTCCGAAATGAAAAGATGCAGTACTTTTCTTGAAAATTAGCAAAGCTATTTTTTGAGTTTTGAGACACGTATAAAGATCTAAATACCATTAAGTTCTTTCCATCTGTTTACTCTTTGCACCCTCTCCCATAATTCCATCCAAAAAGTAAAGTGAAAGTGGACGAATATAGCCCGTTCACGAAGGGCTATATTCGTAAACTCCCTTCTAACCATCACGATTTTCGCGAAAAGTCCTAGTGTTGTTGATTTCAAATATGGAATTTAATATTCTCCTGATAGTAGTAATTTTCCATATATACATAACAGGACTATGACTAGGCGTAAAGCCTAATCATGCGATACTCTAGTTGAAAGAAAATTTTCATTGATTTTAAGAAATTTTGTGTGAGAAGTGGTAAAAGGAGTGAAGGTATTGAACTAACTTTTTCACATCGTGCAAAAATTGCAATCAAAATATTTTATAAAAAATTTTAACTTTGAAAATTTTAAAAATTAAGGATACTGAGAAAATTAAAACTATTAGATTTTGTGGAAGAGTGCATTTTGTAGGTGGTCGCAGGACTGCGGAGTTCGTAATGCCTTTTTCAGAAATAACTAAATCATCATTCAATTGACATGTTTTGATTTGCAGATCAGTACCATTCATTCTTTTCATGAAAATCATTTCTTGTGAAGTTGTGATATGTGTACAACTCCAGCTCGATAAATTGTATGCGTCCTAAGCAAATTGTTTTAGAGTATCTCATGAAAAAATGCAGTTTGTATGGGAATTGCGAAATTGTGTCATAGGGGGCCTAAAAACAAATCGTCGCCCCAATTTTACTTTATTATTATAAAGGGGGCTAAAAACAAAATGTCGGCGGAATTGTTTTTTCAAATGATTATATCTCCGAAATTACTTATGGCAAAAAATTCATATTTTGAGAACATTAAGGTGGCATATAGTTCCATTGGAATCAGCTTAGAGAGTGGATAATTATTGTAAGAGTGACCCTCCCTCTTACAATAATTATTAAGTGTTCAAAGAAAAATACTTAAAAATTAATATCTTAACTATCTCTTAAGCTATATAATTGAAACTTAAACAGTGTATTAAGCTATACTAGGAAAATTCAAAAAAATATAACATGTTGAAAAAATAATAGTGGGGGAAATATGGAGCATTTAAAAAATGGCGCACTTTTCAAAATTACAAATCCTTATATCTCAAAAAAAGTACAGATATCAAATCGAAAATTTGTCAGATTGTAGAACTACATAATGGTTAATTTTGATAAAAATTTTAATTTGGGAGGTGTACGGGGAGGAAGGTGAGAAGCAAAAATGTCGAAAATTTTGAGTGATTTTTTTGGGGCGCTGATGAAAGATATAAGGTTTAAATTTTGCATGTAGATACGTCTATTTGATGTACATAAAAAAGTAATAATAACTTGATCCAAAATTATTATAAACCGACCCACCCGGTCTAACGTGCACAAGGTGTTTCATGTGCATTGAAAAAAACATATAAACTGAAAATTTTTGAGTGAAATTTTAAGGTAGAAACTTGAAAATTTGCGAAATGCATTTAAAAATAATTCCTAAATATACGAAATATTAACTGGTCGAAAACCTTTAAAACTTCTACCCCCTCCCATACAAAATTATTTTTTTGACCATTTTTATGAAATCAATTATCACCTAACTATTAAAAGCTATCACTTTGAAATTTTGCACAAAAACTTACAAAAATAATTAAAATGAAATTACGTTAAAAGTTTTGAAATCGCGCTTGCCCTTCTACCCCCTCCCATACAAAAGTATGATTTCGACCAATTTCATTAAATCAACAGCAAATTAAAAGCCACGAACTGAAAATTTTGTAAGAGCACCTTACAACAGAAAATAAAGAAAATTGCATCACAAGTCTTACGATTCCCTTACGTCCTCTACCCCCTCCCATACAAAATTATTTTTTCGACCATTTTTATGAAATCAATTAACACCTAACCATTAAAAGCTATCAATTTCAAATTTTGCATAAAAACTGTAATAAAAGTAATTCAAATGAAATTACGTTAAAAGTTTTGAAATCGCACTTGCCCTTCTACCCCCTCTTATACAAAACCATGATTTCGACCAATTTTATTAAATCAACTAATAACCAACAAACTAAAAGCTACGAACTTGAAATTTTATACAAGCACCTTACAAGAGAAGCGAAATAAAACTGAAATTTTACGATTCCCCTACATTTTCTACCCCCCCATACAAATGTTCGGTTTCGTGAATGTAAAATGCACAGAATTTTATGAAAATTTTATGCAACTTCGTCTATGAAACACATTCTATACACAGAATATTGGACGTGAATTAAGCAATTAATTAAAAAGCTATTAAAATCTAGCCACCCTTACTATTACCCCTCCTCCTCCCCTCATAAAAACTCAAACTTGCAGAAACGAACGAAATATTGTTAAATTGACAACAGCCCTGCCCAAGAACTCCCTTCCACTTAGCCTTCCCTAACCACTCTAACCTGCATATTGACTTTCCCCTCATCCACAACTTGTCCCAGGAATAATAAAGTTTCGCCCGACTTGTTGGCAGTTTATTTATACTCTAGATGAAATCTGAGAGTATTATAAGTTTCCTCTAAGGTTTGTAACGCCAAGAAATAAGGCTTGGAGAAAAAAATTAATGATACAGAAGTTAATATTATCACTCAGAAACCTCAAAACCGGATGTCCGTCCGTCCGTCCGTCCGTCTGTTCGCTCTCTAGCTTGAGAACGCGTTGAGCTAGATAGTTCAAATTTTGTACAAGTCGTTTTGAACAAAATAGTAAGGTAAAGTTCGTGAACGGGCCAAATCGCTCCACCCCTTCTACCCCCTCCAATACAAAATGACACAATTGCGCATTTGGACAATTAACGGATTTGCTCGAAAAGTATAAAAGCTATTGGGCTGAAATGGAATATATTACTTTTGTGGTAATATCAATCTACCGTATAAAAATTATGCGTGTCCTTTTCCTCCTTCTACCACCTCCCATACAAACTGTACTTGGCAAGAATTACTCTAAGCCAATTTACTCAGTGTGTATAAAATTTAGCGGGCTGAAATTGTGCACCAAATATTTATTTAAAATTGTTAGTAAGACTAAAAAAAAATTAGACGATTAGTTTCACCCCTTCTACCCCCTTCCCATACAAAATGACACAATTTCGCAATTTGACAATAAATGGATTTAATCGAAAAGTATAAAAGCTATTAGTCTCAATTTTGGAATCTTTTACTTTAATAATGATATAAGTCTTCAGTAGAAAAATAATCTGCGTCCTCCTTCTCCTTCTACCCCCTCCCATACAAACTACACTTTTTCATGAAATGCTCTAAAGCAATTTTCTCAGAACATATAACATTTATCGAGCTCATATTTTGTAATAAATACTTAATTAGTATTATCACGAAGATCAGAAAAAAATGTTTGATTAGCTTCACCCCTTCTACCCCCTCCCATACAATATGACACAGTTTCACAACTTCACAAAAAATCTATTTTCGTAAAAAGTATGAATGTTACTGGTCTAAAATTTAAGAGATGTAAATTTTATGATATTCTTAGTTATTTCTGAAAAAATCACTAAAATCCCATCACTCTTTCTACCACCACCCATACAAACTGCACATTTTCACTAAATCTAACACACTAATTTTCGCAGCTCCTATTCAATTTCTGGAGTAAGCATTTTGCATAAAACATTTTGATAGCTACCTTAGCATGATGGGGAAAAAATTAGGTCAATGCTATCACCACTTCTAACACTCCCCATACAAAATTTCTTGGGATTATAAAAAAATTCTATTTCATCTAGAGTGTCGTAAGATTGCACTTTACGCGCAATCGTAGCCCTGTTATGTTTTTAAATGATTATATCTTCGGATCATTAAGATGATGTATAGGCTCAGTATTATTGACTTTGAAGAAGGCTGATACTTGTAAGGGGTAGGGTCAGGGGTTGCAAAGAAAAACACTTAAAAATTAATAATAAAGTTGAATCAAAATTTTTGAAATCCCTCCTGCCCTTCTACAACAAACTAAAACCTACCAACTTGAAATTTTGTATGAATACCTCTCAAAAAACCAAATAATACCGCATCAGTAATTTTAGGATTCCGTCAACCCCTCTACACACTCTCATACAAATCGCTACCTCGTACTAAACGCAAAAAAAGAATGGTAATATGGTATACTTCTTTATGGAAGAGTGCCATAATTATAACTTCTAATTTTGGTTGTACGAAAAGGTTGCAAATTTTTTTATAACACTGTCACATTTCCAAAGACTTAAGGGGCAAGCACGGAAGACAACTAAAAGTGCCGGACGAAATTAAAGAAGCTATAAGAAGCCACATTCGCTCCATTCCCAGGATCGAAAGTCATTATTGTAGAGCAGTGATGAAGAGAAATAACTTATTCAGGAAAAATACGAGGCTCATATCATGAATAAAGATCTATCGAGGGTTGAAAAGGCGAGATATAAGAACACCGATAATAAAAATGAAGTTGCGGCAATTCCACAATTTTTAAAAAGCAAAGTTGGTGATTGCTATACTTCGTACGAAGGAGAGTCTTTCAGGGGTTCAACTGAAATAGTATCATGTGTTTGGCGTTACTTAGAACAGTTTAATGCATCGTCAAACGATTCAGTTGATGTAATATTTTATTCCGATAATTGTACCGGGCAAAATAAAAAATATATAATTATTGCCATGTATCGCAGAGCAATTATTTACTTTATAAACATCAATTCCATCACATACAAGTATTTAGTTACAGGATATACCCCAAATAAAGGGAATAGAATACACTCGAGCATAGAAATGCAAATAAAAAATGCAAGAACAACAATCTGGACCAATTTATAACCCGGACCAATACGTCTCTTTAATAAGGTGTGCTAATGAAAAAGGGCCACCGCTTGACGTGCACGTGTCATGACTTTCGTAGTAATAGAATTGAAATCAGTAAACGAAAAAATAAATTAAACGAATTCAAAGTATCCGAAGTAGAGATTGGGAGCATTCACAAATCTAACCCTTTACGATCACTATATAAAATGTCTCATGGAGTATATGAACCTAGTAAAGTCTGTCTAACACTAAAGGGATAAATCAAAATAACAAAAAATAAGTTATCTGATTCCTGCAAGAAGTTGAATAAAGCTCATTTGCAAAAGAAGGGGTCTCAAAGTCTTTGAACGATGGTCTCTTGAAAATTCTACTGAAAAAACTAATACCATGGTATTACCCGCAAGGGGGTAGTTGTAGTATGAGGTTTTACCAATTCCTGCAACTATCTTTGGAGTTAGATACTCCACGGACCTGAGCTAACTATCCCCCTCTGGGATGGGGGCTGTAGAATTCACCCACAGCCAGTCCTGCTTGCCCTAAAAATGGCAAATGGACACTCACTGGATCATGGGCTTATCACCCGTGATCTTAAGACCTAAATGATACGAGAAACGGATACATCGCCTCGGATACGGACTGATTCTACGGTAACGACTTTTGGCATTCGAAAACGGACTATGATTGGCTTCTGGAACGTTCGAACATTGAATGACGGGGGAAGAGCTGGGGTTACTCGGTCCTTGCACCGCCAATCAGTGATCGACCGTGAAATGGAGCACTATAACATCCAAATCTTGGGCTTGAGCGAGGTCAGGTGGACAGGATCAGGAGAAGAACGAACCCCTAGCGGAAACACTATTCTGTACATTGGCCCTGAAAGTGAAGCCAGAAATGGCGTGGCGTTCGTCCTTACGCCGAGAGCGAGAAACAGTCTCATTAGCTGGGAACCAATCTCGGATAGGATTATCGTCGTCAGGCTCAGGACCAGTGTCAGAAACGTCACAATTCTGCAGTGCTACGCACCAACTAATACCGCAACATCTGGTGACAAAGAGGAGTTTTATAGTCAACTGAGTGCCACCTTCGAACGTGTTCCAAGAGGTGATATTATTATCATCTCGGGAGATATGAACGCCCAGGTTGGATCAGACAACACTGGACTAGAACACGTCATGGGAAGGCATGGTGACCCTTGGGTCGACCCTTCACGACCTTGGATTAAGAGACCCGAAAACGGCGAATTATTTGTGGAGTTCTGTAGTACTCGGCAAATGGTCATCGGAGGGACCCTTTTTCCACACAAGAGTCATCATAAAACATCTTGGGTTTCCCCTGATGGTGTTACTCAGAACCAGATCGACCATTTGGCTATAAGTCGCCGATGGAGAAGATGTCTCCTCGATGTGCGAGCGAAACGTGGAGCTGACGTGGGGAGCGATCACCACTTGATGGTTGCCTGCTTGAGATTGTGTACAGCAGCTATCCGACGACCACAAATTCTTCAAATGAAGCGCAAGCTTAATGTGGATAAACTCAGAGATCCCAACAAAAAACTCGAATACACCACCATTCTACGCGAAAAGTCATCCACATTGGGTGAACATGAAATGCGCACACTGGACGCCAATTGGGAGGCAACCAGAAACACTTTTCTAACTAGTGCTGAAGAATCTGTGGGATATGCGCAAAGCGGTGAGAAACCCTGGATGTCGCAAGACACATGGGACAAGGTTGACAATCGGAAAAAAGCCAAATTGGCAATCATCTCTCAACCCGATGTCAACCAACGAACGCCCGACTTGAGGCAGAACTACCGCGATGCTCATATACAGCTTAAAAAGGCTGTTAGACGCGACAAGAGAAAGGCCATTGAAGATCTGGCAAACAAGGCAGAATCTGCGGCTTACCTTGGGGATATGGGTTCACTATTCAAAATCATGAAAAAGTTGACGGACAGGAATTTCACCGCCAACTACCTGGTGAGAGATTTCAACGGAACTCTCCTTAATATGAGTGAACACCAGTTGCGACGATGGAAGGAATACTTCTCTGATATTTTAAACATCTTGTCAGATGAAGATATTCCGGAAACAGAACAACTTCCAAACATCCAACCGCAACAATCCTCTATTAGGGACGATCCCCCAGATAAGGAAGAGATAGTTTCCGCCATTCGGTCAATGGCGGGAAGGAAAGCTCCAGGTATAGACGGACTACCAACCGAACTCCTCAAAGCGGACCCGGAAATAACAGCCGATATACTCCTCCCACTCTTCACTAAGGTGTGGAATGATGGAAGATATCCGACTGAATGGAAGGAGGGCGTCATTGTGAAAATTCCGAAGAAGGGCGACCTTCGGGATTGTGGCAATTGGCGTGGTATATGTCTACTTACTGCCGTATCAAAAATTATGGCTAAGGTAATTCTCAATAGGATTAGTGATGTCGTCGAGAGCACTCTCGAAGTTTATCAGGCTGGATTCCGTAAAGGGTCGTCTTGTACCGACCACACAAATACCCTACGGATAATATTAGAGCAGTCAGCCGAAATGGGTTCGCCACTACATCTCATGTTTGTGGACTTCGAGAAGGCTTTCGACAGCGTTAAGCGAGATTACATATGGAATGCTTTGCGTAGGAGAGGTATTCCAAATAAGGTCATAGCTATGATTAAAGAATCCTACGAAGATGCAAGGTGTCGCGTCTTGCATAGAGGAGAGCTGTCCGAGAGCTTTCCTGTGCGAACGGGTGTCAGACAAGGCTGCATATTATCACCAGCCCTGTTTCTGGTGGTAATAAATGACATCTTGAAAGCTGCACTGGAAAGTGGGGAAGGTAAAGGTCTTCAATGGAGACTATTTAACATCTTAAGTCACCTTGATTATGCTGATGACGTGTGTTTGCTTGCACATACCCGTTCGGACTTAGAGTCAAATGTTCGCTCGTTGCATTCTAAATGCAAAGAGGCGGGACTGAAAATAAATGTGCGTAAAACCAAGTACATGCACATGGGTTCGAACGCAAGCACACCGATTGTTCTTAATGGACAGGATGTGGAAGAGGTGCAAGATTTTTGCTATCTCGGAAGCATTGTCAGCATGGACGGCGGAGCCGAAAAGGATGTTGAGGCTCGGCTAAATAAAGCTCGTCAGGCCTTCGGTATCCTTTCCCCTTTCTGGAGGATAAGAGAGATCTCCCTTCGCACGAAGCTGCGAGTTTTTGACGCATGCGTCAAATCCCTGTTGTTATATGGTTGTACTACGTGGAAAGTGACCGTTCGACTTACCAAGAAACTACAGACTTTCGTAAACCAATGCCTCCGACGCATTTTAGGAATATTCTGGCCAGAAGTGATCTCCAACGACGAACTTTGGAGTACAACTCGCCAGACTAAAATAGGTATTGAGATTCAACGGCGAAAGTGGCAGTGGATCGGTCATACTTTGAGGAAACCAGAGCAAAACATCGCAAAACAGGCTCTGGATTATAACCCTCAAGGAAGACGTCGGGTTGGTCGACCATGTAACACATGGAAGCGAGCAGTTGAGCAGGAGGCCAGAGGAATAAACAAGTCCTGGCAACAGCTTAAAGCCGATGCTCAGGATCGCGCCTTGTGGAAGAGAGTTGTTTCTGTCCTATGCCCCTATAGGGGGTCTTAACAGGAATTTGATTGATTGATGGTATTATTCCTCATTTTGTCAGAAATTATAGGTTTTTTATTTATTTTACTTTATTTTTTTTTTTTGAATAACATCTTATTCCGCAATTGCAATATTTTTCTTAATAATTAAATACATACTTGAAAATGTATCTTAGTTCTAATATTAGGCATTCTTTTATTAGATACTTTGTCGATCGATCACCAAAGTCAAGCCGTAAAGAAGAATTGTAGTTCTGAAATGGGATCAGGCTTATAAGTTCTCACTTTCGTAGTAATAGAATTGAAATCAACATACACGCATTAATTTTGGTTAGTGAACATACATGGCACAGAACCTTTAAGTCATATAAGTTTCATTCCCCTCCTTTTATAATTAATTAAAAAATGGCACCTTCAAGTTTAGATGCTCACGTGTTAATATATAAGATTCGATTATGTTTTCCAATTAAAGTTGCCACTGTAGAAGACTAAAAGTATCTTCAAGTTAATGTATTGATCTTTCGACTGGACAAATTCACCTAAAACATTGCGATTTCGCTAGATTTAGACTCATTGCGGAAAATTTTCAAGCAAACTAGACAGAAAGTTCCCTCATAAAAGTTTTCCTTTTGAATCTTCGTACAAAGAGAAACTTAGTCGAAAACCTAACACCTACCTGAAACATTTGGGCTTGAAATTAATGAAGGTATGTTTTACGATTGCGGTAAATTATTATGAGCTTGCAAACTTTTTTCATTAATCTTCATTAATTTTGAAAGAAAATTCATCATTCTGTCTAAATGTATACGCGAGATAAAACTGGATGTATGTGTGGGTTTGAAAGATTCATCTACACATCTTGCAATGAGTTCACAGAGGGTGATACAAGTCTTTAAAATTATGTACAAGTTTCAAAGTACTTTGCAGCTGTACATATGTAAATTTTTTTTTAATACATTTTTCAAATTGTGGTATGCTGGTTAATGGTAAATATTAAATATTATGACGGTAATTTTAAAGAGAAACGATTTTTTTTAATAATTACAATAGGAACAAAATGATTTAATTAAAAAAATTTAAATTTATTTACTCCTCTTTCGGCTAACCCAATGCCAGCGTTTTGGAATATTCTTGGTTTCGAGTCGTTTCATTGTCTCCAAGTCGCTTAATAGTGAATTTATTTATTTATCATAACAAGATAGCTTACATAATAATAAATTGCTTAATTTAATTTAATATAACCTAATATAGGTAAATTTACCTTAATTAATTAAACACAATTTGATATAAGTATGATAGGCACTGGTGGAAGGATCAAACGGGGTGTGAGGATAAAACGGAGCGTAGTCTCAGTTTATATGTCGGCTTACTTATTGGAGGTGTATAGTGTGCGCTGAATTTATTAAATACTCTACAGTATCTGTTAATAGGTTCATTTTGTCCGTAATCTGTACGATGTGGATATTCCTTGAGTGGTTTTGAATGTCTTGTCTGCCTGACATTTTTATTGAGACTGAATTTATTTGAGATGTGGTCAACCTTGATATCGCCATTCAAAACATCTAAGGTAAAACAAGATGTGAGCATAGTTCTTCTAGAGAGGTAAAAGTAATAATTGGAGCCTAACTGTATAGGGAGGAAGGTTTTCAAAGTCTCTAGGATCATACAAGTCCCTGAGAGCAAAAAGAAGGAATTGCTTCTGGATTGCCTCTATTCTGTTGCTGTATAACTGGAAGAAGGGGTCCCAAATGGGACATACATATACCAGAATAGGGCGGGCAAGAGAACAGAATAAAGATGTGGTAACCCATACATTCTTAAACTCTTTGGCTCTTCTCTTAATGAGCCCAAGAAGTTTATTGGCTTTTGAAATTATTCGATTACAGTGAGATTTGAAACACAGTTTGTTGTCCAGTAGTAAGCCGAGGTCCTCAATTTGAATAACACGGTGTAGTTGAGTTCCACTTAAGATATAGTCATGGCGATATGAAGATGATTTACGTGAGAAGTTTATCACGTGGCATTTACTAACATTAAGCTCTAATTTGTTCTGACTGCAACAATGATCTAGCGCAATAACCTTGGATTGCAGAAATTCGGCATCTGCAGGCAAGGTTATGGCATGATATATTTGTAGATCATCAGCGTACATCAGATGTAAAACATTTTCCAATAATTCAGATAGGTCTGAGATGAAAACATTAAATAAGAGAGGTCCCAAGTGACTCCCTTGGGGTACCCCAGAGAACACTAATATTTCTTTGGAAATAAAACCTTGAAACTTAACAAATTGAGTTCTATCATTAAGATAGATTTCTGGAGGTTAAGAGCTATCTCCCTTCGCACGAAGCTGCGAGTTTTTGACGCATGCGTCAAATCCGTGTTGTTATATGGTTGTACTATGTGGAAAGTGACCGTTCGACTTACCAAGAAACTACAGACTTTCGTGAATTAATTCCTCCAACGCATTTTAGGAATATTCTGGCCAGAAGTGATCTCCAACGACGAACTTTGGAGTACAACTGGCCAGACTAAAATAGGTATTGAGATCGGTCATACTTTGAGGAAACCAGAGCGAAACATAGCCAAACAGGCTCTGGATTATAATCCTCAAGGAAGACGTCGGGTTGATCGACCATGTAACACATGAAAGCGAGCAGTTGAGCAGGAGGTTAGAGGAATAAACAAGTCCTGGCAACAGCTTAAGGCCGATGCTCAGGATCGCGCCTTGTGGAAGAGAGTTGTTTCTGTCCTATGCCCCTATAGCGGGTCTTAACAGTAATTTGATTGATTAAGATAGGATTTAAGCCAGTCAAGTAAAGATCCCGTCACACCAATTTTTTTCCTACCGGTGGTAGAGTTACTGTATTGGAACGGACCTTAGAAGTAGTAATATTTTACTTTATTTTCTGCAGTCGATTTTTTTTTGTTGATAGTTTAGGCCAAGGATGAATTTAGGGCTCCATGCCGTAGTGGCAGCTTGTTTGCTTCACAGTTGATGGTCGTTGGTTCGATTTCCACTCCAAGCAGTAGGATTTTTTTAAGCACGAATTTTGAAGTTGCTATTGGCAATGATGAAATATGCGAAATAATATGGGCAAACGATTTAAAAGAGAAACAGTTCCACTTCTAGAATGTCTGTATACTCAGTATATGGTTTCTCTTTGTGATCTATCATTCAGTCCTCCATAACACCTTCAGTCCTCCATAACACCTTCCCAATCCTATTCCTTCCCTCCTTGACTGTGTTTGTGCATTGCACAAAAAGACCAAAAATGCTTATAAGACAAGCTATTCCGTTAAAAAAATTCCTCCCGACAAATACCTGTGAAGTCGCTTTTAGGGAAATCGCAATCTTTTATCATTTTTTTAGTGCAAGCTGTCACTCGTCGACTTTTAAAACATCGACGAGTGACAGCTCGATTAATGGCTCCGTAGCCGAACTCGAAAGAGCAGAAAAGTTCTTGATCGTATCCAGTAACTCTAGCCATTGGTACTTGCGTTCACATGGGACAGCCACTGGTGATACAAGCTGTCCAATGCGACAATGAGATGTGAGCCACCGGTAGTATACGCTAGAGTTACTGTATACGAACAATCTCTTTTCTATTCTTTCGAGTCGACAACTGAAAGCTCGTACTAAAAAGATAATAAAAAAATTTGGAATATATTTCACGGGAGTTTGAATTTATATTTAGCCCCAAATTTCAACGAAAAAGAAAATCGATCGCAGAAAATAAGATAAAATACTTGGCCTCAGATTTTCGCTTTGAAAATCTCCCACTCTGTGCTGGAACCTGGAGTCCAAACTATAATAAGGGAGGGTCCGTCCCTATGCAGTAACTCTAGCGTACGCCAGCTTTTACATTCATGGGAGATCTTAGATTTAAGATTTCTAAGAGATTAAATTATTAATTATTCAGAAATTTCCCTTTTACTTGAACACGTTGTCATTAAACTGAACAAAATGTAAAGCAAAATAATTACTAGAGGCCTCTCTTTATTTGACTCCATAGAAATTGAATTTTTCTTTTGGTACTAGGTTTAGCAAAAATATTGCAAATTTTATTATTTAGGTCAAATGATTGCGGAGATACAGAAATAAGTCAAATAAGGGTTTTCACTATTTATCCCGAAAAGTCCGAGAATCACTTTTGCTTAGAGCCGAAACAAACCACTATAAGCACCATTTCATATTTATCGTTGAAAGTATTCTCAAAAAATACTAAATTGAGTTAATTATAGGTTCGCTCCCTTACATAGGTATGGACTCTGTTAACTATGAACTCCTATGCAAGGAACAGAAAAACCCTATTACAATTTTCTCAACCTAGTTTTTCTTAATATAGATTAGTATTGATCTGGTCAGCTAAGTTGAAGTGTACATTAATAGTTTATTAAGTCTCTATTAGATTAGTTATATCAGCTAGCTATAGCACCACTAATTCCAAGCATAAGCTATAGTCCGATCCTGTACTACTATAGTTTATTCCACAACTAAAAGCCTAATTCTTGAAATATTTTATTTTTTTTCAAAATAAATGCCCAACATAAAATGAAAAGAAGTGTGAAAATTAATCAAGTAGAAAATCAAATCTATCGGAAGTGATTGCATGTCCTCACATTATCTACCTTTTATCATCGAAACTCTGGAACATTTTACATACGTTTTCGCATCGAAAAACAGAAGACTCAGTAACCTTTCACACCGCCTCACGCACATCCTCCCTTTAGCTTGATACAATAATAAAAGAAAAATAAAACAGATTCGAAGGTAAATCTAACAAATTCAACAAATAAAATATCCAACGTCATTGTCGTTTGAAGAGCTATCCTAATGTATACCGGACTAAAGGACTTTCTTTTTCTATTACACTACATTAACAAAGAATTCAAAATGGCGTTAAGCTCACTCATGCTGAATTATTACTTGCCGAATTGCCGTCCCCAAAAAAACAAAGTACTTTAGCTTCGATGAGGAAGCAATGAAAAAACAATTTAAGAATGTTCATTCAATTTTGGAATGTTCTAGCGTCTCCAAGGATCTTTCTTGCGTATCGATAAACTGACTTCAGAGCGTACTCAAAATTTAATTTGATGAATACTGAAATAAATTGAAAGAAATTCATTTGTTCGTATCATTAGGTTTCATGGTTTTTTCGCTATGTGAGATTTCTTTCTTTAGTGCGGAGATTGAGGATATTTTTATGAAATTAAAGTAACAGAATTTTGAGGAATTTCTCAAAAGTAGAGTCTTATTTTTAAGTAGATATTTTGAAACATTATTACGCGTTCCAGCATCAAGGCAAACATTATCGAGGTTGAATTTGCTTTAAGCTCTTCTTTACTATTAGCGACTCTAACCTCCTTATGTATATTGCGGTAATATCTTCCATAGAGTAAATTATAATTCGTTCGCGTAACCTGTTTTCAGATGAAGAAGAATCTAGATGATAGCAAATCGATCTCTCCAGATAGATTCCCTAATCTTGTCCTTAAAAAAATGCTGCATTTCTCCAGCAAATCCTCTGTGCAACTTTACCGCCTTTCCTTATCGTCCTGCATTGTTCTATCTTCATTGATGCTTGCAAATGTTCGCCGCATTCTATAAAAGGAGACACATTATTTACCCTTATTGTAATAGCAATAACCTCACTTTTGTCAAAGGTCATGGAAATAATCATTAACACAATGATATTCCCTGATAACAAAACATTGGTTAAAACACCTCTAAGGGAAGACCTACAAAAGGGATTCAAGCCAAATATCGGTCTCTAAAAAGACGAAGGGGGTAACATCATCAGCGACACACAAAAAACCAAGAGGAGATGGACTTCCTACTTTGAACATCTTCTCAATTTCACCCCATTAGCACCGATCACGACAGACAACATTTCAATTAAGGCTTCAACTGGTGAAGAAGAACCAGCATTGACAATACTCACGCTTGCTGAAATCAAAACAGCCCTATGTGATCAAAAACGAAACAAAGCGCCGGAAATTGACGAAATACCAGTTGAACTTCTGAAAAACGATGGAAACTGTGTCGCTGAAATATTACACAGCATGATATGCAAAATTTGGACAGAGGAAATTATACCCGACGATTGGCGAAAAAGCATCATGTCACATTTACAAGAAAGGAGACAAACTCTGCTGTGAGAATTGCAGAGAATATCATTGTTGTGTACGTCCTACAAAATAGTAACAAAAATAATTGAACGTCGTCTTAAGTCCTACACTAATGAAATAATTGGCGAATACCAATGTAAATTCAATACCGAACGATCTTTAACGGACCAGATATTTTCTCTGAAACAGATGCTTGAGAAATGCTGACAGCATAAGATAGACGTGCACCCAATTTTCGTAGATTTTAAACAAGCATACGATAGTGTCGACAGAAGTGTACTGTACCAAATCATGCTTGATTTTGGAATTCCCCCAAAACTAGTCCGACTTACAAGACTCACAATGATGAACACTGAATGCCAAATGAAAATATAAACCGATTCTACAACCAGCTTTAGAACGAAATGTGGTTGAAAGCAGGGAGATGGTCTAGCTTGGTACTAGAGTATGTAGTACGCAAATTTCCAGTCCACACCTACGGGAACTACAATTCAAGTCCACCCAACTAGATGAATACGCTGACGACAATAACTTCCTAGCAAGATCCTTCCCTAGTGCTAAAAAGGTATTTGTCAATCTTGGTTCCGCCGCAAAAGAAGTCGGGTTGCGCATTAACGAAAGCAAAACAAAAGTAATGACGCAAACAAGAAGGAAAACGCCCATCACACAAGACATAACAATTGCGGAATATAATTTGGAGAGTTTGGGCAACTTCATATATCTTCGGGCTAATTTAGCAAAGGACGGTAATGAAACAGATGAAATCAAGCGACGGATAATATTAGCAAATAAAACGTATTATTCGGTACTTCCAACAATGAAATCCACGAAAGTGCACAGGAACAATAAGCTGCGGATATATAAAACTAATATACGAATATACCATATATTACATTTATTATAAAAATAATAAATTCTAAATTTTAAATCATTAGCTTTCATAGTTTCCAAGAAAATTAGTCATTTTGTATGAGAGGGGTTAGAAGGAGTGGAGTGATTTGGCGGGTTCACGAGCCTGACCTTAGCTTTTGTCGAAAATGACGTGTACAAAATTTGGACTTTCTAGCTCAACGCGTTCTCAAGCTAGAAAGCGAACGGACAGACGTACGGACATCCGGTTTTGAGATTTTTGCGTGATTATATGAACTTCTGCATCATTAATTTTTTTCTCGAGCCTTATTTCTAAACGTTACACACTTTAGAGCAATCTTATAATACTTCAGATTTCATCTAAGTAGCTGGAGGACGCGGTTTTTGGAGGCGACGACTTCAGAAGGTAAGATCTCGATCTGGGCTATCGCGGCTTTGGTGAAGAAGTGGCCAATGAACAGTTTTGAAACCTTCTGGTAAGAATACATAGATTATCAGCCTGGAGAAAATTTACCTGTGTATCCCCTAGCTGCGAATACATGAGAAGTTTTCTTTTCTTTCTCACCAGCAATAAACCACATCGTGATCTCTCTATCACACTTATTGGTTCATTGTAGGTGGGAAAGAGATAGGAACATGTTTGCAGCACTGAGCATTCATTAATAAGTATTAATCAATTATTTCATTACCATTTATCGATGAAGGATATTGCCTTAATACGTATGAAGTTCCCATTGCCAATCAGCGATGAGCGGTAATTGAGAATTCACAGGTGTTCATTGATGTTTGGCTATCAGGGCTTATTTCTCTGTAGAAAAATGGTATTGATGATAAGAAATGTAGACGCCTCTTCATTTTGTACACCAGTAATAAATTATCGTGTGTGATTGTTGCATGTAAATTTTAGTACTTTTAATGCAGATGAAATCTTTATGCTAATTCTAACAATGGAATGAAATTTTGCTTTCTTACCGAGATCGTCTGATCAGACGAAGATCGATCTTCAAACTATGGAAATATTTTAAGATCTAAGTAAATATAAGCCAAAAATAAAGAAATCTTTTTTCTATTTACCATTGATATTGTTTATTTCATATGGAGAAGACCCTTAGGGAAAATATGAAATGGACTGAATTTAGTTCTGTCCCTTTTTTCATCGAGCGTAAGTAAATTAGATATATGTATATGCTAATTGATGATTTTTTGCTTTTGTTTACATTGGCATGCACACTTGCGAATGTTCGGTACTGTAATATTGGTTTGTACATAATCTGGCATGAATTTTTCCGAGTTTTGGCTATCTGAGTTGATGATAACAAACGGAGAAAACAACATTTCACAGAGGACATTTTAACTACCCTCACCGAATGCTAAGACTTGCATTGTTGCTCTTGGCATTTCCAAGGTATTCGAAAAGTATGGTTCAATACCTTTTACCTAAACTAAAATCTATTGGGTGACTCCCTTTTTTCCCAGGATTGAAAGTTTTTTTAACCATTCGTCCAATAAGTGTCATTCAAAGTATGTTTTCTTCTTTTTTTTAAAATAAAGTGATAGTGTCTTTAAAATTTTGATCTTTCTCACCCTCCTTTTCTAAGATTTATTAATGACATGCTATCGACAACATTCAAACCTACCATAGCTTTACAGATGAAACTACACTACTTGCTTACTAACGATGGCACTACAGCCCAAATTGGACCTTAGCCTCCTGAATGCTTTGCCTTCATTCATTTCAGTTTAGTGACCGCGTCTCCCAGTTTGAAAATCTTAGCAGTTATTTGCTGTCTGCGTCAATCGAATACTCCCAGGGCTTCCGTGGTTGTCAGACCGGTCTTTGTTCATTGACTTTCCATTTTAGTGTGTGCTTCGGAGTTCTTCTGCCATCCAGACGCTCCTCATGACCAGACCATCGCAACTTATTAAATTTAGTGAGGGTTGACACTTTTGGATTGTCGAAGATGACATACAGTTTTCCATTGTATCGTATTCTCCAGCTAGAGTCTTCCCTCGCAGGTCCGAGAATTCTTCTGAGGACCTTTTTTTTGCAAAGGCGTTAAGTAGTTTTTTGGACGCCTGGGTGAATGTCCACGTTTCGCTGCCATAGCATAGCAGAGGTCTTATGATGGTTTTATATAGCTTAAGTTTTGTTTTCCTGTGCACGTTCTTGTTTTTGATTATTGGAAGTACCGAATAATAAGTCTTGTTTGCCATCATTATCCTTCTTTTGATTTCGATGGGCTCACTTCCATCCTTCGATAGGTTCGCCCTTAGGTATATAAAGTTGTTTCCGTTTTCTAGGTTATGGTCTCCTACTCTAATATTTTGTGTGATTGGCGTCTTTTTCCTAGTTTGCGTCATAATTTTTGTTTTGTTTTCACTAATACGTAACCCAATTGCCCTTGCTATCGAGTCAAGGTTTACAAATACCTCCTTAGCACTCTCCAGAGATCTTGCAAGGATATCCATATCGTCAGGATATGATACGATTTTTGTGGATTTGAAGCATAGTGTTCCCTTAGTGTCAACGGAAAGTTTCCGAACGCCATATTCGAGTTTCAAGTTGAAAAGCATTCGTGCTAGGCCGTCACATTCTCTTAGGTCGTTGTCTGTTTTAAACTGGAAGTCAGATCATTTTCTACTCTGGCTTGTGACAAAGACACGATCACTGTCATTCTTGTAAGCTGAACCAGTTTTGGTGGGACTCCAACATGATTTTATACAGTACGCGCCTGTCGATACTGTCGTAAGTTTGTTTAAAGTCAACAAATATCCGATATACATACATCAATATTATATTCTCACCACTTTTCCAGCACAAGTTTAACTGAGAATATCTGGTCCACGAACGATCGTCCAGATCTAAATTGGCCTTGGTATTCACTTATTACTCTGTCAGCATAGGGCTTAATTCTCGACGTACATAATAAGGATATTCCTTGGTGATTTTCGCAGCAGAGCCAATCTTCAGCAAGTATTTCCTGCGTCCATATGTCCGTTACTAATCTATGTAGGAGATGCGCTATGCAGGCCGCCGGCTTTCAGAAGCTCAGCTGGGATTTGATCAGTGCCCAGCGCTTTGTTGTTTGGGTGGTTCCTCAGGGCTGTTTTTATTTTTTCCCAAAGCGGATTTTTCATGAGCTGACACATCAGTTATAACTATTATTGTGTCTGCTCCTGATAGTCGTGCGGCTAATGGACTCGGATTAAGAAAGTGTTCAAAGTATTGCGCCCATCTTAGTTTTATATCTTCCGCATTCCTAATTTAAAATGTTCGGCCATGTTTTTAATTTCGCCATTATTGTACTTCCGTGTTTTCTGTCTGCATATTTTGTTGGAAAATCGCCTCAGATCATTATATTTGTCCTGTTTGGCTCGTGTCGGCCGTTCTGTATAAGCTTGATTTTTTCGCTGAGCTTGATTGTTTCGCTCACTTCTGATCCAATATGAAACTCGCTACCTACCTCAGTATTCCCGAAAGACTACAAAATTTAGCAATTCAAGAAAGGTATTCATATCCACTTCCGTCTCTGTCACCATAATTCCCAAAAACCAAAATCTTTCCTACTTTTTCGTAGCAGTGCTTCAATACAAAAGGGTAACTATTCTAGTTTCTGTGTTACATAGCACAAAAACAACTGTGGTCAATCAATTAAGATCCTATTCTCCTCTTCTTCAATAGCACAACAACCCAAATCGGGCCTTCGCCACCTTCAGGTTTATTAAATTTTTCTATGTTTTTTACTATTGTGGAAGGGTTGCTCACGTAACCCACAACCCCCCATGCAAGTTTGGATTTGCATAGAAGTAGGGGTTGTTATTAGGGGTAAGTTAATGTTAATAATGTTTTATATGATTGCTTGAGTCAGTTTTAAAATTCGCTGTGTTTGTACAAAATTTCATATTCGTATCTTTTAATTTGTTGGTTATTAGTTGATTTATTGAAATCGGTCGACATCGTGCTTTTGCATGGGCGGCGTTGGAAGGGTAAGGGATTTCTAAACTTTTGAAACAGCTTTATTTCAAATATTTTTTAAAGTTGATAACTTTTAATGGTTGGTGATAATTGATTTCTTAAAAATGGTCGAAAAAATTCTTTTTTATGGGAGGGGGTAGAAGTTTTGTAGGCATTCGACTAGTTAATATCTTAAACTTTGAGCTTTTAAATAAATGTGATGAATTTAAAATTTTGTAGCTTAAACTTTCACTCAAAAATTTTGAGTTTATGTGTTTTTTCAATACAGGTGAAACACCTACTGCATCTTAAGATCCTCTTTGGTGGATAACAGTTCTTAACCAAATTAACATTTTTTCTTTGCGTATATCAAATTGGAAAAAAAAAAGTAAACAATTTCGTTATTTTGCCATCACCTCGTTCCTCTTACACCCCCCATTTTAAAGATTTCTTAATAAAATATAGATAATATAGCTTGATAATTTGACAAAATTTCAACTTAACACCTGTATTAAACTTTGAGATAAAAAGTTTTGAAATTTTGGAAAGAGCACCACATTACTCTTATGACAAAATTTTATATTTTTTTGCATTTCACTAGTATGGCTTAATATATGTATACCCCAAGTTTCAATAATATAGCTTAAGAGCGAAATATTAGTTTATAGGTGTTTTTCCTTGGACCCTCCTGACCCTCTCCTTGCACGTATTGGCCTCCCTTTTAATTGATTACAACGGAACGGTATGCCAGCTAATTGGTTTTAAAAATAAAAATTTTGTGGGTCAAGTGGTTCCAAAGAAATAATAATTTCGAGAGAAAAAAAATTTGGTCAACAATTTGTTTTAAGCTTCCCCTTTTCGGAACCCAATGGATAAAAAAAGAAATTATTTTTAGCGTTTGTCTCACAACCTACTCTATGCTTATGCAAATTTTCAGAATTCTATTCGCATTCCCAGTGGAGATATTAGCAAGTGCTGTTTTTGACTCTTTCCCTTTCACCGCTTCCCTCTTCCACCTTATACGCCGCAAAATTTAGATAATGAACCTCACTTACCTAATTAACAATCCACCCAAAAATGAACATTCTTTCTTTAAAGGCCAGGAAGATATACATGTATTTTTTCTATTGGGCTGATTTAGACATGAAACGTGAAAAAACAAAATTTCTGGGAAGCAAATTTTTTTTTTTGCTCTGTCAATCAAAGCTCTTTATCATTAGAATAATAATGTGAAACCGCATCTGAATTCCCTCCCTTTACCACCTCATATATAAATGGTATAATTTACATATTTGCTTAAAAACTATGATCATCAATAAAATCACAACCTTGTCATTATAATTTCAGGAAATAGTTTGCAAGATGTATTTCTCCTCACCCATCCCACCACTTCCGGTACAAATTTAGCAAATTTGAAAAACTGAGATATAAATCCATCTCATCTGTTTTTGCTCCAGCGATACTCTATATCGACGTTAGATGGGGGTACGTCAATATTAAGTATATATAACTTATGCACAATTCCATTTATATGTTCTTGTTCTAAGATTATTTTTTTAGTCAACAATTTATCATCAAAACAAGGAAAATAATGCAAATGTTATTTTAAACGATTGAGTAAAAACTTTATTAATAATTCGACACACATTTGTTTTATGTGCGTGTCTATTGAATATTCTCTAGTGGTACTCCAAGCCTCTTAAGTAACACACATATGTACAAAACTATCACAAACACTTACTAGGGAATTCCAAAACTGTTTCAATCCTTTCGATTCGAATCCGTTACATAATATCTTTGAATATAGAATACCATCGATTTTCATGGCAGTAAATCACAATCGCATCTTAATGCCCTCTTTGCGCTCCTTTTCATGTTATAAACTATGCAGTTCGGCGATGGGGTGGTGCCATTTCCTGCTCGACTCTAGACCGTTCAATGCTCTTTAGCTTCCCGATTTCAATCGTATTCGTGTCGGATTTTCCATTGTGCACTTGCTGAAATGCTATTTGTCGTATAGAAATTCTGGAAGAACACAGCCCGTGTATTATATTAAAGGTACCAGTGGAATTCTTTCTTTGCCATTAGGACGGATGAGATTGCTCTGATTTCGGGCTTGTTACTTCTTCTCCATAGAAGAGTGTGCTATATTTGTTCAAATGCTACGTGAAATTAGCTATTTCGATTTTTTTTCACATTAAAACGGAGAAAATTTTCAATATATAATTACGAGTGATTTGCTGCAAATTGTGCTGGTGTTTAATATTATAGACTGGACTATATTTCTTACTAAGTTGCATTGAGTCTATTCTTTTCGATTCAATCAATTCGCAAAACGAAAAATAATCAAAATCTTGCAGAGTTATCAGAAAAGAATACAGACAATTGTTACGTATTTGCTTATGGCGAAAATATATATAACACATAGATCCAGATGTACTTGCATACACCATGAAGAGCTTTAGAAGAAGGGAAAACTTCACATGCATCTATTCGTAAGCCAACATAGGAAGAAAATTATTCAACACTTAAACTCTTATGGCGGTTGCAACTTTTAATTCTGAACCAGAAACCAACTATAAATACATGTGTATTTTCCTTGCAAAAGGTTCTTGGGTTGGATAATGCGTTCCTTTGAAGTTGCCCATTGGGAAATATCAAAACCGACTTCTAACCACGTACAGAAATATGTAAAAGAAGCCTTTATAACGTATTAAAACTAGAACAGAGGGTGACTTCTCAAGGACTTAAAGGCTATACGAGTGTGCACCGTTGTAGTAATGTCTGAAACTCCATTATATTACTAATTAATGGCTGAAGTAATATTTTTGCAAAATATTTCAAAAAGAGATCTTAGCTGCTCATTAAATAATTATAATTAAGTAAACACAAAGAGATGAGATTTGTATAATGCTCTGGTCTAGTGGGATTTTATTTTGAGCCTTTTATTTCGAAGACGGATTGTTTTATTTACAGGCTACAACATTATATAAAATATGAATTACATCAAGAAAAATCGTAAGGAAGCTCTCTCACTTAATCTTATTGAAAATTTAAAAATAAATGGAGAAACTAAATAAAACCAAATAAGGTACAACTAAAGGCACCTATTCAACAAAGAAGGCATTAATTATTCACAGCGCAATAAAGTTATCCTGTTGTTGTGCAAGGCAATTTCTTATCCTTAGTAAATCCTTAAATTTTCAACTTATAGAAAATTTTCAAGAGCTATACAAAGCTCAGTAAATTTCTTCAAATAACCCAAGGCTGTAGAGCTCGTGCTAAAAGCGTGACGATTTTCCTTTGTGTCACAGTGACAAAGCACTTTGCACGGTGTGACTTTTTTTCCATTGCTTATACCTTCTGGCATAGAAAAAACAATAAAAGTTGATAAACAATTTGTAGCTTTTCGTTTCGAATTATTTTTAGGTTTTCCTTATGAGGTGTGTATAGTTTTACTAGAAAAAGAAATGAGTAAACAGTTTAGAGCTCAATACAGTATAATTGAATTCAAATTTTGTTATCGATCGATGGTGTTCCTCTTCGATTTCGATGTCAGGATTTTCATTATTTACATGTAAATACTTGCCTTTTCCGGAGAATGGTAAAATTATTTGTTTTTACTAGTAAATAAATTAATGGAAGCACCACGGAAAATTTGGCCTGACTACAGTCGTTTCTCTGACATAATAAAAGAAATACTCATAATATTTTTAAAGTAACATACCTACAATTTCATTTCAAATCAACCACAAATTTATTATTTTCTCCGCCGTATAATGTATCCATTTATGTTCATATACCTCAATAAACCTTAACCCGTCATTCCCAGAGGTATCATTTCCACTGAATTTTCCATTTTGTTGGGCGCAAACTGCGATAATTTGATGAAATATGCGATTTATACGAGCAGATAGTCGGAAGCGATTTAAAGTATTGTAGCTATATTTTGGGTTTTATGTAGAGCGAAACTTATTCTGACTTTTGTACTGAATTATGAAATTATACGAATTGGTCCAATGACAATTGAAAGATGTGAGCTACTAAATATGTATAAAAACATAATAGAACTGGGATTGCGGGTAAAGCCCAACCATACGATACTCTAGATAAATTAGAAATTGTTGTGATCTTAAGAAATTTTGTATGGAGACTAGAAGAAGGAGTGACTGCATTGATTTAATTTTTTTCACATCATGCTGGAGTAGCTATGAAAATGTTCAGTGCAAAATTTAAGCTTCAAAAATTGAATAGGAACTGAGAAAACCAATGTATTAGATTTAGTGAAATCGTGAAGTTGGTGCGGGAGGGGGTAGTAAGAGTGAAGCTAATCAGTTAATTTTTTGAACCTTAATAATAATGCTAACTAAGTATTAAGTACACAATTTAAGCTTGATAAATATTTTACGTACTGCAAAAATTGGCTTAAGGTATTTCTTGAAAAAGTGCAGTTTGTTAAAGAAGTGGGTGAATTCGAAAATAGATTATATTAGCCATAAAAGTAGTATGTTTCCAATTCCACAGTATTAGCTTTTTTACTTTCCAAGAAAATTTAATTTCGAAAATAAATCATTTTATATGGGAGGGGCTAGAAGGGATGATGCGATTTAGCCCGTTCACAAACTTGTCGTTACTTTTTCATCGAATACGGTGTGTTTATTTCAGTTTCACAGTTTCAACTTTCTAGCTCAACGCGTTCTCAAGCTTGAGAGCAAACAGACTGACGGACAGAAGGACATCCGGTTTTGAAGATTTTGAGCGACGAAACCAACTTTTGTCTAATCCATGTTTTCTCAGAGCTTTATTTACTAGCATTATAAACTTAAAAGCAAACTTATAATACTCTCAGACTTCATCTGGAGGATAAACATAATAGTCCAGTCGGATTAGATCAAAAAAGGTCTGTTTGGCGAAATGCTGCGATCTTAATTTTTTTTTTTAACCTCATTGTTTTTTTGCGTAGATTACGATAAAAATATTGCGGACACTGGAGGAGTGGGGGAAAGACTCGAAAAATTGAAAAATTTGCAAATTTTTGTCTGTTTTAGAGGTTTTTTGAGTTTTATTACGTTATACTAAATAGTATCGAAAAACTAAAAATGAGGTTCGATTGCAGATACTTAGACCTTTCATTTGAGTGGTACATTGTTAAATTTGGTTTATTTAAACCTGAGATATAGACTGTTATTCAAGACGTTTTTAACAATTTTCAAAGAATCTGTGTTTTTGGAAGGAAATGAGTATTTCATAGATTGTAAAAAAGATACTCTACCAAAACTTGCCGCATTGCCTCTTAATAAATGCACTTTAAATAACTAAATGAAAATTCAGCCCAAATTTAGCCAGTTTCATAGAAACCCCTAAGTTGTAGCTACTCGCCAATTTAAGAACAATATGTTTGCCTCTCTCAAATGCACTTTTTACGAGTAAAAATAACGTTATTATTAAAAAAATCTTAAAATCTGGAAGAAAAAGTTCGATATCTTGGCTCCAAATAAGTCAAATTGAACTTCAAGCCCCGCAAATTCTTTATCAAAATGTCCACAATACAACGTGACTATAAAAGTTAGTTGGGAATTTCATTTAGTCCCTCTGGCTTAAAAAAGGAGTTAAGAAAAAATTTACTCGAAAAGTAATTTTCTAATAAATTCATCAGGTGAAATTTCTATGAAACCGGCTAAATTTGGGCTGAATTTTGATTTAGTTATTTAAAGTGCATTTATTAAGAGGCAATGCCGCAAGTTTTGGTAGAGTATCTTTTTTACAGTCTATGAGATACTCATTTCCTTCCAAAAACACAGATTCTTTGAAAATTGTCAAAAATGTCTTGAATAACAGTCTATATCTCAGGTTTTAATAAACCAAATTTAACAATGTACCACTCAAATGAAAGGTTTAAGTATCTGCAATCGAACCTCATTTTTAGTTTTTCGATACTCTTTAGTATAACGTAATAAAACTCAAAAAACCTCTAAAACAGACGAAAATTTGCGAATTTTTCTATTTTTCGAGTCTTTCCCCCACTCCTCCAGTGTCCGCAATATTTTTATCGTAATCTACGCAAAAAATCAATGAGGTTAAAAAAAAACATAACAGGGCTACGATTGCGCGTAAAGCACAATCTTACGATACTCTAGATGAAATAGAATTTTTTGTGATCCCAAGAAATGGGGGGATTTTAATGATTTCAGAAATAACTAGGAATATTATAAAATTGGCATCCCTTAAGTTTCAGACTAGTGCAATTCATACTTTTCAAGAAAATCGATTTTTTGTGAAGTTGTGAAATTGTGTCATATTGTATGGGAGGGGGTAGAAGTAGTGAAGCAAATCATATTTTTTTTCTCATCTTAGTAATAATATTAATTAAATATTTATTACAAAATATGAGCTCAACAAATGTTATATGTTCTGAGAAAATCGGCTTACAGCATTTCAGGAAAAAGTGCAGTTTGTATGGGAGGGGGTGGAAGGAAAGGGAGGAAGCAAATAATTTTTGTATTGTAGATTTAAATCATTAAAAAAGTAATATATACGAAAATTGAGACCAATAGCTTTTATACTTTTTGAGTAAATCCATTTATTGTCAAATTGCGAAATTGTGTCATTTTGTATGGGAAGGGGTAGAAGGGGTGAAGCTAATCATCTCCTTTTTTTTTACCTTACTAACAATTTTAAATAAATATTTGGTGCACAATTTGGCTTAGAGTAATTCATGATAAGTACAGTTTGTATGGGAGGTGGTAGAAGGAGGGGGACGACACGCACAATTTTTATATGATAGATTGATATTATCATAAAAGTAATATATTCTGAATTTCAGGCCAATAACTTTTATACTTTTTGAGCAAATCCGTTTATTGTCAAATTGCGTAATTGTGTCATTTTGTATGGGAGGGGGTAGAAGGGGTGGAGCGATTTGGCCCGTTCACGAACTTGACCTTACTTTTTTGTCAAAAACGACTTGTACAAAATTTGAACTTTTTAGCTCAACGCGTTCTCAAGCTAGAGAGCGCACGGACGGACGGACGGACGGACGGACGGACGGACGGACGGACGGACGGACGGACATCCGGTTTTGAGGTTTTTGAGTGATAATATTAACTTCTGTATCATTCATTTTTTTCTCCGAGCCTTATTTCTTGGCGTTACAAACCTTAGAGCGAACTTATAATACTCTCAGATTCCATCTAGAGTATAAACATAACAGGGCTACGATTGCGCGTAAAGCGCAATCTTAAGATACTCTAGATGAAATAGAATTTCTTGTGATCCCAAGAAATTTTGTATGGGGGGTGTTAGATGGGATGATAGCATTGAACTAATTTTTTCGCCATCATGCTAAAGTAGCTATGAAAATGTTTTATGCAAAATGCTTACTCCAAAAACTGAATGGGAACTGAGAAAATTAGTGAGTTAGATTTAGTGAAAATGTGCAGTTTGTATGGGAGGTGGTAGAAAGAGTGGGGGGATTTTAATGATTTTTTCAGAAATAGCTAGGAATATTACAAAATTGGCATCCCTTAAACTTCAGACTAGTACCATTTATACTTTTCAAGAAAATCGATTTCTTGTGAAGTTGTGAAATTGTGTCATATTGTATGGGAGGGGGTAGAAGCAGTGAAGCAAATCAAATATTTTTTTTCTCATCTTAGTAATAATATTAATTAAATATTTATTACAAAATATGAGCTCAACAAATGTTATATGTTCTGAGAAAATCGGCTTAGAGCATTTCAGGAAAAAGTGTAGTTTGTATGGGAAGGGGTGGAAGGAAAGGGAGGAAGCAAATAATTTTTCTACTGTAGATTTAAATCATTAAAAAAGTAATATATACCAAAATTTAGATCAATAGCTTTTATACTTTTTGAGTAAATCCATTTATTGTCAAATTGCGAAATTGTGTCATTTTGTATGGGAGGGGGTAGAAGGGGTGAAGCTAATCATCTAATTTGTTTTGACCTTACTAACAATGTTAAATAAATGTTTGGTGCACAATTTCAGCCCGCTGAATTTTATAAGCACTGAGGAAATTGGCTTAGAGTAATTCATGATAAGTGCAGTTTGTATGGGAGGTGGTAGAAGGAGGAGAAGGACACGCATAATTTTTATATGGTAGATTGATATTATCATAAAAATAATACATTCTGAATTTCAGGCTAATAGCTTTTATACTTTTTGAGCAAATCCGTTTATTGTCAAATTGCGTAATTGTGTCATTTTGTATGGGAGGGGGTAGAAGGGGTGGAGCGATTTGGCCCGTTCACGAACTTGACCTTACTTTTTTGTCAAAAACGACGTGTACAAAATTTGAACTTTATAGCTCAACGCGTTCTCAAGCTAGAGAGCGCACGGACGGACGGACGGACGGACGGACATCCGGTTTTGAGATTTTTGAGTGATAATATTAATTTCTGTATTCATCATTTTTTTCTCCGAGCCTTATTTCTTGGCGTTACAAACCTTAGAGCAAACTTATAATACTCTCAGATTCCATCTAGAGTATAAACATCGAGATCGCAACATTTCATCCTAAAAATCTAATCCGACTGGACTATAAGAGAATTATTATTGGGTGTTGAGCTCAGTAATAAGTTATTCGTGAGATTTGAAAATTTGAATTAAAGTTAATACACTACGCCCAATCATAATTTTGTTGTTTCTTGTACATAATTGCCTGCCAATTAATAAATTATATTTACTGTATTCTTGTCTTTTATTTTCCGTCTAGCTATTGGGCATTAGAAGCCAAAATGCTACTTTTGTTGTAAGGCCATTTTCAAAAACAAGAATAGAAGCTTATTGAGCAAATCCTTTTTAGCTTTTTATGGAAACTGAAACGCCTTGAGCCATGAAATATATCTATTTACATAACATTAGCTCTAATGCTTGTGTAAACAAAATGTGGGTCGAAACTTTTTCTGTAAATATACGACACAATTATGATTCCAAGAAAGATTCAAACGACCATAACCCGATTTTTTTGAACTGTTTAATAATGTTTAGGTTTGATCCTTTTTCTCGTTGAGTAGTCAATACATAAGATAGCTATGAGATACATATGCCATCGCTTGTAGTCGTGATATTTGTATAGACCGTAAATGACTGTTTGCGAGCTCCATAGGAGAGTATTTAAAGAAATAATGGATTCTGGTTACTCGAACTGCCAGAATTTCCCATACATCATATATCTGAAACTTCCGGGGATTAATGAATTGTGTTGAATTTGTTCTGCTAAAGTGAAAACTTGATTAAATACATAATAGGACTAAGATTGGGCGTAAAGCCAATCGTACGATACTATTGATGAAAGAGAAAATTTTTTATTTTAAGAAATTTTGTGGGGGAAGTGTTAGGGGGGTGACGACATTGAACTAATTTTAGAAAATTAGTGTATGGGACTTACTAAAATTATGCAGTTTATATGGGAGGTGGTAGGATGAGAAGACAGTTCTTAATCGCTTTATCAGAAATAACTACAAACGTCATGCGTTTGACATGTGAAATTGTGTCATTTATATGGGAAGGGGGTAGAAGGCGTGGAGCGATTTAGTCCCTTCACGCACTTGTCCTTACTTTTTTGTCAAAAACGACGTGTACAAAATTTGAACTTTCTAGATCAACGCGTTCTCAAGCTAGAGAGGAGACGGACGGACGGACAGACGGATATCCGGTTTTGAAATTTTTCATCTTTTTCTCCGAGTCTTATTTCTTACTGTTACAAACTTTCTGGTAAACTTATAATACTCTCAGATTTCATATAGAGTATGAACATAAATTATAATATTATGATACTCGAGTTGAAATGGAAAAGAGTTTAATGCACCGGAAGATGACGTACTATCTCAAATTCTTTCGAATAGTCAATAGAGACTTTTGTATGGTAGGTGGTAGAAGTAGAAGAGGAGGTTTGCAATTTTCGTATATGACACCCAACATGAAGTACAAAATGTTTCGTGCTGAATTGAAAGTTTGTAGTTTTCATTCTTTTCAAAGAAATTGGGCATAGTTTTCCTGAAATTGGGGCGTTTGTGTGGAAGGTGGCAGAGGAAGTGGAGCGTTTTGGATGATTTTAAAACTGCTTATCAACATCCTTATCACTACGCTTTGTTTCAATTTCAAAAACTATAGCTGTCAAGCAGAAATTCTTTACTTGAATTTATGATACAGATATGTATTTGTATGGCGGGAAGGAGTTAAGCGGAGCTGATAATTTTTTCTAGCACTTATGACAATTATTAAGGAAAAAATTCTGGCAAAATTTTAAGTTTGTGCCTTTTCTAGTTTTAATGGAAATTTGATATAAAGCATTTGCATGGGAGGAGTAGAAGGAGTATACGGATCAAAACAAAACTTTTTTGCGTTGATTATATTTCTATTATTATACTTTACACAAAATTTCAAGTCGCTAGCCTTTACAGTTTCGAAGAAAAATATATTTATTTGAAATTTCAAAATTTCGTGAACTTTGTGTGGGAGAAAGTAGAAGGAGTGAGGTGAAGTTGACAATTACTTTATTATTTTAATAATAAAGTATTGTGGTCGACACAGAAAAAAAAAAATTTGCTACCCTGAAATTTTGTTTTTTCGCGTTTCATGACTAAATTAGCCTAAAAAAGCAAAAAAAAATCCGTCCCGCCGTACGCCGTACATATGGACTCGTACCTCCAAGACCGTTAAAGGTAAAATGTTGATTTTTGGGTGGGTTATTAACTTGGTAAGTGAGCTCCATTATCCAAATTTTGGGGAGTGTGGGGTGGAAGAGGGAGGCGGGGGGATGGAAATATACACTTGCTAATATCTTCACCACGAATGCAGATAGAAATATGAAAATCAGCACACGTATAGAGAGAGCTGTGGGACATATTCCAAAAATAATTTAATTTTTTTATCCATTGGCGTCCGTAAAGGGAGGGCTAAAAACAAATTGTCGGCCGAATCTTTTTTTGAAATGGTTATATCTTCGAAACTACTTACCATAAAAAATTCATATTTTGGGACAATTAAGATGGCGTATAGATCCACCAGAATCAGCTTAGAAATAGGCTTATTATTGTAAGGGGAAGGGTCGGGGAGGGGGGTGCAAGGAAAAACACTTAAGAATTAATATCTCAACTATCTCTTAAGCTATGTAATTGAAATTTAAAACATATACTAAGCTATACTAGCAAAATACAAAAAAAATATAAAATTTGGTCATAATAGTAGTGGGGTGAAATGGGGCGCATTTGAAAAATGGTGCACTTTTCAAAATTAGAAATCATTATATCTCAAAATTGAGTACAGATATCGAATTGAAAATTCGTCAGATTATAGAACTACATAATTTATAATTTTGATAAAAATTTTAAGTTAGGGGGTGTAAAGGGAGGGAGGTGGTAAGCAAAAATGTCGAAAATTTTGAGTGAATTTTTTAGGACTCTGCTCAAAGATAGAAACTTTAAATTTTGCATGTGAATACATCTATTTGATATACATAGAAAAAAAATAATAATTTGATCCACAATTGTTATGAACCGACCACCCCGGTCTAATGGGCACAAGCTGTTTCATGTGCAACGAAAAAAACACAAAAACGGAAAATTTTTGGATGTAATTTTAGGGTAGAAACTTGAAAATTTGGGAAATACATTTAAAAAAAATCCCTAAAAGTATAAAATATTAACTGGTCGAATACCTTTAAAACTTCTACCCCCTCCCATACAAAATTATTTTTTCGACCATTTTTAAGAAATTAATTATCACCTAACTATTAAAAGCTATCCATTTGAAATTTTGCATAAGAACTTATAAAAATATTTGCAAAGAAATTATTTTAAAAGTTTCAAAATCACACTTGCCCTTCTTCCCCCTCCCATACAAAAGTATGATTTCGACCAATTTCATTAAATCAACTAATAACCAACAAATTAAAAGCTACGAACTTGAAATTTTGTACGAGCAGCTTACAAGAAAAAGGAAATAAAATTGCGTCAAAAATTTTGCAATTCACCTACCTCTTCTACCCCCTCCCGTACAAAATTATTTTTTCGAACATTTTTAAGAAATCAGTTATCAGGTAACTCTTAAAAGCTATCCATTTCAAATTTTACCTAAAAACTTATAAAAATAATTGAAATGAAATTCCTTTAAAAGTTTTGAAATCGCGCTTGCCCTTCTACCCCCTCCCATACAAAAGTATCATTTCTACCTATTTCATTGAATCAACTAATAACCATCAAATTAAAAGCTACGAACTTGAAATTTTGTACAAGCACACTACAAGAAAAAGGGAATAAAATTGCGTCACAAATTTTACGATTCCTCTACCTCCTCTACTCCTTCCCATACAAATGTTTGGTTTCTTGAATGTAAAATGCACCGAATCCTATGAAAATTATATACAACTTCGTCTATACAGAGGATATTGGACGCGATTCAAGCAATTAATTAAAAAGCTATTAACATCTACCCACCCTTACCCCTCCTCCTCCCCTCATAAAAACCCAAACTTGCAGAAATGAATGAAATATTGTTAAATTGACAACAGCCCTGCCCAAGAATTCCCTTTCACTTAGCCTTCCCTAACCACTCTAACCTGCATATTGACTTTCCACACATCCGCAACTTGTCCCAAGAATAATAAAGTTTCGCCCGACTTGTTGGCAGTTAATTTTTTTTAAAACTGATTGCAATTATAATTGAATTAATTGTGACAAAATTTCATCATTTCAGCTTTGCTAGTTTCAATGAAAATCGAAAATATTTATTTTTCAAAATTGTGCATTTGTTTGGGAGAGGTAGAAGGAGTGACGGGATCAGATCAATATTCCCTAATATTATTGATGTGTAAATCGTGGTACTTTGACCCAAATTTCAAATCGATAGCTTGAAAAGTTTCAAAGAAAAATCAATTTTTTAATTTTTCGAAATTTCATGAAATTTGTATGTGGGTAGAAGGAGTGAAAGATGTAGCCCGTTCTCGAAATTCACGTGTTTTTTTCGCTAGATATGACACACAACAAATTTTAACACTATAGCTATACAAAGCTTTCGAGAGTTATGTTGTAGACAGACGGAGAAACGAATAGACGGTCACACGGAATCGAGGTTTTTGAGCGGCAATATTTCTATACCCTTGGTGGGTATGTGCGAGCATTACTGTAATTGTAATGAAAACACAATATACTCTCAGATTTAATCTAGAGTATAAAAAGATATTCATGCCAAAAATAAATCAATGATCAAATGCCTAATGATTAATGATTTTTTTTTTAAATGTGGATCAATGTTTATCATTCAATTAACTTCCTATTGAGACCTACTATAGAGTCAAAGGACAAAGACAGTTCTCTCCATAAGGTGCAGTCCTAAGCATCGATTGGTTTTCGGGCGCCACATAAATAGTTTACTCTGCAGTTAGCAATACTTTCGTCTTTTTCAGCGTTCTCATTAATTTTCCGAAAAAAAACGAACATAATGTACCCAAATTCAACGAAACATTAAACAAACGGAGATTCACTAACAACACAAGCATACATATTATACTCACACTCATATCTGTACATAATATCAACTTCCAATATACTTCAAATCGAATCGTTCTTCCACAGCAGAAAAATATATCTGCATCTACGAGATACTCTAGATCCGGCCACAAAAGCGTCGCCTAACATTAATTCATACTTGAAAAAAAAGCTCTTCACTCTAACTTTGCACAGAACTAATAAAAAATTCCACTTAAGTCTCCTTGTTTCAGCTAAAGATAAATTGCCTTCACGCTGCCTTACAGCGATTTGAACTAGGATTATAAGTAGGGTAGTGAAAAGCTTTATGTCCAGTTCCAGTGTCATTGACAAACTTCTAGTTCTTCTGCATCGCTTCGATTAATTTATGACCAGATCGTTAAAAAAGAAGTTACGAATATCAGGGAATGTATTTCAAAATTATCCCAAAAATGATTACATCTAAATAATATATAACTTAGGTTTTTATCAATTAATCATTCAATTTCCAAGACCATATAAGACAAAAACATTTCACTTCCAAAAGACGCAGCCCTCAGCAGCGGTCTGCAGTTATCACCAGAACTTGCTTATTCCTCTGCTCTTCTACTCAACTGCCCGTTTCCATGTGCTAAATGCTCGACCAACCTGGCGTCTTTCTTGAGGATAAATAATCCTGAACTGTTTGGCTATGTTTTGCTCAGGTTTCTTCCAAGTTCGTGCAATCCACTGCCACTTCCACCATTGAATATCAGTGCCCATTTCAGTCTGTCTATTCAAACTATAAGGTTCGAAGTTTATGAGTCTCAATATTTCTTTCAGTTCTGCCGTCCTTGCCGACAATACTTCCGAGGAAACAAAAATCTTGCACCTCGCCCACCAAAAACAGGGCTAGTGATAATATGGAGCTTTGTTTTACACCCATTCGGACAAGTGTCCTCTATATAACAAATAACATCTTACATCTTCATAGAATTCCTTATAACAGTTATGATATTATCCGCACTACATCCCCTACGCAAAGCATCTCGCCTAACGGTGTCGAAAGCTGAAGAAACACGACATGTAGCTGCGAACCCTTTTCGGGTCACGGCTTCCATATTATTCGTAGAGTACTTGTAGTCTGGGTGACCGAATGGTAATATGGCTCACACAGCGAAATAGTGATTTGGTACATGACGTAGCATAATTCTGAGAAAAGCCGGCTGTATAGAATATCAACAGCTTTGCTACTGAAACCTATCTGAACCTCCTCGCGGTGGCCACCGGGTGTTTTGTTCAAGACGGAGAAGGGTGAAGGCGAGTGCTCCGCACCTCTAGTTGGAACTGCCATCCAGACTGGCCCTCCAGGTTTGGAGTTAGGCGAAACGCTGAAAACGTCACCCCGGAAAAAACTCGCGTGTCTAGGAATCCGGATTACAGCCTCGGATTGAACGGATCAAACAGCAATGACTACGGCAACGGAAAATGGATTATTCTTTTGGATCTTGGATTTTGCGGGAACTTCTTCAGGAGATGTCTCATAACAACATCAGCATCCTCGCTCTCCAAGAAACGAAATGGCTCGGAAACGAAATTAACGATAGCAGATCTCAAACGATTTTTACCAGCGGAAAAAAGCTAGGAAGCAGAGAATTCGGTGTCGCCTTTGTGGTAGATAATGCGTTCAAACAACTCGTAACGAAATTTATACCGATCAACGAACAAATCTGCTTAGTCTGCTTCAAGTTGAAGCTCTTCAGTGTTTGATTTATCAACTGCCATGCTCCTACAGAGGACAAAGATGATATCATTACGGACGAATTCTATACCCGACTTGACAGCACTTTTGACGGGTTGCCCTCCAATGGGATCAAAATTCCAATAGGAGACTTCAACGGTAAAATTGGCAACGAACTGTTTCATAGAGGCACATCAGGTGGCATAGTCTCCATATTGAAACGAACGACAATGGCCAAAGACTTATTGACTTCGCCAGAAGTAAGAAACTAGTCATGAGCTCCACCTGCTTCCCACTTAAAAATATTCATAAAATGACTTGGGCATCATCAGATGGGCACACCTTCAATCAAATTGACCACGTTCTCATCGAAAAAAGGGCTGTCTCCAGAATTCTAGATGCAAGGACTCTACGTTGCGCAAATTGTGACGCGAACCATTTTCTTGTTCGAGCTAATTACCACTGTTGCATAGCTAATAAAGGCCACACTAAAAGAAGCTGGGCTCCGAAATGCAATCTGCAAAAACTGAAGGACGACACAACAAAAGTGTAATATATTACCACAATCAAAGCACATATTGAGGCATTGCCTCAGGCTGAGTCTGAGGAAAGTAGCGCGCACATGAAGATACTTTAGGACATTTAGAGCGGAAAAATTGGAATGACTGGTTCGATGAGGAATGCCAAGAAGCCATCACCAATAGCAACGAAGCCTATCGGTGACTGTTTCTCGAAAGACGAACACGAGCTAAGAGAACAACTATCAGCGGCTCAAGCGAGACACCAAGAAGATCTGCAGACGAAAACAACGGAAAATAACAAGAACAGAATTTTATTACTGGACGAAAATTTGAAGGAGAATTACATGCGAGCAGTATTTACTACCGTGAAAGAAATGAGACAATGTTACGAACCGCAAACTACACTCTGTAAGGACGAAAAAGGCAACATTATAACCGACACTACCGAACTCAATGCACGATGGGTTCAGTTTTTGCGAACATTATTTAATAGAACGACATCACAGACTGAACCGTTTGTAATTCCGAAAGATCCAGATGGAGATCAACTGCCCATTGCTCCAACATATGATGAAGTGAAGATAGCCTTGGATACATGACCCAGACACTGCCCCAGAGAGGCAGAGCATTACTATGGGCGAATATAACTTCGAGCAGGTGAATGAATTCCTATACCTGGAAGCCCATCTCACAAAGGACGGCAATGAGCGACATGAAATTCAAAGAAAAATCACGACAGCTTATAAAGCATTTTATGTGGTCCTCCTCATATTGAAATCAAAGAAAGTCGATCGAAACAATAAACTACACATCTACAATATATTAACTCCTTCTGTGCTGCTATGTGGATGCGAAACGTGGACCTTGACGCGGGTGTCGAAAAGTTAATCGACACGTTCGAGAGAAAAATTCTTCGGAAGGTGTACGGAGCAGTGAAGGAAGGGGATGACTAGCAAATTCGATACAACCAACAGTATCAACTATTTGACGACCCACCAGCATCTATCATGATCAAACTGAGCAAGCTACAATGGGCTGGCCACGTGAAGCGAATGCACGAGGAACGAATCCCAAAACGAGTGCTCAAGGGCAAAGCTCAAGCCAATCGACCACAGGAGAAGCCACGAAAGCGATGGGTGGACTCTGTCAACGCAGATCTCAGATTCGCTTCTCGATTTTTCAAACTGGAGGACGCGGTCGTTGGACCGAGACAATTAGAGGAGGTGCATCCGGGAGGCGAAGGCTCGATATGGGCTGCAGCGCCATTGTCCCGTTTCTGAAGTATCTTCCTCTGACAAGATATTTAAAACAGCAGAGAAACATTGCTTCCGTCGCCCCCAGTGGTGTTTACTTATATTAAGGAGAGTTCCATCGATATCTCTTACCAGCTTATTGGCGGTTAAATTCTTGTTTGTCAACTGTTTCATAATTTTAAAAATGGAACCTGTATTACCAAGGTAATCCGCATATTATGCTTTATTGGTCAGATCTTTAATGGTCCTTCTCTTGTCAACTTCTTTATATGAGAATCGCGGTGTTTCCGTCTCAAGTCGGAAGTTTTTTGGTTGACATCGGATTATGGGGTGATTGCCAATTTGGCTTTTTCCAATTGACAACCTTGTCCCATGTAGCGATTTCAGTGACTGATTTTAGAGTTTTGCTGCTCCACGTACCCGAGCTAAGTAGAGCTAGACTGAAGCAGAAAAATGACACACATGATAACCACATGTGCGTGTCCAGACTCAGAGAAGCCTGTCCAGAGGCTATCTGGTACCACGGGACAGATTCTTTCTGCTGATTTCATGCAGTCGTCTTTTGCATTCTGGTGATGACCTTATGTCTTAAGTGCTCGCGACATTGACTGCATTGAACGAGTCGAAGAAAGACAATAGGAACGTCAACCTTTGGTGTACACGTGGTGGCTGTTGGTTGATGCCTACATCGCGGCCAGAGAATTATCTGTTTGCTGCGTAAGCAGCCTTGACCAAGAGATTGGAAGAGATTGAGATAGGTCCACCAGCCTCTCACCAGTGTGTACACCGTTCTGATGTAAGTGGTCTACACTGGTACCGACTAGGTATTAGTTCGTATGTTTCTTGCAGGCATGTTTGAAATGCAAAAGTTTCGATACTATTGCCTGGGGTATTAATGATTGTGACCGCAATAGCAATCTGTGTTTCTAAATACCGTGGGACTATGCCCTAGTGGCAAGTACTCACGTTAAAACACCGATTTTATCTTGCAACATCCAGAGTTTCCCACCCTTTTGCACATGTCCTACAGATTCTTCTGCACTTAGAAATATGTTTATGGTTGCCACTCAATTGACGTCCAATGTACCCATTTCATATCCGCCCAATGTGTATGACTTTTCGCGTAGAATGGTGGTATATTCGCGTTTTATGTTGGTGTCTCCACATTTAGCTTGAGCTTCATTTGCAGAATTTGTAGACATCGGATAGCTGCTCAAGTACACAACTATCAAGTGGTGATCGCTCCCTACGTCAGCTGCATGCTTTGCTTGCACATCGAGGCGACAACTTTTCTAACGGCGACTTATGACCAAATGGTCGATTTGATTCTGAGCAACACTATCAGAGGAAACCCTAGATGTTTTATAGTGAATTTTGTGTGGATAAAGGGTACCTCCAATGGCCATTTGCCGAGAATAATTTGCCGTTTTCAGGTTTTTTTAATCCAAGGTCATGACGCGTCGTCCAACGGATCACCATGCTTCCTATGACGTGTTCTAATGACGTGTTCTAGAATCCAACCATTGTCAGTTTTTAAATGCCAAAAGTCGTTAACATAGAATCCGGCCGTATCTAAAGTGGTGTTTTCGTTTCTCATCCGTTTTCCCGTATCACTTGGATTTTAAGATTACGTAAAAACCCTATGACCCAAGATTTTCATAGCATAATGCCTTATCTCACTTACAACTTATATTGATTGAATAGATCTTAGCGACAAATAAGGCAGTCTAGCTCAAAAATACATTAAGCTAGAAGTCTGAATTATTTTACAAACATTTTTTGGCAGAAAAGTAAGAAAAATTTTGTAAAAGGGCCAAATCACTTCACTCCATCTGTACCCTCCCATTCAAACTGCTTAATTTCACGAAATGAAATTCATTAATTTTGCGATTGTAATGAAATCTGAAATATAAGTTCAATCCTACCACCCATACTAAAGTAAAGTTTAATGATTTGTGTTGAAACAATTTCAAAGATCAAGGATCGTGTTCTTATTAGTACATCTCAAAAGTCTTCTAAATAAAAGTTCAGCTCAATTCCATTCTCTGTTTTTAAGAAAACTGATCAGATATGACTTAATCCTCCTAAGAATAAAAATGTATGAAGCTATGCATATGTATATACAAATAAGATATATATTTATTACCTTTAATTTTACAAAAATAGAGTTCTTGTCACTCACTCATTTTATACTGCCTGGGAAAAAACACTAAATTATCACTCTTTTCGCCTCCTAATTAGCTCTACTTCTCAACAAATCTGATATTCTAATACATTTCCAGGTGTAATGCCATTCAGTTAAACAAATGGTACTATGAAGCACCGTTTTGGTTGATTATTTTCCTTTAAATAAAAATTAAAACTTTACCGCCGACTTCCTTTTAAATGTGATTCGAATGCGATTAATTCCGAGATATGTCCTGTAAAGTAGTATACCTTTCTGAGGAGTCATCATGCAGCACTCCTGTATGCAAGATTATGAAAACACTATGTGCATAAGGCGCTTGAATATAAAAAAAATACTTTTTGTTAAATACATACATATACCGGTCTGAGACATGTTTACGAGCAAATACTTTGGAATAATAAACACGTGCATGTACTCTTAGAGTTCGTGCGGACGTAAGAATTACTTATTCAAATGTTGAGTGGCCAGGCCACGCTTAAACATGAAATACTTTTCAGGAAAAAGTCACATATGATTGAAATGAAAAATCCTCTTGGAAGTTGTGCAATATCTGCGTAAATTTGCATCACAAAAATTCAAGTTATTCGAGAGAAGCATTCATTTATTTATGTTTCTTCCATGGTAAACAGAAGGGAACTAAATGAATACTTTCATTCACCTTTCAATCCCTTATATCAACGCCCCTAAGCACACCATATGATCATCAGTACGTATATTGCAATATTGGCGGTTTTTCATTTTTCTAACTTCAAAACTAATAAATTTTTTTTTTTTCGGTGCGACGCCACTCCGTGTTAAAATTTCTGTAATTTCATTGGTTTCACCTCTTTATAATTTACAAACCAACTGCGTATTTTGGGGTGTTCCCCAGAACTGCATTCGCCTTCTTGAAAAATCATCAATATCAACTTTGTTCAGTTCGCCAGACTTTGTCGACTCTTCAAGTAGATCGTCACAATGGTTGCACACAAAATAAGTTTAAATGTCGATTGGCTCATAGAACTTTTAGACCAAAAACAAATTCGTATATTAGGGGCCAAACTACAACAACAACAAATGATTTTAATAAATTTCCAAGCGAAGTAGCTAATATCAATCAATAACGAATTTTGTACGAGTACCACAAATTTAAAAGTCATTTAAAGAAATTGTATGCGAAATGTTATATGGAGTAGCTACCCACCTACTACCTACCGGGAATATCCCTCGGGAAATGCAATGATGTGAAATATTGCCAATTTCGATGAGTTTGTAAAGGTGTCGATGGTATTTGTACACAAGTACATATATAGACATATGTATGTCGAGTGATAAGTGGACAAAAATGAGCCCTTGTCAACAACACCGTTGCAGAGGGTGCTGAAATTTGATGTAATTAAATGAGGGGCTTTTTACACATGAGTAAATAATAATTGCGAGATTATGTTACGTACAAATAATAAAACACTAGTGCTGAAGAACTGTGGGATATGTGCAAAGCGGTGAGAAACCCTGGATGACGCAAGACACATAGGACAAGGTTGACAATCGGAAAAAAGCCAAATTGGCAATCATCTCTCAACCCGATGTCAATCAACGAACGCTCGACCTGAGGCAGAACTACCGCGATGCTCAAAAATAGCTTAAAAGGGCTGTTAGACGCGACTAGAGAAAGGCCATTGAAGATCTGACAAACAAGGCAGAATCTGCGGCTTACCTTGGGAATATGGGTTCACTTTTCAAAATCATGAAACAGTTGACGAACAGGAATTTCACCGCCAACCACCTGGTGTGAGATGTCAACGGAACTCTCCTTAATATGAGTGAACACCAGTTGCGGCTATGGAAAGAATACTTCTCTGATATTTTAAACATCTTGTCAGAGGAAGATATTCCGGAAACAGAACAACTACCAAACATCCAACCGCAACAATCCTCTATTAGGGACGATCCTCCGATAAGGAAGAGATAGTTTCTGCTATTCAGTCAATGGCGGGAAGGAAAGCTCCAGGTATACCAGGTATACAACCGAACTCCTCAAAGCGGACCCGGAAATAACCGCCGATATACTCCTCCTACTCTTTACTGAGGTGTTGAATGAAGGAAGATATCCGACTGAATGGAAGGAGGGCGTCATTGTGAAAATTCCGAAGAACGGCGACCTTCGGGATTGTGGCTGCCGTATCAAAAATTATGACAATGGCAATTCTCAATAGGATTAGTGATGTCGTCGAGAACACTCTCGAAGTTTATCAGGCTGGATTCCATAAAGGGTCGTGTTGTACCGACCACACAAATACCCTACGGATAATATTAGAGCAATCAGCCGAAATGAGTTCGCAACTACATCTCATGTTTGTGGACTTCGAGAAGGCTTTCGACAGCGTTAAACGAGATTACATCTGGAGTGCTGTACGTAGGAGAGGTATTCCAGATAAGGTCATAGCTATGATTAAAGAATCCTACGAAGATGCAAGGTGTCGCGTCTTGTATAGAGGAGAGCTGTCCGAGAGTTTCCCTGTGCGAACGGGTGTCAGACAAGGCTGCATATTATCACCAGCCCTGTTTCTGGTGGTAATAAATGACATCTTGAAAGTTGCACTGGAAGGTGGGGAAGGTAAAGGCCTTCAATGGAGGCTATTTAACATCTTAAGTCACCTTAATTATGCTGATGACGTGTTTTTGCTTGCACATAACCGTTCGGACTTAGAGTCAAATGTTCGCTCGTTGCATTCTAAATGCAAAGAGGCCGGACTGAAAATAAATGTGCGTAAAACTAACTACATGCACATGGATTCGAACATAAGCACACCGATTGTTTTTAACGGACAGGATGTGCAAGAGGTGTACATATTTTTCCAATAACAGCGTAACGAATTTCAAATTTCAGCACGAAATAAGCTGTGAGCCACTGTAAAAGTGTCATCTCTTGGACCCTAAGGGCCGGTTTCACAGTGACGGTTTAATCTCAGGTTTAGTTTAACGTGATCTTTGGTTTAAACTGAAAATTAAACTGTGGCCGCTTTCACAGTTCAACAATCTCTAAAGATTAACTAAACTGAAGATTATTTTCCTTACATTGGTAGCATGGCAATCATTCTGAATTTGTTGGCCGTCATTGTGAATGATTATCTGTCATTGCTTAAGAATTCTGTGTATTTGCAAGAAAAACGTTCAAAATATGAATTTTGAATTTATGATAAAAAGTTGTCTGCCTGTGCCCGATAACCACAAATTACCTGCTGATCGCACGCGTTATCGGACATGCCCCTTGATAGTTTCTTAGTTATATTGAAAAAGGGACAATTTGCTTGTGCGCCATAGCACGCACACGTCTGATGTCATGGACTCTGGGATGTGTCGGCGACGTCGTATCGCCACAAGCCCTTAAACTTCAGTTTAAACCTAAGGCCATCCACCGATTAAGTTAATCTTGACTTTAAACCTTACTTTGAGTTTAAACGACCACTGCGAAACACTTTTTATATTTAAACCAAAGTTTGAACCAGATGTCAGGCTTAAACTGGACCTGTGAAACCGGCCCTAAATCTATCAATTTTTTGTAACGAACTTTTTTGTACTTTACTTTTTATACCACTAAAAAATACTGATAAATATAAATTACTTAAACATTCTACCCTGCAAGGATTTTTTTAATACGTTATATCAACATACTTATCTCATATTTGCTGTTTTGGAAACTTGGTATTATTTCCTGAACTTTATGAAATTAGTTGTGTTAGCAAACACAATTTATAATTACGCGAAACTAAACCGTTCTCGATGATACCAGCTTGGAAGTTTCATATTAATAGCTTTAAAGTTTCGCTACGGAAAGTGGCTTCAAGATATGTAAGTATGCATTAGAAATTTCATTGCATGTAATATGAAAAGAAAGTTTGTTTCTTTAAGATAAACATGAGTTTATCGTCATGACGCATGCTATGAGAAGTTGTATAATTTTTCAAAGCGATGGATGATCGAAATGCTGTGCAACATGGGAAATCTTTACTTAATGCAAGAGCATAAGTGTGTCTTAAGTTTTCATATTGGCACTAACCACATATTATAATGTTTGTTTTGATGGTATTGCTAAATTTAAATCGGAGAGTATTTTCTATCATCAAATTTTTCGAATGGCTTCGCTTCAGAACATTATGATCCACTACGTTCGTAATTTAATGTTTGATAAGAATCGTAACAGTGTGGAATCTGGAAATGTTTTTTTTTAATTTGAAATGCACTGTGAAAACATTCTCCAAACCATTCATGTTTCTGTACAAAAAAAAAATATAGTTAGTTGTAATTTTGAGCAACGTGAGCATCTAAAATTGTCCCTGACTTTTTTTTATTTATTATTAAAGAGGAAAATGAAACTTACTTGATTAAAAAGGCACTGTGCCATAAATGTGCACAAATGAAAAATCGTGTTTGGATGTTGCCGTTAAGGCAGGTAAAATAAAGTGAGAACATACAATCGGTTCCTTACTGCTTGACTTCGGTGATCGAACGAGTATCGGTAGATTCAATGCAAAAAGTGTCTAATTAAAGAATGCTTAATATTAGGCATCATAAGTAACAATATTAGGCATATTCAAATTGAAAGTGTGAATTTTGTTATTTCACACACAACTGGTCGAATTTCGACCACAGGCGATACTGGTTATTATAATTATGTTTTCGCAAAAAAATATGTAATGTTTTGAAGTGCGCTGGGTGTTGCTGGATTTCAAGTAAAAAATAAACTGCCAACAAGTCGGGCGAAACTTTATTATTCTTGGGACAAGTTGCGGATGAGTGGAAAGTCAATATGCAGGTTAGAGTGGTAAGGGAAAGCTAAGTGAAAGGGAGTTCTTGGGCAGGACTGTTAACAATATTTCATTCCTTTCTGTAAGTTTGGTTTTTGTGAGGGGAGGAGTAGGGGTAATAGTAAGGGTGGGTGGATGTTAATAGCTTTTTAATTAATCACTTGAATCACGTCCAATATTCTCTGTATAGAATGTGTTTCATTGACGAAGTTGCATAGAATTTTCATAAAATTCGATGTATTTTACATTCATGAAACCGAACATTTGTATGGGAGGGGGTAGAGAATATAGGGGAATCGTAAAATTTGATACGCAGTTTTATTTCGCGTCTCTTGTAAGGTGCTTGTATAGAATTTCAAGTTCGTAGCTTTTAGTTTGTTGGTTATTAGTTGATTTAATAAAATTGGTCGAAATCGTAGTTTTGTATGGGAGGGGGTAGAAGCGCAAGCGCGATTTCAAAACTTTTAAAACAACTTCATTTGAATTATTTTTATAAGTTTTTCTGCCAAATTTGAAATTGATAGCTTTTAAGAGTTAGCTGATAACTGATTTCTTAAAAATGCTCGAAAAAATAATTTTGTATGGGAGGGGGTAGAGGAGGTAAGGGAATCGTCAAACTTGTGATGCAATTTTCTTTCATTTTTGTTGATAGATGCTCGTACGAAATTTCAAGTTCATAGCTTTTAATTTGTTGGTTATTAGTTGATTTAATGAAATTAGTCGAAATCATGCTTTTGTATGGGAGGGGGTAGAAGGGCAAGCGCGATTTTAAAACTTTGAACGCAATTTCATTTTAGTTATTTTTGTAAGTTGTATTGCAAAATTTGAATTTGATAGCTTTTAATGGTTAGGTGATAATTGATTTCTTGAAAATGGTCGAAAAAATAATTTTGTATGGGAGGGGGTAAAAGTTTTAAAGGTTTTCGACCAGTTAATATTTCGTATATTTAGGGATTTTTTTTAAATGCATTTCGCAAATTTTCAAGTTTCTACCTTAAAATATCACTCAAAAATTTTCAGTTTATGTGTTTTTTTCAATGCACATGAAACACCTTGTACACGTTAGACCGGGGGAGTCGGTTTATAATAAATATGGGTCAAGTTAATATTATTTTTCTATGTACATTAAATATAGGTATTCACATGCAAAATTTTAACTTTTTATCTTTCACTAGAGCCCTAAAAAAATCACTCAAAATTTTCGACATTTTTGCTTATCACCTCCCTCCCCTTACACCTCCCAGCTTAAAATTTTTACCAAAATTAACCATTATATAGTTCTACAATCTGACATATTTTTGATTTAATATCTGTACTATTTTTTGAGATATAAGGATTTGTAATTTTGAAAAGTGCGCCATTTTTGAAATGTTCCCCATTTCCCCCCACTACTATTATTTCGACATGTTATATTTTTTTTGTATTTGCCTAGTATAGCTTAATATACGTTTTAAGTTTCAATTACATAGCTTAAAAGATAGTTGAGATATTAATTTTTAAGTGTTTTTCTTTGCACCCCCCCTGACCCTCTCCCTTACAATAGTTAGCCGCTTTCTGAGCTGGTTCCGATGGAACTATATGCCACCTTGACGGTCTCTAAATATGATTTTTTTACGATAAGTAATTTCGAAGATATAGTCATTTGAAAAAAAAATTCTGCCGACAATTGGTTCTTAGCCCCCCCTTTTCGCACCCCAATGGATAAAAAAATTAAATTATTTTTAAAAGTTGTCCCACAAATTCGTCTATATGTATGTTGAGTTTTAGTTTCCTAGCTGTTACCATGGTTGAGATATTTGAATTCGTATTTTTCGGTTTAAGCGCTCCCCCCGCCTCCCCCTGAACCCGTACGCCCCGGAAAATGGGTATCCGCCTGAGATCCGCAACTATCTACAATCCCCCCAAAAATGAACTTTCTATCTTGAAGGGTTTGGGAGTTAATGTGCGCTGAGCGTACACGTCGGCGGACGGCGGACGGCGTACAGACAGACGGATTTTTTTTTTTTGCATTTTTAGGCTAATTTAGTCATGAAACGCGAAAAAAAAAAATTTCAGTGTAGCAAACTTTTTTTTTTTTGTGTCGATCACAATACTTTATTATTATAATAATAAAGTAATAAAAATAGTAAGTAGTAAGTAGTAGTAATAGTAATTAAATAACCAAAAACATTATTTATCACATTTTACTTTATTATTATAATAATAAAGTATTGTGATCGACACAAAAAAAAAAAAAAGTTTGCTACCCTGAAATTTTTTTTTTTTCGCGTTTCATGACTAAATTAGCCTAAAAATGCAAAAAAAAAAAATCCGTCTGTCTGTACGCCGTCCGCCGTCCGCCGTCCGCCGTACGCCGACGTGTACGCTCAGCGCACATTAACTCCCAAACCCTTCAAGATAGAAAGTTCATTTTTGGGGGGATTGTAGATAGTTGCGGATCTCAGGCGGATACCTATTTTCCGGGGTATACGGGTTCGGGGGGAGGCGGGGGGAGTGCTTAAACCGAAAAATACGAGCTCAAATATCTCAACCATGGTAAGAGCTAGGAAGCTAAAACTCAACATTAATATAGAGAGGTTTGTGGGACAACTTTTAAAAATAATTTAATTTTTTTATCCATTGGGGTGCGAAAAGGGGGGGCTTAGAACCAATTGTCGGCCGAATTTTTTTTTCAAATGATTATATCTTCGGAATTACTTATCGTAACAAAACCATTTTTTGAGACCGTCAAGGTGGCATATAGTTTCATCGGAACCAGCTTAGAAAGCGGCTAATTATTGTAAGGGGGAGGGTCAGGGGGGGTGCAAAGAAAAACACTTAAAAATTAATATCTCAACTATCTCTTAAGCTATGTAATTGAAACTTAAAACTTATATTAAGCTATACTAGGCAAATATAAAAAAAATATAACATGTTGAAATAATAGTAGTGGGGGGAAATGGGGAGCATTTCAAAAATGGCGCACTTTTCAAAATTACAAATCCTTATATCTCCAAAAATAGTACAGATATCAAATCAAAAATTTGTCAGATTGTAGAACTACATAATAGTTAATTTTGGTAAAAATTTTAAGTTGGGAGGTGTAAGGGGAGGGAGGTAATAAGTAAAAATATCGAAAACTTTGAGTGATTTGTTTAGGGCTCTGGTAAAAGATACAAAGTTAAAATTTTGCATGTGAATACCTATATTTAATCCACATAGAAAAATAATAATAACTTGATCCATATTTGTTATAAACCGACCCCCCCGGTCTAACGTGCACAAGGTGTTTCATGTGCATTGAAAAAAACACATAAACTGAAAATTTTTGAGTGAAATTTTAAGGTAGAAATTTGAAAATTTGCGAAATGCATTTAAAAAAAATCCCTAAATATACGAAATATTAACTGGTCGAAAACCTTTAACACTTCTACCCCCTCCCATACAAAATTATTTTTTCGACCATTTTCAAGAAATCAATTATCACCTAACTATTAAAAGCTATCAATTTGAAATTTTGCACAACAACTAACAAAAATAATTAAAATTAAATCGCGTTAAAAGTTTTAAAATCGCGCTTGACCTTCTACCCCCTCCCATACAAAAGTATGATTTCGACTAATTTCATTAAATCAACTAATAACCAACAAATTAAAAGCTACGAACTTGAAATTTCGTACGAGCACCTTACAATAAAAATGAAAGAAAATTGCATCACAAGTTTTACGATTCCCCTACCTCCTCTACCCCCTCCCATACAAAATTATTTTTTCGAGCACTTTTAAGAAATCAGTTATCAGCTAACTCTTAAAAGCTATCAATTTCAAATTTGGCATAAAAACTTATAAAAATAATTCAAATGAAGTTGCTTTAAAAGTTTTGAAATCGCGCTTGCGCTTCTACCCCCTCCCATACAAAAGTATGATTTCGACCAATTTCATTAAATCAACTAATAACCAAAAAACTAAAAGCTACGAACTTGAAATTCTATACAAGCACCTTACAAGAGACGCGAAATAAAACTGCGTATCAAATTTTACGATTGCCCTATATTCTCTACCCCCTCCCATACAAATGTTCGGTTTCATGAATGTAAAATACACCGAATTTTATGAAAATTCTATGCAACTTCGTCTATGAAACACATTCTATACAGAGAATATTGGACGTGATTCAAGCAATTAATTAAAAAGCTATTAACATCCACCCACCCTTACTATTACCCCTACTCCTCCCCTCATAAAAACCAAACTTACAGAAACGAATGAAATATTGTTAACAGTCCTGCCCAAGAACTCCCTTTCACTTAGCCTTCCCTAACCACTCTAACCTGCATATTGACTTTCCACTCATCCGCAACTTGTCCCAAGAATAATAAAGTTTCGCCCGACTTGTTGGCAGTTTATTTATAATTACTTTAATATATTTTGCTCAATATATCGCCTTGATATTTGCGTTGTCTATCACACGACTTTTATTTATTTAGGTGTTTAATATATATCATCATATAAAAATATAAAATCTTATACATTTCAAAACAAAAATGAAAAATCTTAACATTTAAATACAATAAAAAAAAAAACAATCGTCAGCAGAAAAAATTTCTATAAGACTATTGAAAAGGAAAACAAGTGATCAAAAAAAGAAAAAGAAATAATAATAAAGTAAAAGTAAAGTCAAAATTTGAAAGAAATGGAAACTAAAAGGAATTTAAAATATCGCGTTTGAATGTTGCTCGAGTATCGATAAAATCGATTTTATCACATAAAGAATTAAAATAAGTAATGCATCTGGATATTGGTTCATTCTGTCCAAAATTTGTTACATGCGGGTATTCACGAAATAGGATCCTTTGACGAAGAGGACGTTCAGGAGCATATATCGGAATGAAAGAAAGCAACTCCGGACAGTTAATACGATAAGACATAATGTCTTTTATTAACATGATGCCAATCATTTTCCTCCTGTCAGATAAGGATTGTAAATCAATCAGCAGAAGTCTAGCATCATAAGTTGGAATATCAGAATACCAGTTCAACTTACGAAGAGCAAATCTCGTAAAGTTACGCTGGATGCGTTCAATTCGATTAATGTATACTAAATAGACCGGATCCCATATAACACAACAGTACTCCAAAAGGGGTCGGACCAAAGATGTGAACTTAATTGCTTTCCCATTGATTTAGGATATCAAGCACGGCGAAAAAATATTGATTGGTTCGACTTTGAATGCCCCGATGCAATAGATAGAAAGAACGAGGCTTTCAAAAATTTTACTGAACGATCAACACGAGCCAAAAAAGATATATATGACGAGCTTAGGCGATATGCGAAAAAGACCTGCAGGCAAAAAAAAAAAAAACGGAAGTACCATAATGCCAAGATACAAAAAATGTATGACGATATGAAGCAAAATAAAACGCGGGATGCATACGCTATAAATAACAGACATAAAAAAGGGATATAAGCCAAAAACCAGTCTGTAAAATGACGCAGAGGGCAACATCATCAGCGGCACACAAGAAATCAAAAGGAGATGGGCTTCCTACTTTAAACATCTTCTCAATCTCACCCCATTAGCACCGATCACGACAAACAACATTTCAATTGAGGTCTCAACTGGCGAAGAGGAACCATCATCGACACTACCCATGCTTGCTGAAATCAAAACAGCCGCATGTGACCAAAAACTAAACAAAGCGCCGAGAATTGACGAAATAATTCTGAATTCTGACCTGAAGGCCGATGCTCAGGATCACGCCTTGTGGAAGAGAGTTGTTTCTGTCCTAGCCCCTATAGGGGGTCTTAACAGTAATTTGATTGATTGATTAAATGAAATTCTTTATTAAAATCTTATTTATAAATAATTTATAAGTTTTTATAAAAAATTATATTGATAATGATTTGCAATGAAAAATAATTTATTATATGAGGGAGCTAGTAATTAGTGCGTAGTTTCAAATACTACTTACAGAGGAATATCATTGTTGTGTACGTCCTACAAAATACCTACAAAAATAATTGAATGTCGTCTTAAGCCCTATACTAATCAAATAATTGGCGAATACCAAGGCGGATTCAGAACCGGACGATTTACAACAGACCAGATATTCTCGGTGGAACAGGTGCTTGAGAAATGCTGAGAATATAAGACAGACGTGCACCCAATTATCGTAGATTTTAAACAAGCCTACGAGAGTATCGATAGGAGCGTTCTGTATCAAATCATGCTTGACTTTGGAATTTCTACAAAACTAGTCCGACTAACAAGACTCACAATGACGAACACTGAATCCCAAGTGAGAATTCAAACCGATTCTACAACCAGCTTTCGAACGGAATGTGGTTTAAAGCAAGGAGATGGTCTGGCCACCATGCTTTTCAACTTGGGCACTAGAGTATGTCATCCAAAAAATCCAGTCGACACCAACAGGACACTACTATTCAAATCTACCCAACTAGTAGCATACAGTGACGACATTAACATCCTAGCAAGATCCTTCCTTAATGCGAAGGAGGTATGTGTCAATCATGACTCAGCAAAAAAATCGGGTTGCGCATTAACGAAAGCACAACAAAAGTTATGACTCAAACAAGAAGGAGAACGCCCATCAGACAAAATATAACAATTGCGGAATATAATTTGGAGAGTGTGGACAACTATCTTGGGGCTAAGCTAGCAAAGGACGGCAATGAAACAGATGAAATCAAACAACGGATAATACTAGCAAATAAGAAGTATTATTTAGTACGTCCAATAATGAAATCCAAGAAACTGCTCAGGAACAATAAGCTGCGGATATATAAAACTTATATGCGAACTGTGCTCTGTTATAACATTGAGACGAGAACATTAACGCGAGCTTCCAAAAAAGCATTCGAAAGAAAGGTCCTCCGCAGAATTTTGGAACCTGTGAAGGAAGGAACGGAATGACGAATAAGATATTCGTAACCCGTCAGTAGACAAACGCCGCAAGCGATGGGAAGACTTGGTTGATGAAGATAGCAAAGCCGTTTTAAAAGACATAACAGGGCTACGAATCTTACTAGACCCTAGATGAAATAGAATTTTTTGTAATCTCAAGAAATTTTGTATGGGGAGTGGTAGAAGATGTGATAGCATTGAACTAATTTTTTTCCTATCATGCTAAAGTAGCTATAAAAATGTTGTGTACAAAATGCTAACTTCAAAAATTGAAATGGAACTGAGAAAATTAGCGTGTTAGATTTAGTGAAAGTGTGCAGTTTGTATGGGAGGTGGTAGAAGGAGTTAGGAGATATTAGTGATTTTTTTCAAAAATAATTAAGAATATCATAAAATTGACATCTCTTAAATTTTAGACTAGTAACATTCATACTTTTCAAGAAAATCGATTTTTGTGAAGTTGTGAAACTGTGTCATATTGTATGGGAGGTGGAAGCCAATCAAATAATTCTTTCTGATCTCAGTGATAATGCTAATTAAGTAGTTAGTACAAAATCTGAGCTCAATAAATGTTGTATGTTCTGAGAAAATCGGCTTAGAGTGTTTCATGAAAAAGTGCAGTTTGTATGAGAGGGAGTGGAGGGGATTCAAATGATTTTTATACCATATATTACATTTATGATAAAAATTATAAATTATAAGCCATAAGCTTTCATAGTTTCCAAGAAAATTGATTTATGTAAGAAGGAGAGCGCTTATTAGACAAAACTTAACAATTGCGGAATATAATTTGGAGAGTGTGGACAATTTCATATATCTTGGGGCTAATCTAACAAAGGACGGTAATGAAACAGACGAAATCAAACAACGGATAATACTTGCAAATAAGACGTATTATTCGGTACTTCCAATAATGATGTCGAAGAAAGTGCACAGGAACAATAAGCTGCGGATATATAAAACTATTATACGACCTGTGCTCTGTTATGGCAGCGAGACGTGGACATTAACGCGAACTTCCTAGAACGCAGTTATCGCATTTGAAAGAAAGGTCCTCTGAGGAATTTTGGGACCTGTGGAGGAAGGAACGGAATGGCGAATAAGGTACAACTATGAGTTGTATCAACTCTACTACGAGACAGAAGCTTCGACGTTCATCAAGCTTCGTAAACTGTAGCGGGCTGGCCATGTAGAGAGAATCCCCAAATGTGCTCTTAATGGCAAAGCGAGTTGTAACCGGCCAGCATGCAAACCACGCAAGCGATGGGAAGACGGGGGATGGGTTGATGAAGACTGCAAAGCGATTTTAAGAAACATAACAGAATTATGTTTGAGCGTAAAGCCCAATCATATGATACTCTAGATAAAATAGGAAAGAGTTTATTGTACCGGAAAAAATTTTCATCTCAAATTGTTTCTGAATAGTAATTTTTGTATGGGAGGTGGTAAAAGCAGAGGGGGAGGTTTATAATTTTTATTTATGGCATTTGTATGGGGGTGGCAGAGAAAGTGGAAAATTTTGGATGATTTTGAATTTGCTTATTATCATCTTAATCACATTGCTTTGTTGCAATTTTAAAGTCGATAGCTATCATATGTTCGAAAGAGAAATACTTTTCTTGAATTTCCAATACAAACATTTGTATGGGAGGTGGTAGAAGGAGTGAAGCGAAGATAATTTTTTTTTTGACATTTATTGCAATTTTTAAGTGGCAAATTCTGACAAAATTTTAAGTTTGCAATTTTTCTAGTTTCAATGAAAATCGGTTAAATGCATTTACAAAAATTATGCATTCGTATGGGAAGGAGTTGAAGGAGTATTCGAATCAAAACCAAATTTTTCGACATCAATGATATTTGTAATAGTATATTATTTTTTTGCAAAATTTAAATTTTATAGCTTTGACGATTTTGAAGAATAGTAATTTAATTAAAATTCCGAAATTTTGTGAAATTTGTGTGGGAGGGGATAGAAAGAGTGATTTGATAGCTTTCCTAAAATTGTTGTTAAATTTCGAAATTTCATGAAATTCGTACGGGACGGGGTAGAAGTAGTCGGGGTATGTGTCCCGTTCACGAACTTAAAGTTACTTTTTTGCTAAAAATGAGATATGGCAACTTTCAGCACGATAGGTCAAAGCGTTCGAAAGTTATGTTGTACACAGACAGACAGAGAGACGGTCACTCGGAATCGAAGTTTTTGAGCGACAACAAATATTTCATTACCCTTGGCGAGTCTGTGCGAGCGTTATTTCTTAGCGTTACAAACGCTAAGGCAAACACAATATACTCTCAAATTTCATCTAGAATGTAATTAGCAGGTGGATAACGCGGTCTTTGGATCGAGACGATTGCAGGCGACGACTTCAATCAGCCAGGGCCCGATTTTAACTGTCGCGCCATTGATGATGATGATGATGAAGATTGCGGATACTCGATGAACGTCTGCGGCCGACATGTGACAATATATACTTAAGATAAATAAATATACTTATGATATATAAAGCGATTAGCCCGGCGCCATCTCTATTGGGTCATTACGACCTGTACAATTATAATTGGTGTGTATTTTTGTATTAGTTAATTCGATGCTGCCAAATTTCTTAGTAGTTGGAGCCAATAATCATCGCAGCTAGTTTCTTGTCGAAGTTTAGTTGATGTGCGATTGAACAGGGAGGTATTCCTGCGTAAAAATCAAAAAGGTAAATATGACCCAACCTTACTGTTGGTGTTAAATTTTCGCGTGCAAGTCATAACTCGAAAAAAAACGACCTAAAACATTTTGTATGCCATAATTAATATGGATTTATTGTACATAAGAATAATAGTAATATTAAGCCCATGAACCGAAGCCAGTTCCTAAAAAACTTAGGTTTAGCACTTAAAAATGACCAGTTGAGCACTCGAAAAGAAATTTTCCAGAGAAAGACAGAGGAATGCAAAAGAGAATCAGGTGTTTCAGCCTTCTGAGGAACCCCCGACAAAAAGCAAGGTGAACGGAAAAGGTGTCATAGAATTACAAAGAAAAAGCAACAACTTCACTCGACCGATAGGGAACGGGGGCACTTTTTGAGCACGTGCATCCTAGCACGCACGTTCATCGAAGGACTCCAACATTAGCCACACATATGGGCTCGTCCGAATAGAAAAAGATTCGACCGATAATGAAATGCTTTATAGAAGCAATGAACTGTGACCGAGAAGGAAAAAATTCTCACGAGAAGGGGAATAATTCGGCCGACAAAAGCTATATACTTAAATAGGCAAACATATTTGGTGAATAGTCAGCCTGGCTTAGAGCCCGTCAATGAGTGAGTCGATGTTTCGTAAACAAAGGAATTAAGCGACAAGTGCGATTTAGTCCAAATAAATAAAGTTTTGCGGTTAAATTGAAGATATTAAAGTAAATTGGTGGTCTTAGCTTTTACTTTAAATCCAGCGACGCCTTGCGTACTTCAAAATCTTATGTTAAGTTTGTCAGATGTAGTGGTCTGATTGAACTGCATCCTTTCGCATGATATTCTCTTCAAAGATCCGGAATTGAAAGAATTGAAGATTTAGAAAAGAAGTTCGTTTAAATGCTATGCAAATTGTTTATAACCCATTTAAATAATCAATAATTTTAATTCCCAAATAACTTATACAGAGTAATTGAATAAGGATTTTCTATTGGGATAAATACACAAGACTTATTTATATTGTACTATACAAACAATACTAGCAACAGTTCAATTACCAGAATATGGAGTAAAAAAATTTTTCATTGTTCTGTATTAACGAAACATATTTAATTCCCAGATGAGTTAACCCTATTTCAATCGATAAGCTGAAAGTTAGAGAAGATTTCAATGTTGTGAGTTTAATTTTCCAAAATTTTCGGATGCCGTAAGGTCTACGTTTTACTTTTGCTAAGAAAGCAGTCCCTGAATTAAGAAGTATGAGACTGGTTGCTTGCTCGCAACTACAATTTGGCTTGCTCTTTCGTTGCACCGAAGACTTTGTCTAGTGAATAATTTGCAAATTTTGTTTATCCAAGCGTGAAACATTTTATGCAATTCATTCTGTGAACTAAAAATGATGTATGTTTGTTTTGCAATACTTTCAGAGAAAGCAGACAAATTTAGTAAGTATGTACATATTTGTAGCACAGGAAATCGGAAAATTTAAGAAAACTTTCTGCTTTTAGTACCTACCTACTTGTATTTGTGTTTGGGCAAGAAAAGACTTCTTTCTCTTTCGTAGTAATGTTTTGAAAAATGGGGAAAAATAAAATAAAATTTTCTGAGGAAAAATTTACTAACATTATATTCTTATTAACCAAGATTAAGTGATACAGACTTGATTTCAAAACGTTCACAACGCAATTAAACAGCCGAAAATGTTAGACTTATTTCGCGTATCGAGTATCTCGGTCTAATTCTAAGAACAAATCCCAAATCAAAAATCTGGCTATGAAACACCTTCAAATGAATAGATTTGCTATTCGCGACTTCATTAGTCTACTCGGATTCGAGATTTTTCTCACTTTGCGAAATGAATTCACAGATTTCGTCACTATAGCCCTCTATTCGTAATGTTAACCAGGAAAATACTATGTAGCTACGTAACAATATGAATTCAATTTAGTTTGAGCATGCAAAATATATGGCTTCTGTTTCATAGTCCTTTGAAATCTCACGATAGGTTCTATTAAAATTTATTTCATGCTCGCGTGATTGCGGTGCAATCAATCAAATCTGCTGCGCACGGATTATTGCAAAAAATCATTGATGCTCTTTGGATAACAAGAATCTAAAAATTTCGGTTTTACTCGTCTTTCTATTCAGCTGATGAGTGATCTAAAAAATCGATCATTTCAGACAAAACTAGAATAATTTTGGAAGTTCATTATTATAATATTTATTGTTTCATAATACAGAGAAAATGATAGTTAAAAGAAAAACCAAACTTCCTAGCCTTCTAGACTTAATGACAGGATAACCTTCAGTTCGGTAACCATTTCCACCTATCCAGTAGCTCTGTTCTAATACCTAGATATTCAAATTAAAATGACAGATTGATATCTTCCCACTTTGGCAATTTTCCGCTTGTAATTGAGCCGATCAAAAGCAGCCTAAAGTAACTGCTTCAGCCATCATCAACATCCATCCATCCTTGTAATTTAGTGAATTTTCATCAAGTAATTTCTGAGTTTGTGTAGTTCATACTGCCCGGGGCTAGGAAATTCCATTTCAAGTGCACAGCCCAGAATTTGTAGAAGTAAATTAGGATTTTGATCAAAAGGTTTCCGGAGCGAAATAAGGTACTTGTACAAATTTTATCGTTTCCCGGCTACGATATGGTTTTATTCAATGAAGGCTAACTTGTACTCATGTCCATTTAATACTCCCATTTGAAAATTAAAAGCACACAATCCTTCGGCAGTGCTTAATTGTTTTGCCATCGTAAATTTCTTAGCAACTGAGTGGCTCTTAGTCTTGACCCAGCCAGGATATAATGTTCGTTTCAACTAAAGAAAAAAAAACATAGATAATAAAGCGTAAGGATGTGGTTGTTAGTCAGACGAATGCTAACGCCATCCTTATGTCCACTATTTATTTTAGGATTACGGTCATGGCATATTCAGGACGTTGTCGAATGTTCCTTTTGAGTTAGTCTTTTTTATGCCCCATAAGCTGCGGATGTAATTATATTTAAAGAAGATTCTTTATAACTACAGCTTAATTAAAATTTTATTCATGCGGATTATGGTGGGTGCGTTACATTAAGTAGATTTGAATTTTACATTTTAGAGAACATCTTTCAAATTGAATTTTAATTTGTTTTTAAGCAATTAGTGTTTTTACGCATATAGTTATATTAGAGAGTAAGTTAAATAAATAATAGGAGTGATTTTGTGAAAATATGGATTACGATTACTTAGCAGAATGATTGATTTAAAAAAAAAAATAAAATAAACAACGATTTTATTACTATACTGTTTGTTTCGAAAGAATAGAAGAATTGAATTTTGATAACTTCATCGGTTATACGAATAGTTGCATTTAAAGAAACCAAATGGATAGCTTTTCAATCAGAAAAGAGAATCGTTGAATTAAGAGATGTAATGAGCTAATAATACTTTTTTGCGGAACACAATATACCGCGTTACATGCCGGACCTAGTCGTTTGCTGAACGTGTGCGTCGTCAGCTGTCTAATATTCTGAAACACACACACTCTCACAAATTTAATTACTTATCGGCTATCCGAGATCAATCGCTTTTGAGTTGTATGGTCGTCGGAGCAGCGCGATAATTGCGAAGGATAAAGCGACATATTGGGAGTCAAAACTTAGAGGGTGATTAAGTCGCTGGATCGACAGCTTGAATGGTGCGAAGAATAAAAGCGATACCGTGTGAATAAGAAAAGTATAAGAAGATTTATGAAAATGCGAAATGTAAAGTTCGTACGCAACAAAAATTGAAGTGAACCAGTTTTATTATTTTACTTGAAATCGAGTGACCACTAACGTACTTCAATTAGTGTCAGAAGTAGGGTTTCAAGTGAAAATCGCGGGTTATAATTGCAAAAGTGCAAATAGTATAGGAAATTCTAAAATGTTTAAAGTGAAAATTTTTTGAAACAACGATTAAGTAACCGAATGCGAAATTCTCGAACGGACAAAAAAAGGATTTTCGAGAATTGGATTCTATGATCAAGCGATCGGTTAAAAACTCTCGAACAAACAGTGAGAATTTTTGTGATTTGTTTCCGCGGCACGAAATTTTGAGGAAAATTCTGCACGGATAATAAAAGAATTTGTTGTCGTAAAATAGAATAGATAAAAATGCCGTAGTACGTGAGAGATTTGAAGATGACAGAATTGAAAGAAAAAATCGGTAAACGTGAGTTGCCTATGTTTCGACACAAGGCAGAGCTTGTTAACCGGATGATAGATAGGTAGGTATATAAATATGTTGTTTATTTAACCAAATTATTAAAAATTTTACATAATGCACCTTTTAAAAATGAAACAAAAAGTAATTTTTAAACTTACAGAAGATTAAACAAGGGCTTTCGTCTTCGGTTTGTGATAACCTACATTATCGAATTTAAAAAAAAGGAGAAAAAAAATAAAAATAATAATAAAAATAATCAATTTGCATTGTATTACTTAATACTACCTCTGTCCGAAAATATGGCATACATTTGAAAAAAAATCTTAGATTATCAAGAGTTTCGAAAGTAATTGGAAATACTCATTATATTGTTTTGCTTAAGTTGATAGCTACATGGCCTAATAAATTTGACAGGCATGGCTTCTAAGCTAACACGTTGACTGCCAAATATGAGATAACTCGTAGTTTTCGTTATTACCGTGGACGCCAACTATAAGCTACTTCATAGTATGTTTCCTTGCCATATTTGTGCAGCTACAATGAAATTCATAGTATATTAGCCTCAGGAAGGAGTAAAAATTCACGGTTGGATTAAAAGAACAGAAAATATAATTGAAAGAAAAGATTTCCGGATTCTACACTGTTACGCTTTATTATTCTTGACGTTTTGGTCTCTGCTGAGACCTTTATCAGACTGTTCACAGCAGAGACCGAAACGTCACGAATAATAAAGCGTAATAGTGTAGAATCCGGAAATCTTTTCAATCAATTCAAAATGCACTGTGAAAAAAATTCACAAAACCAGAAAATATAATCTTTACATAAGCCTACTACAAGATAACAAGATCTTTTTTTCCACATGCTATATGCTTTTAGATGATTAATTCTACTTCTGGAATGGCACAGCCCAAATCGGGCCGAGGTCTTCTGACCTTCAGGTTCAGGTTCATTACTTATTGTGGAGGGCTTGTTAGCCCTTCTCACGACCCTCTTTCTACGATTTTTTTATATTTTCGTGGATTAAAGTAACCAAGGTATATCCAAGTAGGCAGTGTGCAGTATACATCGAGCCGGATTTGAACTCACGATTTTCGTATTAAAAGCCAGCACGCTACTCACTAGTCTACACCATAGATTTGACGATTACAGTGTACTACAACTACAGTTTTTAATAATATAAAATGATTAAATTAAATTGGCGTCTTGAACCGGAATCCTGAAAAGTGCCGTGGCAGTCAACGTGTTAAATTGGAATTTGAAGACCAAAAACTAAATTTCTTAATATAAATAAAATAATCACCGATATGATCTCAAAATGATGAGATGTCAAATCGAAACAATTGGCTAATGAACAACGTCATGGTATCTTGCAACATCTATTACAATCATGAAGAAGGAAAATTAGAAGAGGATCGATTAGTTAAAAAGTATGTATGTTCAGAAGAAGCGTTCAACAAGGCTAAATTTCAGTTTAACTTAACTTGGATTATAAAATTACTTAAATTTAGATACATTGTGATAATAAAATGAATTAATACTGTTTATACTTTAGATGAAATCTGAGAGTATTATATGTTTGCCACAAAGTTTGTAACGCCAAGAAATAAGGCTCGGAGAAAAAAATGAATGATACAGAAGTTAATATAATCACTCAAAAATCTCAAAACCATATGTCCGTCCGTCCGTCTGTCCGTTTGTCTGTCCGTCCGTGTCCTCTCTAGCTTGAGAACGCGTTAAGCTAGAAAGTTTTTTTTTTTTTAAATTTTGTATACGTCGTTTTTAACAAAAAAGTAAGGTCAAGTTCGTGAACGAGCCAAATCGCTCCACCTCTTCTACCACCTCCCATACAAAATGACACAATTTCGCAATCTGAGAATAAATGGATTTGCTCGAAAAGTATCGGGTTTTCCAATAGGGACTTGACAACTTTGAATTCAATTTGTGAACGCACCCTTTCACTAATCATCAAACTGTCACTGTCAATTTATTCAGTAAACTTAACATTTTTATCATGGTAAAGTACACGAAGGAACAACGTCTCAAATGGTTTGCATTTTATTTTGAAAAAAAGTTGTCAAGTCCTTATTGGAAAACCCTTTACAAATGACATTGATTTGAAATTTGGAACATAATACTTTTATGATGATTCCAATCTACTCTATAAAAAAAATTTGTGTCTTCCCCCTCCTTCCACCACCTCACATACAAACTGCACTTTTTCATGAAATGCTCTAAACCAATTTACTCAGTGCGTATAATAGTTATTGAGCTGAAATTGTGCACGAAATATTTATTTAAAATTTTTATTAAGACCAAAAAAAATGAGACGATTAGCTGTACCCCTTCTACCCCCTCCCATACAAAATGACACAATTTCGTAATTTCATAATAAACAGATTTGCTCGAAAAATGTAAATGCTATTGATCTGAAATTTGGAATATATTACTTAAATGATGATATAAATCTACTGTACAAAAGTTATTTGAGTCCTCCCCTTCGTTTCACCACCTCCCATACAAACTGCACTTTTTCATGAAAATTGCTCTAAGCCAATTTACTCAGTGCGTATAAAATTGACCGAGCTGAAATTGTGCACTAAATATTCATTTAGAATTATTAGTAAAACCAAACCCTCCCATACAAAATGACACAATTTCGTAATTTCACAATAAACAGATTTGCTCGAAAAATATAAACGCTATTGATCTGAAATTTGGATTATATTACTTTTATGATGATATAAATCTACTGTACAAAAGTTATTTGAGTCCTCCCCTTCCTTCCACCACCTCCCATACAAACTGCACTTTTTCATGAAATGCTCTAAGCCAATTCACTCAGTGCGTATAAAATTGACCGAGCTGAAATTGTGCACTAAATAGTTATTTAGAATTATTAGTAAAATCAAAAAAAAGTTAGGCGATTAGCTTTACCCCTTCTACCCCTCCCATACAAAATGACACAATTTCACAACTTTATAAAAAGTCGATTTTCATGAAAAGTATGAATACTACTGATCTGCAATTTAAGACATGTCGAAAGCATGATATTTATAGTTATTTCTGAAAAGTCATTAAAAACTCGCCCCTCCTTCTATCACCTCCCATACAAACTGCACTACTTCACTTCATCCAATCCACTAATTTTCTCAGTACGTATTAAATTTTTAAATCCTAAATTTTGTATAAGACATTTTGATAGCAACCTTACCGTCATGTGAAAAAATTAGTTCAATGTCGTTACCCCCTCTACCATTTCCCCTACAAAATTTCTTAAGATACAAAAATTTCTCTTTCATCTAGAGTATCGCACGATTGGGCTTTATGCCCAATCGTACTCCTGTTATGTTTTTATATTTAATTTTAGTTTTATTTGATTTTTTTTTTCATAAATATGTACCATATTTTTGGACAGAGACAGTACTAAACTAGCTTTACAGCTAAACCATGAAACGCTGTGATAAATTCGAAAATAAAAATTACTAACTAAAGTTTGTTATTTTAGAAGAGACTAGCGAACGTCCCGACTTTGTCCTCGTAAGAATCGCAAAATAAGCAATTTTTGAGAATGTAGCTGGTAATACATTATGCGGGATAAATAATGTGATTACTTTAAGGGCTCTTTGAAGACAAGGGTTTGTATTTTGTTGCAATCAGAACTATAAATTATTAAGAATGAAACCACGATACTCTCATTTGTATGGGACAGGTTCGTGATCAAATCAATCCCGTGATTTGAGATCATATACGTCTGAAAGAAAGCTAAGGACATGTGAATAGTTATAGCTTGTTTTAATTAAAAAGAAAAAGCACAAATAAAATAATATTAAGCTTAAAACCATAACAGGACCACGATTGCGCGTAAAGCCCAATCACACCATACTATGGATGAAATCGAAATTTTATATGGGGAGTGGTAGAAGGGGTGACAGTACTGAACTAATTTGTTTCACATTTTGCAAGAGTAGCTACAAAACTATTTTGTAATAAATTTAAGCTTGAAAAATTGTATAGGTACTGAAAAACTCAGTGCATTGGATTTAATGAAATTGTACAATTTGTATGGGATGTGGTAGAAGAAGTGGGGGGTTTTTGATGATTTTTTGACAAACAACTTTAATCAGAATGAGATTGATATAGTTTACATTTTAGATCAGCCACGTTCACAGTTTTTGAGAAAAACGAATTTTACTTTATTATTTTAATAATAAAGTATTGTGATCGACTTGGAAAAAAAAAAATTTGCTACCCTGAAATTTTGTTTTTTCGCGATTCATGACTAAATTAGCCGAAAAATACAAAAAAAAAACATAACAGAATTATGATTGGGCTTAAAGCCCAATCATATTATACTCTAGATGAGATGGAAATAACTTTAATATCTCAAATTCTTTCGAATAGTGAATAGAGACTTTTGTATGGGAGATGATAGAAGTAGAGGGGGAGGTTTGTATTTTTCGTATATGACACCGAACATGGCATGCAAAATGGTTTTTGCTGAATTTGAAGTTTTTAGTTATCATTATTTTTAAAGAAATTGGTCATAGTTTTCCTGAAATTGGGGCTTTTGTATGGGAGGTGGCAGAGGAAGTGGAGCGTTTAATATGATTTTGAAACTGCTTATCATCATCCTTATCACCATGATTTGATTCAATTTCAAAGTCGATAGATCTCATATACTTGAAGGAGACATGCTTTTCTTGAATGAATAATACAGATATTTGTATGGGAGGTTGTAGAAGGAGTGAAGCGGAGCTGATAATTTTTTCTAAAACTTATTTCAATTATTAAGAAACGAATTCTGCCAAAATTTGAAGTTTGTATTTTTTCTAGTTTGAATGTAAATCGATAAATGCATTTAACAAAAATTATACATTTGTATGGCAGGAGGTAGAAGGAGTGTACAGATCAAAACAAATTTTTTTCGCATTATTAATATTTTTATTTGTATACTTTATACAAAATATCAAGTTGATAGCTTTAACAGTTTCGAAGAAAAATAATTTAATTGAAATTTCAAAATTTCGTGAAATTTGTATGGGAGGGGGTAGAAGGAGTAAGGTGAAGTTAATAATTATTTTTAAAATAAATTGCAATTATGTTAGAATTAATTCTGACAAAATTTCGTTTTTTCAGCTTTACTAGTTTCAATGAAAATCTAAAATATGTATTTTTCAAAATTGTCCATTTGTATGGGAGGGGGTAGAAGGAGTAAGGGGATCGGGTCAATATTCCGTGTTCTTATTGACATCTATATCATCATACTTTGACTTAAATTTCAAGTCGATAGCTTAAATAGTTTCAAAGAAAAATCAATTTCTTAATATTTCGAAATTTCATGAAATTTGTATGGAAGGGGGTAGAAGGAGTGGGGGGATGTAGCCCATTCACGAACTTAAAGTTACTTTTTTGCTAAAAATGACACACAAAAATTTTTAGCGCTATAGCTCAAAGCTTTCGAGAGTTATGCTGTAGACAGACAGACAGACAGACAGACAGACAGACAGACAGACAGACAGACAGACGGACAGACGGACAGACGGTCACTCGGAATCGAGGTTTTTGAGCGATAACAAATATTTCTGTACCCTTGGCGGCTCTGTGCGAGCGTTATTTCTTAGCGTTACAAACGGTAAGGCAAACACAATATACTCTCAGATTTCATCTAGAGTATAAAAATCTGTCTGTCTGTACGCCGTCCGCCGTACGCCGACCTGTACGCTCAGCGCACATTAACTTCCAAACCCTTCAAGATAGAAGGATTGTAGATAGTTGCGGATCTCAGGCGGATACCCATTTTGAGGGGTGTACGGGCTCAGGGGGATGCGGGGGGAGCGCTTAAGCTAAAAAATACGAATTCAAATATCTCAACCATGGTAACAGCTAGGAAGCTAAAACTCAACACACATATAGAGGGGTTTGTGGGACAACTTTTAAAAATAATTTAATTTTTTATCCATTGGCGTCCGAAAAGGGGGGCTAAGAATAAATTGTCGGCCGAATTGTTTTTTAAAATGATTATATCTTCCAAATTACTTTTTGTAAAAAATTTATATTTTGGTACCGTCAGTTCGGAATCAGCTTAAAGAGTGGTTCATTATTGTAAGGGGGAGGGTCAGGGGGGGTGCAAAGAAAAACACTTAAAAATGAATATCTCAACTATCTCTTAAGCTATGTAATTGAAACTTAAAACTTATATTACGCTATACTAGCAAAATACAAAAAAAATATAACATCTTGAAATAATAATAGTGGGGGGAAATTGGGAGCATTTCAAAAATGGCGCACTTTTCAAAATTACGAATCCTTATCTCTCAAAAAAGGGTACAGATATCAAATCAAAAATTTGTCAGATTGTAGAACTATATAATGTTTAATTTTGGTAAAAATTTTAAGTTGGGTGGTGAAAGGGGAGGGAGGTGATAAGCAAAAATGTCGAAAATTTTGAGTGATTTTTTTAGGGCTCTGGTGAAATATACAAAGTTTAAATTTTGCATGTGAATACGTCTATTTAATGAACATAGAAAAATAATAATAACTTGATCCATAATTGTTATAAACCGACCCCCCGGTCTAACGTGCACAAGGTGTTTCAAGTGCATTGAAAAAAACACATAAACTGAAAATTTACGAGTGAAATTTTAAGGTAGAAACTTGAAAATTTGCAAAATGCATTTAAAAAATACACAAAATATTAACTGGTCGAAAACCCTTAAAACTTCTACCCCTTCCCATACAAAATTATTTTTTCAACCATTTATAAAAAATCAATTATCACCTAACTTTTAAAAGCTATCAATTTGTAATTTTGCACAAAAACTTACAAAAATAATTGAAATGAAATTACGTTAAAAGTTTTGAAATCGCGCTTGCCCTTCTACCCCCTCCCATACAAAACTATGATTTCGACCAATTTCATTAAATCAACTAATAATCAACAAATTAAAAGCTACGAACTTGAAATTTTGTACGAGCATCTTACAACAGAAAAGAAAGAAAATTGCATCACAAGTCTTACGATTCCTTTACCTTCACTACCCCCTCCCATACAAATGTTTGGTTTCGTGAATTTAAAATACACCGAATTTTATGAAAATTTTATGCAATTTCGTCTATGAAACACATTCTATACAGAAAATATTTGACGTGATTCAAGCAATTAATTAAAAAGCTATTAACATCCACCCACCCTTACTATTACCCCTCCTCCACCCCTCATAAATAATAATAATAATAACTATTATTTATTTCATCAAAAAAAAATTGACTACTTCATTTAGCCACAGTTGGAAACAATAAAAAAGAATAAAAATAATAAAACAATAATAACACATAATAAAACAAAATTAAGTTCATGAAAATTTAAGCTTTTTACAAAATCAAACATTATTAACCTCAAGAAAGCAAAAAAACCCAAACTTGCAGAAACGAATGAAATATTGTTAAATTGACAACAGCCCTGCCCAAGAACTCCCTTTCTCTTAGCCTTCCCTAACCACTCTAACCTGCATATTGACTTTCCACTCATCCGCAACTTGTCCCAAGAATAACACAGTTTCGCCCAAATTGTTGGCAGTTTATTTCAAAAGTTGTTAAATTGTGCCACATTGTATGGGAGGGGGTAGAAGGAGTGAAGCTAATCGGTTAATTTTTCTCGATATCAATAATAATGCTAATTAAGGATTTGATACAAAATTTTAGCACGGTTAAAGTTACAGGTATTGAGAAAATTGGTTTAGAGTATTTCATGAAAAAGTGCAGTTTGTGTGGAAGGTTTTGGAAGGAATGGAGGGGTTCAATAATTTGTAAAAAAAAGATTGCATTTGTAATAGTACATTAAAAATGGTCGAAAAAATAATTTTGTATGGGAGTGGGTAGAAGTTTTTAAGACATTCGACCAATTAATATTTCAAACTTTTAGAGATTTTTTTTAAATGCATTTCGCAAATTTTCAAATTTCTACCTAAAAATTTCATTCAAAAATTTTCAGTTTAAGTGTTTTTTCATTGCACATGAAACACTTTGTGCACGTTAGACCCCCAACTTCGGTGCATAACAATTTTGGAACAAATTATTATTTTTTTTCTGTGTACATTAAATAGATGTGTCGACGTTCATAATTTGAACTTTGTATCATTTACCAGAGCCATAAAAAAATCACTCAAAATTTTCAACATTTTCACTTTCCATCTCCCTCCCCTTACACCCCCCAACTTAAATTGAAGACTACATAACTCTACAATCTGACAAATTTTTGATTTAATGTCTGTACTCAATTTTGAGATTTTTTGATTTGTAGTTTTGGAAAGTGCGCCACATGTTATATTTTTTTCAATATTGAGAGCTACAGCAGGCGTTGAGATTGGCGTGCAAGAAGATGAAATGACTAAGACCAAGAAAGGCCTGTGCCAGTGGTCTGAACAAAGCGAAATTTACTGAAAGCGCGTACTGCGTTGTTGAGAAATATTGATTCGATCCGCTGGTTCCTACTAGTACCTCAACAAATTTTCAGGCTGGCAAATTTTTTTTTCCTGTGTCCATCACTATACTTTACTATTAGAATAAAAAAGTAAAATTACTTAATCATTTACTGTTTATACTGTGTTGCTTTCATTTTCGCACTGTTATCGCAGTCGATCACACGACTTACTCGTTTTTGCATTACGACTGTATCTTCCACAAGCGCTCGCCATTTTTATTCACAGCACCTGCGTTCTGGAATATTTTACGCTGTTCGATGTATCGTGCTTATTGATACGTATCTGTTTTCGTTTGTGTGTGTGCTAGAGTGTGGACCCGGGAATATGTGTAAGCGACTCCAGGTCAAATATCCTTCCACTCCAAGATTCTGAGCTGTCCAGAGCTGGAGAAGAAACCATTAAATTTTCTATGTATGACATGAGTAACGCGAAGACAGTAGTTCGTACATTTCGAACCAAATGGTGACGAAGTCCTGGCAATATGTGTATATGTGTAATATGTACTTTTATTTTGACTCTGAAAATTTATTTAAATTTTTTTTCTGTTGAGAAAGCGGTTACGAAGATGATACTTGGGTATCTTATGTATCTATTTATGTATGTATTTAAAATTACAATTTTTTTAAGTTAGATTTAATTATGATAGTGGCATAGCTACTTAGGCCATTGTTATACGCAAGATTAAAGTCTGAAGGTACTTTAAGCTTGCTTTGATGAATTTCACAACGCTAAGAAATAATACTACTACTGAGCCAAGTGTATAAAATTATTCGTTGTCGAATCTCGACTTAAAGTAATCGTCTGTCTATCGAAATTAAACTTTTGTGACATTCTTTCAACTTACCTATGTTCGGAATAAATTGATGAATATATATTGTTACATGTCAGTCTTAATTGCTCATCGCATGATCGCAATCTTGCACTAATATCGACAACAAAAACTTTGTACAAAAATACACACACACACAAACACATGTACACATATTACTCATCCTGTGTCATAGCCGGAATGATTCCCATTGACATTTTCGGGAATGAGATGCTAAGAATCTACGAAAGAAGATCCTCCATCCAACAAGAGGCGGGTGTTGCCAAAAAAATAAAAGAAGAGGAAAGGCAACATCAATAACTATGTGGCAAGCCAGGTGGGACAACGCTACAAAAGGCAGATAGACCTAAAAGCTAATCCCCGCAATTGAGGTCTGGACAAAGCTGGTGTATGAGGACTGCATCTATCACATCACGCAGTTTCTATCAGGTCACGGCGGCTATCGCAAATACCTACATAGGCTCGGATAAGATAACTCGCCCCTTTGTCCAAATTGCCCAGATCAAGAGGAAAACACAGAACACGCGTTTTTCAGCAGCAGTCGCTTCGAAAAATGGAGAAATAATATTCATCATTGACTATATGATGGAATCAGAGGAAAATTGGATGGAAATTTGCACACTCGTAACGAATGTGCAAAAGGATCTTCGACGAATCGAGATAGAAAGGAGAGCAGGAGTAATATAAGGAGCACAGCATAAAATGCTAGTTAGCCCCGCGAAGTAATATCTAACGGCAGTCCCGTGGGGAGAGTGGTTGAAGTCTTTGTGTGGGGGTGTGGCTTAGTACATAGGCACATATCGGCTGACAGTTCTCTGTTAGCTTCAAACTTTTGCGAAAAAAACACAACAGAATTATGATCGGGCGTAAAGCTCAATCATATAATAATCCAGATAAAACAGAGTTAAATCTACCGCAGAATATCGAATTCTTTTGAACATAGTGAAATTTTTAAGGGAGGTGGTACAAGTAGAAGAGGAGGTTTGTAGTTGTCGTATATGAAATCGAACGTGGCATGCAAATTGTTTCGCACTGAATTTAAAGTTTGTAGTTTTTATTATTTTCAAAGAATTGGACATAATTTTCCTGAAATTGGGACATTTGTATGGGAGATGGCAAAGGAAATCGAAAGTTTTAGATGATTTTGAAACTGATTATCAATATCCTTATCATCATGCTTTGTTTTAATTTCAAAGTCGATAGCTCTCATATGTTCAAAGAAGGAATGCTTTTCTTGAATTTATAACATAGATATTTGTATGGAATGAAGCGAAGCTGGTAATTTTTTGCAACATCTATTGCAATTATATAGAGATAAATTCTGGCAAAAAATTTGAATTTATACCTTTTCTAGTTTTAATGGAAATCGATATAATGCATTATTATGCATTTGTATGCGAGGGGGTTGAAGGAGTACAGGGATCAAAACAAAATCTTACCTCAGCAATGATATTTAAATTATTATACTGTTGCGAGCTAGGGGTTCGCCGGGATTTCAAGTAAAAACACAATTCGTTTGAAAATAAGTGATAATTTATTCATTCGCACTTTAATTCAATTTCCCGCTTAATTCGCGCTATATGACAATACCGCGTGCTTTTCTATCGCTTTCACTAACGTTCACGTCTCTGTAATAAAAATTACTGACTGACTCTCTCGCTGAAAGCTTCCGTGCTTTTATACATCTTTTCCCATAATCATGATTGTTCTCGAGGCTTCCTTCGATGTGTATGTGTGGAGATGTAGCCCATTCACAAACTTAAAGATACTTTTTTGCTAAAAACTACAAACAAAAATTTTTAACACTATAGCTCAAAGCTTGAGCGACAACAAATACCGCTTGATGGCTCTGTGCGAGCGTTATTTCTTAGCCTTAAAAACGGTAAGGTAAACATAATATACTTTCAGATTTCATCCAGTAGAAAAATATTCATTATTGTATGTTTAATGTTCACCTGCAATCGAATTTCTTTATCTGCAACTACAGACTTCCTTGTTCGTGCCATTTTTAATGTTTTGGTACTAGTATCAGATAAAGGTTTTTTAAAGTTTGTGTGTACTAAGCACGGTGAAATCTATTTTTATTAATCAAAAACTAACGAAAATAAAGAAATGTTGCTTGTATATTTGTTTGGAATATTCTTATTTTGTTAATTTTCAAAAGTTATAATTTAATTTTGCAAATAATTCGTAATGCCTTTGGTAAAGCTAACCAAGTTCACCCACGTACAAAACACATCAAAAACATTTGACAACAACCTAAAGACATAACCGTCATCGATCAGAGTCATTTGCTTGTTGAATCTAAATCCAAAAATTATATCGTACATTCTCAATCGGAAAACCCCACCTAAAGATCGCATTATTTTCTTCTTTTTTTGGTTGTAAAAAATCTAAATTTTCCTTAAGCATAAGAAAATTTATTCAAACCTTTTGATCTTTCAATCAATCAATCAGAGGATGAATCGCGAGGAAATTCCATACATCCCCCTATACCACCAATGAATACGAAATAAATTCAGTTGAAAAATATACTCGTAAAATTCAAACACGAACCAGTGTCTTCTTATTTTCGTTTGGATTCAAAAGGATGTCGTTCCGGGCTCTGTCGTCTATTCTACATACAACGATTTACTATGACGTTGCTATAAAAGAAGGTGCACTATGTCGCGTAAACGTCGAGAGATAATTTTCTGAACATTTCAAATTCTGGAATCTACTAGAAGGAGATTCGTATATTTACAAATTTAAATATGTAGATTTAATGAGATTTGAGTTGTTGTGAAATGAAAACCCATTAGAATATAAAACAATCTCTATAATCATTTAACAAATATCAAACTAAATTTATTAAATCTTTTCAGTTCAAATCATCTAAGACACTGAGAGCAATTGTTAAAGTGTGTATAAAGAATGTAAAGACTTACTATATCGTTATTTAATAAAAAAATCTCTGAGAACTATAATCTTTGTTCAAACAAAAGTTTCGATTGTAACGCTGTTAGTATCTGAAAGTATCTTAAACATCTCCCATTACATAATATGATCATATAATAAGATTGACGATAACAAAGGAAATCTTCATGTTATTGCAAAGCAAAAGGAATTGCATCCGGAATTCAATCAATACGTTATTTCGTACGTATATTTACTGTCATTTTATGGAGTTTCAGAGTAAAATTTAACTATCGAGATAAATTTTCTCTATCATGAATTTCCTAGACAAACAACATTTACCGAATATTCTCGTAAAGAATTGTTGTCTATAAAAACTGAGTTTTTATCTCATAGTTATGTAATGTTCTCATAAATCTTTAGCTTTTAGAAACAAGATTGATAAATTCTATTAAATTTAAGTCAATCATAAGATTTCTTTGGCAGGATATGATCAAGATGGTTGCCCTATCTATGTCATAACCAAAAAGATGTTTTTGGGGTATGATTAAGTTCCTGGTTGAATGATGAATCTTTTTAGGAACGTCATTCGTATGCTTTATGATGGTTTATATGTATTTTGTAAAATGGAGTATGAAATATTTTGATGAAATTATTTATTATCGCAACGCGTCTTTTAATTCCTAGATTTTTTTCTTTGCACCTTTTGACAAAAACTTTAACTACGTGTTTTTGAATTATGGTGGTCTATGCTAGTAGTGCTACAAAAATACAATATATATCGAGCTTGATTTGAGCTCACGACCTTCACATCGCAGAGATAGAACTTTGTAATGAGTACAAAAAATCTTATAATCCAATTCGTTTTGTAATATGATTGTTTTACATGATCCCCCTATGGGATGGGGCATTAGAATACACCCAAAGCCAGTCCTGCTTGTTCTACAAATGGCAGATGGACACTCATAAAATTACCCGTGATCTTAAGATTTAACTGATACGAGAAACGGATACAGCGCCTCAGATACGGACGGATCCTACTGTGACGACTTTTGGCATTCGAAAATGGACTATAATTGGCTTCTAGAACGTTCGACTATTGAATGACTGTGGATAGGCTGAGCTCACGCAGAGTGACCGGGAAAGGATCAGGACAAGAACAAACCCGAGCGAAAACACTATTCTGTTCGTCGGTTCTGAGGGTAAGGCGAGAAATGGCCCCCCCCCAATTTCGATTTTTTTAATTTTTCGTGTTGCAATCGTTTGGTGGTCGTTTGGTGGTGATTGGTAGTCACTTTTTTTCGATTGTTGGTAATCCGTATTCTTAGAAATCACGTTTAATTTATTTAACGTGAACTTAGCCCCAAAACACATTTTCTCAAATATCTAGAGTTACAGTTATTGTAGGGTAAAACAAATTATGCCATAGCAAATCCAAAATGAAACATTTAAAAATTTTAAATTTGGCGGGAAGTTTCATTAATAATTAGATTCGATGCTTTTATTGGAAAATTTTTCTCAAGGAAATTCGATACCGTTACTGTACTGATCACCACCAAACAATAAAAGTAGACTAGAAACCACTACCAAACGACCCCCTAGCGAATCCAAAATGAAAAATTAAAAAATTTTAAATTTGAAGGGAAGTTCCATTAATAATTAGATTCGATGTTTTTATTGGATAAATGCTCTCAAGGAAATTCGATACCATAACTATACTGACCACCACCAAAAAATAAAATTAGACGAGCAAACAGCACAAAGCAATCACCAAGCAAATGCAATAATCAAAATTCAAAAAACATTAATATTGGGTAAATTTTCATTCATAATATAATTAGGTTTCTATTTTTGAAGTAAAGCTCTAATGGAAATTCGATATTGTAACTATACTAATCACCATTCAACAATAAAATTAGACTATGAAATACCACCAAGCGACTGCCAAGTGAATTCAAAAAGAAATTGGGGGTAAATTTCATTCATATATCCATTTCGAGTTGCTTTTTTTGAAATAAAGCTCTTGCGGGAATTCGATGCTGTATCTATACCAATCACCACCAAAAGATAAAATTAGACTATCAGACACCGTCAAACAATTCTCAAGCAAATGCAACAAGAAAAATTCAAAAATCAAAAATATTGGGGAAATTTTCATTCATAATTCTATTTCGGGTTACCTTTTTCAAAATAAGGCTCTAACGGAAATTCGATATTGTTACCATACAGATCATCACCAAACAATGAAATTGAGGTAGTAAACACCACCAAACGACCCTCAAGCGAATGCAATAAAAAACATAACAGAATTATGATTGGGCTTAAAGCCCAATCATATTATACTCTAGATGAGATGGAAATAACTTTAATATCTCAAATTCTTTCGAATAGTGAATAGAGACTTTTGTATGGGAGATGATAGAAGTAGAGGGGGAGGTTTGTATTTTTCGTATATGACACCGAACATGGCATGCAAAATGGTTTTTGCTGAATTTGAAGTTTTTAGTTATCATTATTTTTAAAGAAATTGGTCATAGTTTTCCTGAAATTGGGGCTTTTGTATGGGAGGTGGCAGAGGAAGTGGAGCGTTTAATATGATTTTGAAACTGCTTATCATCATCCTTATCACCATGATTTGATTCAATTTCAAAGTCGATAGATCTCATATACTTGAAGGAGACATGCTTTTCTTGAATGAATAATACAGATATTTGTATGGGAGGTTGTAGAAGGAGTGAAGCGGAGCTGATAATTTTTTCTAAAACTTATTTCAATTATTAAGAAACGAATTCTGCCAAAATTTGAAGTTTGTATTTTTTCTAGTTTGAATGTAAATCGATAAATGCATTTAACAAAAATTATACATTTGTATGGCAGGAGGTAGAAGGAGTGTACAGATCAAAACAAATTTTTTTCCCATTATTAATATTTTTATTTGTATACTTTATACAAAATATCAAGTTGATAGCTTTAACAGTTTCGAAGAAAAATAATTTAATTGAAATTTCAAAATTTCGTGAAATTTGTATGGGAGGGGGTAGAAGGAGTAAGGTGAAGTTAATAATTATTTCTAAAATAAATTGCAATTATGTTAGAATTAATTCTGACAAAATTTCGTTTTTTCAGCTTTACTAGTTTCAATGAAAATCTAAAATATGTATTTTTCAAAATTGTCCATTTGTATGGGAGGGGGTAGAAGGAGTAAGGGGATCGGGTCAATATTCCGTGTTCTTATTGACATCTATATCATCATACTTTGACTTAAATTTCAAGTCGATAGCTTAAATAGTTTCAAAGAAAAATCAATTTCTTAATATTTCGAAATTTCATGAAATTTGTATGGAAGGGGGTAGAAGGAGTGGGGGGATGTAGCCCATTCACGAACTTAAAGTTACTTTTTTGCTAAAAATGACACACAAAAATTTTTAGCGCTATAGCTCAAAGCTTTCGAGAGTTATGCTGTAGACAGACAGACAGACAGACAGACAGACAGACAGACAGACAGACAGACAGACAGACGGACAGACGGTCACTCGGAATCGAGGTTTTTGAGCGATAACAAATATTTCTGTACCCTTGGCGGCTCTGTGCGAGCGTTATTTCTTAGCGTTACAAACGGTAAGGCAAACACAATATACTCTCAGATTTCATCTAGAGTATAAACATAACAGGGCTACGATATTCCAGATGAATTAGAATTTTTTGTGATCCCAAGGAATTTCGTATGGGAATTGTTAGAAGGGATGATAGCATTGAACTAATTTTTTCCCCATCATGCTAAAGCAGCGATAAAAATGTTTCATACAAAATGCTTACTCCAAAAATTGAATAGGAGCTGAGAAAATTAGTGTGTTAGATTTTGTGAAAATGTGCAGTTTGTATGGGAGGAGGTAGAAAGAGTGGGGGGATTTTAGTGATTTTTTCAAAAATAACTAGAAATATTATAAAATTGACAACCCTTAAATTTCAGACTAGTGCCATTCATACTTCTTAAGAAAATCGATTTTTTGTAAAGTTGTGAAACAGTATCATATTGTATAGGAGTGGGTAGATGCGATGAAACTAATCGTCTAATTTTTTTTGGCATTACTAACAATTTTAAATTAATATTTGGTGCACAATTTCAGCGAATTTGGAAATTTTGCATTGGGGGGGGGGCAACTTCACACAAAATCGGAAAGCTTAAGGCTCATATCGAAATTTGTCTACTATTGCTATGTGAATGGGTACCAAAGTTCATCAATCACCACCAAGCGACTAGTGAGATCCGTTTTGCTGTAAGAATATCGTAACTCCAATTATGTACAAAAATACATCCTGGGGGGCTAACTTCACGCTTTTTAACAAAATTATTCACTACAGCTAATTGAATTACTACCAAATGTTGAAATATTACCAACAAACGACCACCAAACGATTGCAACAAGAAATATTAAAAAAACCGAAATTGAGGGGGCCAAGTTCACACACGTGAAATTTGGTAGTACTCGGCAAATGGTCATCGGAAGGACCGTTTCTCTACACAAGAGTTAGAGTAAATCATCTTGAGTTTCCCCTAATGATAGTGAAATCGGCCATAAGTCACCAATGGAGACGATATCTATTCGACGTGCAGGCGAAGCGTGGAGCTGACGTGGTGAAGGATGACCACTTTATGGTTGCCTGCTTGAGATTGTGCATTGCAGCTTTTTTTTTAAAATTTGGGAAACACGTGAGAGCACTGCGACCTTCTCGGTCTATTGTGCGTTTATTGGCCCTTCTACTACAATGGCGCTACAACCCACATCGGGCCTTGCCCCTTTACTCTACCGTAACTCTGTAGCTTCGGCTAATCTAGGTATCTTTAAGGGAGCCATGTTAGCCGGTTCCGCGGTAGAAAGGAGACCTTTTCCAAGAAGATTGTGTCTTTTCCTTGCTACTGCTTCATAGTGACCTAGGATGTGTTCTATCGTTTTTGAGTCTACGAGACAGAGGCGATAAATGCCGGTTTCATGTAAGTCCATATTTTTTGAGGTGGTGGTTTACTCCACTATGCCCCGTCATTAAGCCGATTAAAGTACTACTATCACTCTTGCTGAATTTTAGAATATCCTCCACTTTGATTTTTTTTTTCGTGGTAGGATTAGTTTTTTTTGCGATTGATAAACTTGGAAGTCTATTCCAGTAGATTTTATGCTCTTGTTTAACCCACTTTCTAAGTATAGGGTAGGAGCGCTCTTTTCGTTTTCCGCCGAATGGATATGGCCCAATAAAATTTTTTCATGTGCCGTTTTTTGCAAGTCCATCAGCCTCTTCATTTCCGTCAATTCCTATATCCTTGTACACACATTAAGGTTACGTCGTTCCTTTCTCCCTGGATAATTAAGTTTTAAAGGCAGTCCCAAAATGTCCTCGATCCGTTTTTATTGGATGCTAGGACTTTGAAAACCGCCTGACTATCCGATAGGATATAAACAGATTTTTTGCGATGAGATCTCCTTATATTCTCTTGGATGATACATTGATACATTGTAATTAGTTCAGCCTGAAAGATTGTGGCTTCACTGCCGAGTGATTTTAAAAACGAAAAGTAAGGACCTTTAACTCCGGCTCCAGACCCCTCAGAGGTGCGCGAGCCTTCTGTATACCAGATGGTTGATTCCTCTTTCATTTCAGGTAGCATGGATTGCCAGTTCTTGCATTCTCTGATTATGACTTTGAAAGGGGTTTCAAAGTTGAATTTTTTCGGCATAGCGTCCGATAGTGTGGAGGTTAGAACCTCTATTTTTGGATCTTTTAGGATTTTGAGGTGACCTCTAAGATCTCCTGATTTGTAATTTGTTTTCCTCTGTAAGCGTAGTACCTCTTTGATAGCCTTCTTTTTTATTTGAAGATGTATCGGAGGGATGCTTAGGAACATTTCTTTTGCCGCCATAGGACATATTTTCATTACTCCTATGATACCAAGCCAATGTAGCCTTTCGATCTGTTTTGTAGCGTAAGCTGTGCTTTTAGTTGTAAAATTTTAGTCCACCATATCTGTATGTGACTAGTGGGAGTATGATTGTTCTATATCGACAGTAGATCATCTTTGGCTGTAATCCATATTTTCTGCCAAATAAGAGTTGGTACTCATTTATTGAAGTAGGTATGAAGTGGATTTTCCTTCCATATATTTGTAAATGGTACTATCTCGGTCTTACTTGGGTTGATGTTCAAGTTCTTAGACTGACATTAGCTCATTATCACCTTTGAGGCAGATTGAATCCTTTCCGATATTATTAAATTATATTTGCATGTAATGATAAAGACGATGTTATCAGCATATCCTTTTTGCCTCGAACCCTTGTTCTGTTAGACGATGCAGGAGCTCATCTACAACAATTCACCAAAGAAGTGAAGATAGTACTCCTCCTTGGGAATAGTCCCTAAAGGTCTGTGCAGTCAATGTACTCAATGTGCACCTAGATCCGTGGTTGTCATTCCATTCCTTAGCATGACATGTATCCATTTTATCGTGGCCGTTTCCAAACCCTTTTTCTTAGCTGCCACTATCATGGCTTGGGGAGTATTGTCAAACGCTCCTTCTGTATCTAGGCATGCGCAAAGCGCAAATTCTTTATAGGCTTTTGACTTTTCGATTTATCTTACCAAACCATGAAGGGCTGACTCTATTGATTTTCCGTTTTGGTAGACATGTTGACTATTTTTAAGACAGACCTTGTTAGGCACTGTTCTTAAGTGAATGTCCACTAACTTTTCCATCGTCTTGATGAAGAAGGAGGTAAAGCTTACAAGGCAATATGACTTAGGCTGATTAATGGGACCACTTACTGCCTTTGGTACAAATACCACCCTCGCTTTCCTCCAAATTTTCGTGATGTATCCCCATAGAAAACTGGTTTTAAAGATCCTTATCATTATTGCTGTAGCTATCCGATGGCTATAAATTCTTCAAATGAAGCACAGGCTTAATGCTGATAAACTGGGAGACCTCAACAAAAATTCAGAATACCACCGTTCTACGCGGAAGTAATCCACGTTGGGCGGATATGAAATACGCTCACTGGACGCCAATTGGAAGGCAACCAAAAATAAATTTCTAAGAAGTACTGGAGAGTCCATAGAATACGTGCAAATCGGTGAGAAACTCTGGATATCACAAGACACAATGGACAACGTTGGCGTTCAGGTAAAAGGCAAATTGGCAATCAATTCACAACCCGAAGCTGACCAAAGAGCTCACAACTTGACACTGAATTACCGCGATGCTCACGTACAGCCTAAGATGGCTATTTATTAGACGCGACTACAGAAAGACCATTGAAGATTTGGCCAATAAGGCAGAATCTGCGGCTTTCCTTGGAGATATGGATTCGCTATTTTACAATAAATTATGAAACAGTCGACGAACACCTGTTGAGAAAAGTGAATGGAACTCTCCTTAATATGAGTGAACATCTGTTGCGGCGATGGCAGAAATACTTCTCTTATACTTTAGCAAGATATTATTTGATTTCTGCAGAAATGGGTTCCCCAGGACATCTCATGTTTGTGGACTTGGAGAAGGCTTTCGACAGCGTTAAGCGAGATTACTTATGGGATGAATAGGAGAGGTACTCCAGTTAAGATGATAGCTAAGCAATCATACGAAGATGTGTGCCGCGTCAGGTTGATTATTATAAAGACAGACTTTGTTAGGCACTGTTCTTAAGTGAGTGTCGACCAGCTTTTCCATCGTCTTGATGAAGAAGGAAGTAAACCTTATAGAGTGATATGACTTAGGCTGATCAATGGGACGATTCTCTGCCTTCGGTACAAATACTACTCCCAATTTCCTCCAAATTTTTGGGATTTATCCCCATACAAAACTGGCTTTAAAAATCTTTATCATTATTGCTGCAGCTATCCGATGGCCATAAATTCTTCAAATGAAGCACAGGCTTAATGCTGATAAACTGGGAGACCTCAACAAAAAACCCAGTATACCACCGTTCTACGCGGAAAGTAATCCACGTTGGGTGGATATGAAATGCACTCACTGGACGTCAATTGGAAGGCAACCAAAAATACATTTCTTAGAAGTACTGAAGAATCCATAGAATACGTGCAAATCGGTGAGAAACCCTGGATATCGCAGACACAATGGACAGCGTTGGCGATCAGGTAAAAGGCAAATTGGCATTCAATTCACAACTCGAAGTTGACCAAAGACCTCATAACTTTACACTGAACTACCGCGATGCTCACATACAGCCTAAGAAGGCTATTAGACGCGACTAGAGAAAGACCATTGAAGATCTGGCCCATAAGGCAGAACCTGCGGCTTTCTTTGGAGATATGGATTCGCTGTTTTACAATAAATTATGAAACAGTCGATGAACACCTGTTGAGAAAAGTGAATGGAACTCTCCTTAATATGAGTGGACACCTGTTGCCGCGATGGCAGAAATATTTCTCTGATATCTTAGCAAGATATTATTTGATTTCTGCAGAAATGGCTTCGCCAGTACATCTCATGTTTATGGACTTGGAGAAGGCTTTCGACAGCGTTAAGCGAGATTAGTTATGGGATGCGTAGGAGGGGTACTCCAGTTAAGACGATAGCTAAGCAATCATACGAAGATGTAAAGTGCCGCGTCTTACTTAAAGGAGAGCTGTCCGAGAGCTTCCCAGCGAACGAGTATCACACAAGTCTGCATATTCTCACCAGACCTATTTCTAGTGATACGAAATGACATCTTGATAGCTAAACTGTGGGGATGATAAAGATCTTCATAGGGAGTTGTTTAGCATCATAAGTCTCTTTGATTATGCTGATGATGTGTGTATATTTAGATATATATAATATGGGAAAAAACTTTATCACTTGATATCACCAGCCCAACATGGATTCGTGAAAGGTAGATCTACTTCTACTGATTTATGTGAATTCACTAATTTTGTTACTCAATCCTTAGATCGTCATAATACTGTCCAAGTCATATATACCGATTTTTCAAAAGCTTTCGACACTGTTAATTGTAAAATTCTAATCTCAAAACTTGAAAGGTACGGTTTCTCTGGCTCTCTCCTGAACTGGTTCAGTTCGTACCTTACGGACCGTCGTCTCCAAATAACGTTCAACGGATACTCCTCTACTAAGTTTCTTTCTAACTCTGATGTCCCGCAGGGATCGATCCTGGGTCCTCTATTATTTACTCTCTTCATAAATGATTTGCCCCAATTTGTATCTTCGAACTGTCTCTTATTCGCTGATGACCTCAAACTGTTCCGGGAAATTTCCTCCGTTTCTGATGGCATGATTCTCCAGGCTGATTTGTCTTCTGTCTCTCGTGGGTGTTCAAACAACGATATCTTTTTGAACATAGAAAAGTGTTTTACTATGGAGTACTCATATAAGACTAACTCCTCTGTTCTCTCTTACTCTATTAATGGATCTATCCTTACAGCAGTAACCACAATAAAGGATCTAGGAGTGGTCTTTGATCGTTAACTTAAATTCGTCAATCATTTCTCCGAGATTACTAATAAGACATACAGACTTGCTGGCTTCGTCCTCCGCACGACCATCCAGTTTAATCGTCCAGGAACAGCTGCTCTCCTATTTCCTTAGTATTTTGGAATACTGTTGCTGTACGTCTGGAACCCACACCATTCTTGCCATGTTCAGACCATCGAATCTGTTCAGCGTAGATTCACTCGAACCCTTTTCTACAGATTATATCGACTACAATGGCAGACTTGAAGTACTTCACCTACAGCCACTGCATTTAAGGCGGACCTTCCTCGATTTTTGCTTCCTCTTCAAGCTGTGCAACTACCTGCTCAATACCTACCTCTGTGACAACCTGAACTTTAGACCAGGAATAGTCTCAACAAGGAATTCAGACATCTTCAATCCTCCACGACCCTCTCTCGATGTATACCATCACTCTGCGATGCTAATGCGTTTCATTCTAAATGCAACGAGGCAGAACTGAAAATAAATGTGCTTAGAAGCTAAGTACATGCACAAAGGTTCGAACACGAATACACCGGTTGTTATTAATAAACAAGATGTGAAAGAAGTGCAAGATTTTTGTTACGTCTTAAGCATTGTTAGTGTGGACAGCGGAGCCGAAAACGGTATTGAGGTCGTATAAATAAAGCTCGTCAGGACTTCGGTATCCTTAAAAGAGATCTTCCTTCATACAAAGCAATGCGCATTTGACGCATGCGTCAAATTCATTTTGTTATACATATAGTTGTACTAAATGGAAAGTGATCGTTCGACTTACCAAGAAACTGAAAACTTTCGTGAGCCAGTGCCTCCGACGCATTGTAGGGATATTTTGGAAGTGGCAGTGAATCGGCCACACTTTCAGGAAACCAGAGCGAAACATCGCCAAATAAGCTCTAGATTATAATCCTCATTTAAGAATTCGGGTTGGTGGAACATGGAGCAAGGAAGTTACCAGTTAAGCAGGAGGCCAGAGAAATAAACAGATTTAGGCCCATGGTCAGGATCGCGCATTGTGGATGAGAACTGTTTCTGTCCAATATCCCTATCGTGAAAATGTAAAATGATAATAATAAAATTTTTATTTAAAAATGATAATTTTGAGTTTTTCAGTTAGGACAAATCAACCTTCCAACAATCAAATATAAATTTTTCCGCCTTCAGTTGTAGTATTCTTAAATACAGTCCTAAGCGCGGAGCCAGCCACATCTAAAATTTCGAATTTTTAAGTTATAACAAGAGATAAAACATCAAATACGAAAATTCTCAATCGCAAATCTACAATTTTCTGCGAATTTATCTGCAATAGGGTATTATAAGTTTATGGCATCATAAGCCACTCCAAAAGTCGCAGACTTTCTACTTTCATCGCGCTTTAACTTTAATTTGAAGTTGTGTACTGGTATAATTTTTGATGCAATAGTTAATTTCTTTTGGTTACATGGATCCGAAGATAGAGTTAATGTTAAATAATTTTTTTCCCGGAAGTGATATTTTAGAAGCTGGTAATTTTTTTTTCTCACTAACAGAAAGGTCTATAAGGCATCTGCTTATTGGCAGGAGGCCAAAGATAGAATACCTAAGACATGGGTGTTTCCCAGTGGGTAGCGTATCGGGCTGCAATGCGAAGATCGTGAGTTCAAATTCCAGTCGACGTATAATTCCAGAACGCTGTCTGCATGGGAAAACCTAACCACCCCAATTTGTACAAATGAAAATTCGTAGTCAGAGGGTTGTGCGAAGGGCTCATAACACTTCTTTAGAAACAAATAAATATTCAGGAACCAGAAGGTCACTAAGTTAAGGTCCTATTTGGGCTGTAGTACTATTGAAAAAGAAGAATAGCAACTCAATAGCACTTAAGCTAATCTTCAACTTTCCCGCAAGAATTAACTTCTTATTTAAAATTCAATGCTATTCAAGTTTTAATTCTTCCAACTATATACAAGAATTTAAATCGCTAGAGGACTAATTTTCTTTGTTCCAACAAACCAACCTATAAACATTCTATTTTGCATTTGAAAAGCGTAATCCTAAAAATTAAATTACACTCAAATCCTTATTTCAATATTCTGAAGCCATTGAGCAAGCACAGAATGTACCTTACTCGTTATTGGCATTTTCTAAAGGAAAAAGATACCCCCTCAGGTTTGCCGCACGGCGAATCAGACTGCTAATGTATTTCTCGTGCGGAAGACACATCTTGTGTCCGTTGTTGTGTTATGCAGAGCATCGTTTGCAATTTAAATCGTTAAAGGATTCCCTTTCACAAATTTTTAGTATACATTCGATGGGTCCAATGGTTGACCTTATATCCTTTCCTTTTTTTTCTTGTAATTCGATTGACCTTGTTCTGTAGCTACCTAAAGTCTGTAGTATTGTTCGAATATATGGAAAGGTTACAAGACGAGCGAATCCTTTCCGAGGAAATATATACAATATAAAAAAAAATAAAATAAAATCTCCGTAAAAAAGCAAGAAAATGGAAATTGGAATTGGAAAAGGACAAGCTACTGAAATGCTGAGAAGATCCTTTTCGCCGTTGTTGAATGACTGGGAGGAAAATTTTTGGCATTTTCTTTGACTTTAACTGGAGATTACAATAGAGCAGGTTCGATGAAATCGTGAAATGGTCCTGACGAGATTGGATTTGTGCCTAGAAAGGCGAAAGTCATAGCGAACTAAAAATTTAGTGAGGATTTTGTTGTACACCAGCTGGTTTTTTCGTTCAATTTGTTTTGATTACAAGTAAAAGTCATTTGGGAATTCGGCAATTTTCGGTTGGATTGTTTATAATAATTGAAAGGAAAAGAAGCATACTCTTTAAGTTGTTTTTTCGGTGATTACCATTTCCTTATTTATTTGCCTTTTCCATTTTCTTCTCGCTTTAAAATAGAAGTTTACAAGTGAAATATTTTTCCGTGATGATATTAATGGATGGTGTGTAGTACGTACATAGCTGCTGAGATACAAGTCCGGGCGCACAAAGATCATAAACTGGTCCGTTGTGATGCAACAGAATCTCAGAAAAACTCTTAATTGGTGAACCAGCCGGGGCTCTCTATTAAGCGGTGAAGGAACCTGATTTTCGCATTTACTTGGTTACCGATGCCTAAGTGGCGCTTATTCTTTATAGAGAGAGTAAGGCAAGTGAATTATAGATGAAAAATAGTTTCTTTCTGTTCCTCATCTTCGCAGCTCTTTATCAAGCAGTGTTATGTAGCGACACCTACTGCGGAGCTGATCATCTGCTTTCTTTGCGAGATCAGCCTACCAGGTAGTTTTAGATCCAGCATAAACAAAATCTGTCTGATGTTCTTACATGTACCACCATTCTCTCATCTGTCGTTGGAATTGATAATCGCATCCAACATAAGTTGTAGCTTATAAGTTGCGAAAGACTAGCTTCTCATTTTCAGATTGAATCTCCTAGGTGGTTCCATGCACGGGGAGTTCGTCAGTCTTGCAGTTCCCTAGAATGTCACTATGCCCTGGTTATATTGAATTGTATAGCTATCTCTCCCAAAGACGTGCGACAACCAATCACAGTCTTGGATGTAGAATGAACTGATTCCAGAGATTCAATAACGGCATAGCTATCAGCGAAGAATGCCATATCCTCAGTAGCTTCTTTTGTTGCCATCACTTCTGCTAGGAACACATAATGATCCGGAAGACGTGTAACGAATTAATAATCTATAGAAGATAAACCTGTAGAAGTTGAATTGGAATTAATTGGTTTCGAATGGAGAGTAGAAATAAATAGAAAATTAATTAAATAGAAGAAGAAAAGTTTCTAGTTTCTTAACGCTCATGTCATCTCATTTGTTTAAAGAAATTGCAATGCGGTAATATTAGCAAAGCTCTAGCCCGAGAGAATCGCATCATCACCCGAAAAACTCTTAAGCGAAATCATTTTTTGCTCTATCTCTAATCTTATTAAACTATATCCGGAATAACAAAAATTGGGGCTTACATTAATATTTGCTTTCATTCAAATATTCGAAGATATTTAATTAAATTATTGGTTAGGCATTTCGACAAATCGGAGTACTTTAAGAGTTCTTGAACAATTTACGATAAAAATCGAGTAAATAATTGATGAATCTTAGATAGCTTCTACATGGTTACCAGATACACCAAACTGTTTGTAAATTTCTGTAGTAAAGTTAAGTTATTGCAAACATGAATCTTACAGAGGATGCTTTAGCTTCAGAGATTGCAAATTTCACTCAATTTCTGCACCTGAATTTCCCTATTTAGTTAGGGTAAATTCAAATATGGGACAATATCCTGTTCCAATCTCGAACGTCTTCTGATCCTGACATGCTACATTACCTTGTACTAACAATTTGTTTGCCATTCGTTTCTCTTCTTACAACTGAACAAACTGCAGTTAAGGTAGTATCTATGAGGTTTTAAAGCACAAAGTGAGTAGCTCTTGTATAGTTCAGAAAAAGATAGAATGTTACTTCATATACATAAGCGAGTAAATCTAGAATAGTTCAAGATTATATAATAGTCGAATGATTACAACTTTAGGTCTTATGTTTATTTCTATAGAATTATTCTAATTCAGCTGCGAGTTTCCCGTCTTTGCATTTTGAAAGATTTATTTATCTATCAGCTACGTCTAATGTATTTGAAATGTTTATGTCGGTAATAAAAACTCGTGTTTAATTAACATTCTTTCAGTAGGGCTCTTCGGACGCAGCATAGAGAGAGAGGATCAATGTTACGCTGACTATTTTACCTAGTGAAATTTTTTCAAACTCATGTCATAGATAAAATGAAATTTGAAGATTGCTTGTGTAAAGTCTATTTTCAGCAAAGGTTATTGGCTACGATTTCACAAATTCCACTTCTACGGATTACGCTTGCTCAAATTTCAATTTGCCGATTTTAGGAGAAAACTACACGTTTCTAAATATTTTAGTATGAATAAAAAATTCTAAGAAAATCCATTCACTGTTTCTAACATGTCTCATGCAAAATGCCTGAATCGTAACTCGTATCTACAATAGGCGGGTATTCTTAAAATTATCAAAATATATTAAAAAAATAAAAAAGAGAGTTTGAATTGTTGAATTGATATAAGAAATTGTTCATTGTTTAGAAACAACAATAAAATGATGTGAACCAAACTCAAAAACTTAACAGGACTACGATTGGGCGTAAAACTCAATTATGCAATACTCAAGATGAAAGAGAAATTTTTTTGATTTTGAAAAATGTTTTGTGGGGAGGGAATGGTAGAAGGAGTGATGGTATTGAAATACACATGCTGGAGTTACCATTAAAATGATTTTTTTTCCAAAATTAAAGCTTCCAAACTATAAAAGATACTAACTGACTAACTGAATTATCTAGGGTGTCGCGTAGTGGATAGCGTGTTAGTCTATAATGCGAAGGCCGAAAGTTCAAACCCCGGTCGCCGTATATCTTCGCCACCTCAATCAGCGAAAATGAAAATTCGTAGATCGAGGGTTGTGCGAAGGGCTAACAACAACAGGCTTGTTGTACTAATAAAGACGAAGAAGAAAATTATTGTATTGAATTTAGTGAAGTTGTGCAAGTTACATTGGAGGTAGAAGGGGTAGGGAGTTATAAATGATTTTCTTTAAATGTAAATGAACGTTTTGCAATTGACATGCAAAATAGTGAATTTGATCATATTATACGGGAGGAGGCAGAAGGAGTGAAGCTGATCGCCGACTAATAATTCTATAATTAAAGTTAAATATTTAGTTCACAATTTCAGCTTAATAGATTTTATTCTTACAGAATAATATGGTTTATATCGTTTCATGAGAAATTTTGTATGGGAAGTGGTGGAGGGACTGCGAGATTCGCGTAATTTTTTTACCGTAAATCGCAATCATCATAAAAATTTTAAATCTGTAGCTTTCATAGTTTCCAGCAAAATCTGATTATTGTGAATTTTTAATACATGTTAAGTCATTTTGTATGCGAGGGCATAGAAGAGGTGGAGCGATTTGGTTCGTTCTCGATTTTTACCATACTTATCTGTCAATACAACGTATGTAAAAATTTAAACTTTGTTGCTCAAAAGTCTCTACACGACTATCTATCTTGGCGTGATATATGTGATAAAAGTTAGTCTCCAACTGGTATTAATGTACCGGTTCCAAGAATCGACCATTTTACAGGCCCAGTTAGATAGTTCTTTCACTAGAGGAAGATGATGATCGTAGGAGCCCTCCGGATAATTTAGCCTTGTCTACACACTTCGGTTCTCTGTGCAGACCGACCATTTTTCTCCACTACTCGTAGGGTCATTATGTCAATTGACAATGACAAAAAACAAAGTTCACAGACCGGTTCCCTTAAAATGACGGATCAAGGCTCCCTTAGAGCCAAGCAAAACTTTGGTGATCAAACTAGGTTTCATAATAGAGCTACAAAGACTACTAAACCTGATCCAAACAAAAAGGGCAAGACTTCCAACATGCAGACAGCCAGATCTAGTAACTTAGGTCACGTGCGGAAAAACAAGTTTCCTCCAAATCTAAAGTAGTTAGCACACAGCCGGTGAAGTCAAAAGATACTAAACAAAGCGTGGACCTAATAGTGACGTGTATTCTGGAATTAGTGGGGGTATCCACCCAAATCCCTGGTGGTAGCTTCAAGTGAAAGATTCCGCACACAAAACTGCTCATTAGAGATCAGTGTAGTGCCCAAAGGCTTCTGAGTCGCCTTGGAAACATTACGAAACTCATCAGATTTGAAAAGCACAGAGCATCCGTGATTTGGCCTACCATAATAATCGCTAAATATACAGACGTGGCGTACAAGATCACGTACAAGATCTCAGAGTTAGTTCCCTAAGAAAAAGAAAGGGTTGCAGACAGCCAGCACCAGTACCGAGCGTATCAAGTTCCTTTAGTGATGTCCTTCAGGATAGCCTGGTAGTAATGATGTAGATAGAAACATTACCCAGGAACGTTGAAAAGAAACTTTCAGCCTACTCCCTAGGCATTATGCGTGACTATCCTGGTCTTCCACCGGTGCGAAGTGATGGCGGATGCCACCGAGGTCAGCCGATTCAGCTTGCAGATCAAAGCCCCGCTGATCTATACAAAATCTCAACTACTAGATTGTAAGCAATGTGGCCTATTGCGCAATTCGAAGTTGTGTCAAGACATGAAATCCCAATCCATTCTCGAGAACCTTAATAGTTACCTCCAAAACCGAGCGATGCGGGCATGATTTCGGACATAATTCGGCCCAACAACCAAAACCTTCTACCCATAAGTGTAGGCTTCGAAAGCTGGAGGAGATTAAATGCACTCTAGCAGTGATCAACAAAGAGTCCTTAGCTCCATAAGAAAAAACCGGAAGCATAATGAATTATGCATTTGGTGCATTAACAATGATGTTATATAAATAGGCAAACAGTCCCAGATCCCGTTCCTTTAGTACCTATGATGGACACGGAGGGGAAAGACTCTACATCTGAACCAGATCCAGTTCTTCATGAAACTAGCCTTTCCATTACCGAAGACGACTCACAGTCACCAAGCTTACACATGGAGGACGAACACCATAGTTTGGATCCGCTCAGCTATGACGAACTTTTAGCTTTCGACCCGGAAGAAACGAACTTTACCACTGGGTAGAAGTTAAACACACAAATAACACAGATACTAAAACTTCTCCAAATAACCTTCACTACTCTAAATTGTCATCATCTTCCTTACTTCTACGGCTAAATCATCCAAGAGCCGTGGGTTGTTGAAAGCTTAATTCGTGGACTAAAGACACCTTACTATATTCTCAGATACGCAAGAAATCAAAGTACACCTAGATCTTCTGTCTTTACGAAGAGCATTTTAAACGTACTTCTTCTCCCTTATCACAGTAATCAGGATATCACCGCAGTCAGCCTTTAAATGAAAGGAAAAAACTACTGATTTCGGCTTATTAAGCTCATGATCATTCTGGGTCACTCCCAGTGAATAATCTTGAAGGTCTGATTGATGAAACATGGAGTTTTAAAGTAGACCTCATTACTGGATGCAACGCTAATACCATTGACACATAGCGCAGCTAAGTTTTAATTCAAGCCTAAATTATCATTAAACGGTAGTGTGTCATACGCTAATTTAGTTAAATTACTAAAATAGTTATCATTTATCGGCTAACTGCTCTCAGCTAAATCATCCCATTTAGCTAAATCCTTTCATTTTTCTCCTAACTTAGGCTATAACGATAAAGATTGTGCTAGAACTGGAGCTTTCATAACAGATTTTTCGTGCTGAAAAGAAGAAGAAATGTCATTTTCTGACAGCTCTGATTTGTACTTTTACTTACGATGAAGACGAGCTATGAATGAATTAGTTAAATTATAATTAAGACCGCTATGTATCACTGGTATAACGTGCATCATACAGTATTGGGTAGCTTCGATATCAATGACAGAGGCAAGATGGTGCTTGATTACGTCTTGAGCACCATTTTATTGCTCTGCAGCAGAAAGAGGGAAACCCACTTTTGATACTAGCAATAAACAGGAAGTCCTAGTCATTACCAAAGTTTCATCAATATTCTCTGAAATACCGACTTTCCGGGTAGCTCTACAAACGCTTCGCACCGAGAAGTGAACCAACTCAATCCTCCAGTGGGCGACTCTGAAATCATCATCTCGCGGAACAAAATACTCTCATCCCTTCATTACTTGACATATTTGTACAGCAACGCAGAAACTTGCCGCTCGTCAACACTTAAACCGCTCGTTAAAGTGATTCTTTAACGATTCTTTAATGAACTATTTTGTTAAATGGGAGGGTCCTCTCTTCATTTCTTTGGAATGTGGCGACCAATAGCATATTGCTAAAACTGCAAGAGACAGGCAGTAAGGTTATTTCTTATGCGGACGAAGTTGCTATAGCTACCTTTAGTAAGCACCTGGGCGAGACTAAGCAAAACGATCAGTGGACCCATGAACGTGGACAAAACCGAGCTAGTTCTTTTCACAAGGAAACACAAAATTCTTCATGTTGACCCTCCTACCCTGGATGGTATAAGTCTTGTTTTCGCATATGGAGCAAAATATCTCATTTTGGAAAAGAAACTGTATTGGAAACCTAATATTCAGGATCGTTCAACCAAAGCTACTGTTTCGCTTTACTCCTGGAAGAAGGTCATATATATAAGAAATGGAGAATGCAGCTCTACGTTGCCGCCACCAGACCTATCTTGCTATATGGTGTGCATTGTGTGGTGGACTGCCCCTAGAACAGACCGCAACCTTCTTACCAAGGTGCAGATAACAGCATGTTTATGAATAAGGGGGGCTCTCGAAATAACCACCTCTGCAGCATTGGAAGCACTGTTTCATATGCTAGCTCTCGACATAATTGGTAAACAAATGGCTTCAACTGCAGCCGTCTGCTTCTAAAAAACTCGCCAAAGGACCTGCATTCAAACTGGTCACTCCTTAGTTTTGGAAAATTGCGGGAATTTAGTTGAAAATACAGACTACATTTTCCCAAGTTTTCATTTTGATAAAAAAAAATTGTCAACGTCACCCCTTCGAGACGGGTGTGAAAGACAGATGAAATATGGAAGGAGCAGCCCATATTCTTTTATACTAATTGGTCCAAAACTAGAAGTGGAGTGGGGGAGTTTTTTTCTCCATGATGCTTAACTCCAGCATATCTTTCCTTATTCCAGATTTTTATAGTGTGTTCCAAGCAAAATTGATGGCGGTAAATAAACCTTGGCTTGGCTGAAGTGTAATGTAGTATCTTCTAAGGATATTGGCATCTTTACTAATAGCAGGCCGCTACTAAATCTCCGGATAATGTCATCATCGCGTCTTTGAAGAGGCGGTCACACGAAGCTGGTTACCAGCTGCTAGCCGCTAGTGGCAAAGTAGAATGGTTTCTAGCCGCTGGAAAATCGCTCGTGTGACTGCTGGTAGTCGTCTGTTTTTGTCAGTCATTTTCCTCACATCATTAAAGTTTTCTTTCATAACAGCGGCTAGCCGCTGGTAAGCCAGCGTCGCGCTACCCGTGCATGAGGGAGATTGCTGAGAATTTCAACATTCGCTAATACTTGGTACCAAGTCAAAAGGCCATTCCGGGGAACTGCAATGCCAACGAACTCGCCCAACACGGAACCACCTCGCAGATTCCATCTGAGAAAGAGAAGCTGAGTATGCTTCTCGTAACTTAAGTTGTATGCGATTAGCAAAGCCAAGACAGACGGTATTACTTTTAATACCTCCTGATAAATTTGGCGTATGCTGGATCTAAAAGCGTTGGTTGACTGATCTCGCTAAGCAGGCAGATGATCAGCTCCATAGAAGGAGTCGTTACAGAACTGTACCTGATAGGGAGACATGCTCAGAGGCTTGGTATGCCTTTAATGGTCTTTTCAGCGGCTGGAAAGATGAGGAAGAGGAAGAATCAGTTCTCCAGGTATTATGCATACACTCTCTCTGGGAAAAGGATACGCCACTTAGATTCGGTAATCTGGCAAATGTGGAAACAAGAAGCATTCAACGCTTCATAGTGAACTCCGGTTGATTCACTAACAACAGTCAACAGTCTTTTCTGATATCCCGTGGCATCACAACGGACCAGTTTATGGTCTATGTGCGACGGGACTTAGGTCTGGGCAGCCACTTCTACCTACCTACTTACCTATCTAGATAAACGTGTTCTCGAGCTAGCGAGAGCATGGGAGGGTAAACGGATAGATCGACTTGTAGACAACTATCCGTTTCTTGGGAATTTTGAGTGATAATATGGAGTTCTGTTGAAATAGTAACAGATATTTCATTCTTCACCAAAAATTATTTTTTAAAGCATATTCGATAATAAGTTACTTTATAAATGGTATTGAGTTATTATCGGTCAGCGTGGTTGTAGCCTAGTAAATAGCCCTTTGGTCTGCAGTGCGAATGTCGTGAGCTAAAATTTGTATCTATTGTCTGCTTGCGTATATGTATCTGAGCTACCTTAAGTGAAAATTAAAATTCTTAAGATGGTTGTGTGGAGGGTTAATAACTATTTAAAAAAAAAAGTTATGAAACCTGAAGGTCAGGATGCCATGGCCCGATTAGGGCTGTTGAGAAGACCAACATAATTCATTATCTGGATCACCTTAATCTTCGAAAATTTTTAGCTAAACGGTTGTGCATAGGGCTATCAATCCTTCCACAATTACAAATAAATGTCAGGAAACCTAAAGGTCAGGAGTCGAAGGACGGATTTGAGCTGTAGTGCCATTGTAGAAGAAGCATATCAATTACTATAATAACTTAAAGTGAGAAAAGGACAAGACAAGTCCTTTCTACATATACGAGGGTCGTTTGATAAGTCCCTGGCCCAAATGACAAAACGTGGTTTCACGAAAAAGTTTTTACTATCGCTAGGTAGATGGCACTTTCGAACGGTCTCATGAATTTTTTCAGGTTTCTGTAGGTAACAGTTTGTTTTTGGCAGCCATTCTAAGTTGACGTGTCACGCGAATCGTCAACGATGGAGCACGTCCAGTACCAAGCGGTCATAAGATTTTTTTATTTAAAAGGTTTAACGCCAGCCGAGATAAAAGTCGAACTCGATCCCGTGTATGGTGAAGCCTCGCCCTCATATGCAACAGTAAAATTTTGGGTTGCTGAATTCAAACGCGGGGTGAAAGACGCCGTTTCCCAATTTTTTGCAGACTGTGACAAAAATTTCTTTTTGAACGGTATGAAAGGACTTGAGAAACGTTGGACCAAATGTATTAACCTCCAGGGAGATTATGTTGAAAAATAAAAAAAAATTTTCCGGAAAAAATTTTTTTTTCTTACTTGGGCCAGGGACTTATCAAACGACCCTCGTATCTCATGCGAAGAAAAATGTCTGGTAAAGCTATTTCACAATGCCATACATTTAGTATGCTTTTTAGAGGAGAATGACATAGCTAAAACTATTTCTCAATCCAGTTCAGTAGGTAGCAATCCAACATCAAACTCTGACTTGGTAGAAATTTATACTAGTAACATGGACATCAGTTAGTCTTAAATATTGCGATCGATGTTAAACTGCAGTAAAACTGGCATGGAACATTCTATCGAACAATATTGCGGTATTCCATAATTTCATAGAGATTTTTCATTTATGCCTACATGCTTTCTACCTATTTTATTTGTCTGCAGGCTGCAGCTAATTCAGCTGTTTTGATTAATGATTTGTGGCAGACAAAATAGAATCTAATCGGGAAGTGTCGGTTATGAAGTTCTGCACCAACATCATTCTCCTCTTGTTAGTGTATCGAGATTTTAGGTCATATTAAATTTATGACTGGTTTTACGGATAAATTTTCAACTGATATAAATGACACTAGAGTGTGTTATGAGTAGTTATGTGGGCTGATGTTTTGATATTGTGGTAGGATGTGAATAGATTATGCTATCTGAAAAACGCTTCATAGCTGCCAATAGATGTCTTTGCAAAGTGCTGGGATGATATTATTTTTCAGTCTCATTTTCTACAAAAGTAAAAAAACACATAACAGTACTACGATTGGGCGTAAAGCCCAATCGTGTGATACTCTAAATGAAATACAATTTTTTTAATTTCAAGAAATTTTGTGGGGGAAGTGGTGCAGGGGTTGACGACATTGAACTAACTTTTTCTCATCACGCTAAAGTTGCTATCATAATGTATTATTTAAAACTTAGAATTCAAAAATTTCATAGGTACAGAGAAAATCAGTGGATTGGGCTTAGTAAAATTGTGCAGTTTTTATGGGAGGTGGTAGAAGGAGTTGCAAGTTCTCAAAGACTTTTCGGGAAAATCCACTTCTTGTGAAGTTGTGAAATTGTGTCAGATTGTATGGGAGGTGGTAGAACGAGTAAAGCCAATAGTTCAATATTTTTTTGGCCTTTTTAATAATTCTAAATAAATATTAAGTACACAATTTCAGCTCGATAAATGTTATATGCACTGAGTAAATTGGTTTAGAGTATTTCATGAAAAAGTACAGTTCGTGTGGGAGGTGGTGGAAGCAAGAGGAGGACTTTAATAATTTTTTTTATAGTAAATTGAAATTATCATAAAATTTATATACTCCAAATTTTAGATCAATAGCGTGTACACTTTTGGAGCAAACCCGTTCGAATTGCAAAATTGTGTCATTTTGTATGGAAGGGAAGAAGGGCTAAAGCTAATCGTCTTATTTTTTTTTTGATCTTACTAATTATTCATAATAAGTTATTAGTACTCAATCTGAGCTCGATAAATTTTATACGTACTGAGTAAATTGGTTTAGAGCATTTCATGAAAGAGTGCAGTTTTTATGGGAGGGGGTGAAAGAAGAGGGAGGAAACAACTATTTTTATACTGCAGATTAGACTTATTATAGAAATAATATATTCCAAATTTTAGACTAATAGCTATTACACTTTCCGAGCAAATCCGTTTATTGTCGAATTGCGAAATTGCGTCATTTTGTATGAGAGGGGTTGGAAGGGGTGATGCTAATAGTTTTTTTTTTTTTTTGTGTCTTACTAGTAATTCCAAATAAATATTTAGTGCACAATTTGAGCTCGCTATATTTTATACGCACGGAGTAAATTGGTTTATAGTACTTCACGAGAAAGTACATTTTGTATGGGAGGTGGTAGAAGGAGGGAAAAGACACGCACAATTTTTATATGAAGTCATCATAGTAATTATATATTCCAAATTTCAAACCAATAGCTTTTATACTTTTCGAACAAATCCGTTTATTGTCAAATTGCAAAATTGTGTCATTTTGTATAGGAGGGAGTAGAAGGGGTGGAGCGCTCACGAACTTGACCTTACTTTTTTGCCAAAAAGGACGTGAATAAATTTTGAACTATCTAGCTCAACTCTTCAAGCTAGAGAGCGCACGAACGGACGGACGGACATACGGTTTAGAGATTTTTGAGTGATTATATGAACTTCTGTATCATTCGTTTTTTCTCCGAGCCTTATTTGTTAGCGTTACAAACTTTAGGGGAAACTTATAATACTCTCAGATTTCATCTAGAGTATAAAAAGTGTAGAATATTTATATGTAGTTTTTGATTTAAGAGTTTTCGAATAATTTTTTTCAAAACTATTCTTACTTTTCAAGTTATTGCATTAATTGGGAAATGAAAAAATGTTTCACACAGAAAATGGAATTATTTAAAAATAAATTGAACAAGAAAACCCAAAATTCATTACAGCGATAGATTTCAAACTCCAGATCGTACGTAATGGACTCTGTAAGTTATTACATTATTTTAAGGAGAGAATACACTAGATAGGTTTCAAGAAAACTTTTCATCTGCTTTAAATTAGAGTTTTGAATTTCGTATATTTTTGACCGAATACTGAATTATTGTTAGAAGAGAAGCATTTTACCGAAAAGCTTCCAGAGTGCTACAAAGCGGATTCAGGCAATAAGCAAAATTTTGAAGAGGTTTTTCTCAAAATGGCATTTTCAAATCGGGCGAAGAGGGGAGCTCAGTACATGAAATACTGAATCACTCATATTGAAAGGATATTTAGAACATTGAAATCTATGAAAGTAGCTTTTGCCTATCGATTTAAAACTCTTCATCGAATTAACATGTTTTGATCCAAACTTTTCGGAAAAAATTAATTTAAAGTGAGCACAGTTTCTTCAAAAAGCATAATTCGCCTAACTGCCAAGAGCTTCAAGGTTTAACTATTATGCAAAAAAAAACATTTTCTTGGTGTCAGTAACGAGGTGACGAATAATCTGCTACATCGATTTTGTAGGGTTTTGAAAGTAATTGGAAACCCCACAGTGACATTCTAGGCCTGAAGAATAAATAATATTTTCTTGCACACTCTAGAAATGTTCTCCATGATGAGCTCCAGTTTAAATATATTGTTAATCCATTAGCTTAGGATACAATAATTCTAAAAATTGCGTTAATTGTAGGTCTTTTGGGTGTTAGGAGACAATTCTAGCTTAAAATTAATCTGTATTCACGATTTGAAAAGTTGTAAAAAACATTTCTCATATTTCCCAACTGTTTACAATATTATACGATATTTTACAAAGGTTTAGCTAGGGAGTAACCTAGTGGGTAGCGTCTTGGTGTACAATCCGAAAGTCGTGAGTTCAAATCCCGGTCGACACATGACTCCGGCACACCATCTGCTTAGGTATACCTTGGTCACCTCAATCTACGAAAAATGAAAAATTCGTAGATAGAGGGTTGTGCGAAGGTCTAGCAACCCTCCCACAATAAATAATGAAAAATGTTAAGGAATCTGAAGGTCAGACGGCCATGGCCCGATTTGGGCTGTAGTACCATTGTAGAGAGAGATACAAAGATTCTACTTCTACAATGGCACTACAGCCCAATTCGGACCTTGGACTCCTGACATTCAGGTTCCTTAACATTTGTTATTACTTATTGTGGAAGGTTTGTTAGCCCTTCGCACAACCCTCTTTCTACGAATTTTTCATTTTCGTAGATTGAGGTGACCAAGGTGTATTCAATCAGGCAATGTGGTTTTAGACATGTAAAAATAAAAAGCACGCCAAGAATTTGAATACAAACAATTTTCGCGGATTATAGAATCTGTGAAATTTTATTTGATATACCAAAATAAATAGTGCACAGAAAAGTTTATTCTATATAAAATTTATTTTTACAGTCGTAAATGCCCTGCATTTGAGTCGTTATCTTTATTTCGATTTGTCATGTCAAATAAAAAGTGCGAAGAAATTTTTTTCTGTACTAAATTTGCTCATTACCAGAAATGTATATTTGTGTATTTTAAACGACATCTGGTTTCTGGTACTATTCTCTCTTTTCAAAAGTCTACCCAGTGTTGCCCAAGCGCAAATTGCTAACCAACTTCACACATATACAAATGTGTTACCTAGTTACCCTACGAACTTCACAGCTAACACGATCTATAGTGAAAATCTTTTTCACACGAAAATTGTGATTAATGAGAGAAGGTTAACCGAAATATTTTGAATTTAGTTTAGTTAACGTAGTGCCTTTTACAGAAACTGATTGTGTTGTCTTCTGGAAAATTCTATTATTTTAAAATTGATAAGGTTTTGTGTCATTTCAAGGGATTTAAAAGTTAATGAATCTTCCGGTACAACACATATCATTGGAGGCCCATTTGTTTGATTTAAAATGATAATCGAATAACGCATTCAATCGAGTTTGCCTTGTAAGAAGATTACCAGTAGATTCACAGTGTAGTGAACAGGATTTCATAGAAACCACCCTATGCACGACACGATTTCATCAAATCATACGTGCCAAAATAATTGTTCATTTCAAAAAAAATTTCGGTTCCTTCTTTATTATCCTGGTTCTTCCATACAATTAAACAATTACCATGGACCAAAATAAGTCATAAAAAGTATTATTATCTTTACAAGAATAATGTTTATCCTTATATGCAAATGATAATTTTATGGTATGAGCAGCTGCTGCTGCTCTTCGTCCTGAATTTACAGAACGCTGAACAATAATTTCCACTGCACAAAAACCCAAAAACAGAGTACAAATTTTAAATGAACTCCGCATCCGATCTATAAATTTTCCGAGGAATAGTGCACATGAATTCTGTTCTGGGTCAGTCCAATTAAAAAGGTCAACTCTTGCATTTGCTTTTTATTCACATACGAGCACTAACGTATATAATGCCAACAGAGGAATTCTCCCAGATCACTGATTTTAGCTCCCATAAATTTACGAAATTTAGCGTAAAGTTTCGCTAAATAAAACGTAAGACCTCGCCCATATGCTACGGACTGAAGATGATAGTAGGTACACACACCTCTGGTGCAGGAAAATGCCCAACATGTATGGAATTTTCCATGTAAATTTTAGAAGGGGGGTGGGGGGGAAGAGAAAAAGGAGAAGAATTTTGTATGTGTATGCCAAGAGAATTGTTGACTGGACTGGACATAACGAAAAAAGGTTGCGGTCAGTTGACCAAATAATATTTTTAGAGAACCAAGCTGCTTTCTAGTTACTTTTCTACATCTGTACGAATACGACTACAATCGAAAAACTATTGAATATACATAGAATTTCTATATTGTATTAGTTTTTTTTTATATTTAAACTTATTTTTAATCCTTTTCGAAATCAATTTAATATTTTTTCTCCGACTCAGTTTAATCTGATTTCTTGATTGATTAAAGATCGAAATAATCGCATTCTGATGTAAATTAATCTCTTTCTCAAACAATCACCTATTAAATGTTTGTTAAAAAATGTATTATCTCTTTATAGATGCAGGACTGTTAAATTATCAAATACTCCTTTTAGCAAAGTCCATTGTTAAAGGCAAATAAGAACTACCAAGATACAAATTGTCCTCTTTCCAACATAATCGACAACAGCAAATTAAAAGTATCCAATTTCAGAATACAGAATATCAAAATTGCCAAAATTCTTGCGAAATTGGTTGACTTTACCAAAAGTAATCAGATTTTATTGCGAATTATACCCGTAGCGTTTTGAATTAACAAAATCACAAAATGTAGTTTTAAGTACAAAAGTCAATGAATAAATTATCAAGTACGAAAAGTTACCTTGAACTGATAATTTCCCTTCAGGCGAAACAAGTCCAAGTACACAAACATAATTATGCGGTTAATGCTACCCGAAAATATATTGCCTGAAACCGATGATTAATATGGGCCAAGGATACCCAAAAATTTTCCCGAGACTTATCCGAACGGGAAATTTTCTCAAGACAAAGCTGACTAATGCTCTCGTATATATGTGGCGCTGACATGCCGTAATTTTTATTACCCAAGTGTGTTGCAATAGCGCCTCCCATCACCGCTGTAGAAAGTGTTGCTCACATGAAATTTATGAAGACTTGGATTTGACAGCTAACATAACACTGCGATGTATGTCAGGATATTTATGGCAATATGTAAGCTTTGAAGGGATGTGTCCTTAGATGATTTTTATTTTTTAGTGAGGTGTCGTAACGCTGTTCTGCTGAACGTTACTTAAGTTTTGGGGCGTTAGGAAGTTTTGTGTTCGTAATAAATTTTGTATGTTCGGGATTAAGAAAGGTTATGTATGATGAGCTTCATATTAATCTACGCCTATTACTAATCTAATTATGTTTAGTTCGGCAAGGATAATCGTCTTGGCAATATGTGTACGACGAAATCGTAATTGCTGTTAAGTTCGGAGATGGTGGTTTGCGCTATAATTAAACTTGGTAAATATATTGAAGAACTCATAAACGAACTTTCTTAGGTTTCTAGTTTAACTTGGGTTTCGATTATTGCGTGATTCAAATACTCATCCTAAAAATTCAACGTTCAATAAAAATTTAACTTTCCTTTAATTAAAAAATATATTTAAATATTTGTACGTAATTGTCGAAATCCTTTCTGCTATTTTAGTATTAAATGTTCATGGAGATTTAAACGAATTCAAGGAAATAGCAATTCAATTGTAAATTTAATCGGTGTGGATCTGTTTTATGCATCGATTGTTCGTAGTATGTTTTCAACGCGGTAAAAAGATTGCGTGAACATGAGTAAATTAAATTTGTAAACATGCAGACTGTTTTCCATCTGGATTATAGAATAAAGGCATTCGATTTTCTTTTTTTATGTATATACCTACAATATAGAACAACTATATCCGTTTTATTGAATTCGTTATTATTTCCAACATTTAGTAAATAACCAATTTAACTCCATCCTTACATGTTTGTATGTATATAGTGAATTCGAAATTGAACGACGAATATTTCAGATTATTCACTAGGTGAAATTGTTCTATAAGCAAACTGAACTGTCCTATAGGTGGTATTTTTGATAAGCATGGCCAACATTGTATCCAAAGAGCAATTATAAAATATTTCACCATAGCATTTGATAGTTGTTGGTGTCGTCGATACGAAGCTAACGAACAAATCTACAACATCCTTGCCGTTGGTTTGCAGGACAAGCGGCAGCAATAAACCTCATTATAATCGTCCGATAGAATTTGTGGTGAAAACATTTGCAAGACCGCTTTTCGGCATTAAATTGTTGGCATCTGGTGAGATTCCTAATAAAATTATGCCTCAATTGTGCACAAATAACAAACATTTCCTGCAAACGTACGAATGGCAGTGGTTTGTTGTGCTCATCTTGTTCAGTTGTAGAAGAATTGTAATTTGTTTGTGGTTAAAATGGAATTCATTTGAATGAAAAATTTATAAGTTTGCTGTTTTTTATTGATATGCGAGTTAATTGTGCATAGGAAATAATCGTTTTTCAAAATATTATCACCATTTAATACACTTAGAAAAAAAATCTAGTAAAATCAATAAATATGAGTATGATTTAAAGTGATTCAATTAAGTTTCTGCTTCAAAGGTTTATTCATTTGAGTTAAAGGAAAATACTTTCATTTTATTATACTTTAGAAACAAGATTTTTATTTTTAAGTTAATTGCACGCATCTTTGAAATGAAAATAAGTCGATTTGAATCAATATTATGTAAAGTAAAGGATTCACTTTAATTTAATGAGATTTATATTTGTTATATTAGTTTGTTATATTAAATAAATTTCAATACGAGTATTATGCATAAATTTACAAATATTTATTTCTCAAATAAACCTTTGGCTACCGACACACGATGCGAGTTAATATATATTATCTCGCTTTTCGATATTACTAGTGTCATTATCCTATACATAATTCGGCCTACTTATACCAAAAGAGGAAGTTAATATATATTAACTCGCATGGTGTGTCGGTAGCCTTTGCATTGTTTGAAGTGTAAATGTGAAGAGGGGTGCTAGTAAAATATACAATTTCATGTAAAAGTAATCTCCCTTTAGAGAATCCTGTTTCGTAGGACTGAAAGTGATAGAACGTAAATAGATGAATTCAGTTCAACTAAAATAACTATTTTAAATAGTTTGATTTCATTGTTAATTACAGTACACAAGTAATAATTGCTTCTGTAATATTTACCATGATAATTGATTTAGATTTTAGAACGCTCGCAGATTTAAAATTTAGTAGCTAACTACGATCTAAATCTACTTCTGAAATATCAACATCCTTTAACTCGATTAATTCTGTATCACCCATTTCAAATTTTTCCGCAGTAAATTTAGCAAATTTTAGACAAGCCTTAATCGCTAGAGTATATGAAGTATTAACGCTGGATGACGTGCTATTAGCGTAAACTTAAGAGCGTTGATGCTTTGCTTTACATCGAAAGCTCCACATATATTTGAGTGGACCAAATTTTACTTTATTATTCTAATAATAAAGTATTGTGATCGACACAGAAAAAAAAATTTGCTACCCTGAAATTTTGTTTTTTCGCGTTTCATGACTTAATTAGCCTTAAAATGCTAAAAAAAATCCGTCCCGCCGTACGCCGTCCGCCTTATAGAAACGAATGAAATATTCTTAAATTGACAACAGCCCTGCCGAAGAGCTCTCGTTCACTTAGTCTTCCCTAACCACTCTAACCTGCATATTGACTTTCCACTCATCCGCAACTTGTCCCAAGAATAATAAAGTTTCGCCTGACTTGATGGCACTTTATTTTAATTAATGTCCGGTAGTGCACTACCCCCGCAAGGGGGTAGTTGTAGGATGAGGTTTTACCAATTCCTGTAACTATCTTTGGAGACTAGCGACTCCACGGACCTTAGCTAACTATCCCCCTGTGGAATGGGGGCTGTAGAATTCACCCACAGCCAGTCCTGCTTGCCCTAAAAAATGGCAAATGGACACTCACTGCACCATGGGCTTATCACCCGTGATCTTAAGACCCAACTGATACGAGAAACGGATACATCGCCTCGGATACGGACTGATTCTACGGTAACGACTTTTGGCATTCGAAAACGGACTATGATTGGCTTCTGGAACGTTCGAACATTGAATGACGGGGGAAGAGCTGGGGTTACTCGGTCCTTGCACCGCCAATCAGTGATCGACCGTGAAATGGAGCACTATAACATCCAAATCTTGGGCTTGAGCGAGGTCAGGTGGACAGGATCAGGAGAAGAACGAACCCCTAGTGGAAACACTATTCTCCACATTGGCCCTGAAAGTGAAGCCAGAAATGGCGTGGCGTTCGTCCTTACGCCGAGTGCGAGAAACAGTCTCATTAGCTGGGAACCAATTTCGGATAGGATTATCGTCGTCAGGCTCAGGACCAGTGTCAGAAACGTCACAATTCTGCAGTGCTACGCACCAACTAATATCGCAACATCTGGTGACAAAGAGGAGTTTTATAGCCAACTGAGTGCCACCTTCGAACGTGTTTCAAGAGGTGATATTATTATCATCTCAGGTGATATGAACGCCCAGGTTGGATCGGACAACACTGGACTAGAACACGTCATGGGGAGGCATGGTGACCCTTAGGTCGACGCGTCACGACCTTGGATTAAGAGACCCGAAAACGGCGAATTATTTGTGGAGTTTTGTAGTACTCGGCAAATGGTCATCGGAGGGACCCTTTTTCCACACAAGAGTCATCATAAAACATCTTGGGTTTCCCCTGATGGTGTTACTCAGGACCAGATCGACCATTTGGCTATAAGTCACCAATGCAGAAGATGTTTCCTCGATGTGCGAGCGAAACGTGGAGCTGACGTTGGGAGCGATCACCACTTGATGGTTGCCTGCTTGAGATTGTGTACAGCAGCTATCCGACGACCACAAATTCTTCAAATGAAGCGCGACCTTAATGTGGATAAACTTAGAGATCCCAACAAAAAACGCGAATACACCACTATCCTACGCGAAAAGTCATCCACATTGGGTGAATATGAAATGCGCACACTGGACGCCAATTGGGAGGCAACCAGAAACACTTTTCTAACTAGTGCTGAAGAATCTGTGGGATATGTGCAAAGCGGTGAGAAACCCTGGATGTCGCAAGACACATGGGTCAAGGTTGGCAATCGGAAAGAAGCCAAATTGGCAATCATCTCTCAACCCGATGTCAACCAACGAACGCTCGACTTGAGGCAGAGCTACTGCGATGCTCATATACAGCTTAAGAGGGCTGTTAGACGCGACAAGAGAAAGGCCATTGAAGATCTGGCAGACAAGGCAGAATCTGCGGCTTACCTAGGGGATATGGATTCACTTTTCAAAATCATGAAACAGTTCACGAACAGGAATTTCACCGCCAACCACCTGGTGAGAGATGTCAACGGAACTCTCCTTAATATGAGTGAACACCAGTTGCGGCGATGGAAGGAATACTTCTCTGATATTTTAAACATCTTGTCAGAGGAAGATATTCCGGAAACAGAACAACTACCAAACATCCAACCGCAACAATCCTCTATTAGGGACGATCCCCCAGATAAGGAAGAGATTGTTTCCGCCATTCGGTCAATCGCGGGAAGGAAAGCTTCAGGTATAGACGGACTACCAACCGAACTCCTCAAAGCGGACCCGGAAATCACAGCCGATATACTCCTCCCACTCTTCACTAAGGTGTGGAGTGAGGGAAGATATCCGACTGAATGGAAGGAGGGCGTCATTGTGAAAATTCCGAAGAAGGGCGACCTTCAGGATTGTGGCAATTGGCGTGGTATATGTCTGCAATTGGCGTGGTATATGTCTACTTACTGCTGTTTCAAAAATTATGGCTAAGGTAATTCTCAATAGGATTAGTGATGTCGTCGAGAGCACTCTCGAAGTTTATCAGGCTGGATTCCGTTAAGGGTCGTCTTGTACTGACCACACAAATACCCTACGGATAATATTAGAGCAGTCAGCCGAAATGGGTTCGCTACTACATCTCATGTTTGTGGACTTCGAGAAGGCTTTCGACAGCGTTAAGCGAGATTACATATGCTTTGCGTAGGAGAGGTATTCCAGATAAGGTCAGTAGGTGAAGGTGCACTTGGGCGTGGGAAAATTTTAAAGACCGTGGGAACTTTTTGTTAACCTTGAGATGACCTTGAAAACAGGTGTTGGTGACGTCATAGGGAATCCCCGTGCAATCTATGGGTTTTGAATGGGGTCATGGAGGTCAATGACCTTGAGGGATTCCCTTGATCACCTGAGGGTTTTGCACTTTGGGCCTGGGAAAATTTTAAAGCCCGTGGGAACTTTTAGATTAACCAACTCTCATGGGACCCCTAACTACTTTAATTGATCTCTCTCTCTCTCTCTCTCTCTCTCTCTCTGGTTCCTGTTAACACCTGTTCTCCGTAATCACCTTTCATCTCTCTCTATCTCTCTCTCTCTCTCTGGTTCCTGTTAACACCTGTTCTCCGTAATCGCCTTTTATCTCTCTCCACAATTTGCCAATACAGGCACCCACGCTCTCAGCTGACTTTCTCTACGTGTTTCTCGGTCGTCCATCACGATGTCTTTTGCGCTGTATCTATCTTATCTATCCTATACTGGCTATTGATCGATTGAAATTTAACATGAATTGATATTGAATTCCATATGAATCTGATTTATTGCCGGGGACGTATTTTAATAGTTGCACTCGGCACTTAAATTACTTTTTATCGAAAAAAAACTGTTGCCACCAAAGGGACTTGAACCTGGAACCACATGCGTAAGAAGCAGTAACGTTAGCCTTACGCTAGCCAGACTACATACTCGGCCTTGTTCAATATGCAAATATATAGTAACTAATAAAGTGGTGTTATTTCATGACGTCATCATCGACCAAATTATATGTGTTTTAGGAATAATTGTTTGCAGCTAAGAGTGTTCTTATCATATAAGTAGATAAGAGTTTGTTATGGTTAGGTTTTTGTTTTGATTTTTTTTATATTAGAGATAAGAGATTTACGAATTATGTTTCATATATGATGATTGGTATTGTGTAGTTTTTGTTATCTGAATTAAAATAATTTTTGGTTTAGAGTATTATGTAGATAAGAGAATGTTTACGAATTAGATAATTAGGTTTTATATATGCTAAAATTGATAATTGAATTCTGTGTGAGTAAAAGAAAATGCCAAGATTGATAAGAGTTGTACGAATTATGATTCATATATGATGATGAACAGGAATAAACAGGAATAATCTGAGTTTTAATGTGTATAAAAAGAACGGTAAAATTGTTTTAAGGTTTATAATTCAACTATACACCAAGAGGTAAGTACATATTATCATTATAAAATATCTATATAATCTAAATAATGCATTTTTTTTTAACAGATAGTAATATGCTGAAAAGAAATATTATCATCGATATTCAGGGTTTCAAAGCTCCAGGAAACGTTTTTATATTGAAGGAACTGGCCATATCATTCAACACAACAGAGTGGCAAAGGTTTTTGGTGAAACCACCGTATGGATTTAATAATTTACCGCAAATATATCAAAAACAAGCTTATTGGTTAACAAATAAATTTCATCACATGGATTGGTATGATGGAGTTGTTGATTTCAACAGCGTGAAAACTTTCATCAAAATGAATATCGATAAGGAGAACGATATTATACATGTAAAAGGAGAAGAAAAAATGAATTGGGTGAAAAATATGATTGGATACGATATATTAACATGCGAAATGGAGAGCCTGAATTGCCCGACACTTCTAGAACTAGAGACAGAAAAACAGCTGGGAGTGTGTAATAATCATATTGGACAATGTGCCTTGCGAAACGTCTTAGCACTAAGAACATTTTTAAATAATAAACTTTAAACAAATGAAAGATGTAAAGATTTTTGTTTTATATTAAAATTATTTCTTTTTATTAATCAATAAAATATAATGTATTACATTAAATCGGTTTTTTTAATCCATGAATTGTGTTCAGACGGAAATCCTAACCACTTGACATATAGTTTATTTCCAGAACGTTTTAAAACCTTTTCCACCAGGTACATGTGAGAATGTTTAGTTTTTTGTAATTCTTTATCATAAAATCCTCCCTGTATCCGATTGCCTTTATAATCTTCAAGCAAATATGTTGTTGGATTTGTATTGTTGACTGCATGCACTTTGAATATTTCAGTTGTCCAATTCGGAGTATAACCTTTCTCAAAAACATGTTTGTATTTACTGATGCGCACAAAATCACCTATTCTAAATTTAGGTTGTGAGAATACTTTTAAATTGCTATAAACGGTTTTTAACAATAGCTTTTCGTTTGAAGAATTAACATCACAAGGCTTCATTTTGATTGTTCTATGTTTTGTATTGTTGTAGTTGTCCACCAAATTCTGTACTGTATCAATCCATTTATAAGATCCATTTAGACTAAACTCCTTCCACATTATTCCTTTCAAGGTACGGTTGAAGCGCTCAACTATCGAAGCTTTTAGCGAGCTATATGTTGAATAGTGATTGATTTTGTAGCTTTGCATTAATGTTTGAAACGGCTTGTTATAAAATTCCTTTCCAAGATCACTTTGTATATTAGCTGGGACACGTGATGATGAGTTTAAAAATATATTTTCCATTGCCTTTGTCACATCACTTGCACGTTTTGTCTTTAATGGAATGGCCCAAGCAAACTTTGAAAACGAATCGATTACGGTAAGCAAATAGCGATATCCTTTATTATCGGTAGAGTATGTACCCATTTCCACTAAATCAATTTGCCACAAGTCATCGAGGCCTTTTATTATAACTCGTCTTCGTTTAAAATTTTTTCTTGCCGACCTATGCAACTCTTCAACGAGATCTCGCTTGCTCATTTTTAATGGTGTATCTCTCTCTCTTTATCCCTTTTTAAAATAACTGTGGGTGTTGAATTTAAATCTATCGAATGTTCATCATCATCAACACCATCGTCCTCTCTATCTTGAACATCATCTGAAGAATCTGCATCGTTACCAGACCTTTTATTAAGTTTCAATGTTAGCACATTAATTGATTTTGCGTTTTGAGAAATATTCTCGCTTGTATTCTTAATGACGTTTTCCATTTCTTTTTTCAATTTTTCAATCTCTTTATCAACGTAGGCTTTTGTTGTAGCATCTTGCAAGTGTAAGGGATCTCCCAAGTTTTCAATTAGCTTAAGTTCAAAATCAAAGTTTCCGGTATTGCTTATGTTGAATCCAACACCGGGAAGACCGCGTTCTCCTCTAATGGATCGTGCACGCCTGCTTACAAAACGTCCAAACTTATCAACACTCATGATCGTAATAAGGAATTTTTCTTAGATGCAAAACTATTTAGATAATTATATTGGCCTCTCTCAGTTCTTCAATAATTGATACTATTTCGTTATTATGATTGGAATGACCGGCTTGCTGGGAAGAAACGAGAAGTCGCAGTCTATCAACCAATTCATTTGGATCATCCCAATATACATAATTGGTTTTTTGATTATTCAAAAGCATAAGTCCACTTCCCTCCTTTACTGCGATGAGCTTGCTTATGATTTTTCTATACTTTTCTCCTGCGTTACCTTTGATTCTACTATTTACATCATCGATAGCAGTGCGATAAACATTTGATTTTTGCAATATATCTTTATAGTTTTCTAAATCGTTTGTGTTGTAATTACTCGGATTTTTCATGAAAATCAATTCGAATAGCCCTCGAGTTGCATGATACTCGATATCACCAATATCAATTACATGTTCTTTGAATTTCATATCTAAACGACCCATTTGAAACTTGTTGATGCGTTCATTGAATTTAGGTCCATAGGTTTTATCAAGATTTCGACTATTATTTGTATATTCGTTGATATAATGTGTAGATAAAGATCTTGATCTGTTCAACGATTCGCTCACATTCAGGGTTGGTAGAGACGTTTTCATAGTTTTTAAGGGTGTGCTATACGGAAGTGGCGTCTGCAATCGTTTCAACGGGTTATTTGGTGTTCTAAATGAATCATCATCGTCATCATCCTCATTATCATCATCATCGTCATCATAAGCCTTGATTAAGGACAGTTCCTTCTTCACTTTGGTTTTAATCTTTTTATCAAGTTCTTCGTTTGACTTGTCTTTCATTTCTTTCAACGATTCGCTAATAGGCTTAAATGTTTCTTCCATCATTAGTGCTCGTTCAGTTTTTCCGGTTTTCAATGCTTTATATTTTTTTCGTATATCATTCGTTGATTTTATAATGTTTTTAAGTAGTTTTGTGTCCATTATGAGTTTCCACCTTGCAACGAATTCGCAACCACCTTGTGCAACTGACAACCAACCTGCGACCACCTTGTAAACAACCTACAACCACCTTGCCATCAACTTGAAACCAACATGCAAATAGTCTGCGACCAATTCGTAACCAACGTGCAGATGCGTGTTCCATCGACGTGCTGCACGATAATGAGTGGATACAGGGCATGTATTACTGTTTTATACTTTAATGGTGGGATACTAATAACGAAAATAACGTTTGCATATATGCTTGAGGACGCTATGATATTTAAAGTTAAAAATAATAAAATCATTGTTTTTCGGATATACAACAGCTTTTAATCTTTACATTTTTTTTAAAAAAATAACAATCAATTTCTTATATATTCTACATTAATTTTCTAACTTCGCTGGTCAACGGGTTGTATTCTACAACCCTGTCGTGAAGTAGTAGACAAAAGGCTGATGTCTTTGCCGGAAACGCTTTCGATGTTTTAAATTCTATCTTTACATCAACTGGTCCAGTTTTTAAGGCTTCATTTTGAAACGAGCAATCAATAACAACTATTGGAGCTGAACTTTTGAATTTTTCACAATCTAATAGCGGAGGAGCATCCTGATTATAGTATGATCGTCTGAATTTGGTATACATGTCATATAATAGTGCGTATCGGTTTCGATCGAATTTAAGATTAAGATCCTCATACGGATAGGTTTCAGAGTTTAAATGTGCTTTGATGTCTGTTAGGTCGCAGTGATCAAATGTTGATGCATCCTTTTCCTTTAAGTTATTCTTATCAGTTTGTAATGCGAAAATTATGAATCGTGGTTTTTCAAGTTGTGAAGAAGTTTTTACGGTCCAAATGTGATGACTGGATCCTGTTGGTAATAGGGGATATTCATACATATCCCAACTTCTAAAGCTCATTTGTATCGGTTGTCCGGCATTTATAATGTTGAGAAAATTTAGTCTTTCAACGTCGGATACGGTTATGTGTGGTATTCGCCATAGCAACTTATGAATGGATAGATCATAACTTTTTGAAGTCTTGACAGCATTATTATCGGTCCTAGATCGAATTAAAATCAAATCATGGCGTGCGTTAACAACAACCCTTTTGTAATCTTCTATGAATCCAAGCACCATTTTCAGCGGAACACAACAATTGAAAAACGAATCTGGAACTTTGATGTGATTTTCCGGTGACCAACCTGCATTGTATAGCATTTCACTTTCATTTTTGCTTAGGGAAATATAATTTTTCATAGCGGTTGTGATACCCAAATTTCTGGTACGATCAATTTCAATTCCATTCAACTCGTATCGGATTTCTTCGAAGAGAAAAGATATACAATTATTATTAACAACAGAGCTGTCGGCATCTAATTTTGTTCCATCTGTTCCAGTAATTGCGCCTTCAATGTATAGAAAACTTTCGGATGGTAGTAGATACAAGTCTTGATGTTGTATAGAAATTCTGATTTCATCACTGTTTTTGTATGCTGTTGAAAATGGTGTATATGAGTGATACTCCTTCTTTATAATATCTTCACTGAACGCAGGCTGATTGGTAATGTTGAGTAAAGCTGTCATCTTTTCTAATTAAGTGGAACTTGAATTCCTATCGATTGTAGAAATAATTTGCTGTCTTCTGTTATAGGTGCTTTTATTTTTCCGAGAGCAATGAACCTTTTCTTTGGTGTTATCGTTATTGTTGTTGGTAGAAATAATTTGTTTTCTGCTGTTAAAGGTGCTTTTCCGAGAACAATAGACCTTTTTTTTGGTGTTGTTGTTGTTGTTGTTGTTGCCGAAGTAGACGCTGATTGTGTACTGGTTGGAATAATACCAACATATTGGTTATATAATAACATTTTTTATATTGATTTAAGATGAAGCCGAACGGTAATGGTTTCACCGCGGAAATTAACTAGTTGTCCGTCTTGATCTAAGATTTTTATCTCCAAGAACCTTACTTCACGAGTGTTTAGCGGTAAATAGATAACACTTTTCGGAACTTCAATTATTTTATAGCCTGGACCAACGTCAGGTGAAAATTCATGCAGGGTGTGTGCTAAGGTGTTGTTGATATACGAGCCAGTGATTAAATTACACTCTATTCGGATTGCATTCACCTTTATAATGTTAACGGGTAGTGTTGAAGTGTGTGTTTTAGTAGGGTTTAGAATCACATCCGTAAAACCCAATAGCTTTCCAACCGTTCGCTTCCGATTAAAGTATATTATCTCACTACTTTTTATTTCTGTCTTGAGAGTGTTGTTGTTTGCTTTTATCTTAAACGCATACCTTTTGCCCCTTTTTTCCAACTCTTTTTCTATGTAAAGAGCAATATCGTCAACTTCATATGATCCAATAGGTATCTCAATTTCTTCATTTGCAATATGGAAAAGATTATTCTCGTTATCAACATTCGGAATTGAGTTGTATGTTTGAAAGTCAGCCAAACCGCAGACATAAGCGCCAGGCAATTCCAATGGAGGAAAATATTCTGCGGTTAATATGGAAGTGTTTCCATTCAAGATCAAGGTCATAGACATGCTGATTATGATATTATTTTAGACAGACTAAACAAAAGTTCGTGTGTCTTGTATATTTATAGAAATTTTTTCTTTATTTTTGTAAAGACTTTCAATTCAAGATCAAGGTCATAGACATGCTGATTATGACTAAACAAAAAATTCGTATATCTTTCATTTTAATTTTTTTTATTTTTCATAGAATTTTATACAATCAAATAGAAATTTTAAACATAAGTGTCCACATATTACCGAATCAAATTCTTGATATTGATTATAGTTGTATTTGATATTGGAGCCAAGATAGGAGATGACTTCTTTTGGCGGTTGTAAATTTCCGAAACTATCGAAATATTCTATGCAATCCTGATGTTTGTAGTATGCTACCCAATGGGTGCCGAGACCCGATGAAATATCCAAATTTATTACTCCACACTCCGTATACCAGGGATGTTCTGGCAGCTCATCGCGCATAAATATACCACGAAAGTAGGGAATGTCTTTAACCAATTTGATTATATCGATCTCAGTTAACGCTCTATTGGGTAGCTGCCTTAGAAGTTTTTTGATGGTCGAGTCAAGTACAGTCCTAGTCCTTTCCTGTATGGTTTCAGATAAAACCCCTTTCCAAGTGCAACAGCCTCCATTTGTCTATTATGTCGAACACTTTCTGCCAGTTCGTCTTTTGCATTTTTTACATCTTTAACAGCTTTTGCGATTTGTGATGCTCCACCAGCTAATGCTCCAAGTGCCGAAAGTCCAGCAAATATCGGTATGAGGGGTAAGAAACCACCAACTTTTGGAATTGGTATTATCCGTGGCGTTTCAATCAGAGATCTATTTGCTCCAATAACATCCTTTGCAGTTTTCATAGCCAATTTGATGGTACTCGATATGCTTTCCGGCTTTTTTTTCTTCAATGCAATATTTACGTTTTTAAGAGCCGATTTGAATAAATTTTTTTTTGTTTGGTTTTCTCGGTTTTCTCTTCAATCCTATTTTCTTAATAGCACACCCCATTCCAAGTTTCGCTTTAGCTTTCATAGTGTTTGTAATCAACCAAGCGTTGGTTTTCTCCCCCAAGGTAGCGTTTTTTGAAGTTGTTCTGTTCCACGCCTTTTCCGCTAAAATTCTATCTGCGATGTTTCTATTATACGTATCCTTATGTTTGGAGTAGGCAATGTCGTGTTCTCTGCACGCCTCATCAAGTGGATTTACACCGCGATCGCCTCTATCTAGACGTTTTTGAAGTTTTGTACCTGGACCACAATAATTATAACCAGGTATATGTAACTCGAATGGTAGCTTATTGATGAGTGTATTTAATAGACCTCCTCCAGTGGGGTTTCGTTTATTAATAATAGATTTACGATTATGATCAATCATTATATATATATATAAATATAACCTTTCGCATCGGACTTTTGATGTAAACAGATTGAAAATCCTATAAAACAATGTATTTATGTATATTTATATAATAGTATACAAAATGAAGTTGATCAATCAACATGCGAAACTGAGTATAGAAAATTTTGATTTTGGAAATATTCATCAAGGAACGAGAATAAAACATAGCGTACTTTTACCAAATGATATCAGAGCGATAATTGTCGGACCATCGAATTCAGGCAAAACCAATATAATGCTGAGCCTACTCTTGCACCCGAACGGGTTGAAATTCGAAAATATATATCTGTATTCAAAGTCGTTGTATCAACCAAAATATGAATATTTAAAGCGTATTGTATCACCCATCAAGGGACTCGGCTACCACACTTTCACAGAAAATAATGATGTCATAGATCCAAGCGATGCTAAAAAAAAATTCAGTTTTCATATTTGATGACGTTGCTTGTGAAAAGCAGAATAACATGAGATCGTATTTTTGCATGGGGCGACACAAAAGCATTGACAGCTTCTACTTGTGTCAAACGTACACACATATACCCAAACACTTGATTCGAGATAATGCAAATTTTTTAATACTATTTAAACAGGATGATCAGAATTTAAAACATGTATACAGTGATCATGTGAATACAGACTTGACGTTCGATAAATTTAAAAATATGGCTGCTGAGTGTTGGAAGGAAAAGTATGGATTTTTGGTTATTAGTAAAGATTGTCCAATTGATGCTGGGCGCTATAGAAAAGGTTTCGATGCGTTCATTAAAACATAAAACAGTAATATGATAAAAGGTTAGTTGTATAGTTGGTTTGTATAGCTGTATAGATGGTTGTATAGCTGTATAGTTGGTTGTACAGCTGTGTGGTTGTATAGCTGTATAGCTGTATAGTTGGTTGTACAGCTGTGTGGTTGTATAGCTGTATAGTTGGTTGTACAGCTGTGTGGTTGTATAGCTGTATAGTTGTATAGTTGGTTGTACAGCTGTGTGGTTGTATAGCTGTATAGCTGTATAGTTGGTTGTACAGCTGTGTGGTTGTATAGCTGTATAGCTGTATAGTTGGTTGTACAGCTGTGTGGTTGTATAGCTGTATAGTTGGTTGTAAAGCTGTGTGGTTGTATAGCTGTATAGCTGTATAGTTGGTTGTACAGCTGTGTGGTTGTATAGCTGTATAGCTGTATAGTTGGTTGTACAGCTGTGTGGTTGTATAGTTGGTTGTACAGCTGTGTGGTTGTATAGTTGGTTGTACAGCTGTGTGGTTGTATAGCTGTATAGCTGTATAGTTGGTTGTATAGCTGTGTGGTTGTATAGCTGTATAGCTGTATAGTTGGTTGTACAGCTGTGTGGTTGTATAGCTGTATAGTTGGTTGTACAGCTGTGTAGTTGGTTGGTTGTATAGTTGGTTGGTTGGCTGTATATTCTAGTGTTGTAGTTGTTTTTTAATTCTTAAATCAATTTTACCGTTCTTTTTATACAAATTAAAAACTCAAAACCCAAAAAAAAAGTAATTGATAACGCACAATCGTGTTTATTCCTATTAATATAAACAACCTATCATAACAAAACTCTTATCTATCTATATATATTTTCTTTAATTCACACAGAAATCAATCGAGTTCGTCAACCTATACAATGTCATCTGCAGATCTTAGACATGTTAGATTTTCTGATCATGTTTCCGTTAAATACATAATTGTCTGGGAGTATGCATATAGAACTAGTAGAAAGGGTAATTGGCAGAGCTGTGTGTTAGACCGACTAAGGTTTCAACGAAGGATCTTAAAATTGGAGCAATTACTAAGACCTATTTTACTTCAGAAAATTCAATTATGTAATCAAAATAAAATTTAAGCTCTTATAATGCTTGAATATTTAATAAAAACTTGTACACCAAAATTTGTTTTATTCCGAGATTTCCCATCAATTATTACCTCAAAACTACCTCAACATCCGGTAAAATATTTGCTTTGGTCACTATTTCTACTTTGGTAAGTTGTATTTCCGTAAATCCTGTCAGTTCGTGTACGTTAAATAGCCCATTAATCGGGTTTATCAGTATTAGGCATAGGAACATTGTCATGCGAATCTGTAAATTTATGATTTTTTTTATTTTTTTATTTTTTTTTTGATTTTTTTATTGATTTTTTTTCTATTTTTTTTTTATTTTTTTTTTTAATTTTTTTAATTTTTTTAATTTTTTTTTTTTTTTTTTTTATTTTTTTTTTTTTTTGACATTATGGTAACCCCAATTGATGATGACGTCATGAAACTATAATCGATGACCTTATGGCAACCCTAATTGATGACGTCATGGAACGTCAGTACATCATCACTAACCAACATCCCCATACAAAGCTTACCCCTATTGCATAACAGCGTTATATCCATGTAACCATACAAGTGCTTCATCTACCACAAATACAAGTTATTTTCATACAAATCTTAGAGCTTGAACTCGTTCATCAAAAAAAAAAAAATGATCATATATGATAGCGAATTGAGGTGAAATTTTCATATCAATCTCACTCGTAAACCAAAAAAAAAATCCATACACAAAAAATGTAAACAACCTATCATAACAAAAAAACTCTAAACCATAAACAATTCGAAAGAATTATTCCTACTCGATGATGACGTCATAAAATAATATCACGCTATTAATAACAATAACAATCTCCATACACACAATCTATCAATTTTCATCATATATGAAACCTAATCCGTAATTCTCTTACCTCTAATATAAAAAAAAAATCAAAACAAAAAAACCTAACCATAACAAACTCTTATCTACTTATATGATAAGAACACTCTTAGCTGCAAACAATTATTCCTAAAACACATATAATTTGGTCGATGATGACGTCATGAAATAACACCACTTTATTAGTTACTATATATTTGCATATTGAACAAGACCGAGTATGTAGTCTGGCTAGCGTAAGGCTAACGCTACCGCTTCTTACGCATGTGGTTCCAGGTTCAAGTCCCTTTGGTGGCAACAGTTTTTTTTCGATAAAAAGTAATTTAAGTGCCGAGTGTATTAAAATACGTCCCCCGGCAATCAATCAAATCAGATTCATATGGAATTCAATATCAATTCATGTTAAATTTCAATCGATCAATCGCCAGTATAGGATAGATAGGATAAATACAACGCAAAGACACTGTGTTGGACGACCGAGAAACACGTAGAGAAAGTCAGCTGAGAGCGTGGGTGCCTGTAATGGCATATTGCGGAGAGATATAAAAGGTAATTACGGAGAACAGGTGTTAACAGTAATCAGAGAGAGAGAGAGAGAGATAGAGAGAGATGAAAGGTGATTACGGAGAACAGGTGTTAACAGGAACCAGAGAGAGAGAGAGAGAGAGAGAGAGAGAGAGATCAATTAAAGTAATTAGGGGTCCCATGAGAGTTGGTTAATCTAAAAGTTCCCACGGGCTTTAAAATTTTCCCAGGCCCAAAGTGCAAAACCCTCAGGTGATCAAGGGAATCCCTCAAGGTCATTGACCTCCATGACCCCATTCAAAACCCATAGATTGCACGGGGATTCCCTATGACGTCACCAACACCTGTTTTCAAGGTCATCTCAAGGTTAACAAAAAGTTCCCACGGTCTTTAAAATTTTCCCACGCCCAAGTGCACCTTCACCTACTAAGGTCATAGCTATGATTAAAGAATCCTACGAAGATGCAAGGTGTCGCGTCTTGCATAGAGGAGAGCTGTCCGAGAGCTTCCCTGTGCGAACGGGTGTCAGGCAAGGCTGCATATTATCACCAGCTCTGTTTCTGGTGGTAATAAATGACATCTTGAAAGCTGCACTTGAAGGTGGGGAAGGTAAGGGTCTTCAATGGAGACTATTTAACATCTTAAGTCACCTTGATTATGCTGATAACGTGCGTTTGCTTGCACATAACCGTTCGGACTTAGAGTCAAATGTACGCTCGTTGCATTCCAAATGCAAAGAGGCGGTACTGAAAGTAAATATGCGTAAAATCTAGTACATTGGCTCGAACACAACACACCAATTGGTCTTAATGAATAGAATGTGGAAAAGGTGCAAGATTATTATTATCTCGGAAGCATTGTCAGCATGGACGGCAGAGAAAAAAAGAATATTGAGGATTGTCTAAATAAAGTTCGTCAGGCCTTCGGTATCCTTTCCCCTTTCTGGCGGTTAAGAGAGATCTCCCTTCGCACGAAGCTGCGAGTTTTTTTGACGCATGCGTCAAATCTGTGTTGTTGTATGGTTGTACTACGTGGAAAGTGACCGTTCGACTTACCAAGAAACTACAGACTTTCGTAAACCAATGCCTCCGGCGCATTTTAGGAACATTCTGGCCAGAAGTGATCTCCAACGACGAACTTTGGAGTACAACTGGCCAGACTAAAATAGGTATTGAGATTCAACGGCGGAAGTGGCAGTGGATCGGTCATACTTTGAGGAAACCAGAGCAAAATATCGCAAAACAGGCTCTGGATTATAATCCTCAAGGAAGACGTCGGGTTGGTCGACCATGTAACACATGGAAGCGAGCAGTTGAGCAGGAGGCCAGAGGAATAAACAAGTCCTGGCAACAGCTTAAGGCCGATGCTCAGGATCGCGCCTTGTGGAAGAGAGTTATTTCTGTCCTATGACCCTATAGGGGGTCTTAACAGGAATTTGATTGATTGATTGATACAAGATATGACATATAGACATCGAAGGAAGTTATTAGATCTGGACTTAAACCAACTACAGTTATTAATGGTTGCAAAATAATACTTTTACTGTAATACTTAAGGCGTAGATCTACAATTTTCCGTTGTAGATCATTAAACAAAGCAATCTTCAAAGTGAAGCTCTTGTGCGCATCTCTAATTATTGCCTGACGTTTAGAATTGTCGCTAAACCTATGACTATGAAGAATTACAACATTTAACAAAATAGTAAGTATGTTGTCCTCAGCATCTAAAAAAACATAAAATGCAAATGAGTAAATAATATGAATTTAAAAACGAATACCAATAAGGCTATATATAAATGTAGGAATTGAATGCGCCCTAAAATTTATTTCAAGAGGTTGGCACCACGACAACACGCATTTTCGTTATTTCCGAGTCATGCTGGGTTCGCTCTCATTTTCCGAACACCTCGACCAGATTGGATCACCGATTCGTATTGTTTGGCTTATATATATTTTATACTTTGAAATTCCTTTTTTAAGCCTAGGCAGTTCCCCATAACATCTGCAAATATTTGTCAGTAGCAGCCAACAACTGAAAAATATATATCAGCTTCTCCACTCATTACGGTCGTTCTCACTCCTCTTCCCCTACCTTCCTAATCCCATTCCTTCCCTCTATGACTGTGTTTGTGCATTGCACATAAATGCCGAAATTGCCTATAACACAGGTCATTCCGTAAAAAAAAAAAAACTTACTCCTAGTATATTTTCAAATAATATATCTTCTTGTTTTATATATTTCGTTGCTTTGTTTCCGATCCTTTAACAAAATACATATATATATTTTCGTATTCGTCAATAGAGATAAAAATAACTGCCTACAAGCTTTATCCTTGATGTTTTCAGTATAAAATGAATATACGCGTTTCTTGAAGTTGTCCCATTTCATTTATAAAAGCGGATCTTTCTGGAAATGAAGCAGCCCGAAGTTTATATCAACCGGGACTTCATTAGGAAAAATTAAATACATATTACTTATATGCAAAAAAAACCTCATCAAACCTTCTGCATTCGCGTGATCAAAAAGTGGCCAATCCAATAAAAAGTCAACATTGTTACAGTCCTTTGACCGCAACTTTTTTTGTCTCAATAAAAAGGGTTTCTCCCACTTTTCTTTCACTTCATATCAATTCGAAAATTCTTTTTCCCAAAGATGTCTTCAAGGCGGTTGCAATATTTATATCGAATTGTTTCTCCGCATATGAATGGCTTGCCTTAAGATTTTCTATTTTATTTTATTCAATGTGTAGTTATATCTGTTATAAAGCCTTCCGCCGGGATTCCGTCCTGTGCCACGTGAAAAGTAATAAATTAAAAGTTGAAAATTAAAAAAATTCCAACATATCAAATAATCTCTTTCTTTTGGAAATACCAATGATATTTCTTTTTGTGTTGATGGATAGTCTTTTGAAGATAAAAATATTTCTCTGTATTGAATGTCTTCAATTAATATTTTAATTAATTCGTCCCATCTAAAGCACAATTGATATTTTTATAAAACTATATATATATATTTATAAAGATATTATGATCTTCAAATGATTATACTCTAGATGAAATCTGATAGTATATTGTGTTTGCCTTACCGTTTGTAACGCTAAGAAATAATGCTCTCACAGAGCTACCAAGGGTACAGAAATATTTGTTGTCACTCAAAAACCTCGATTCCGGCTTGCTGTCCGTCCGTCTGTCTACAACATAACTCTCGAACGCTTTGAGCTATCGTGCTGAAACTTTTTGTGTGTAGTTTTTAGCGAAAAATTCACTTTAAGTTCGTGACCGGACCACATTCCCCCAGTCCTTCTACCCCCTCCCAAACAAATTTCATGAAATTTCGAAATTTAAAAAAATTAAGTTTTCTCCGAAACCATTTCAGCTATTGACTTGAAAATTAGGTCATAGTACAACGATATAAATATCATTCTTCTTCTACAATGGCGCTACAGCCCAAATCGGACCTTGGCCTCCTGATATTCAGGTTCCTTAACATTTTTCATTACTTATTGTGGAAGAGTTGTTAGCCCTTCGCACAACCCTCTTTCTACGAATTTTTTATTTTCTTAGATTGAGGTGACCAAGGTATATCCAAGCAGGCAATGTGCCGGAATTATATATTGCGCCGACCGGGATTTGAACTCACGACCTTCGCATTACAAGACCAACACTCTACCTACTAGGCTATACCCTAGCTAAATATCATTAACCTCAAGAAATATTGATCTGATCCTTTTACTCCTTCTACCACCTCCCATACACATGTACAATTTTCAAAAATGCATTTATTCGGTTTGTATTGCAACTAGCAAAGCTAAATGAACCAATTTTTGTCATAATTAATTTTATTATAATTGCAACTAATTTTTGAAAAACTATCAACTTTATCTCACTCCTTCTACCCTCTCCCATACAAATTTTACGAAATTTCGGAATTTCAATTAAATTAGTTTTTTTTTCAAAGCCGTCAAAGCTATTAACTTTAAAATTTGGGAAAAGTATATTATTTTAAATATGATTGATGTCAAAAAATTGGTTTTGATTCGGATATTCATTCTACCACCTCCATTCAAATGCAGAATTTTGGTAAATGCATTTAACCGATTTTCATAGAAACTAGAAGAAGTAGAAACTTGGAATTTTGTCGGAATTTGTCCCTTAATAATTATAATAAATGCTAAAACAATATCGCCTTCACCTCACTCCTTCTACCTCCTCCCATACAAATTTTTGTATTGGAAGTTCAAGAAAAGTTTTTCTCCTTCGAACATATGAGAGCTATCAACATAAAAATTGTAACAAAGCAATGTTTTTTTTTTTATGTGTCACCGGAACTAGAGGGGTTGCCCTTTTGTACTGAAGCACAGCTCCGGTGAGGGGGGAAGGATATTGGTTTTTGGAAATTAAGGGGATAGAGACGGAAGTGGCTATGAATATTTCCTTTAAATTGCTGAATGTTGTAGTCATGCGGGAACACCGAGATGTGCAGCGAGTTCCATATTCGAACAGTCCGGTTTAAAAAACGAATCACGAAATTTTACAGAGCGACCGAAGGTGGGGTTGAGAGAATACTTATGAGCGCGCGAAGCAGCTCTAATATTACGGGGTAAGGGCATACATGAGGGCAAGAGATTAGAGATTTCGTCCGAACAATCTCCATTGTAGTAGCGATACAAAAGGGTTAGGGAGCTTACAGTTCGTCTATGCTCGAGTGAATCGAGCGAAGAAGTGATGTCATAGTATGCGATTAGAAAAAGAAATTTCTAGTGATGTCCGAAATTTGGTCATCCACTATAAAAAAGACAATAAATCGTGCTCGAAAATTGCAAAATTACTGAAACCAAAACGAAGTTCTGCTCTTACCATTATCAAAAATTGTGAAAACAGTGGTTCCATTGAAAATAAGCCGCGAACTGACCTACCGAAAAAGCTTTCGTACAGAGACATTAGCTCAATTTTAAAAGAAGTGGACAAAAATCCAAAAATAAATGCTCCAGATTTGGCGAAACAAGTGGCGGCGGTAAGGAAAAAGGATGTCCATGCAAGAACAATCTCGAAAGCATTAAATTCTAATGGGTTTCAAAGCAGAATTCCACGTAAAAAAAAACATTAATATTCTCCAAAAACCGACTTCTACGCCTAGGGTTCGCCAAGGCTCACATCAACAAGGACAATGATTTTTGGAATCGAATCTTTTTTACCGATGAGTTGAAATACAACATGTTCGGGTATGATGGTCGCAGTAAAATATGAAGAAAACTTAACAGAATTATGATTGGGCGTAAAGCCCAAGACAGACGGACAGACACTCGGGATCGAGGTTTTTGAGCTCCGCTTGACTCCTTCTACCCCCTTATACATAAAAATATCTGTATTATAAGTTCAAGAAAAGTATTTTTTTCTTCGAATATATGAGAGCTATCGACTTTGAAATTGAATCAATGCATGGTGATAAGGATGATGATAAGCAGTTTCAAAATCATCTTAAACGCTCCACTTTCTCTGCCACTTCCCATACAAATGCCCCAATTTCAGGAAAACTATGTCCAATTTCTTTAAAAATAATGAAAACTAAAATCTTTAAATTCAGCAAAATACATTTTGCAATCCATATTCGGTGTCATATACGAAAAATAGAAACCTCCCCCTCTACTTTTACCACCTTCCATGCAAAAGTCTCTATTCACTATTCGAAAGAATTTGAGATGAAATATTTCCCGGTGTATTTAAGTCATTTCCATCTTATCTAGAGTATCATAAGATTGGGCTTTACGCCCAATCATAATTCTGTATGTTTTTTAATTTAATTTTAGGAAACCTTGATTTACTGATTTGACTCATAAGAAAAATTTCAGATGTTCCCGTTGATGATGCTTTCCCGGCGATCGCTTCCGTTGTATTTGCACTGAAGAAATTTTCAATGACTGGTATTTGTGCTGGTTTGACGGGACGTTTACCAATAATTGAACATTCAACCCATTATTTTCTGAAATAAATTAAATAATGTATATTTGTTGAATTGAGAATATATTTGATTTAGTGTCGAAATGTTAAGATAATTGTTATGGGATTAAATAGAGCAACGACTGATCTGTGCTTCAATTCGATCAATCAATCAATCAATTTTCTTATGATGTGATTTTTATAATTATCCGTAATTATGCCCCTATAATCAAGCAAAGAAAAATTATCAGAACCGTGGCTAGATAAAAATCTTATCTCGCCGCAGAATCGGAAAGCTATTCAAAATACTTAAGAAAATGGGCGCCATTACTTCTTATCATCAGAGAAAATACGAAAAGATGGTCCCATAATTCTCGTCTAAGTCTCGAGTAATATATTAGTTTTAAGCAAAAAATATCTGTCAATGAGTCGAGCGCAACTTTATTATACTTGAGACAAGTTGAGGATGTGCGGAAAGTCAATACACAGGTTAGGGTGGATGGGAAAGACTAAGTGAATGGCGGTTCTAGGCCAGGGCTGTTATCAATTATTTAACACTTAACTGCGACTACAATCAATGGCTCTAGTATAATTAATCAATATTTCATTCATTTATATACAGTGTACCAATAATGTCTTCGTACAGCAGCTATTTGAAACTCAAGTGATAAAAAACTATAAATTGTAGCAAGAAATTTGAAAAACTTTTAATGCAGATTTATTCATTAAACATTTTTATTTAATTTAGAAACAAAAACTAATCCATTTAAATTATTCATTATAAAGTTATTAACTAAAAATAAAACAAAGTCGAGATTTTGCCTCCAATAATGTCTTCGTACAATTACGAAACAGTTTATGAAAAGCCTTAAAAACTATAGATACATTTTTTGTTAATATTAATTTGGGTAACCTTTATTTTTAATTACGGCTTAAAGGCGGTGTGGCATCGATTCTACAAGTTTTTATACTCTAGATGAAATCTGAGAGTATATTGTGTTTGCCTTACTGTTTGTAACGCTAAGAAATAATGCTCGCACAGAGCCGCCAAGGGTACAGAAATATTTGTTGTCGCTCAAAAACCTCGATTCCGAGTGACCGTCTGTCCGTCTGTGCGTATGTCTACAGCATAACTCTCGAAAGCTTTGAGGCATAGTGTTAAAAAATTAAAAAAGTAGCTTTAAGTTCGTGAATGGGCTACATCCCCCCACTCCTTCTACACCCTCCCATACAAATTTCATGAAATTTCGAAATATTAAGAAATAAACTGCCAACAAGTCGGGCGAAACTTTATTATTTTTGGGACAAAATGCTCATGCGTAGAAAGTCATATGCAGGTTAGAGTGGTTAGGGAAGACTAAGTGAAAGGAGCTACTTGAGCAGGGCAGTTCTCAATTTAACACTTTCCGGAAACGCTCCATATTTCATTCCTTTATTTATACAAGTTTGAGTTTTCATGAAGGGAGGGGGGAGGGTGATAGTAAGGGTGGGTGGATGTAAATAGTTTTTTAAATGATTGCTTGAACCAAATCCAATATTCTTTGTATAGAATGTCAGTTTCATAGACGAAGTTGCATAGAATTTTCATTGGATTCGGTGTATTTTAAATTCACGAAACCAAACATTTGTATGGGGGGTAGAGGAGGTAGAGGAATCGTAAAATTTGTGATGCAGTTTTATTTCGTTTCTTTTGTAAGGTGCTTGTACAAAATTTCAAGTTTGTATCTTTTAATTTGTTAGTTAATAGTTGATTTAATGAAATTGGTCGAAATCATACTTTTGTGTGGGAGGGGGTAGAAGGGCAAATGCGATCTCAAAACTTTTAACGTAATTTTATTTCAACTATTTTTTTAAGTTCTTGTGCAAAATTTCAAATTTATAGCTTTTAATGGTTAGGTGATAATTGATTTCTTAAAAATGGTCGAAAAAATAATTTTGTATGGGAGGGGGTAGAAGTTTTAAAGATATTCAACCAATTAATATTTCAAACTCTTATAAATTTTTTTTAAATGCATTTCGCAAATTTTCAAGTGTCTACTTAAAAATTTCATTCAAAAATTTTCAGTTTATGTGTTTTTTTCATTGCACATGAAACACTTTGTGCACGTTAGACCTCCACTTCGGTGCATAACAATTTTGGAACAAATTATTATTTTTTTTCTGTGTACATTAAATAGATATGTTGACGTGCAAAATTTAAACTTTGTATCTTTTACGAGAGCCATAAAAAAATCACTCAAAATTTTCAACATTTTCGCTTTCCACCTCCCTCCCCTTACACCCCCCAACTTAAATTTTTTACCAAAATTAAAGATTATATAGCTCTACAATCTGACGAATTTTTGATTTGATATCTACATTCAATTTTGAGTTTTGGTGGTTTGTAGTTTCAGAAAGTGCGCCATTTTTGAAATGCCCCCCATTTCCCCCACTACTATTATGTCCACATGTTGTATTTTTTTCGTATTATGCTAATAAAGCTCAGTACACGTTTCAAGTTTCAATTACATAGCTTAAGAGATAGTCGAGATATTAATTTTTAAGTGTTTTTCTTTGCAGCCCCCCTGACCCTTTCCCTTACAATAATTAGCTTCTAAACTGATTCTAGCACACCCGTATGCCATCTTAATGGTCTCTAAATCTTAATTTTTTATGGCAAGTACTTTCGAAGATATAATCATTTGAAAAAAAAATTCGGCCGACAATTGGTTCTTAGCCCCCCCTTTTCGCACCCCAATGGATAAAAAAATTAAATTATTTTTAAAAGTTGCCCTACAAACTTGTAGTGACCCTACAATATTAATAATATACGAATAATAATTATTATTATGAATTGAAATAAGAACGTATTTTGGTTACAACCTGCATATTTAATTTTCAATCCGCACTGTATAATATATCAAAATTCTAGGTATATAATATTTTTCACTCAATATAATTATAATATTTTGATTTTGTAAGTAGGCTATAAAAACAGATAAAAAATAGAAGATTTCATTCGAGAACGTTTTTTGATCAGATAAAAGCGCTGTGTTTTATGTCCGAAAATAATAATTAAATAAAAAGCAATAATAATTAAATAATAATTAAATAAAAGGCAATTTATAAATAGAGATTAGAGTTTTTGTAAAGATTATTAAACTCTAACATTGGTGACCCCGAAGAATTTAACGTTGCAATGCAGGAGTGCAGCAGTCAATCGTCTCAAGAAAAATTTTTTTCTCAAGAGAAAAAGTGCCGTTCTTGCGAATTCGGCACACTGAATCGGCGAAACGCAGCGACCAGCAGCAGCATCCAAGCGTAAATTTACAGCATACATTTGTGCAAACGCAAGAGTGCCGAACAACGGAAGAAAAAAAGAAGAAACATCCAAGGCAGCAACAAAACTTAGGAAATATTATAAACATCAATTATAATTTTTCATATCAAAATTATCATATAATTTTCATGTAAGTACCTAAAATTTTGGTATAACAATAGATTTTATCAATCAGTGCGTATCAAAAAAAAAAAAAAATATTTTATCAGTCAGTCAAAAAGATTAATTCATATTATTCGGATATATTTATATATAGGTATATAGGTATATAAAAAAGTGAAAACTAAAAGGGATGAACGGTTTCTTTTTGTAATAGTGATTGATTGTTAAAAGCAACTAATATTTCATTTGTGTGTGTGTGTGTTTTTAATTAACGAGTTTTGTGTTAATATTAATAATTTTCTTATATACGACGAGTTTTCTGTTTGTCGGTAATTTTCCTTTTCGGATTTTTGATTTTTCCTTTCTCTCACTCTTGATTTCACATCATGGGAATCGAAGACGAAGAGATAAATCAGCCGAATGTTAAAGACATAAGGCAATCATCAAACGAGAATTCACTGAACCCACATTGCAGAAATGCGTATGGGAATGAATTAAGCCCTATGCATGTGCGCTTACCCACTTTCTGGCCTAATAGCCTTATAACATGGTTAATTCAAGTTGAATCACAGTTTGCAATAAGCAGAATAACTAGCGATGCTTCTAAATACAACTACGTTGTGGCAGCCTTACCACACGATGTTGCTGAATCGCTCACTGATATACTTGAAAATCCGCCAAAGGATAATACGTATCCATATTTAAAAAAAGCAATCATAGATCGCCACTCACTCAGCATTGAGTCAAGAATTAAAAAATTAATTTCAGTGGAAGAAATGGGTGATAAAAAACCATCTGAATTCTACCGCACAATGAAACTATTGGCAGGAAATTCAGGAACAGTTGGGGAAGAGTTAGTGAAAAAACTTTGGGTAGCGAGATTACCCAACTTAATCAATATAGCGCTGATCCCCCAAATGAGCAACGATATGCGGTGTATTCTCGATACAGCTGACAAAATTTGGGAGGCGATGAAAAATAATGATAATGTTGTATCAGCTATTAACATACGCCCAGAAAAACACTTTAATGACTCCAATTCTGAAAAAATTGAAAAATTGGAGCGAGAAATTCAAGAGTTGAAACAATTAATAACGAATAAATGTAACCTTAGAACTTCAAGGTCGCCTACAAGAGGTAGAAATTCAACTGGTTCGTCTAACAATGGATCCAGGTCAAGGGGAAACAAATACAATCCAAATAGATCTCTGTGTTGGTACCATTTCAAATATGGAAGTGATGCCAAAAAATGTATAACGCCATGCACATTTAAAAATTCTACCCCATCAACATCCGTTTCAACAAACTAAATAATCCCACTATTCAAGCGGCTGATAGTGGGGTGTTATTAAAAAGTCGCCGCCTATTCGTCAAAGACAAAAATAGTAATTTAAATTTCCTGATTGACACAGGTGCTGATCGTTCTGTAGTTCCACGTAAATTTTGCGCAAATACTACAAGCAATAACTCTGAGTTGTGCCTGTTCGCCGCGAACGGAACAACCATAAATACATTCGGAACTCGACTGATGCAAATAGATTTAGGTCTTAGACGAACATTCTTACACGTTTTTATCATAGCCAAAGTAAACCAACCCATTATAGGCGCGGATTTCTTGGAAAAATTCGCATTAAACGTTGATCTTAAAGGCAAACGATTGATAGATAGTAAAACGACTTTGCACATAAGCGCGAAGTCTTCTAATACAAATACCCCAACTCCAACAAACTACTCAATAGACAATCCATTCGGTGAATTACTTCGCAAATATCCTTCGTTAACCGCATCTCCGGATTTTACGCTATCGACAAAACATAGCGTAGTACATCATATATTAACAGAAGGCCATTTACCATACTCCAAACCTCGTCGACTTGAGCCAGCAAAATACAAAGCCGCCAAGTTGGAATTTCAGCATATGGCGAACATGGGAATTTGCAGACCATCCTTTTCCCCAGTATCTTCACCGCTGCATTTGGTAGCCAAAAGAGGTAGTGACGAGTTACGACCATGCGGTGATTACCGTAGACTAAATGCCGTCACAATACCTGATCGTTACCCAATACCTCATATACAAGATTTTACCATGAGGCTTGCAGGATGTTCTATTTTCTCTAAAATAGATTTATTTAGGGCATATCACCAAATTCCAGTTGCGGTAGAGGACATTCATAAAACCGCAATCACGACTCCTTTTGGTTTATATGAGTTTCCAAGAATGAGTTTCGGATTACGTAACGCAGGCCAGACTTTCCAGCGTTTTATGAATGAAGTCGTGCTAGGACTCGATTTCGTTTTCGTCTACATTGACGATATATTGATAGCTAGTAAAGATATCACTGAGCACAAAAATCATTTAAAACTCATTTTTGAAAGGTTATCAAAATACGGTTTAACAATAAAACCAAATAAATGTATTTTTGGAGCGCCAACACTTGATTTTCTTAGCCACACCATTTCCAAAGATGGAATCACTCCATCAGCGGACAGAGCTAAAGTCATACAAGACTACCCGTCACCTAAATCCATCAAACAAACACAAAAGTTCATTGGAATGGTTAATTATTACCACCGTTTTGTTCCACACTTGGCCGAATTTCTTGCACCAATATATTCGCACATCACTACATTACAAAGCCAAATCAAATCAAAAGTAAAACCAACATTTTCCTGGCCTGATGAATGCGAGATATCTTTTAAAAAAATTAAAGACGCGATGTGCAAAGCCGTTTTACTCGTTCACCCTGCCGAGGGCGCGGAGATTAGCATGACGACAGATGCCTCTAACCACGCTGTCGGAGCTGTACTACAGCAGTATCACAACAAAAAATGCCAGCCTTTAGCATTTTTCTCTCGGAAATTTTCATCAGCAGAAAAGAATTATTCCACGTTTGACCGTGAGCTTCTAGCTATATTTCTAGCCATAAAACATTTCAAATACTTTGTAGAAGGAAGGTCATTCGTCTTTTACTCAGATCATAAGCCATTGGTATATGCTATCAAATCAAAAAATGATAGAAGTCCTAGACAGACACGTCATCTGGAATATATTGCACAATTTACAACGGATATCCGCCATGTTAAAGGAAAGGACAATATCGTAGCCGATTGCCTTTCGAGAATAGGTACGGATATTTCTTCGATAAATATTCATTTGGATCACGCCACTTTCGTCAAGCACCAATCATCTGACACCGATTTGCAGAGATTGCTTAATGATCCGAAACGGCAAGATTCTCAAGTAAAAATGGAACAAGTTCCTACTCCACTATCTGACGACAAGCTCTGGTGCGAAACGAGTACCGGAAAGCCTCGACCATTTGTTCCGCAGGCACTTAGACAACATGTTTTTCATAAGCTTCATTCTCTGTCACACCCAGGCATAAAAGCCACAAGAAAGCTAATTTCAGCTCGATATTTTTGGACGAATATGTCAAAAGACATTAAAGCATGGACTCAATCATGCATCCCATGCCAAAAAAGTAAAGTTAATAGACACACAAAGTCAACACTCGGGAGATTTGAAACACCCGCTGGTAGATTTGACCACATCCATATGGATCTAGTTGGTCCACTTCCCACATCGGATGGAAACTCCTACATCTTAACAATTATCGATCGTTTCACCCGTTGGCCCGAAGCAATCCCTATACCAAACATGTCAGCCGAAACCGTCGCGAAAACTTTCGTAACGCATTACATTTCACGGTTCGGTGTTCCTTTAACACTTACAACCGACCAAGGTTCGCAATTCGAATCAAAACTATTCCGCGAGTTATCAAACTTAATTGGCAGTAACAAACTAAGAACCACCGCTTACCACCCACAGTCTAATGGGATGGTAGAACGTCTGCATAGACAAATCAAGGCATCACTCATGGCAAGGTGTAACACCATGCACTGGAGCAACGAGCTACCGATGGTGATGCTTGGTTTAAGAGTAGCCGTCAAAGAGGACCTAAAATGCTCCCCATCCGAAATGGTTTATGGGCAAGCTCTTAGAATCCCTGGCGAATTTTTCGAAAATTCCAATTCATTGAACTTAACAGAAAACTTTATAGAAAGGTTACGTAGTAATATGAGAGATATTAAAGCAACAGAACCGCGTTCTTGCGGCAACTCCAGAGACTTTATACCGAAGTCACTAGACACTTGCACCCATGCATTCGTTAGAGTTGACAAAGTCAAGCCACCCTTAAGTCCACCCTATGAAGGACCTTTTCCGATAATCAGAAGATTCCGAAAACATTTTGTAATAAATATCAACGGTCGTAATAAATCCATTTCGATCGACCGATTGAAACCGACATTTGGAATAGCCACAACAAATATCCTTAAGGAAAACAAGCACAAACACGAAGAAAATAAAAAAGTAAAATTTGCTAGTCAACTCGTCAATACGCGGTTTATAGAATAAACTTCATTTTTGTTTTTTTTTTTTATTATTAACAATTAACTTTATTAGCTATATTTTAATTTTAAAAAAATATTTTAATGCTAATAGTTTGACAATTTAATAACCGTTTCACTAGAAAGGGGGTACTGTAGTGACCCTACAATATTAATAATATACGAATAATAATTATTATTATGAATTGAAATAAGAACGTATTTTGGTTACAACCTGCATATTTAATTTTCAATCCGCACTGTATAATATATCAAAATTCTAGGTATATAATATTTTTCACTCAATATAATTATAATATTTTGATTTTGTAAGTAGGCTATAAAACAGATAAAAAATAGAAGATTTCATTCGAGAACGTTTTTTGATCAGATAAAAGCGCTGTGTTTTATGTCCGAAAATAATAATTAAATAAAAAGCAATAATAATTAAATAATAATTAAATAAAAGGCAATTTATAAATAGAGATTAGAGTTTTTGTAAAGATTATTAAACTCTAACAAACTCCTCTATATGTATGTTGATTTTTAGTTTCCTAGCTGTAACCATGGTTGAGATATTTGAATTCGTATTTTTCGGTTTAAGCGCTCCCCTGCCTCCCCCTGAACTCCTACACACCCCAAAATGGGTATCCGCCTGAGATCCGCAACTACCTATAATCCCTCCAAAAATGAATTTTCTATCTTGAAGGGTTTGGGCGTTAATGTGCCCTGAGCGTACACGTCGGCGTACGGCGGACGGCGTACGGTGGATGGCGTACGGTGGATGGCGTACGGTGGATGGCGTACGGCGGACGGCGTACAGACAGACGGATTTTCTTTTTTTGCATTTTTAGGCTAATTTAGTCATGAAACGCGAAAAAAAAAATTTCAGGGTAGCAAAGTTTTTTTTTTCTTGTGTCGATCACAATACTTTATTATTAGAATAATAAAGTAATTGATTTTTCTTTGAAACTACATATTTAAGCTATCGACTTGAAATTTAGGACAAAGTATTATGATATAGATGTCATTAATATCACGGAATATTGACCCCATCCCCTTACTCCTTCTACCACCTCCCATAAATAGGCCAATTCTGAAAAATACATATTTTCGATTTTCATTGAAACTAGTGAAACTAAAAAGACAACATTTTGTCAGAATTAATTCTACTATAATTGCAATTTATTTTAAAAAGAATTATCAACTTCACCTCACTCCTTCTACCCCCTCCCATACAAATTTCACGAAATTTTGAAATCTAAATTAAATTATTTTTCTTCGAAACCGTTAAAGCTAGCAACTTGCTATTTTGTCTGAAGTATACAAACCAAAATATTAATAATGCAAAATAAATTTATTTTGATCCGTACACTCCTTCTACCCCCTCCCATACAAATGCATAATTTTTGTTAAATGCATTTTATAGATTTTCATTCAAACTAGAAAAGGTACAAACTTCAAATTTCGCCAGAATTTGTTTCTTAATAATTGAAATGAGTGCTAGAAAAAATTACCAGCTCCGCTTCACTCCTTCTACCACCTCCCATACAAATATCTGTATTGTAAATTCAAGAAAAACATTTCTCCTTCAAGTATACATATGAGAGCTATCGGCTTTGAAATTGAATCAAAGCATGGTGATAAGGATGACGATAAGCAGTTTTAAAATGACTTTAAACGCTCCACTTCCTCTGCCACCTCCCTTACAACAGCCCCAATTTCAGGATAACTATGACTAATTTCTTTAAAAGTAATGAAAACTAAAAACTTTAAATTCAGCAAAAAACGTTTTGCATGCTATGTTCGGTGTCATATACGAAAAATACAACCCCCCCTGTACTTCTACCACCTCCCATGCAAAATTCTCTATTCACTATTCGAAAGAATTTCAGATGACATATTTTCCGGTATATTAAAGTTATTTCCATCTCATCTAGAGTATCATATGATTGGGCTTTAAGCCCAATTATAATTATGTTATGTTTTTTGCATAGCTTGGCTCTATTTTCGCCCATTCCTCCAGAAGAGCCTGTTTTAACTGAGGTTTCGAGCTAATATGATGAGTCCTGATCCTTTTTTCCAATATGTTCCACATGTGCTCAACGGGATTGAGGTCAGGACTTTGCGGTGGTGTCTTAACCAAATGTGGAGTTTTGTACGCTAAGAACATCCTAGTATTATGAGCCATCTGCTTAGGATCATTATCTTGTTGAAAGTAAAAATCCTTTGATAAACCCAATTTTTCAGCACTTGGCTCCAAATTTCTCTTGAGAATTTCAATATATGCCCGATGATCCATGATTACTTCAATTATTTCTAAGTTTCCAACGCTGCTTGCAGCCATATAGCCCCATACCATTACGCCGCCGCCGTGTTTTACAGTTTTGATGGTGTTTTTTGAGTTGAAAGCATTCCCTGGCTTTCTCCACACTCTAAGTCTCCCATCAGACCCAAAAATGTTGTATTTGGACTCATCAGAAAATATAACATTGCGCCAGAACTCGAGAGATGCATTTTGGTATTGCCGAGCGAAGTCCAAACGTTTTTTGCGATTTACTTCATTCACCAGTGGCTTTCTACGAGGTGTACGAGACTTAAATCCGGCATCAATCACGCATATTCGTACTGTTTCTGGCTGGATGAACTTCTTTTTGATTGGATTGACGGAGCTCTGCACTAGTTTTTGGTGCACTTATGAACAGATCCTTGGCAATCATACGCTTGATTTGCAGCCGATCTGCATCAGTGCGAATCGCAGGGCGTCCTGATTTAGGCTTATTCTCTACGCGGCCTTCATATTTAAAGCGCCCGATTACAGATTGGATAGTAGAACGGCTTCGGGACAGTAGTTTGGCTATTTCCGCGTATGATTTTTGCTCCTTTACGTGTAAATTCACTATAAGCTTACGCTCTTCAAACGACAAGTATTTACTAGGCATTATTTCGATTTATACTGAGCGAAACTCATAAAATTTACATTTGACAGTAAACACACGTGTTTGTTTATTTACTGTTATTACAAACCGTTATGAGTTGAAAATAATTATGATCGATAATTATCAGCCAAGAGATCAAAGGGCAAGCGAAATCTTAAATGTACAAAGACATTATTGGAGGCAAATTGTCGACTATGTTTTATTTTTAGTTAATAACTTTGTAATGAATAATTTAAAAGGATTAGTTTTTGTTTCTTAATTAAATAAAAATGTTTAACGAATAAATCTGCATTAAAACTTTTTCAAATTTCTTGCAACAATTCATTGTTTTTTATCACTTGAGTTTCAAATAGCTGCTGTACGAAGACATTATTGGTACACTGTATGCAAGTTTGGGTTTGTAAGGAGGTGAGGAAACTATCAACTATCTCTTATTCTATGTAATTGAAACGATAAACGCGGAATATGAGAAAAGTTTAACATTTGAAAATTATAGTAGTGGATGAAATGGGGAGCATAAATTGTGCACTTTTCAAATTTTCAAACCATTATATCTCAAAATGCAATATATCATGTTGAAATTTTGTCTAACTATTGAGCTTTATGACGTTGAATTTTCGTAAAATTTGTAAGTTAGAATTTGTAAGAGGAGAGAGGTGGTGGGCCAAAATGACGAAAACTTTCACTAGTTTTGTTTGGGCTTTGGTCAAAAATACAAAGAATAAATTTTACACGTGTAAAGATACAGATACATAAAGAAAAATAATATTTTGAACCTGAACTATTGTGTGTCTCCGAAAGGAGAGCTTAACCTGCTCAAGACGTTTCATGTAAGTTGAAAAAAAAGAAACAGAATAACTCCAAAATTTTAAGTTACAAACTTGAAAATCTGTGAAATTTATACCATACAAATGTATAGTTTCAAGAATATAAAATGCTCCGAATTTAATAGAACTCTACTTTTTCTATGAAATTAATCTTCTGTACAGCGAATTTTGAACGTGAATCAAGCAATCAATTAAGAATTTATAAACATTGCTTCTACCAACCTTTAAGCGCAAACTTGCGTATATTATCGCACGAAATATTAATTCGTTGAATTGGCGCTAATCTACGCAGTTCAGTGTTAAATAATTGACAACAAATCTGCCCTAGAACCCCGATTCACTTAATCTTCCCTATCCACTCTTACCTGCATATGGACTTGCCTCACGTTCCAAATTCGTTGTAGAAAGTGTTAGTTTCATAGGCAAAGTTTCATGGAATTTCTTTGAAATTCAGTAAATTTTATAGTCATGAAACCATTTTATGGGAAAAGATAAAATTTGAGATGCGAGGGGGTAGAAGGGGAGAAGCTAATCAGTTTACTTTTCCCCGATATTAATTATAATTAAGGATTTAGTAAAAAATTTGAACGCGATAAATGTTACACGTACTGAGCAAATTGGTTTATAGTATTTCATGAAAAAGTGCAGTTTGTTTGAGAGGTGGTTGAAGGTGTGTGGAGATTAAAATAATATATATACCATAGATCACATTTATGATATAAATAATATGTTCTAAATTTCAAATTATTCGCTCTTGTAGTTTCCAAGAAAATTTGATTACTATATATTTTTTAAATTGAGTCATTTTGTATGAGATGGGGTAGAAAGCGTGAGGATATTGAAATAATTCCAAACGCAGATTACATCTCGATGTATATCTAAAAAAAATTTGAAAATTTCATTACAATCAGCTTAGCCGTTTTTGCGTGAAAGCCGGACAGACCGACGAGAAAACAGACAGACAGAGAAGAATTTTAAAAACGTGAGCTTCTTCTTAATTACTATCCAAAACACTAAATTATAGTCATTTATAAACAAATAATAGACATACAGTACAATTATATTTATGTATTTGATTATAGACAAGTATCGCTACATTAGCAATATTATTCCTATTGACCGAAATTCATCGCGCATACTCATCATCAAAATGATCTTGATTGAGCCCATGTACCCATTTCTAGAAAAGTTCCAGGTATGCAAACTGCGAGACATTTCTTTGAACAAACATCATTAGATCAAAAAAATAATAATATTCAAACTCTTTTGCTTCATAGACATTTTAATTGATTGCACTGCAATGCCAGAAAATCATTCAGGCACGCTATATTCCAACGTCGCCGTGAAAAACCGTTTCCATATAATTCTCAAAGGATTTTGAAACGAGATAGGACTATCAAATGCGGCGATAAATCTAGCAATCATATTTGCAAACTAAATTAAATCCATGACATTAGGAGGGTTGCAATGAAGCAACACCCACGAGGCAAGAGCACAGTCTTGAAAATAGGCTTGGAAAAAAAAACACGGTTGGGTAATTGCTAGGTGGGCTTTATGCAAAGAAGCGTTTTAAGGGGTCTGCTTTCTATCCTAATCAAATCGTGGGTTCGATTTTCCTTGGCGTTTTACGCTGCTCTTACGTGTTCCTTGCTAATGCTCTTAATTATGTTCCTCCCTTTAACTTGCGACTACACGTACAATAAAGAACGAAACGTTTTTCAAGCTTGGCAGGTATTTAATTAAATTTTGAACGATGATTTTTTTTTTAATTGAACACAGTCGTTGCGACTATGTTGCTAGCATAAATGATTTTTACTGGGTAAAAATTATTTGATTAATCGCCACTTGTTACGTTGTTGAAAATTCGTTTATAAAAAATGAAACATTAAAACTGTGTGATGAATGGGATTTATTCGGTTATTATCGAGTGTAAAAGTAAAACGGCCTATAATCCTTACGACTGCTATTTTTACCCAGCATTCTGTAATTCAATAATGAAAACACCGATATTTGTTTTTTTAATCTATTTATCGTTTCAGATTTGAAGTGATTTAATGTACTTTGTGATGAGGGGAGCTTAGTGATTTTTGATCATGCAGTGAAACGAACCGAAATATTACTTATATCGACAAGCATGCTAGAACTTTGAAGAGTGCTTGTCCGTGCAATGAGATGATTACAGATGAAGTGATTCAACCTTAATTTTTAGATTCTTTAATCGAAAATTGAAATTTGATTTTAGATTATAGAAGCTAATTTTGACACCCCTTCTCTATTTAGCTTTGGTGAAGCCAAATCTAAGGGATCAAATAGATTTTTTTTTTATATTGATGCTCAGCTTATTATTATTTCTAATTTCTTTGCACTTGAATCGACTTACCACGCTAAACTAACGCCACTTTATCTTTAATCTGTAGTGTAGCGACCCCAAGTATTGACACCCAAAAGTTTTTCTCTTCCCCATTGACTCTTTTATAGCTACTAATCACTGTTTTGATATAAAAGTAGGCAGAATTATTTATTAGATAATGATATCTACATACGAAGGCGAGGTAAAAAGTTCTCGGTCTAGCCTATGGGTAGCACTGCTACAAATAAAATTAATGTTTTATTATGTTGGCACAATTGTCATAAAAGTAAATGCCATATGTGAATTTGATCAGACAAACTTTGGGATATACGACTGTTTAAAGTAAGCGTGTTGTGTGTTTTTGACCAAATGAACAAACTTGAATACCGAGGCATTCCAGAAGAAAGATTAACGCACATTTTGTACGAAAAACTCAGCATGAGAAAGCTTTGTGGAAGATGCGTGCCGTATTTGTTGATCAAAAACAAGTGAGAAATTGACTTTCTCAGCAATGCTTGCGCTTTTTCAAGAAAAATTTATCCGATTTTCTGCGCAGATTTTTTACGATGCATAAAACGTGGGTTCACTACTTCACACCTTAGTAAAAGCAATAGTCCAAGCAGTATGTTCACCGAAGAAAACAAAGACAATTGCATCGGCTGGAAAGGTTTTTTGGGATTCTAAACGAATTCTTTTACTTGACTACTAGCCAAAAGGTCGAACAATTAATGGGAAATACGACGCACATCTAGATGAAAAAATTATAGAGAAAAGGACTGATTTGCAAAAGAAAATATTCTCTTTCACCAGGACAATGCATCTGCCAGCAAAGACGATTTGACTTTCATCTATTCCCAAATCTCCAAAAAATACTTGCTGGAAATGTCGAATGGCTATTTTGAAGACCTTCCAGAATCCTTCTTCTAGAACGGAATCCAGTTATTGGAAAACCTTAGACAAAATGTATTCAACTAAAAGGAGACTACATTGAGAAATGAATGCATTTTTAAAATATAAAACTTATTTTTTCCCTAATATGCTGAGAACTTTTAACCTCGTCCTCGTAATAAGGAAAAACTGTGCATATATTTGAAGTCACGTGACTCACTTTAAGTAGATAACTAAGTTCTGCCGATATAATTTTGTCGGTATCGGTAGTTCAGTGGAAAAACTCGCCTGCCATGCGCCCCACCCCGGGTTAAATTTCAACCCGATATTCTTTTTAACGAGTATTTTTTTACGATTTGACTACAGCAGAAATATTATAATTTCAAATTATTTTTATTTCATGCATAAGTTCAAAATAAAATCGATTTTTCTAGTTTAAAACTAAAAACTTGATGTTTAAAACTGAATCTATTTGAACCCAATTAAAGTAGATTCAAAAATTGTTGCTAAATTTTGGCGAGTCAAGTTCATCAGCATCGGTGGCTGTGTAATGGAATGCTCGCCTGCCACCCGGTTTCGATTTTCAGGCGAAACACTTTTGTTTTAAATATTTCTTTTAACACGTTACAAATTAGAATTTTCCCAAAATGACAATGTGTTTTCACTTGGACAACTCTCTGTCGCTATATGAATCCAAACAGAAGTTACTCTTGATACTTCCTAACGCCTAGGTATTCTTTGCAAATGCAAAAAATATTTTACGCTTACTTAGTTACCATCTACAAGGCTTACATTCGACCTCGTTTTGTACTCGCAGTAATGGGCATGGGTACCCAAAACACATCTTGCGCTGCTCAATCAAATCCAAAAACATGTGTTCCGACTAATTGGAGATGACGCGATTACGATTTCTATTGACTCCCTCGAGCATCATACGAATGTTGAAGTACTCAGCATTTACTTTCGCTACTTTCATGGTAAATGTTGTGTGGAACTTAGATCATTCATTCATTTACTTTAAATTTTCCCCGAAATACTCGTCACGATAAATGCGCGCACTATTCCTACTCGTACAGTCAAGTATAGACAGTCATTCATCTCCCGAACATCCAGACTTTGGAACGCATTGCCTAATAGCATATTTCCAAGCAAGTAAAACCCCCAAAATTCCTATAACACTACCAAACTTCATCCTCTTCCTATACCGAAATAATTATGCAATGCATTAAAGGGTGACCTCTTAATATATAATCGGAGCATTAAAAAAAATAATTTGAAGTTACTTCTAAGCAACAAGATCTGAAGCTATAAAAATAAAGCCAATTGGAAATTCTTCGGAAAGAATGTTGTGTATAAGGAAGCCCTAATATAAAACATCGACTTCTTTCGATCTGAGTTTGGCAAATTATATATTTTTAATAAAATAAACAAATAGTTCTAAGAGTTTAGAAATATTTTTTCTAATTTATTTTGGAATTAATTTAGTCTCAAAATGTCCTTCCTTTTCGTACGAAATACGTATGAAATGCACGGGTGCATGTGCTTGCTGATAATACTAGTAATAAATTGAGGGAGCCGATAATTGAACATTGAATAATGAGATACTTTGTGATGAGATTGTGTGCGATATCGAAAGGTTCACTAATTATGGCTAGAAAATTAAAAAAATAATAACAATAAATTATTATTAGAAAGCGAGCAGTTGAGCAGGAGGCCAGAGGAATAAACAAGTCCTGTCAACAGCTTAAAGCCGATGCTCAGGATCGCGCCTTGTGGAAGAGAGTTGTTTCTGTCCTATGCCCCTATAGGGGGTCTTAACAGGAATTTGATTGATTGATTATTAGAAAAATAAGTAATAAAGTAAAAAATATTGAGTAATGAAAAAATCGTTCTATTACATAATCTAACAAAATGTCTATGTGAAAATTTCTAATTTTTTTGGAAACTGGTTGTTTTTGAAAATCAACTAATTTGATTAACTTTAATCAGAATCTTGAAGGTTCTGTTTAGGATCAATCGGATTTTTTCCCAGGATAAGATTTGCTAAATTTTAGTTAAATTTTCATGACCTGCTATTATCTGTTGTGAAAGTGTAACATTTATGTAGTAGGATGTAAGACGGTGCATGACTTCGATGATTATATTATAACCAATAAGAGTTGCTGTTGCCAATAAAATCACTTGGGCAATTACTACAAATAAAATAAAACGCTTTCAGACGATATGCCAAAAAAATTCAACTTTGAAACCCCATTTTAAGTAATTATCAGAGAACTCAAGAAATGGCAATTCATGCTACCTGAAATGGAAAAGGGATCAACCCTCTGATTCACAGATTGTTCGCGCACCTCGAAGGGGACTGGAGCCGGAGTCATACGTCCTAACTTCTCGGTTTCAAAACCTCTTGGTAAGGAAGCCACAATCTTCCAAGCCGAACTTATTGCAATGGAGCTATGTATCAAAGAGAATATTAGGAGAGCTCATCGCAATAAAGCCATCTGTATCTTATCGGATATTCAGGCGGTTCTCAAGGCCCTAGCATCCAACAAACAAGGATAGCGGCTTATTGGGACTGCGCTTAAAACCTAATCATCCTAGAAAAAAGTAGCAAAGTAACCAAAACATAAGGGGATCGAAGGAAATGAAGAGGCAGACCGCCTCGAAAAAAATGGCGCAGCAACGAATTTTATTGGAACAGAGCTATTTTGCGGAAAACCGAAGAATACTTCAACCTTATAATTAGAAAGTGGATTGAACAAGAGCATAGAATCTACTGGAATAGACTTTCAGGTCTATCAATCTCAAAGAAATTTATCCTACCACAAAAAAAAACTAAGAAGAGGGTACTCCAAAACTCAGAAGAGTGATATTAGTACTCTAATTGGCCTATTGACGGGGCACAGTGAAGCAAACCACCACCTCAAATATATGGATCTAGCTGAGACCGACATCTGCCGCCTCTGCCTCAAAGATTCAGAAAAGACAGAGCATGTCCTATGTCACTGCAAGGCAATGGCAAGGAAAGGATCAAATCTTCTAGAAAAAGGTTTCCTTACAACAGATGAACTAGCCAATATAGCTCCCTTAGACATACTTCTCCTTTCTGAAGGTTAAAAGAGATTTCACTTCACATGAAGCTGCGAGTTTTTGACGCATGCGTTAACTCAGTGTTGTTATATGGTTGTACTACGTAGAAAGTGATCGCTCGACTTACCAAGAAACTACAAATTTTCGTGAACCAATACCTTGGACGCATTTTAGGAATATTCTGGCCAGAAGTGACCTCTAACGACGAACTTAGGAGTACAACTGGACAAATTAAAATTGGTATTGAGATTCAAAGGCAGAAGTGGCAGTGGATCGGTCACACTTTGAGTAAACCAGAGCGAAACATCGCCAAACAGGTTCTGGATTATAATTCTCAAGGAAGACGTCGGGTTGGTCGACCATGTAGCACATGGAAGGGAGCAGTTGAACAGGAACCAAGAGGAATAAACAAGTCCTGGCAACAGCTTAAGGCCGATGCTCAGGATCACGCCTTGCAAAAGAGCGTTGTTTCTGTCCTATGCCCCTATAGGCGGTCTTACCAGGAATTTGATTGATTGATTTGAGACATACTTAGATTAGTCAAGCTATCGATTTATGGTGGGGTAAATTGGCAATAAACGCACAATAGGCCAAAAAAGTCGCGGTGTTCTCACATGTTCCACTAAATAAATAATAATAATAATAACAAATAAAATTCTATTTTCAATTCAAAGTCTCTTTTTAGTGCTATGTAGTAATATTGTTGAGTTTTAAGTTGTTGAATATGGAAAGCCTTAGACCTGTGGAAATCATTTTCCCGTGTTCAGTTAGTTCATTGAAATCAAATTCTGTTTCACTTAAGAACACAAAATTGTTAAAACAAATTGAGTACAAAGTGTTCTGGGAACATTATTTAAACGATTACTTTTACTTCTTTTACCCCCTTCCATACAAAATGACGCTATTTCGCAATTTAACTCTAAATTTTTTTTGACTTACTAGTCTAGAAATACTTAGTGAACAATTTCAACTCAATAAATTTTATACGCACTGAGTAAATTGGCTTAGAGCATTTCATGAAAAAGTGCAAAAAGTGCAGACACAAAGTAGAACGAAATCATCACAAAACTATTATATTCCAAATTTCATATCAATATCATTTATACTATTTGAGCAAATGCGTTTAATGTCAAATTGCGTAATTGTGTAATTTTGTGTGGGAGGGGGTAGAAGAGGTGGCCCGTTCACGAGCTTGGCCTTATTTTTTTTGTCAAAAACGACGTGTACAAAATTTGAGCTCTCTAGCTCAACGCGTTCTCAAGCTAGGAAGGACATGGACGTACAGACGGACTGACAGACGGACTGACAGACGGACAGACAGACGGACGGACAGACAGACAGACGGACATCCGATTTTGAGATTTTTGAGTAATTATATGAACTTCTTTATCATTCACTTTTTTCTCCGACCCTTGTTTCTTGGCGTTACAAACTTTGTGGCGAACTTATAATAGTCTCAGATTTCATCTAGAGGAAACCAAAGTTAATGAACCAGAAGGTCAGGGGGCCAAGGCCCGATTTGAGCTGTTGTGCCATTGAAGAAAAGCAGAAGATATTTACTATAATAAAAACTATAATGACATGAACTACAATGAAATACAGCTAAAATTTCACGAATATAATGACGGATTTTAATTCATTGACTACTGTTGCTTTTTATACTCTAGATGAAATCTGAGAGTATAGTGTGCTTGCCTTACCGTTTGTAACGCCGCCAAGGGTACTGAAATATTTGTTGTCGCCCAAAAACCTCGATTCCTAATGACCGTCTATCTGTCCGTCTGCCCGTCTGTCCCTCTGTCTACAACATAACTCTCGAATGCTTTGAGTTATCATGCTGAAATTTGTTATATATCATTTTAAGGGAAAAAGTAACTTTGAGCTCGTGAACATTACATCCCCCACTCCTTCTACCCCGTCCCACACAAATTTCATGAAATTTCGAAATTTTAAGAAATTGATTTTTCCTGGAAAATTTTTAAGGTATGACTTGAAATTTGGGTTAAAGTATAGCAATATTATTACCGTTTTTCCCTGACTGGGAAAAACGAATTCAATCAATCACCGAAACCCCTCGCACTTGGGGCGGAACGGACCTGTCCGGCCAACCCGTTGGAGACGGGCCGTGGGCGCCAGTAACTCGGTCTTTAAGGTCTCGTTCCTTATCCTTATACCCCCGGACTGAGTTACAAGTCCGGGAAGGATTCGTTAAAGAACTATAGAAAAATCTAACGTCGTAGCCGGCTGAAAAAAACTGCACAAAGAATCTTGACACAAATATCATATATAAAGAAAGAGAAAAAAAAAAAAATGTTAGAAACAAATATTGCCCAGCGGCTTTATTGAAAATAGACCTGGCTATTACGTTCCTTAGCTTGAATTCTTGAAAATAAAACTGGCCGATATACTACGTTACTTAAAATAGAAAATCTCGCAAAAGGTCCCTGGCTAAAATTACTTGTACTTGCTGCATCCCACGGATCTTCGCTTCGTTGGGGCCCGTCGATGTAAATTTTTATCGAATTCCTCGTCGTCGCTCCTGCTTTTGTTTCTGCTGGCGTTGAGTTTTCTGATTCGTCGTTGTAGAGCTCCTCGCTTTTCCGTCGCTGAATTATTTTTCTCACACTCCGAACAGACACTTTACAACACCACCCACTTGTGGTACTTTTTGAAATTCCATAAATTTCGACACTTAAAAATAAACTTGAATCTTGGTATTCACGTCTTACTCCTGCGCTGGTCACTTATCAAAAGAGGACGAGCTGGCTTCGTTTTTTCCTATGCAGCCTCAGCCCGGAATCCTCAACGGCTTTTTTTTCTAGCTTTGAGAGGCTTTTTCCCCAATATTTTACATGTTCGTTGAACTTCCTTTGTTAACTTTATTCAACCGCCTATTTACTTTTCCCGCCTCTCATACAATTCTTAGAATTCCGTTGATGTTGTTGCTGTATTGGGCCTCTCAAATTTACCCCAGCTTCGGCTTAATCCAACTCCCATAGTTGTTGGATTTGTTCGTATGGGTTTCTGCAAATAAAAACCCTTGGCTCGAACCCTGGGTGAATTGATTTTCGTTGCAGCTTCTCTAAAAATTTCCCGTCTGTCTTCGAAAATTTCCCCTTGGCTCCATAGGTAACACTAACAGGATCGCCATCTTGATCGAGAAATATGACAGTTCGCGGTTTGTTTACGTTCGTTTTTAAGATTCGTGACGAGAAAGTTTGGTGTTTTCGCGTCTGATCCTTTGTTGTTTGTCGAAAATGTTCTGGTTGATCTTGTGTTTTGTGTTGTGTTGTGTTCTGATCCTGCGAATGAATTCGGATTTGTCCTCGGCAGGACAAATATTGTAGGGTACGATTTCTTGCCGAATAGTGACGGACTCGATATTACGCGGAGATTTGATCCTCGTTTCATACGGTAAGGTGATCCTTCTCAACTTAACATTGGCAGCAAGGACGCTTGCATCTGAAGCACGCCAATCGGATTCGGCCTGTTGGTCGCTTCGTTTCAAAGGTATTCTTGCACTTAGAAGTTTTACGGCGATTAACTTATATTTGAGCAATTTTTATTTTGTTTCATGCTGGGGTCGTGTGTGTGGTGCCAAGACGGAGGATTGGATGTGATACTTCTCAACTTAACATTGGCAGCAAGGACGCTTGCATCTGAAGCACGCCAATCGGATTCGGCCTGTTGGTCGCTTCGTTTCAAAGGTATTCTTGCACTTAGAAGTTTTACGGCGATTAACTTATATTTGAGCAATTTTTATTTTGTTTCATGCTGGGGTCGTGTGTGTGGTGCCAAGACGGAGGATTGGATGTGATACGTAAGTTCAATCCCTGGTTTGGTGCCAGATAACGATGCCTCAATTCGATGATCATGTATTTCAGGTAATTCAGTTTGCAATTTAACCTACTCATTATTTTAATGTTTCGTTGCTTTAATTCAATTTACATTTTAAGCTAATTTTTACTCTAGGATTCGTTTCTTTCAGCTCTTATTTAGTTGACGAGTTTATCGCGAGGTGCGAAGCTCCCAGCAGTGTGGAGGGTTCCATCTGTGTTCCCGCCTGACCGTAGTCGGGGTGAGTAAACGTTCGAAATCCAGGTTTAGTTTATAATCTATTCTCTCGTTTTCATTTCAGGCATAAAATTCTTGTTACGGTGGAACCGTAACATTTCCCCCCTACCTCTTAGAGGATTTCCCAAATTCTCTACAGAGTTTGGGTGAGTATGCTTAGAACAGTTCGACTAAGGTGAGTCATATGTTCATTCTAGTCTTCTTAGACCCTAACTCATCTTATCCCATCCCAAACCCCTTAATCCTAAAAATAATCTAATTTAATGCTACAAAAAAAATTGCTTAGTACTAACCCTTAATATTCCCATCACCACTACCTAGCTTAAGTTTCCGTAATTCTAACTAAGCCTATTAATTCAGATCCCTTAAAGCTACTAATATCTCTAGCTTAATGATATAATAAAAAAAAATTATGATAAGTTTGCGATCCATTTACGAAGTCTTGATACTTATGTTTACTTTTTAGTCTCTTTTTAGGCTAGACTAAAGCGGAGAACCAAGAAAAATAAAAAACAAAAACCATAAAAACTGCAACATACGGGCCCAAAACAAAGACTGATGATATCGGGCTTGTAGGCCATTTGAGGATCCCAGATGATACCCACCAGATCTGGAATGGTGCTATTACTCGTCCAGAAATCCGCTTTCACAATGCGCCTGCTGCACACCGGAAATCCCAACTCTAAATCTACGCGGTAATAAGTTCTTTTTTTTTTTTTTTTTTTTTTTTTTTTATTTATTTACTTAGTTTTAACTTAATATTCTACTTTACTAATTCGTAATGCATGTTTTAGTTTAAGCTATTTACTAATTCGAATTGCATGCTTTAGTTTAAGCTACTTAATTAATTCTAAAATTTCATCTCGCGTAATCTCTTTCCTCTTACTTTCTCGCTTCTTATATAATTCATTTCGTTACGTCTCATTAATCGCGTCGTTAGGTCCGCGAAACGGTTTCAGATCTTTCGCGTGCCACGTACCGCCGCGTTTGCCCTCTTTGTCTCCTAGTTCAAATGTCCAAGGTGAAACTTTCCGAATGACTTTGAACGGTCCGATGTACTTTGGTGCGAGATTAGCGGAAAAGTGCTTCGATGCATCCGATAGGACGTAATTTTTCCTCCAAACCAAATCGTTTGGAAGGAACGTTACGTCACGCTTCCTCATGTCGTACCTTCCTTTGCTCTGTTCAGAGGCTTTCTTAAATCGTAACGAAATCTCTTCCCGGAGTTTTCGCAGAGCTTCTGCACGAGCTGCGGTTCTTATTTCGTCCGGTTGTCTCTGATCGTCTGGTTCCTCTACCTCGTGGCCTTGTAACGACATCTCCTTGCCGAAATTCACGAAGTACGGCGTGTATTTCATTACCTCATGCGTTGAAGTCCGGAGAGCGCACCCGATTTTGGCCAAATTCTCGTCCCATTTTCTGTGATTCTCCGAGACATAAGCCCGCAACATCGTCTTGATGGACTGGTTGATGCGTTCGGCCGGATTAGCTTGTGGGTGGTAAAATGCCGTGAATTTTATTTCAGTTCCGTAAGATTCAACCATTCTCTGAAAATCTTTCGACCGGAACTGTACTCCATTGTCGCAGATCACCCACTTCGGGACCCCGAACAGTAAGAAAACCTGTTCCTCCAGAATTCTGGTCACGGCTGCTCCCGTGGCCGCTCTGAGAGGGTAAATTAGTGGGAATTTTGAAAAATAGTCTACCACCGTCAGTATGTACGAGTGTCCTCGCGATGATCGTGGTAGAGGTCCCACCAGGTCTATGCATACCATCTCCCATGGTTTTTTTGCTTCTCCATTCCTAGACACCATTAGTCCGGCTGGAGATCGTCTCTCAGGTTTTATTGCCTGGCATATTTGGCATTCTTGAACGTATTTCCGGACGTCCAAACGCATTTTAGGCCAATAATACACCCGTGCTATGCGATCTAATGTTCGCCGACTACCCCCATGGCCGGCCTTTGGGTCATCATGACATTCTCGCAGGACTTCTTGCCTATCGGCTCTCGCTACGACCTGTTTCCATTCTTTCCCGGACTGTAAGTCTGGAATTTTGGGAGGAATATGTTTCCATAGTCTACCATCATGGATTCGCCAGTCTGAGTACTTTTCTGGTTGTTCTGCGATAATCTTCCGGAGGTTGTTATACCAGGCATCCTCGAGTGCTTTCGTCGAGATTGTGTCCACCATCGGTACGGACCTGGATAGTGCATCGGGAACTAGGTGTTCTTTCCCTTTTCGGTGTAGAATATCGAAATCGTATTGTTGGAGCCGTACTGCCATCTCGCCAATCTTCCGGTTGGGTCTTTTAAATTATTTAGCCAAACGAGAGAATAGTGGTCAGTTATTACTTGGAAACGCGTCCCCTCAACATACGGGCGTAATTTTTCGATGGCCCACAACACCGCCAGACACTCTTTCTCGGTCGTTGAAAACTTGCGCTCTGAATGTGATAACGATCGGCTTAAGTAGCATATCACTTTCTCTCCGTCATGGTGGTTTTGCGTTAATACGGCTCCCAATCCAAAGTTAGAAGCGTCCGTTTGTATTACGAATGGCAAGTCGTAATTTGGGCATGTCAAAATTGGGGCTGATGATAGTTTAATTTTCGCCTGTAGAAACGCTTTTTCGCATTCGGCGGTGAATATGAATTTTTGGTTCTTTTTTAGAAGAGCCGTCAAAGGTGCGACTAATGTAGCGAAATCGGCTATGAAGCGTCTATACCAAGACACCATACCAAGGAACTGCCTTACTTCTTTCACAGTCCTAGGTTTTGGAAACTTCGTCAGGCTTTCCACTTTCTCTGGGTCCACGTGCAGACCGCTCTCATCTACTACGTAGCCTAAATAACGCAGTTTGGATCTGCAAAATTCGCATTTCTCCTGAGACACTTTCAGCCCTGCTCCCCGTAAGCGGTTGAAAACTATCTGTAATATCTCCAAATGTTTTTCGAAGGTCTGCGTGACTATAATGATATCATCTAGATATACAAAAACGAAAGGCTCTAGATCCGCGCCCAATACTCTGTCGATGAGCCTCTGCCAGGTTGCTGGAGCGTTTTGCAAGCCAAAAGGCATCCTCAGAAATTCATAGAGTCCCCGGTTCGGTACTGTGAAGGCCGTGTACTGTCTCGATGAGGCCGCCATTGGTACCTGCCAATACGCGGATTTGATATCAAGAGATGACAAATACTTCGCGTCTCGTAGTTTATCCAGAGTGGCCGATACGTACGGAATCGGGTACGCGTCCCGCTCCGATACTTTATTCACCTTTCTATAGTCGACGCAAAAGCGAAAAGATCCATCTTTCTTCTTTATTAATAGAATAGGTGATGACCAAGGACTCTTGGAGGGCTGTACCACCCCGTTCTGTAACATCTCCTCTAGCTCCTTGTCTATATGCTTTTGCATGGCTGGTGACACCGGATAGTAACGTTGTTTGATTGGTTCCGCTTGTGTCGTTATCACGTGCTCTACTTCCGATGTACGCCCTAAGCCTGACCCCATTTTTCCAAATTCCTCGTTTATTAGGTCTTCAAGTACTCTCGCGTCGTCTTTTGTGAGTTTCGTTTTTGGGTGTAAATATTCCAAACAAGAAAGTTCTGGGTGTTTATTGAACTCCCAGGCTTCATTTTTTAGGTCTACTATTAAACCAAATTGCACCCAGAAATCAGCCCCTAAAATCAAAGCGTGTGGCAACCTCTTCACCACCAAACACTCGACCCACCGCTGACGATGGTTCATTTTTATAGGTACTTGAATGGAACCATCCACGGCGCATTTTTGGTTGTTGGCGAGTTTAATATCACCGGCTTGTGACTTCTTCAAACTCACGCCAAGCTGTTCCAACTGCGCCCAGCCCGTCCCTCCAATGATCGTACACGAAGCCCCCGAGTCCAGCAGGCCCACAATTTGAATGCCGAATATCGAGACTCTAAGATGTGGCCTACTATCGCCACCTACGTTTGCGAAACAGAAATCTACGACCGCTGCGGACGACTTCTCCGTACTCACTCCTCCGCTTTTTAGTGAGTACGTCTTTCGTTTCCCGGATGAGTATTACGGTTTCCCGAACATGTTGGGCAGTTTCGTCTTATCGCACCCTCTCTCCCACAGCCGTAGCAGCGCCTTGGTTGTTTACATTCGCTCGCTAGATGGCCCTCCTGATGGCAGTTGTAGCATTTCCAGCTTCGCGTCACGTTCGCCCATCTTCGACCATTATTAGGCTCGCCTGTGCCCTCTGCATTTGGTTGGTTTGTTCCCGGATTAGCGTTTGTTGTCTGAATATCTACGTAAGCTAGGTCTGGTTCAAGGAGATTTGGTCGGCGTGGAGGTGGAGCGTAATTTTCCACGTTAAAGCGGGCCTCTTCCAGTCTCCTGCCCGTGCTAACTAATTGTTGTAATGACGAGATTTCGATTAGCGCGAGTTGGGCCGAGTAGAACGGTGCCAGATTCTTCTTAATGAAGCACAGTTTCATACTCTCATTGACAGTTCCGCTCATCCTACCAAACATTCGTAGCATAATGCTAACGAACATACCGATACTTTCGTTCTGGCCTTGTGTTCGATGCCTAATCTCCTCAAGGAGTCTATCGTCGTAATCAGGTGGAAGAAACTCTTCCTTCAGTTTATCCACTAGATCAGTCCAGCTCTTGAAGGATGGCTTATTCGCTCTAAACCATATTAGTGCGCGGCCTTCGAACAGGTCGACTGCCGACTTGAACACTTCTGGTTCAGTGCACCCTCGGGCTTCGCGGAGTTCTTCCACCCGTTCCAGGAATCCACTTAGCGACTCTTTCGCTGAACCGGCGAATTTTAGTCCCCATTTGTATACCGGAATGGACTTTACCCGGTTCTCGAGCTGTTCGTTCGCGTGTTTGCTTACTACGACCGTCTCTTTCGCTTTTGGCGCCGTGTTGCGTTCTTGCGTTTGTTTCGGCGGTAGGTGCTGTAGCAAGGCGAAATCCGGCGAGTTGTATACCTCGTTTTTCCTAGCCTGGAATGGTATCGGTGATGACGCATCAACTGGTTGATTAAACGCTTGGTCCTCCCCGTCCTCTTCCTCGTTGATGCCCACCTTGGAGTCCAGTGCCATGCAGCATCTGGCTACTGCTTGCCGAGCTTTAGTCACCACCTCTTTTTGTTCCTCCTCTACTGCCAATGCCCTATTCAGCCGTCTTAGGGTCCATGCTACCTTGGCATTGATTTTTCTAAACTCGGCCGAATTCTCCTCCCCCTCGAACTCCATTGTTAGAGCCTCTAACTCTTTCACTTTCTCCTCTACTGCCAACATATCTTCCTCGAAATTAAACGGGTATTCCGGCAAGGAAAAACTCGATGAACGATTCACTGCGGAGCGCAGTAACTTGCGCATCTCGTCCACCGATGTTCCCCTCAATCCGTACACCGCCAACTCGTATTGGAGTTCCTCCGACGTCAACCTATTAATATCCCCCTTCTCCATTTTTTTTTTATGAGAGAAAGTGAGAAAAAAAAACAACTCAAATTCTAACAATCTTAACTTCCTATTAAACCAGCTGTCCAAGTAAAGCGAAGCTACAATTCTAATTATCTGAGCTGTTTCTCTTTTTTTTTTTTTTTTTTTTTTTTTTTTTTTTTAAATGAACTATTCCGTGTTTGTGATTAAATTCACCCTATCATTCCTCAAGAGACAACTCTAGTTCCTAACGGTCGAGGACAAGGAAAGTTCATTTCCGGAATAATTTTTCTTAATTAAAATAACGGCTCACTTTTTGCCGTAATTTCCCGGCTTACAGTTCGATATTGCGGTTCGTCTTCGTTAATTAATCGAAGGACTTTTGTGGTGATTTTAGCGCGTTTACTACCTACACAGCACCGGCCTTGTCTCGCGCCACACCTTCCTGCTGCCACGGCAGAGTCTTTCGAATTTTCACACAAAACAGCGAACCCCCAAAACCCGTGCGGAAAACTCCAACAATTTCACGAAAAATCCGATCAATCGACTGAAATTTCCGGCCCCAAAAACACCTACAGCGCACTGACACCACCACCAAAAACTTTTCCCATAAAAGGTCGATGGTCGGTTTTCTTGCAAAAAAAAAAAAAAAAAACTTTCACTACTTTACTGCTATGTTTAGCGCGATTTTCCTCAATTTTCCTCAGTTTTCTATTCTATTTTTCGGTCTAACGGCTATCACTTCACTCTCCTGGATTTCGAAATTACACTATACCTAGCGTGCACCTTTGCAACATAAAACTTCACACCTCCACACACCTGTGAGCTGTAAAATATTTTATTCCGATTGGCCAATAAAACACGCCAATTTATTACGGTATGACTTAATTTAGAAATTGATGCAAAATTAAAAATTTTCGCGTATGGCCAAAAACCACGTTGGGCGCCAATATTACCGTTTTTCCCTGACTGGGAAAAACGAATTCAATCAATCACCGAAACCCCTCGCACTTGGGGCGGAACGGACCTGTCCGGCCAACCCGTTGGAGACGGGCCGTGGGCGCCAGTAACTCGGTCTTTAAGGTCTCGTTCCTTATCCTTATACCCCCGGACTGAGTTACAAGTCCGGGAAGGATTCGTTAAAGAACTATAGAAAAATCTAACGTCGTAGCCGGCTGAAAAAAAACTGCACAAAGAATCTTGACACAAATATCATATATAAAGAAAGAGAAAAAAAAAAAAATGTTAGAAACAAATATTGCCCAGCGGCTTTATTGAAAATAGACCTGGCTATTACGTTCCTTAGCTTGAATTCTTGAAAATAAAACTGGCCGATATACTACGTTACTTAAAATAGAAAATCTCGCAAAAGGTCCCTGGCTAAAATTACTTGTACTTGCTGCATCCCACGGATCTTCGCTTCGTTGGGGCCCGTCGATGTAAATTTTTATCGAATTCCTCGTCGTCGCTCCTGCTTTTGTTTCTGCTGGCGTTGAGTTTTCTGATTCGTCGTTGTAGAGCTCCTCGCTTTTCCGTCGCTGAATTATTTTTCTCACACTCCGAACAGACACTTTACAACACCACCCACTTGTGGTACTTTTTGAAATTCCATAAATTTCGACACTTAAAAATAAACTTGAATCTTGGTATTCACGTCTTACTCCTGCGCTGGTCACTTATCAAAAGAGGACGAGCTGGCTTCGTTTTTTCCTATGCAGCCTCAGCCCGGAATCCTCAACGGCTTTTTTTTCTAGCTTTGAGAGGCTTTTTCCCCAATATTTTACATGTTCGTTGAACTTCCTTTGTTAACTTTATTCAACCGCCTATTTACTTTTCCCGCCTCTCATACAATTCTTAGAATTCCGTTGATGTTGTTGCTGTATTGGGCCTCTCAAATTTACCCCAGCTTCGGCTTAATCCAACTCCCATAGTTGTTGGATTTGTTCGTATGGGTTTCTGCAAATAAAAACCCTTGGCTCGAACCCTGGGTGAATTGATTTTCGTTGCAGCTTCTCTAAAAATTTCCCGTCTGTCTTCGAAAATTTCCCCTTGGCTCCATAGGTAACACTAACAGGATCGCCATCTTGATCGAGAAATATGACAGTTCGCGGTTTGTTTACGTTCGTTTTTAAGATTCGTGACGAGAAAGTTTGGTGTTTTCGCGTCTGATCCTTTGTTGTTTGTCGAAAATGTTCTGGTTGATCTTGTGTTTTGTGTTGTGTTGTGTTCTGATCCTGCGAATGAATTCGGATTTGTCCTCGGCAGGACAAATATTGTAGGGTACGATTTCTTGCCGAATAGTGACGGACTCGATATTACGCGGAGATTTGATCCTCGTTTCATACGGTAAGGTGATCCTTCTCAACTTAACATTGGCAGCAAGGACGCTTGCATCTGAAGCACGCCAATCGGATTCGGCCTGTTGGTCGCTTCGTTTCAAAGGTATTCTTGCACTTAGAAGTTTTACGGCGATTAACTTATATTTGAGCAATTTTTATTTTGTTTCATGCTGGGGTCGTGTGTGTGGTGCCAAGACGGAGGATTGGATGTGATACTTCTCAACTTAACATTGGCAGCAAGGACGCTTGCATCTGAAGCACGCCAATCGGATTCGGCCTGTTGGTCGCTTCGTTTCAAAGGTATTCTTGCACTTAGAAGTTTTACGGCGATTAACTTATATTTGAGCAATTTTTATTTTGTTTCATGCTGGGGTCGTGTGTGTGGTGCCAAGACGGAGGATTGGATGTGATACGTAAGTTCAATCCCTGGTTTGGTGCCAGATAACGATGCCTCAATTCGATGATCATGTATTTCAGGTAATTCAGTTTGCAATTTAACCTACTCATTATTTTAATGTTTCGTTGCTTTAATTCAATTTACATTTTAAGCTAATTTTTACTCTAGGATTCGTTTCTTTCAGCTCTTATTTAGTTGACGAGTTTATCGCGAGGTGCGAAGCTCCCAGCAGTGTGGAGGGTTCCATCTGTGTTCCCGCCTGACCGTAGTCGGGGTGAGTAAACGTTCGAAATCCAGGTTTAGTTTATAATCTATTCTCTCGTTTTCATTTCAGGCATAAAATACTTGTTACGGTGGAACCGTAACAATATACATCATTAATATCACAAATTATTGATTCGATCTCCTTACTAAGGAGTAAGGCCCCCTCCCCCTCCATCATACAAATGGACAATTTTCAAAAACATATTTATTCGATTTTCATTGAAGCTAGCGAAGCAAATTGAACAAACTTTTGCCAATATTAATTTCATTATAATTGCAATAAGTTTTAAAAAAATTATCAACTTCACCCCACTCGTTCTACGTCCTCCCATACAAATTTTACGAAATTTTGAAATTTAAATTAAACTATTTTTCTTCGAAACTGTCACAGCTACCGACTTGTAGTTTTGTTGAAGGTCTAATAATAGAAATATCATTGATGACGAAAAATTTTGTTTTGATCCGTATACTCCTTCTACTACCTCCCAAAACAAATGCATAATTTTGGTAAAAGCATTATATCGATTTCCATTAAAACTAGAAAAAGTACAAACTTAAAATTTTGTCAGAATTTGTTCCTTTACATTTGCAATAAATTCTCCTTCTACCCTCTCCCATACAAATATCTATGTTATAAATTTAAGAAAAGCATTTCTCCTTCGACAATACGAGAGATTGGGCTTTACGCCCAACCATAGTTCTGTCATGTTTTTCTGTATGATTTCGGAACTAGAAGAGTTACCCTTTTGTATTGAAGCACTGCTAAGGAGAGGTAGGAAAGATTTTGATTTTTGAGAATTGATGTAACAGAGACGGAAGTGGATATGAATACCTTTCTTAAATTGCTCAATGTTGTAGTCTTCCGGGAATACCGAGAGAGGCAGCGAGTTTCATATTTGATCCGAAGCAGTGTTGCAATAATAAAAGAAGTTTAGTGTTCTTTCATCTGTGAAACTATTTTAGGTTTGAAAGTTGTAGATATCAAGTCATTAATGAATCTTGGAGAAGCAGGGTGAGAATGATTAGAATTCTAAAGGACGCCACATTTTTATAAGAAGAAGAAAACACATCTTATGTGACACGTATTAAACGATTGGTTAAAAATAAACTTTCAATCCTGGAAATAAGGGAGTCGCCTAATTTATTTTAGTTTGGCCAAAATGCACTGTCGGATACTTTTTAAATGCCAAGAACAACAATCCAAGTCCTATCATTCTGTGAGGGTGGTTAAAATGTCCTCTGAGAAATGTTGTTTTCTCCAAGCAAGAAATCATCAATTAGCATTGATATCCAATTTACTTACACTCGACGGAAAAAGAGACAGAACTAAATTTAGTCCTATTCATATTTTCCCCTAAGGGTCTTCTCCATACGAATAAACAGTATCAATGCTAAATAGAAAACATAACAGAATACTCTAGATGAAATAGGAAAGAGTTGTACCGAAAATATAATATAAATATAAGTAGAGGGTGGAGGTTTGTAATTTTTGCATATAACACCGAATGTAGTATGCAAAATATTTCATGCTGAATTTAAAGTTAATAGCTTTCACAATTTTCGAGGAAATTGAACAATTTTCATCTGGATTTATGGCATTTGTCTGGGAGGTGGCAGAGAAAGTGGGAGGTTTTGTTTGATTTGGAATCTGCTTATCCACATCCTAGTCACATTGCTTTGTTACTCATATGTTCGAAGAAGAAATCCTATTCTTGAATTTTCAATACAAAAATTTTAGAAGGAGTTTACCGTAGTTCAAATCTTTTCTAGCACATACTGCAATTATTAAGGGACGAATTTTGGCAAAATTTTAATTTTATACCTTTCCTGGCTTTAATGAAAATCGATTAAATGTATTTATCAAAATCGTGCATTTGTATGAGATAAGGGGGAAGGGGTAGAAAGAGCATTCAAATCAAAAGCATTTTTCGACATCAATGATATTTGTAATAGTATAATTTTCCCAAAATTTAAAGTTGATAGCTTTGATGACCTCGGAGAAAAATAATTTAGTTAAAATTACGAAATTTCGTTAAATTTTTGTGGGAGGAGTTAAAAAGATTGAGGGGAGTTGATAGTTTTTTTCAAAATTGGTTGCAATTGCAATAAAATTAATTATGTCAGAAAATGGTTCTTTTAGCTTCGCTAGTTACAATGCAAACCAAATAAGTGCATTTTTTAAAACTGTGCGTTTGTGTGTGAGGGGATAGAAGGAGTATAGGGATCAGATCAGTATTTTTGGCCGTTAATGATATTTGCATCATTATACTATGACTTAATTTTCAAGTCAATAGCTGTAATGGTTTCGGAGAAAAATCAATTTTTGGAATTTCGAAATTTGTATGGGAGGGGGTAGAAGGAGACCTCCACTGTCCGCCATACGCCGCACATATGCACTCAAATCTCCGAGATTGTTAATTGAGTCAGTGAGCTCCATTACTTAAATTTTGGGGAGTGTCAGATAGAAGGGGGAGGCTGGAGGAGGGAATGAGTCAAAAACTGCACTTGCTTATATCTCTACTACAAATTCAGATAAGAAGCTGAAAACCAGCATAATTATAGAGAGGTTTATGCGACAAACTCTAAAAATAATTTAATTTTTTTATCCATTGGCGCCCAAAAAGGGAGGATGAAAACAAATTGTCGGCCGAATTCTTTTTACAAATGATTATACCTTCGGAACTGATGATGATGCAATGGCGCCACAACCCATATCGGGGCTTGGCCTCCCATGCCAAAGTATTATTTCGACTATTTCTATGAAATTAATTATCACCAAACCATTAAAAGCTATCAACTTGAAATTTTGTGCAAGCACTTCTAAAAATATTTCACATATATAAAAATACTTCAAAAGTTTAGAAATCATTTTGCCTTTCTACCGGCTCCCATGCAAGAGTAAGATTTCGACTAATTTCAATAAACCAACTAATAAACAACAAATTAATACCAACGAACTTAAAGTTTTGTACGAATATCTTCGAAAAGAAACTTTACAAAACTGCATAACAAGTTTTGCTATTCTTTCACCTCCTCTATCCCTTCCCATAGAAATTTATGGTTTTAAGAATATAAAATATACCTAGAACTTCATAGAATTTACTTCGTCTATGAAACTAACATTCCATACAGCGAATTTTGAACGCGATTCGAGCAATCAAATAAGAAAATATTGACATGTAACCAGCCCTTCTATCGAATCATCCCCTACTCCTCCTCCGCCATACAAACCCAAACTTGCATGTATAAACGAATGAAATATTGATTCTGCATACTGAAGCTATTGATCGTAATCATAGAATCCCCATTCACATAGTCTTCCCTATCCGCCCTAAGCTACATATTGACTTCCTACGTGTACTTAAGTTGTCCTAAGAATAATAAAGTTGCGCCCAACTTATTGGCAGATTTTTTCTCTCTGTGTACTATTTGTATCTTTTACCGTATTGAACTTAGTCACATTTTCATTCATAACATTAATAATTTTGATTAAGCTTGGGTGTAGCCTAGTGGGTAGCGTGTAGGTCAGCGCAATATATAATTCGAGCACATTGCCTGCTTGTAGAAGGAGAAGTAGAAGAAGAACATTAATAATAGTGCAGTACATGAAAATGTTTGAAGCCGAGATTTGTCCCTTTCAAAAGAAGATAAATGAGAAATTTCATATATGTAGTAAATATTTTGTAAGTTGTAGTGCATTAATTGAAAAACGGACCCAAGTACGTGATCCTCTCCGAATGATTTGAATTTCCCCGACATTTAAATTAAGCAAAACTTAAATTTATTCTATCCCTATAGTTAAATAATAAAGGAAAATTTCACATCCAACATTTATTATAAAAAGTACTATTGGATTGTAATACGAGTAGATCATAAACTAAAATATTCCGTATGTAAAATTTCAATTGTTTCGCATAAATTAATTGCTAGGCATAATATCACAGCCGTATTCAAAATTTTCACCGAATTTGTGATGTTTTACCGAGGCGCAAATGTAAACATTATTTGATTTCCATTTTAAACATGATGTGTGTAAGGAAGGAAATACAAAATATTAATTAGAAATGTAAATTTCAAGTTTGAATTAATGCTCCAGCCACAACTATTCGGTATCACTATGTACTTGCATTATTTTGTATTCGGTATATCATCAACCAATAAGTCTATAATTTACTTTATAGTCATCTACATAACTAATTTTACAATTAGTGAAATATTTCGCGTGGTTTTATGGTATATGAAGCATTCATATATGCGTATATAAGTATCGCAATGTATTTATATAGTTTTGATTTAGAATTACATCCAGAACTGTATGTCAACTGGCGCAATGAAATTAGAGAATACTATAGAAATTCTTTATTCAAGAAATGTATAGATTAGTTTATGTTGATTGCTTTCAATTTTAAGTATTTATAACCTGCTAAATTGGGTTTACTGGGAAGCGAGTTGATCAACAAAGCAAAAATCAAAATAATGCTATCGGGTTTTTTAATAAAGACATAACATAACTTTTGCAGAGCCAATCGAAAAAGTTTAGGCTCTTCAAATGATCAAGAGGCTTCAGTATTTGATCTTGTAAAGGTAAGGGTCAAGATCTTTATGCAAAATTCGTCCTAAAGTGGACTGAGAGATCCCCAATTCCTGTGTATAATCGACTGCTTTGGCTGATTTTTAACTGAAGCACTTACGGATACGATATTTTCGGTACTTCGATCTGTGCGTTGTCTCACTGGCAGAGGAATATTCAATAGTGAATATGTTGACTCGAATTTATCCACTACAGCAGGCACAACTTGTTTAGTGGACCGATTACTACGAACGAAAATTTCAATAAGCGCTCTTAAAATTACAACAACCGACTCAGAAGTAATGTTCAATAATATCCAAACGTTACTTGTTTGTGAACTTCACCATGATAAAAACCTAAGCCTTGGCTGACGAATTGACATTGACAGATCATACAAAAAGTTTAAGGCTGCGTTTGTATTAAAAAGAAATTGTTTTGTCCTTATTAAAAGCGCTTTATAATACTATTGTGAGCTAGAGGTTCGCCGGGATTTCAAGAAAAACACAATTCATTTAAAAATAAAGGATAGTTTATTTATTCGCAAGTTTCACTTTAATTCGCACTTTTAATTTAATTCTTACTATACGACACCACTGATATCGCGTTCCGGTTCACGTTCTCTCGCAGATGTTGCTGAACTGACTGCTACTGCCAGAAAGTTTTTTTTTTTTTTTTTACAGAATGACCTGTGTTATAGGCAATTTCGGCCTTTATGTGCAATGCACAAACACAGTCATGGAGGGAAGGAATGGGATTGGGAAGGTTGGGGAAGGGGAGTGAGAACGACCGTAGCGAGTGGAGAAGCTGGTATATTGCTCAGTTGTACTGGCTGGTTACTGACAAATATTTGCAGATGTTATGGGGGACTGAATGATAGAAAGCGAACAGAAACCATCTACTGAGTATCTAGGCCTTCTTGAAGTGGAACTGTTTCACTTTTACACCGTTTCCCCATTTTATTGCGAATAATTTTTTATCACCAGTAGCAACTGAAAAATTTGCGCTTAAAAAAATCCCGACTGGAGTGGGACTCGAACCCATGACCTATTGACTGAGAAGCAAGTACGCTGCCCACTACGCCACGGAAGCCTCGGATATGTATACCAAATCTCCCAGACAGGATTGGAGCTTTGAAACCCTTGTGCGTAACGTGTTCTGCCTTGATGACTGCAGTCGCTTTCACGTTATCGAAGTCCCTTTTTAGGCGTTCGACTTCCTCTATAATCCCGGATGTCCTTTCCGTAATTTGTTCTTCGAGATTTCGAAGCTTCTTCTCTACGTTTTCTTCTATTGCCTTACACATGGTGTCTATTTTATTATTTTGCAGCTCCAATTTTTGGTTGAGGTCCTTTGAGGTCTGATCTAATTTCTGATTAATATCCGCCGATTGTTGCTCTAGTTTCTGATTAATGTCCGCAGATTGTTGCTCCAATTTCTGATTAATGTCCTTAGATTGTTGATCTAATTTCTGATTCATGTCCGTTGTCACAGCATATTGTTGTTTAATGTCCACTGATTGTTGCTCTAATTTCTGATTAATGTCCGTAGATTGTTGATCTAATTTGTTCATCATTTGTTGCATTAACTGTGTTAGAGCATCCGATGTACCAGAACACTCCTCTTCACGAACTTGTTTGGTTTGGAACTCAAAACTATCTGCATCCTCACCCTCAACCTCAAGTGTCTCGATCATACGGCTGACGAGTTCAGACCTGCTCCCTGTCGTAGATAACTTGCGTCTACTGAGCTCTTCCTTCAGCTCCGTTAATTTTAATTCCTTTAGATAACGCGGCATTTTCACAACCGATTATTTCAAGTTTTCCGCGATTCGAATTCACTTAAATTTACGTCACTGCTCACTAAATTACTCGAGAATATTCGATTTCACAAAATTCTCACTGTCCGTTCGAGAATTTTAGTTCCGCGATTTTACTTCGCTAATTAAAGTCACTGTTCACTAGAGCACTCGAGAATATTCGATTTCACAAAATTCTCACTGTCCGTTCGAGAATTTTAGTTCCGCGATTTTACTTCGCTAATTAAAGTCACTGTTCACTAGAGCACTCCAGAATATTCGATGTCACAAAATTCTCACTGTCCGTTCGAGAATTTTAATTTCACTCGCGATTTTTAACCCGAATTTATCCTTGAAATCTCACTTCTGACACCAATTGTTGCGAGCTAGAAGTTTGCCGGGATTTCAAGAAAAACACAATTCGTTTAAAAATAAAGGATAATTTATTTATTCGCACGTTTCACTTTAATTCGCACTTTTAATTTAATTCTTACTATACGGCACCACTGATGTCGCGTTCCGGTTCACGTTCTCTCGCAGATGTTGCTGAACTGACTGCTGCTGTCTGAAAGTTGCGGATATTTATACCAAATCGCCCAGACAGGTCTCGTTGGGTGTATGTGTGTCTAGACTATTCTAGATTGCCTACATTTTGAAGTATACTGGAAGTTGCTGGAACTTTGTTTATGGCTTTTTACATGTTGGGGGACTTTTCTGGCTTTTTCTGTGAACATCAAAATTGAGTGGTTGCCAAATCTATAATAATACCAACAGACTGTCTGGGTAGGAATATGTTCTTCTTTTTCTACAATGGAACTACAGCCCATATCGGACCTCGAGATACTGACGTTCACGTTCCTTAACATTTTTCTTTAATTCTTTTGGAAGGGTTTTTAGCCCTTCGCGCAACCCCCATTCTATAAATTTTTCATGATCGTACATTGAAGTGACCACGGTATACCCAAGTAGGTAGCGTGCTGGAATTATACGTCGATCGGGACTTGACCTCGCAACATACACGCTACCAACTCGGCTAGCTCCTAGAGTGGAAATATTTGGGTAACCTTAACTTGCGAAAATTAACATTCGTAGACAAAGAATTGTGGGAAGGGGTGGCAAAATTGTCTTATTTATGGTACATGGAGTAAAGGAGTAAGTTTCAATAATTTTATTTTAGCTGTAAATGACTATTTCCAAGATCTGATATTTTATTTTTAAAGATTATATAGTTTAATATATTTAAAAAAATTTTCTAGGTACAAAAAGTATGAAATTGAATTGTTTTGTATGAGAGGTGATTGCAGGCGTTCCGGGACTTAAAAAGTTTTCGACCTCAGCTGCTAGCAAACAATTTTGTTAAAAATTTGAGCTTTATAAGTTTACTATCAGCCATAACTGATCCCAAGCCCGGTTAAGAAAGGTAGATGGAGCATAGCATTAACCTGAATAGCCAGCAATACCAGTGCGGCTCAGGAAGTAGGCAAAAAGTATTACATAGTCGGACTCGCAGCATAGCTGTGAGTTCGGGTAAGCTCGTGAACGGGCCAAATCGCTCCATCCCTTCTTCACTCTCCCACGCAAAATGACATAATTCTGCAATTTGACAATTAATTTTCTCGAAAAGTATAAAAGGTATTGATCTGAAATTTGGAATATATTACTTGGTGTGTTTATAAAAGTAATATATTTTATGAAAATTCGTCCATAAAACTGACATTCTATACAGAGAAAAGTGGACGTGATTCAAGCAATCAATTAAAAAATTATTAACATCCACCCACCCTTACTATCACCCCTTCCCGCCTTCTCTAATAAAAAACCAAACTTGCATAAACGAATGAAATATTGATTATATGTACTGAAGCTATTGATCGTATTCGCAATTAAGTGTGTAATAGACAGCAGCCCTGTCCTAAAGGTGTTTCCACTTGTAAAACTTGTCCTAAAAATAATAATGTTGCGCCCGACTTGTTGGAAGTTTATTTTTTTCGATCACAATAGTTTATTATTAGCATAATAAAGTAAAATTCTCTACTTACTCGTGTATCTTGTCTAGAGAAAATTATCCAATTCAATGATAAATTGGATCTGAATAAATATACAAACGCACCATTTCGCAAACATACATATATGCAAACTGTGTGCGTTGGCGGTATATGGTATATGGGTAGTATGCCACCCGGAGTGGGTATAGTAATCGAATCAAACCCTATCATAACTCAATTACCTGCCGAAAGGCAATACCATACTTTTTCATGTCGAACAGTACAACTGTGTATTGGAATTGTGGTCTGTAGTGGGTGGTAATCATACGAGTTACCTGTGCCGTAAATTTAGATTATTGGTTTTATTAATGGAAGCCATGTGTGTTAGCACTAGAGTTTGTTTCCTTTTAGAAACATTCCGTATAGTTAGGAATGTTTGAATTTACGGCAAAAAACACATATTGCAAGAATCTAACGTTTTTATTTCCGAGAATTATTTTATGGAAATTCAATTCATTATCCAAAAACACTGGCATAAGGTTTATACCGCTTTAGATGGTCGGAGAGAAACACAACAGGACGTAGTCAGTTCATTTTGCTGAGCCTGATCTACTTAAATTGATATGTTCGAATGTTTATACTATATTTGCGCTAACAACTTAATCGGATTTGAAAATTGAAGTCGGTTTGAGGATCGCACCTCGTGGGAGAGGGTTATTTCTGTCCTCGTATATTCCTACAGGGATTATTAGCAGATGACGATAACTCTCAAACATTTGGAGCTGAAATTTTCTTAACAATGTTTTTCTAAAAAAAAACCTTTTAGCTCATGTGTGTTTCATAAAAAATTTCGAAATTTTCGGACCACTGAAATCTATTGACTCGAAAATTAAATTTGCTATATCAATTGCAATAACGTTCTGAAAAATGTTCATCACTCTTTCTTACATCTCTTATACAAATTTCTCGTTTTGGAAAATTCAACGAAAACTATTTTTTTTTTTCAAACATATTTCAAGTGCTTATGATTTACAAATTCGTACAAACCATTTAGAGATAAATATTGATTAGTTGTTCCAAAATCTTCCAAGTCCAGCCACCCTTTTTACCTCCGTTCAGAGAAATTCCACAGCTTTAGAAAAGTAAATTTATTAATTTCCTTGAAAATCAATATGGCCTTAAGCTACAAGAATAATTTTCAATTTCACTTTTCTGGAAATGCACGTTTCGTACGTAAAATTACAAAGAAAAATACAGTCGATAATTCCATATCCAAATAGAACCAATTAATTCTAAATATTAATGCACATATCTGCTAACTGACTTGTACACATATACATATATTAACGATATGTTATCCATTAATCAATATATTTCACGGAGAAATTCTCACAGACTTGACACCAATTATCGTATGATATCTCGTAGCGCGATTCCTGAATCGCTAAAAATCGTATTATCTCCAACCCGATCAGTTGGCGCTAATTCATCAATGGTTCAAGAATTCTTGTGTTCGAAATCGATAGTTGATTAGTGCAGTGTAGGCATCGAACCGTTCCAATCAAATTGAAATAATGACGAATTCGGTAGACTGGAAGCAATCAAAATTAATTATGGTTGTTCTTGTTTTCAATTTTTCGCACCCAGAAAAAGGAGTATTTAAGAGGTACTTAACATAAAGCTATTCTGAGAATCTAAAATATGTTATAGTTTTGATGTCCATAGATGGAAGATTCTTACCTTGAAAGCAAGACGAGTCCTTAATTACAGAGATTGAATCTAAACCTATGCGAAAGAGCCGCCTAAAATGTTCCGGAAAAGAACCAGGTAATTCCTTATATCCTTTGATGGAGTTTATATGTATTGATTTCTTCTTAGACACATTTTATGGGTATTTTATGCATCAGTTAAGATGCTTTATGGATAGCTCATTGAATTACTGTTGAAGATAAAGATGCGAATTAATTTTGAATAGCAAGTAAGTAATTATTGGCAATCCACATCACCTGAAATGACAGAGGGTTCAACCATCTGGTACACAGACGGTTCGTGCACCTCTGAGGGGACGGGAGCTGGAGTTAAGGGACCTAACTTCTCGGTTTCAAAATCACTCGGCAAAGAAGCCACAATCTTCCAGGCTGAACTAGTGGCAATCGAGCTATGCATCCAAGAAAACATAAGGAGAGCTCATCGCAACAAACCAATTTATATCCTCTCGGATAGTCAGGCAGCTCTAAAAGCCCTATCATCCAACAAACATGGATCGAAGCTAGCTTGGGACTGCCTTCAAGACCTAATAATCCTGGGAAAAAGGAATGACGTAACCTTAATGTGGGTGCAAGGACACGTAGGAATTGAGGGAAATGAGGAGGCAGATCGCTTAGCTAAAAACGGTGCGGAAGAAAACTTAATTGGCCCAGAACCTTTCTGCGGAAAACCAAAAGGATTTCTTAACTCCTCAATTAAAAAGTGGGTCCAAGAAGAACATATAATCCACTGGAATAGACTTCCTGGTTTATCAACCTCGAAAAAATTAATCCAGATTCAGCAAAAGGGACATCAATACTCTAATCGGGCTAATGACGGGGCATAGTGGAGTAAACCATCACCTCAAAAAAATGGGCTTAGCTGAAACCGACATATGTCGTCTCTGTCTCGAAGACTCGGAAACGACAATACATATCCTATGCCACTGCGAAGCAATGGCAAGGAGTAGACTCAAGATTCTTGGGAAGGGCATCCTTTCCACCGAGGAACTAGCCAACATGGCTCCCTCACTAATACTCAAATTAGCTAAAGCTACTGGGATATGGTAGGGAAATGGGGCAATCACCGTACAATAGGTCGGAAAGACCGCAGTGCACTCACGTAGTCCCCATACTATAAAAAAAAAAAAAAAAGTAATTATACTCAAGATGAAATCTGAGAGAATGGGCGGCTACTGCACTTTCTTGCATTTCGACCCCAGGTCTGCTTACGACGGACTCGTCAGTAAGGCTTGTGTAAGCAGGCCCTGGCTTAGACGCTAAAGAAATACCGGTCACGTAGTTGGATTCGATTCCGGGAATTTCGAGTTGCAAAGCGGCCTTGCTGGCCACTGAGCTATCTAGACCCACGGCTTAGTCGGTTTTTAGCGTTGCAGTATAAGCTACCACAAGTATACTGTTCTTGGTCTGACGTGTGCAACACTTTTAAAGTAAGCTCGTATAAAGTAGCTAAAGATACGGTCCTAATTATAATTTGGCTAATTCGTAATTTAGCTTGTCTTCATCGTTAGTAAATTGGAGACATACAGCACTTTGCTAATTAAGAAGAGCCACTCACTCATCTGTCATATTTTTAAATAGTTGAATTGCATAGCCAATAGGCAATAAAATTTTACAAGGAAGGGGACAAAAGAAGTAAAACGATCCATTCTCCTGTTTTAGAATCGTTTGCGAGTCATCTTTCATAGCTAGGCGTTTAAATCACGATTCCAAGATTTTATGTAATTCAGAGCTGTCAGAAAATGGCTTTTCTTCTCTCTTGCACGACCAAACTTTTATGAAAGCTCCAACTCTAGTACTACATTCTTCATCGTTATAGCCTAAATTATGAGAAAAATGAGATGATTTATCTGAGAGCATGATGAAATGATTTAGCTGATAAATGATCACTATTTTGGTAATTTAGCTAAATTACCACATGACACACAGCCGCTTGATGATAATTTAGGCCTTAATTATAATTTAGCTGCGCTATGTGTCAATGGTATTAAAAAACTAAAAACTCTTGAACGCTTTTAACCATTGATCTGAATTTTTTTGCGAAATTTTAAACATCTTACTCATTTTACCCCAATCTACACAAATTTCACGATATTTAAAAAACAAAACACATTTTCCTTCGAATGTTATCAAGCCATCATGCAAATGTACAATTTTGAAAGATACAGTACAGTCGCTGCTTACATAACTTTCAATCGAACATGTAATTATTAATCATTATAATTATTAAATGTAAAGGACTGAGATATTGTACGTACTCGAAATGAATAATACATAACAATATGAAGCCAGAAAAATTAAGCAACTTAAGGTTAAATTGTCTCTGTTTCAACCTCTTTGGAAAAATTGGGAAAATTTTTTTGGGTTAATGTTCGCAGTGCATGCTGTTTTTTTCAAAAAATTCTCCTCATGGGCGGCATGTATGTATATGCTGAAATGTATTATTAAGCCATCGGCTCAACGAATTATAGAATTTTTACTTCCACGAAGCCTTATTGAGCAAAGCGCATAATTTTACATACGGTTCCTTAAGAATAAAAAAAGAATAAAGATAAGGGAATACAAGAGCTGTAGCACAACTTCACTTTTTGTTTTTTTGTTTTTATAGGATGTGGTGGAAGCAGTGGGGGAATTCAAATAATTGGTAAGAAACATGAAATTGAATTTTTGAATATATCATTTTTATCATAATTGTGATCCATGTTAATCACATTTATGATAAAAATAATATATTGGAAATTTCAATTTGTTAGCTCTTAAATTTTTTCCAGAAAATTTGATTATTATATTGATTGTTTAAAATGAGTCATTTTGTATGAGAGGGAGTATAAGGCATGAGGGATTATATGGAATAAACTGTGCGGGTTTCATTACAATCGTTTCAGCCGTTTGTGCGTGAAAGAACATACAGACAGACAAACAGACAACAATTTCAAAAACGGTCTTTTATGTTTAGTTCTTTTTAATATAAGGCAAAAAAAAATTGTTTTATCGCCATTTATAAGCAAATAATAGACAGATACTCTAACTATATATAAATGAATAGATTATTGGTAAGACCGAAAAAATTAGATGATTAGGTTTACTTCTTCTAACCCCTCCCGTACAATATAACACACTTTCACAACTTTACTAAATGCCAATTTTCCTGAAAGTGTTAATGCTACTGATCTGTAATTTAAGACCTGTCAATTTAATTATGATTTAAATTGTTTTTAGAAAAAAGTCAAAAAGAACTCCCTACTCCTTCTATCAACTCCCACATAAACTGCACAATTTTACTAAATTCCTTATACTAATGTTCCCAGTAACTATTAAACTTTGAAGCTTTAATTTTATATAAAATATTTTGATATCAACTCAAGAAAGATGTGAGGAAATTAGATCAATGCCGTGACTCCTTCTACCACTGACAATACTAAATTTCTCGAAATCACAGAAATTTCACTTTCATCTAGAGTGCCTATCCCATGACTGAGCCTTACGCCTAATTGTAGTCCAGATATGTTTATACTCTAGATGAAATCTGAGAGTATTATAAGTTTGCCCTAAAGTTTGCAACGCTAAGAAATAAGGCTTGGAGAAAAAAAACGAATGATACAGAAGTTCATATAATCACTCAAAAATCTCAAAACCGGATTTCCGTCCGTCCGTCCTTGCGATCTCTAGCTTGAGAACGCGTTGAGCTAAATAGTTCAAATTTTGTACACGTCATTTTAAATTAAAAAGTATGGTCAAGTTCGTGAACGGGCCAAATCGCTAAACCCCTTCTACCCCCTCCCATACAAAATGACATAATTGCGCAATTGGACAATAAACGGAACTCGAAAAGTATAAAAGCTAATGGTTTCAATTTTAGAACACATTACTTTTATGATCATCATCATCATCAATGGCGCGACAGCCCAAATCGGGCTTTGGCCTCCTGAAGTCGTCGCCTCCAATCGTCTCGATCCAAAGACCGCGTCCTCCAGCTGCTAATTTTTAAAATAGCTTTGCTGTCTTCATCAACCGAGTCTTCCCATCGCTTGCGTGGTTTGCCTACTGGCCGGTTACCACTCGTTTTGCCTTTAAGAGCACATTTGGGTATTCTTCTGTCTTCCATTCGCTCTACATGGCCAGCCCACTGCAGTTTACGTAGCTTAATGAACGTTGAAGCTTCTGGCTCGTCGTAGAGTTGATACAACTCATGGTTGTATCTTATTCGCCATTCTGTTCCTTCCTTCACAGGTCCCAAAATTCTTCGGAGGACCTTTCTTTCGAATGTGTTAACTGCTTTTTCGGAAGTTCGCGTTAATGTCCACGTCTCGCTGCCATAACAGAGCACAGGTCGTATAATAGTTTTATAAATCCACAGGTTATTGTTCCTGTGCACTTTTTTGGATTTCATTATTTTAAGTACCGAATAATACGTTTTATTTGCAAGTATTATCCGTCGTTTGATTTCGTCTGTTTCATTACCGTCCTTTGTTAAGTTAGCCCCAAGATATATGAAGTTGTCCACACTCTCCAAATTATATTCCGCAATTGTTATGTTTTGTCTGATTGGCGTTCTCCTTCTTGCTTGCGTCATTACTTTGTTTTGCTTTCATTAATGAGCAACCCGACTTCTTTTGCGGCGGAGTCAAGATTGACAAATACCTCCTTAGCACAAGGGAAGGATCCTGCTAGGATGTTAATGTCGTCAGCGTATGCTACTAGTTGGGTGGACTTGAATAGTAGTGTCCCGTTGGTGTCGACTGGGATTTTTCGGACGACATACTCTAGTGCCAAGTTGAAAAGCATAGGGGCTAGACCATCTCCCTGCTTTAAACCACATTCCGTTCGAAAGGTGGTTGTGGAATCGGTTTGTATTTATTCTCACTTGGGATTCAGTGTTCGTCATTGTGAGTCTTGTTAGTCGGACTAGTTTTGGAGGAATTCCAAAGTCAAGCATGATTTGGTACAGTACGCTCCTGTCGATACTGTCGTATGCTTGTTTAAAATCTACGAATATTTGGTGCACGTCTGTGTTATATTCCCAGCATTTCTCAAGCACCTGTTTCACCGAGAATATCTGGTCTGTTGTAGATCTTCCGGTTCTGAATCCGCCTTGGTATTCGCCAATTATACCTCTGTAGTTCTCACAGCAGAGTTTGTCTCCTTTCTTGTAAATTGGACATATAATGCTTTTTCGCCAGTCGTCGGGTATGATTTCCTCTGTCCAAATTTTGCATATCATGTTGTGCAGTATTTCAGCGACACAATTTCCACCGTTTTTCAGAAGTTCAACTGGTATCTCGTCAATTCCCGGCGCTTTGTTTAGTTTTTGGTCACATAGGGCTGCTTTGATTTCAGCAAGCGTGGGTGGTATCGATGATGGTTCATCTTTGTCAGTTGAGGCGTCAATTGAAATGTTGTCTGTCGTTATCGGTGCTACTGGGATGGGATTCAAAAGATGTTGAAAGTAGGAAGCCCATCTCTTTTTGATTTCTTGTGCGTCGCTGATGATGTTGCCCTCCACGTCTTTGCAGAGACTGGTTTTTGGCTTATATCCCTTTTTTAAGTCTTTTACTATTGCGTATGCGTCCCGCGTTTTATTTTTTTTCATGTCGTCGTCCATTTTTTGTATTTTGTCATTATGGTACTTCCTTTGTTTTCGTCTGCAGGTCTTTTTCGCATATCGCCTAAGCTCGTCATATTTTTCTTTTTTGGCTCGTGTTGGTCGTTCAGTAAAAATTTTGTAAGCTTCGTTCTTTCTATCTATTGCGTCGCGACATTCTTGGTCGAACCAATCATTATTTTTCCGCCGTGCTTGATACCCTAATACCTCTTCCGCGGAGGATTTGATGCCGTCTCGTATTTTCATCCACGCATTCTCCACTGGCATACTTTGGATATCTTCATATATTGGTGTCAGGTGTTTATTACATGCTAACATGTAAGCCTGCGCCACCGTTTCGTCGTTAAGCTTGTCGACATTGAATTTGCGAGCTCTACTCGTTTTCGAATATCTTTTTATGATGATATCAATCTATTTTCCTCCTTCCATCACCTCCCCTACAAACTGTACTTTTTCATGAAATACTATAAGCCAATTTACTCAGTGCGTATAAAATTTAGCGAGCTCAAATTGTGCACTAAATATTTATTTAAAATTATTAGTAAGATCAAAAAAATTAGACGATTAGCTTTGCCCCTTCTAACCCCTCCCATACAAAATGACAACATTTTGCAATTCGACAATAAAAGGATTTGATTCAAAAGTATAGATGCTATTGATCTGAAACTTGGAATATATTGTTTTATTATAATTTCAATCTACTAAATAAATATTATTTAAGTCCTTCCCTTCTTTACAACACCTCCCATACAAAGTGCACTTTTCCATGAAATACTCTAAACCAATTTACTCAGTGCATATAAAATTTATCGAGCTGAAATTGTGGACTGAATATTAATCTAAAATTACTAGCTAGGCCAAAATGAATTAGACTATTAGCTTTACTATTTCTACCCCTCCCATACAATCTGACACAATTTTACAACTTTACAAAAAGTGGATTTTCCTGAAAAGTGTGAATGCTACGGATCTACAATTTAAATCATAACAATCGTATGGTGCTTATAGTTATTTTCGGAAAAGTCTTGAAGAACTCGCCGATTCTTCTACCACCTCCCATATAAACTGCACAATTTCACTAAATCCAATACACTAATTTTCTGAGTACATATGAAATTTTTGATTCTAAATTTTGTCTAAAACATTTTGATAGCAACTTTAGCGTGATGAGAAAATAAACTGCCATCAAGTCGGGCGAAACTTTGTTATTCTTGGGACAAGTTGCGGATTAGTGGAAAGTCAATATGCAGGTTAGCGTGGTTAGGGTAGACTAAGTGAAAGGGAGTTCTTGGGCAGGGCTGTTGTCAATTTAACAATATTTCATTCGTTTCTGCAAGTGTGGGTTTTTATGAGGGGAGGAGGAGGGGTAATAGTAAGGGTGGGTGGATATTAATAGCTTTTTAATTGATTGCTTGAATCACGTCCAATATTCTCTGTATAGAATTTGTTTCATAGACGCAGTTGCATAGAACATTTGTATGGGAGGTGGCAGAGCGGGTAAAGGAATCATAAGATTTGCGATGCAGTTTAATTTCATTTCTCTTGTAAGGTGTTTGTGCAAAATTCCAAGTTCGTAGCTTTCAATTTGATGATTATTAGTTGATTTAATGAAATTGGTCGATATCATAATTTTGTATGGGAGGGGGAAAAAGGACAGGCGCGATCTCAAAACTTTTGACACTATTTTATTTCAACTATTTTTAAAAGTTTTTTGAAAAATTTAAAATTGATGGCTTTTAATAGTTAGGTGATAATTGATTTCTTGAAAATGGTCGACAAATTAATTGTATGGAGGGGTAGAATTTTTAAAGGTTTTCGACAAGTTAATATCTCATTTATCTAGGGATTTTTTTTAAATACATTTCGCAAATTTTCAAGTTCTTACTTCAAAATTTCACTCAAAAATGTTCAGTTTCTGTGTTTTTTCAATGCACATGAAACACCTTGTGCACGTTAGACCGGGGGGTTGGTTTATAACAATTATGGAACAAGTTATTATTATTTTTCTACTTATATCAAATAGATGTAATCCCATGCAAAATTTAAACTTTGTATCTTTCACCAGAACACTAAAAAAATCACTCAAAATTTTCAACATTTTTGCTTATCACCTTCCTCACTTTACACCTCCCAACTTAAAACTTTTACCAAAATTAAGGACTAAGTAGTTCTGCAATTTGTCAAATTTTTGATTTGATTTCTGTTCTCTGTTTTGAGATATATGGATTTGTAATTTTGAAAAGTGCGCCATTTTTGAAATGCTCCCCATTTCCCCCCACTACTATTATTTCAACATGTTATATATTTTTCGTATTTTCCGAGAATAGCTTCATATATGTTTTAAGTTTCAATTAGATAGCTTAAGAGATAGTTGAGATATTCATTTTTAAATGTTTTTCTTGGCACCCCCACTTACCCTCCCCTTTACAATAATTAGCCACTCTATAAGCTAATTCTCGTGGAGCTATATGCCACCTTAATGCTCCTAAAATATGAATTTTGTACGATAAGTAATTTCGAAAATATAATCATTTGAAAAAACAATTCGGCCGACAATTTGTTTTTAGCCTCCCACCTTTCGGACGCCAATGGATAAAAAAATTAAATTATTTTTCAAGTTTGACCCACAACCCTCTCTATATCTCTACTGATATTCAACTTCCTATCTGCATTAGTGGTGGAGATATTAGCAAGCGTAATTTTTGACTCTTTCCCTCCCCCGCCTCCCCCTTCCAACTAACACCCCCCAAAATTTAGAAAATAGAGTTTACTTACCCAATCAATAATTCACCCAAAAACGAACATTCTACCTTTAACAGTTTCGGAGATATGAGTCCATATGTACGGCGTACGGCGGGACGGATTTTTTTTTTGCATTTTTAGCCTAATTTAGTCATGAAAAAACAAAATTTCAGGGTAGCAAATTTTTTTCCTGTGTCGATCACAATACTTTATTATTAGAATAATTAAGTAAAATTATTTCAATGTCGTCAACCCTATACCATTTCCCCTACAAAATTTCATGAAATCAAGAAATTTCTCTTTCATCTAGAATATCACACGATTGGGCTTTACACTCAATCGTAGTCGTGTTATGTTTTTTTTATATATATTTTCTTACACTTAAAATTGACGGCTTTGGACTGAATTCAACAAAAATCAGAAAGCTGATTCGTACTTATACTCGAACGCTTACGAATAAGTAAAGTTACTTCTAAGGGTTCTGAAATCATATTCTTTTTTCTTTTATTTCCAAAAGTTAAACTTATAAGCAATTTTAATTAAACAGAAAATTTAAAAAATTGTATACTTATCTCATTTTGTAATAACTTTACACAAATTCTGTAATCAAATACGATTTAAAATTTCATGCGTCAGAAAATAATAATTATAAACAGCAGTGAAAAATAATTGTCAACTACGAAAACTTTTCACTAGAATTGAAAATGTTTTTCTATGGCAATTGAATAGTTCGATTTCATGTCAAAGCAGAGTAAAGTATTTATTGCAAAACTTTTCCCAAGTATTACTGAACATTGACCACTTGAAACTTTACAAAGAGTATCAAGTTTTGCGGGGCGAAATGAATTTACCAAATGAATGTTCGTAATCTATTACTGAACTTGATTTGTGCCATGGTAACTACAAGAGTATTTGTTTTTAAAGCGGCAGGGAAGTTAAAATAGTGTGCTTTTTTGTTAATTGGTTTCATTTCTTGATATGAAGAATTTTGGAATGCTTGTTACCTCCTTCCAATCGTTTAAGGGGACTCTGCGAAATATGACGTTGTGAGAAGATATTATGCATATAGCCTAGTGGGTAGCATGGGGGTTCATAATTCGAAGAACATGAGTTCATGTCCTGGTCAACATTTAAGTCCTACGTACTCCCTTCATCAGGGCCAAAACTATCTACAAAAATTGTGCAAAGGTCTAACAACAACAAGAAAAAATGTAAAAAAATCGGTAAGTCAGAAAGCCCATACCCTATTTAGGCTGCCATTGAACAAGAAGTTATTCAGAGACTTTACTACAAAGTGTATTGGGACCTATTGCGTTCATACATGGATAATAATAATAGTAATAAAAAAACATAAAAGAATTATGATTGGGCGTAAAGCCCAATCATATGATACTCTAGATGAAATGCGAAAGAGTTCAATGTACCGGAAAATATGTCACCTCCAATTCTTTTAAATAATTAAGAGTGACTTTTGTATGGGAGGTAATAGAAGGAGTGGAGGAAGGTTTGCAATTTTTGGATATGACACCTAATGTGGCATGCAAATTATTTCGTGCTGAATTTAAGGTTTGTAGCTTTCATTATTTTCAATTGGACATAGTTTTCCTGAAATTGAGGCACTTGTATGGGAGATAGCAGAGTAAGTGGAGCGTTTAAGATGATTTTGAAACTGCTTATCATCATCCTTATCACCACGCTTTGATACAATTTCAAATTCGATAGTTCTAATATATTCGAAGGAGAAATGCTTTTCTTGAATTTATAACACAGATATTTGTATGGGAGGGGGTAGAAGGAGTGACGAGGAACTGATAATTTTTTTTAGCATTTATTGCAATTATTAAAAAACAAATTCTGGCAAAATTTTAAGTTAATACTTTTTCTAGTTTTAATGGAAATCGATATAATGCACTTAACAAAAATTATACATTTGTATGGGAGGGGGTAGAAGGAGTGTACGGATCAATACAGACTTTTTTCTTTTTATTAATATTTCTATTTTTATACTTTATGCAAAATATCAAGTTGATAGCTTTAACAGCTTCGAAGAAAAATAATTTAATTTAAATTTCAAAATTTCGTGAAATTTGTATGGGAGGGGGTAGAAGAAGTGAAGTGAAGTTGATATGTTTTTCAATTCTGATTGGAATTAAAATAAAATTAATTCTGGCAAAAATTCGTTTTTATAACTTTGCTAGTTTCAATGAAAATCGAAAAACTGCATTTTTCAAAATTATGCATTTGTATGGGAGGGGGTAGAAGGAGTGACGGGATCGGATCAATATTCCGTCTTATTAATGACATTTATATTATAATACTTTGACCCACATTTCAAATCGATAGCTTAAATAGTTTCAAAGAAAAATCAATTTCTGAAAATTTCGGAATTTCGTGAAATTTGTATGGGTGGGGGTAGAAGGAGTGGGGGGATGTGGCCCATTCACGAACTTAAAGTTTTTTTTTTTGCTAAAAATGACACACAACAAATTTCAGCACCATAGCTCAAAGCGTTCGAGAGTTATGCTGTAGACAGACGGACAGACGGACAGACAGACAGACGGACAGACGGACAGACGGACAGACGGACAGACGGACAGACGGACAGACGGACAGACGGACAGACAGCAACTCGGAATCGAAGTTTTTGAGCGACAACAAATATTTCTGTACCCTTGGCGGCTCTGTGCGAGCATTATTTCTTAGCGTTACAAACGGTAAGGCAAACACAATATACTCTCAGATTTCATCTAGAGTATAATTATACTACATCTATATAAACATGAAATTGGAGCAGTTCAAAACAATAGAAAACACAACAGAATTATGATTGGGCCTAAAACCCAATCGATGAAATACTTCTACTTAAACAAAGGCATTACACCCCAAATCGGGTCTTAGCCTCTTGATCTTCCAGTTCCTTAACATTTTTCTCATTACGTATTGTGGAAGGGTCTTTAGCTCTTCGCACAACCCTCTATCTACGTAATTTTTCATTTTCGCCGTACGCCGGTGTGTACGCTCAGCGCACATTAACTCACAAACGCTTCAAGATAGAAAGTTCATTTTTAGGTGGATTGTAGATAGTAGCGGATCTCAGGCGGACTCTCATTTTGGGGGTGTAAGTGTTCAGGGGGAGGCGGGAGGAGCGCTAAAACCGAAAACTAAAAATTCAAATATCTCAAACATGATCCCAGCTTCGAAGCTAAAAATCAGCATTCATATAAAGGGGTTTGTGGGAAAAAACTTTAAAAAAAATAATTTTCTTATCCAGCTAAAAAGGGGGTTTAAAAAGCAATTTTCAGCCGTTTTTTTTTTTTTCAAATGATTAGTTCTTCGAAATTACTTACCATAAAAAATTCATATTTTGCGACCATTAAGGTGGCATGCAGACCCACTAGAATCTGCTTAGAGAGACGATAATTATTGTAAGGGGGAGGGTCAGGGGGTGCAAAGAAAAATACTTAAAAATCAATATGTCGTCTATTTTTGAAGCTATAAAACTGAAACTTGAAACGTATATTGAGCTATGCAAGCGAAATACGAGAAAAATATAACATTTGAAAATAATAGTAGTCGGGGGAAATTGCGCACTTTTCAAAATAACAAATCCCTATATCTCAAAACAGAGTACAGATATCAAATCGAAAATTTGTCAAATTGTAGAACTGCATAGTTTTTAATTTTGGTAAAATATTTACGTCCGGAAGTGTAAGGGGAAGCAGGGGATAAGCAAAAATGTCGAAACCTTGAGTGACCCCCCTGGTCTAACGTGTACAAGGTGTTTTTGAAAAAACACCTAAACTGAATATTCTTGAATGAAATTTTAAGTTAGAAACTTGAAAATTTGCAAAATGCACTTTTTAAAAGAATGATATATTAAATGGTCGAGTACCTTTAAAACTTCTACCCCCTCCCTCTATACAAAATTATTTTCAAGAAATCAATTATCACCTAACTTTAAAAAATAAATGAAACGAAACTGTGCCAAAAGTTTTGCCCGCCCTTCTACCTTCTCCCATACAAAAGGATGATTTCGACCAATTTCAATAAATAAACTACTAACCAAAAAATTAAAAACTACAAACTTGAAATTTTGTACAAGCACCTTCCAAGAGAAATGAAATAGGACTGCATCACAAATTTTACGATTCTCTTATCTCCTAAAAGTTATGGCTTCGAGCAAATAAGGGGAATCAATTTCTCCTAAGATTAATTTAAATACAAAAGAAGCCCTAAGGATAATCCGTCTATTCTCAAGCGACTCTAGAGAAAGGAGTTTTAGACGCTGTTCGTAAGGAGGAAGAAGCAACGTATCAGACCAAGGACCAAGGACCCTTAGAGCAAACCTTTGCTGTGCTGACTCAATCCTACTCTTATGTTCCTCGTAAAACGGAGCCCATACCTGACAACCATACTCAAGAATAGAGCGTACAAAAGCACAGTATAAAGTCTTAGTTATATAAGGATCATTGAAGTCCCTGCACCATTTTTTAATGAAACCCCAAACGGAGTAGGCCTTGCTGATTATGTAGTCAATATGATCATCAAACGTAAATGCGGAAATAAAATATACACCGAGATCCAGAACCTTGTCTGTCTGTAGTAGTGTATTACCGTCTAGGACATAATCGAAATGTATGGGAGATTTGGTCTTAAAGTATGAAACGCTTGCACATTTACTAATATTTAAAGGCATATAGTTTAATGTACACCAGTCAAAACGTTGCAAATCACTTTGAAGTAGTGCGCAATCATTCTGATTCCAAATATCGCGAAACAATTTCGCGTCGTCAGCATAGAGCAAAATTTTAGAGAGGGAAATAGCCGAACTCACGTCATTAAAAAATAAAATAAATAACAGTGGTCCTAGATGGCTTCCCAGTGGTACACCAGATGTGTTGGGTACAGCAGAGGAATAAACTCCTCGAAAAATCATTTTTTTGGGTACGATTAGATAGGTAAGATCTGATGCAATCTATGAAAGTAAAAGGAAATCGAAGTGCGTATAGCTTATAAGCAAGAATAGTATGGTCAAATTTATCAAAAGCTTTGGTAAAGTCGGTATATATGCAGTCAATCTGAATAGTGAAATTGGAAAATTCCATTAGATTTGTTGTGGTCGACCTACCTTTGGTAAACCCATGTTAAGCTAGACGAATGATTAATTTACAATGAAAATTCATTACATCACAGACAAGAGCCGCGAACAACTTATGAATGCAAGAAAGATAAGCAATAGGACGATAGTTACACACATCACTTCTTTTACCTTTCTTAAGCAATGGTCTAATAGTGGAGTATTTCCACAAACTAGTAAATATCCCCGATCTGAGAGAAGCGTTAAATATATGGCATAAAGGGAGAAACAGAGAAATACTACAACATTTTAATACGGCAGCAGGGATGCCGTCTGGACCTCTAGAAAAACTATCCGTAATGCTTGAAATAAACTTTAAAATGGTCGCTTCCTCAATATGAATATCTTTCATCTCTAATGAGGTAGAAGGAAATTTCTAAATGTAATGCAAATCCTCAGGACTAATAATACGATTTGAGGTAGTGAAAGCAGTACGGAAATGGTCAGCAAAAAAGTTGCTTATAACTAAGGGGTCATAACTGACTACATCGTCGAAGGACATAGAAGCGGGATAGCCATCGGTGCGCCTTTTGGAATTCACAAAATTCCAGAATTGCTTAGGCTTATCCTTGATTGATCGCTTGATTTTATTGACGTAATTATTATACACCGCAGTAGACTGACTAACGAACAAATCATGTATCTCAGAGTAAAAAACGTAGTCCGCATCAGTTCTCGAGAGACAGTACGACTTCCATGCTTTAATTTTTAAATTTTACAAATGAGTCAAATCGTCATCGAACTATGGAAATCGTTTTACCTGCTTCTCGTGGGTGACCGGTACACACCGTGTAAAGCAAGTTAAAAGCGTGTAGTAAAAATTTGAAATAGCTATCTCGGCATCTTGTACTTTAAGAACGCGCAACCAATCGCATGATAGCATGTCCTGGTTCAAAACAGTAAAATCAGCTTTATTAAAACTAAATTGATATGATACCTCATTAGCAACGTTACTTTTTGCACTTAAATCCAAATGAAAAATTGCGTGAAGCGCAGGATGAAGAGCGGATTCTGGCAGTAGTGGAGCAATAAAATGGTTAATAGTCATGCTGCTTGAACACGAAGAAAAAATTAGGTCTAAGTACCTTCAAAAACTATATGATTGGACTGAAATAAGCTTATTGATAGTATGCAGTCCAAAAAATGTTGGTCTTGCCTAGAAGCCTTTTCAGTGAAAGATGGCATCAGGCAATCGATCGCCACCATGTCATACAAGGTAGATTAAAATCTCCGAAAATAAGCAGCTCATCGCAAGGACGCATAAGATCGCAGATCTTCTCAGTGGCATTATAGACGGACTCGTAAACGCTACCATCGCTTGATGTTTAGATGTAGGTAGTGATGAAGTAAAGCATTCTATCTCCAATTGTAAGAGCCACGCAGATAAACTCAATTTCACTAGATTCAGGAACCTCGAGTGTTAAATTGACAGCAGCAGTGTTAAATTGACAGCAGCTCTGCCCTAAAGGGGTTCCACTTGTGAGAGGGGGTTCCACTTGTAAGAGGGGGTTCCACTTGTGACAGGGGGTTCCACTTAGTCTTCCTTAACCACTCTAACTTGCATATTGACTTTCAATGCATCTTCAACTTGTCCCAAAAATTATAAAGTTGCACCCGTATTGCTGGGAGTTTATTTTTCATATTTTAGAAATAGCTATCTCTTCAGATACTTGAAAGCTATCATTTTGTAAAGTGGTGTAGAGCATATTAGTAACAATAGTGATTAATGATTTGTAAATCAATACCCCCGCAAGGGGGTAGATGTAGGATGAGGTTTTACCAATTTCTGTAACTATCTTTGGAGTTAGCGACTCCACGGACCTGAGCTAACTATCCCCCTCTGGGATGGGGGCTGTAGAATTCACCCACAGTCAGTCCTGCTTGCCCTAAAAATGGCAAATGGACACTCACTGGATCATGGGCTTATCACCCGTGATCTTAAGACCTAAATGATACGAGAAACAGATACATCGCCTCGGATGCGGACTGATTCTACGATAACGACTTTTGGCATTCGAAAACGGATTATGATTGGCTTCTGGAACGTTCGAACATTGAATGACGGGGGAAGAGCTGGGGTTACTCGGTCCTTGCGCCGCCAATCGGTGATCGACCGTGAAATGGAGCACTATAACATCCAAATCTTGGGCTTGAGCGAGGTCAGGGGGACAGGATCAGGAGAAGAACGAACCCCTAGCGGAAACACTATTCTGTACATTGGCCCTGAAAGTGAAGCCAGAAATGGCGTGGCGTTCGTCCTTACACCGAGAGCGAGAAACAGTCTCATTAGCTGGGAACCAATCTCGGATAGGATTATCGTCGTCAGGCTCAGGACCAGTGTCAGAAACGTCACAATTCTGCAGTGCTACGCACCAACTAATACCGCAACATCTGGTGACAAAGAGGAGTTTTATAGCCAACTGAGTGCCACCTTCGAACGTGTTCCAAGAGGCGATATTATTATCATCTCAGGAGATATGAACGCCCAGGTTGGATCGGACAACACTGGACTAAAACACGTCATGGGAAGGCATGGTGGCCCTTGGGTCGACGCGTCACGACCTTGGATTAAGAGACCCGAAAACGGCGAATTATATGTGGAGTTTTTTAGTACTCGGCAAATGGTCATCGTAGGGACCCTTTTTCCACACAAGAGTCATCATAAAACATCTTGGGTTTCCCCTGATGGTGTTACTCAGAACCAGATCGACCATTTGGCTATAAGTCGCCGATGGAGAAGATGTCTCCTCGATGTGCGAGCGAAACGTGGAGCTGACGTGGGGAGCGATCACCACTTGATGGTTGCCTGCTTGAGATTGTGTACAGCAGCTATCCGACGACCACAAATTCTTCAAATGAAGCGCAAGCTTAATGTGGATAAACTTAAAGATCCCAACAAAAAACGCGAATACACCACTATTCTACGCGAAAAGTCATCCACATTGGGTGAATATGAAATGCGCACACTGGACGCCAATTGGGAGGCAACCAGAAACACTTTTCTAACTAGTGCTGAAGAATCTGTGGGATATGTGCGAAGCGGTGAGAAACCCTGGATGTCGCAAGACACATGGGTCAAGTTTGGCAATCGGAAAAAAGCCAAATTGGCAATCACCTCTCAACTCGATGTCAACCAACGAACGCCCGACTTGAGGCAGAACTATCGCGATGCTCATATACAGCTTAAGGGGGCTGTTAAACGCGACTAGAGAAAGGCCATTGAAGATCTGGCAAACAAGGCAGAATCTGCGGCTTACCTTTGGGATATGGGTTCACTTTTCAAAATCATAAAACAGTTGACGAACAGGAATTTCACCGCCAACCACCTGGTGAGAGATGTCAACGGAACTCTCCTTAATATGAGTGAACACCAGTTGCGACGATGAAAGCAATACTTCTCTGATATTTTAAACATCTTGTCAGAGGAAGATATTCCGGAAACAGAACAACTACCAAACATCCAACCGCAACAATCCTCTATTAGGGACGATCCCCCAGATAAGGAACAGATAATTTCCGCCATTCGGTCAATGGCGGGAAGGAAAGCTCCAGGTATAGACGGACTACCAACCGAACTCCTCAAAGCGGACCCGGAAATCACAGTCGATATACTCCTCCCACTCTTCACTAAGGTGTGGAGTGAGGGAAGATATCCGACTGAATGGAAGGAGGGCGTCATTGTGAAAATTCCGAAGAAGGGTGACCTTCGGGATTGTGGCAATTGGCGTGGTATATGTCTACTTACTGCCGTATCAAAAATTATGGCTAAGGTAATTCTCAATAGGATTAGTGATGTCGTCGAGAGCACTCTCGAAGTTTATCAGGCTAGATTCCGTAAAGGGTCGTCTTGTACCGACCACACAAATACCCAACGGATAATATTAGAGCAGTCAGCCGAAATGGGTTCGCCACTACATCTCATGTTTGTAGACTTCGAGAAGGCTTTCGACAGCGTTAAGCGAGATTACATATGGAATGCTTTGCGTAGGAGAGGTATTCCAGATAAGGTCATAGCTATGATTAAAGAATCCTACGAAGATGCAAGGTGTCGCGTCTTGCATAGAGGAGAGCTGTCCGAGAGCTTCCCTGTGCGAACGGGTGTCAGACAAGGCTGCATATTATCACCAGCCCTGTTTCTGGTGGTAATAAACGACATCTTGAAAGCTGCACTGGAAGGTGGGGAAGGTAAGGGTCTTCAATGGAGACTGTTTAACATCTTAAGTCACCTTGATTATGCTAATGACGTGTGTTTGCTTGCACATAACCGTTCGGACTTAGAGTCAAATGTTCGCTCGTTGCTTTCTAAATGCAAAGAGGCGGGACTGAAAATAAATGTGCGTAAAACCAAGTACATGCACATGGGTTCGAACGCAAGCACACCGATTGTTCTTAACGGACAGGATGTGGAAGAGGTGCAAGATTTTTGCTATCTTGGAAGCATTGTCAGCATGGACGGCGGAGCCGAAAAGGATGTTGAGGCTCGGCTAAATAAAGCTCGTCAGGCCTTCGGTATCTTTTCCCCTTTCTGGAGGTTAAGAGAGATCTCCCTTCGCACGAAGCTGCGAGTTTTTGAAGCATGCGTCAATTCCGTGTTGTTATATGGTTGTACTACGTGGAAAGTGACCTTTCGACTTACCAAGAAATTACAGACTTTCGTAAACCAATGCCTCCGGCACATTTTAGGAATATTCTGGCCAGAAGTAATCTCCAACGACGAACTTTGGAGTACAACTCGCCAGACTAAAATATGTATTGAGATTCAAGTGCGGAAGTAGCAGTGGATCGGTCATACTTTGAGGAAACCAGAGCAAAATATCGCAAAACAGGCTCTGGATTATAGCCCTCAAGGAAGACGTCGGGTTGGTCGACCATGTAACACATGGAAGCGAGCAGTTGAGCAGGAGGCCAGAGGAATAAACAAGTCCCGGCAACAGCTTAAGGCCGATGCTCAGGATCGCGCCTTGTGGAAGAGAGTTGTTTCTGTCCTATGCCCCTATAGGGGGTCTTAACAGGAATTTGATTGATTGAAATCAATAAAATACTTAACTGTCATTTACCACCTCCTATTCACTATTCAATATTCCAAAGAATTAGAGGTAACATTTTTTATAAAAGATCAAACTCTTTTCCATTTCATTTATTAGATTGAATTTAACGTTGTTTGCGTGTTTTCTTCTTCTCTATATAAAATGATTAAAACAAAAATGAAAAGAACAACTATAAAGCAACTAAAACTTAAATTTTTTCTTATTGAAATGCAGATGCTATAAATAAGTTTTTTAATCGGAAGTAAAACACAAAAAAAAAGACTTAAACAAAGAATTAAATTTACAACTTCAAGGAAGATTTCGTGGTATTTATAGTACTTATAACTTTAACGGAGACACTTTTCTTTTGTTAGTTTGTTTAAGTATGCATTTCTTTTAGTTTTTATAAGAAATCGTGAAAATAAGTAAAACTGGAGACTTTATTGTTTTTGGTTGTACTTTACGCTTTACCCGATTTATTACCATTAAACAACCTTGCAAAGAACAGAACTTTTTCAACGGCAGAAAAGACGGAAAGAAATAACTTTTGATTTCATAAGCAATTTGACGCATTGTTATTTCGTGAACATTTTATCGTTAATTGCAAACAATCGTAGAGTTTTCATTATTGTCTCGAGTTTTTGGTTTGCTTTCTGTCGTTAATCTTTTACTGTTCGTTATAAGATTTCCCATTTCAAGTGAGTAGCAATTAAATCCAGATAGTACCATTTCATTAATTGAATCTGTTTCCGTATAATTTGCTCAATTATTGTTTTCCGAAGTTTTAAAGACGGATCAATTTTAGGGTTTATGATTGTTTGTAACCATTTTAAATTGCACTTAATAGAATAACGATTGCAAATAAGTGTACACAGTGTAAGTACTACGCGGATCTTTGAGTTAAATACCGAAATGTCATTTCATTTATAAGGAATGTTGTTACAGTCTTTTAAACGACCCAGTTTTTTTTATAGCCTAATTTGTGTGTTTTTTTTAATATATTTTGGTACTTTTGCAGAATTATTGTAAATAAGTACAGTATTTATAAATTGCACTACATTGCAATTCTATACAGTATAAACTTTTACTGCAGTTTCTTAGCTTCTTTTTGTCCGTACGGTACTGATAATCGAAATTTATTGATAGCAATAACTTCATGTTTGAAATTTATGGAATCAATTTGATAACGTAAAAAAAGTATAATAAAATACTGATTTGAATTTATTACTACTGTGCTTAATAGTCCTAACAAATTTGTCATATTTTTATTGATAACAATAATATATATTTTAATAGATTCATAAATTATAAAATTAGATTTTTTTAATAGATATCACAATCAAAAATTCCGATAATCGCATAGAGTTGCATTCGATTTTTGCAAAAGAAAGTGATATTGTAATCAGAAATGAATCATTATCGACTTTTCCATTTGATAATCAATTATTAAGATTCGAAACTTTGACAAGAAATTTGTTTGATAATTATAAATCACGGCTTAATCTAATTTTCCAAAGTACATTCTAAAATGGTTTGGTGAATGTTTTCAGAGTGCATTTTGAATTAAAAGAAAATATTTCCGGATTCTACACTGTTACGCTTTATTATTCGTGACGTTTCGGTCTCTGCTGAGACCTTTAGAGCTTGACATCTGTCGCGAGTTCTATTGTTCGATTTTGGTGGATACTTTGGTCCTAAAACGCGACCTTGCTTGACTCTTTCCAATAAAGCTGAATTTTCTTAAAAAAAACAACCGTGCGAATTCCATCACACATTTATAGAGCGCATCAAAACTGGTGACGAGACATGGGTCTACGGTTTGACATGCAAACAATTTTCGGAATGGAGGAAAAAAATGAACCGAGACCCAAAAAAAACCACGCCAAGGCCGCTCAAAATTCAAGACGATGCTCATTGTTTTTATCGATATTCGAGGTTTGATCCATCATAAATTCATTCCGGGGGGACAGACGGTCAATAAAGAGTACTATTTGACACTATTAAAGAATTTGCGTGAGCAAATCCGTGAAAAGTAGCCGGCATTCTGGCAGTAGAATTCACCTACAGCCAGCCCTGCTTGCCCTAAAAATGGCAAATGGACACTCACTTGGTCATGGGCTTGTCACCCGTGATCCTAAGACCAAAGTGATACGAGAAACGGATACAACGTATTCTACGGTAACGACTTTTGGCATTCAAAAACGGAATATAATTGGCTTCAGCAGCATTCGAACATTGAATGACGGGGGAAGGGCTGGAGTTACTCGGTCCTTGCACCGCCAATCAGTGATCGACCGTGAAATGGAGCACTAGAACAATAGAATCTTGGGCTTGAGCAAGATAAGGTAGACAGGATCAGGAGAAGAACGAACCCCTAAGAAGAGAGTGAAGCCAAAAATGGCGTGTTGGTCGTCCTTACACCGAGAGCGAGAAACAGTCTCATTAGCTGGGAGCTAATCTCAGATATGATCATCGTCGTCAAGCTCAGAACCAGTGTCAAGAACGTTAAAATTCTGCAGTGCTACCCAACAACTAATACCGCAACACCTGGTTACAAAGAGGAGTTTTATAGCCAACTGAGTGCCACCTTTTTTTTACTGAACGACCAACACGAGCCAAAAAAGAAAGATATGACGAGCTTAGGCGATATGCGAAAAAGACCTGCAGACGAAAACAAAGAAAGTACCATAATGACAAAATACAAAAAATGGACGACGACATGAGAAACAATAAAACGCGGGACGCATACGCAATAGTAAAAGACTTAAAAAAGGGATATAAGCCAAAAAACCAGTCTCTGCAAAGACGCAGAGGGCAATATCATCAGCGACACTGAAGAAATCAAAAGGAGATGGGCTTCATACTTTGAACTTCTTTTGAATCCCACCCCATTAGCACCGATCACAACAGACAACATTTCAATTGAAGCCTCAACTGACGAAGATGAACCATCATTGACACTACCCACTCTTGCTGAAATCAAAGCAGCCCTATGTGACCAAAAACTAAACAAAGAGCCGGAAATTGACGAAATACCAGTTGAACTTCTGAAAAACAGTGGAAATTGTGTCGCTGAAATACTGCACAACATGATATGCAAAATTTGGACAGAGGAAATCATACCCGACGATTGGCGAAAAAGCATTATATGTCCAATTTACAAGAAAGGAGACAAACTCTGCTGTGAGCATTACAGAGGAATATCATTGTTGTGTACGTCCTATAAAATACTGACAAAAATAATTGAACGTCGTCTTAATCCCTATACTAATCAAACAATTGGCGAATACCAAGGCGGATTCAGAACCGGACGATATACAACAGACCAGATATTCTCGGTGAAACAAGTGCTTAAGAAATGCTGGGAATATAACACAGACGTGCACCAAATCTTCGTAGATTTTAAACAAGCATACGACAACATCGACAGGAGCGTACTGTACCAAATCATTCTTGACTTTGGAATTCCTCCAAAACTAGTCCGACTAACAAGACTAACAATGACGAACACTGAATCCCAAGTGAGAATACAAACCGATTCCACAACCAGCTTTCGAACGGAATGTGGTTTAAAGCAGGGAGATGGTCTAACCCCTATGCTTTTCAACTTGGCACTAGAGTATGTTGTCCGAAAAATCCCTGTCGACACCAACGGGACACTACTATTCAAGTCCACCCAACTAGTAGCATACGCTGACGACATTAACATCCTAGCAAGATCCTTCCCTAGTGCTAAGGAGGTATTTGTCAATCTTGACTCCGCCGCAAAAGAAGTCGGGTTGTGCATTAACGAAAACAAAACAAAAGTAATGACGCAAACAAGAAGGAGAGCGCCTATCAGACAAAACATAACAATTGCGGAATATAATTTGGAAAATGTGGACAATTTTATATATCTTGGGGGCTAATCTAGCAAAGGACGGTAATGAAACAGACGAAATCAAACGATGGATAATACTAGCAAATAAGACGTATTGTTCGGTACTTCCAATAATGAAATCCAAGAAAGTGCACTGGAACAATAAGCTGCGGATATATAAAACTATTATACGACCTGTGCTCTGTTATGGCAGCGAGACGTGGACATTAACGCGAACTTCCGAAAAAGCAGTTACCACACTTGAAAGAAAGGTCCTCCGAAAAATTTTGGGACCTGTGAAGGAAGGAACGGAATGGCGGATAAGATACAACCATGAGTTGTATCAACTCTACGACGAGCCAGAAGCTTCAACGTTCATCAAGCTACGTAAACTGCAGTGGGCTGGCCATGTACAGCAAATGGAAGACAGAAGAATTCCCAAACGTGCTCTGAAAGGCAAAGCGAGTGGTAACCGGCCAGTAGGCAAGCCACGCAATCGATGGGAAGACTCGGTTGATGAAGATAGCAAGGCCATCTTAAAAATTAGCAGCTGGAGGACGCGGTCTTTGGATCGAGACGATTGGAGGCGACGACTTCAGGAGGCCATGGCCCGATTTGGGCTGTCGCGCCATTGATGAAACGCTGTCCGAGAGCTTCCCTGTGCGAACGGGTGTCAGACAAGGCTGCATATTATCACCAGCCCTGTTTCTGGTGGTAATAAATGACATCTTGAAAGCTGCACTGGAAGGTGGGGAAGGTAAAGGTCTTCAATGGAGACTATTTAACATCTTAAGTCACCTTGATTATGCTGATGACGTGTGTTTGCTTGCACATACTCGTTCGGACTTAGAGTCAAATGTTCGCTCGTTGCATTCTAAATGCAAACAGGCGGATCTGAAAATAAATGTGCGTAAAACCAAGTACATGCACATGGGTTCGAACGCAAGCACACCGATTGTTCTTAATGGACAGGATGTGGAAGAGGTGCAAGATTTTTGCTATCTCGGAAGCATTGTCAGCATGGACGGCGGAGCCGAAAAGGATATTGAGGATTGTCTAAATAAAGCTCGTCAGGCCTTCGGTATCCTTTCCCCTTTCTGGCGGTTAAGAGAGATCTCCCTTCTTCGCACGAAGCTGCGAGTTTTTGACGCATGTGTCAAATCCGTGTTGGTTTACTACCTGGAAAGTCACCGTTTGGCTTACTAAGAAACTGCAAGCTTTCGTGAACCAATGCCTCCGACGCAATTTAGGAATATTCTGGCCAGAAGTGATCTCCAACGAGGTGGAAGAAGAAGTGCGGAGCCCTTAATGATTTTTTCAGAAATAACTAAAAACATCATGCATTTGACATATTTTCAATCGCAGATCAGTAGCATTCATATTTTCCAGGGAATCGACTTTTTGTGAAGTTATGAAATTGTGTCATATTGTATGAGAGGTGGATGAAGGAGTGAAGTTAATCGTCTAATTTGTTTTTTCGTCTTACTAGTAATTCTAAACAAATTTTTAGTGTAGAATTTCAGCTCGACAAACATTATACGTACTGATTGAATTGGTTTATAGTTTATGAAAAATATAGTTTGTACTGGAGGGGTGGAAGAAGTGGGGAGATTTAAAAAATTTTCATACCGTGGAGTGAAATCATCACAAGCAGACGGACTGTAGGTTTTGAAATTTTTTAATGATAATACGAGTATAAACTTCTGAATCATTCATTTTTTCTCCGAGTCTTATTTCTTAGCGTTAAACACTTTTTGACAAACTTATACCACTCTCAGATTTCATCTAGAGTGTTCAAATTTCATTTAATTTGTGCAACGTACTAGAAATGAAAATTTCAGGAAAGTAATCTTTAAACAATCAGAATACTTTACTATGCAACTAATAACTGAAATGCGTACCAATGTCAAGGTTAATCAAAAGATTGTTAGCTCATCGAATCTAAGATTATAATAATTTTTATCATTACAGCTATTAGTTATGTAAAAATTACGATCACAACACTGATAGCAAATTCGCCGATTTATTAATCAATTACTTATTTTTTGATACTGATAACGCAAACAGGTAGCAATCGAAAAATACGTATGAACTCTCTCCGTTAATCAGTCGCTACAAATTACTACCCTCCTGACAAATTACGGACTATTTTGAATGACATTTGTGTCTAGGTGACCTGTACTAGAGACAGACCAAGCCAATATATAGGTGTCCACACATACGATATATAGTACGTAAGACGAATGATTGATTGCATTGAAAGCTCGTGCCTAATATCTTATCTGTCCTGATTTAGGATTTCGAAAAATATTTGGAAATTTAATGAAGTAGAAAAAGCGGGAAATTTAATTGATTGCCATCGATTAAATGTGAATGAACTCAAACAAAAAATCAATTTAATTCTTTTATTAAAAGTTAAGCGTTACAGATTAATTATGCTGAAGGTATATTGTGTTTACCTTATCATTTATAACGCTAAGAAATAATGCTCGCACAGAGCCGCCAAGGGTACAGAAATATTTGTTGTCACTCAAAAACCTCGATTCCGTTTGACCATCTGTCCGTATTTGTGCCTAGTTACAATATAACTTTCGAAAGCTTTGAGCTATCATGCTGAACTTTGTTGTGTGCAACAAAGTAACTTTAAGTTCGTGTACGGGCTACATCTTTTTCCCCTCCTCCTTCCCACCCCATCGTCCTTCTTCTACACCTCCCATACAAATATCATGAAATTCCGAAATCCTACGAAATTGATTGCTCTTCGAAACTATCTCAGTTATCGACTTGAAATTTCGGTCAAATTGTAATGATGCACTTATCATTAACATCACTTCATATTGATCCGAACCCCTCAGTGCTTCTACCCCCTCTCATACAAATTTCACGGAATTTTTAAATTTAAATGAAATTATTTTTCTTCGAAACTGTCAAAGCTACCGTTTCAAAATCAGCTAAGACTCACCTCTACCACCTCCTGTGCCATTGTTTCGTCTTTAAGCTTGTCGACATTGAATTTGCGAGCTCTACGCGTTTTCGAATATCCACGACAAGCTATTCGGCATCGATACTTAGCTCTGACTAAATAGTGATCAGAGTCACAATTCGAACCACGGAGGGTTCATACATCAAGTATGCAGGAAGCAGCCCTTTTCTCAATTAGAACGTGGTCTATTTGGTTGAAAGTTTGGCCATCTGGTGATGCCCACGTTCGTTTGTGAATATTGCTATGTGGGAAGCACGTAGAACTTACAATCATATTTTTGTTGCTTGCGAAAACAACAAGATGCTGGCCATTGTCGTTGCTTATGTCATAGAGACTGTGCCCTCTTGTTATTCATCTATGAGCCTCCTTCTTTCCGACTTTTGCTTTAAAATCCCCTAGCACCATTGACACATAACGCAGGTTAATTATAACTTACGCCTAAATTATCATTAAACGGCTGTGTGTCATACGCTAATTTACCAAAATAGTGATTTATCAGCTCAGTGCTATCCGCTAAATCATCTCTTTTAGTTATAGCCTTTCATTTTTCTCAAAGTTAAGGCCATACCGATGAAGATTGTGCTTGATGTGGAGCTTTCATAAGAGCTTTTTCCTGCAAGAGAGAAGAAGAAAAGTCATTTTCTGACAGCTTAGAATTTCTTTGAAGCGTGATTTAAATGCCCAGCTATGAGAGACGACTTGCAAACAATTCCAAAACAGGACCAAAGATCATTTTTCTTCCTTTTTAGCCTTCCTTGCAAAATTTCATTGCCTATTGGCTATGCACTTCAACTTTTTAAAAATATGATACTCGTAGATGAGTGAGTGACTCTGCGTAATTATCAAAGTGCTATGTGTCACCATTCTACAAACGATGAAGATGAGCTAAATCATGAATTAGTTAAAGACAAGACAAGATAATTTTTGGGTCGTTCGAGGGCAGTGAATCATAGGTTATCTCTAGGGTGGCATAAAATTTGTCTTTAATTGTACCGTCCCTGTCTTTTGTTGGTGCGTGGACGTTGTTCAACCAAACTCAAAAAATTCAGTTTTATTCGGATTGCACACAATCTTTCACTTACTGGTTTGAAACTCGTGACCTGCTGCATAATTTTTTTGTAAATGACAAAAGCGACTTCAAACTCTCTACTTCCCGACAATTTTCCATTTGGATAGATTGTGTGTGATATCATCTCCATGATTTCGTTACCGAGCCATGTCGTTTCGTGGATGGCAGTTATGTTGATGTTGTGTTTTGCCACTTCTTCGAGGAACTATTTCAGAGCTCCTGTCCTAAATAAGTATCGAGCTATTCAAGCTCCAAAAGAGTAGTCCATTTCTCGTTTATGGGGTTATTGCCGTTGAGTCCAACCTTTCCAAGGCTGTTCTTCAGGTTTCTGGACAGTGTTTTTTTCCGGTGATACCGGCGGTCCAGTCCTACTTTTTTAATACACCCTGGTAGAAAAAAGTGGTTGATTTCATCTGAATATAATATGCTGGAGTTCTCACAGCTATACTACGAGTCCAACTTTGTCATACTTTTTGCCTAATTCCTCAGACGCACTAGTATTGCTAACCGTTTAGGTTTGCTTCATGCTCTCTCCTTCTTTCTAAACCGGCATTGGGACCAGCTATGGCGGAGTCTGCTTCTACCATCTCCCATACAAAAATCACTATTTACTATGTAAGGATTTAAGATGACATATTTACAGGTGCGTTAAACTATTTCCCATATCATTTAGAGTATCGCTGATGGCGCAATTATATTTTGTTTTGCTTTTATTTAGTAATTAGCGATTCCCGCAAATTTGTCCGCGTGAAAATCGCAATAATAGGAATTTTAGAGTAATTAGTTAGTTATACATTATGTGGTATACATAATCTGCTTAGTTTAATGCCTCTTTGAACACAATATTTAGCATTTTGTTAGAATCAGAACCATAAATTATTAAGAATGAAACCATGATACTCCTAGTTGTATGGGACAGGCCCGTGATCAAATCACGCCTGTGAATGGAGATCATATAAGTATTCAAAAACGCTAGAGAAATGTAAATAGTTGTAGTTAATTCTAGCTAGGGTATAGCCTAGTAGGTAGTGTGTTGGTCTTGTAATGCAAAGGTCGTGAGTTCAAATCCCGGTCGGCGCAATATGAAATTCGAGCACATTGCCTGCTTGTATATACCTTGGTCACCTCAATCTAAGAAAATGGAAAATTCGTAAAAAGAGGGTTGTGCGAAGGGCTAACAACCCTTCCACAATAAGTAATGAAAAATGTTAAGGAACCTGAATATCAGGAGGCCAAGATCTGATTTGGGCTGTAGCGCCATTATAGAAGTAGAATCAGTTAATTCTAGAAAAAAAGTCTTAATAAAAAAAACCTTAAGTTCAAAAACATACCAGGACTACGATTGCGCGAAAAGCCCAATCATACGATACTCTCGATGAAATAAGAAATTTTTATGATCTTAAGAAATTTTGTATGGGTAGTGGTAGAAGGGGTGAGAGCATTGAATTTATTTCCTTTACGTCATGCTGTAGTAGCTATAGAAATGCTCTGTACCAAATTTAAGCTTCGAAAATTGATACTGAGCAAATTAGTGTAATGGATTTAGTAAAATTGTGCAGTTTGTATGAGAGGTGATAGAAGAATTGGGAGGTTTTTAGTAATTTTCTGAGAAACAACTATAAATCATGTTATTAATATATTTTAAATAGTAGATTAGTAATATTTATACCTTTCAAGAAAATCGAATTTTCGAAAAGTTGTGAAATTGTGCCACATTGTATTAGTGGGGTAGATGGCAGTTTGTATGGGAGATGGTGAAAGGAGTGGTGGATTCAAATAATGTTTATACCATAGATCATATTTGTGATGCAAAATTTAATTATTATGAATTTTTGAAAATAAATTATAAATTTTTGAAAATAAATTATCTTGTATGGAACAGGGTTGAAGCTGTGAGTGATTTAAATAAGACTAAAAGCAGATTACGTATACTTAGCAAACTGTGAGAGTGTCATTACTTTCGTTTCAGAGGTTTTTGCGTGAAAGCAGGACAGACAGACAGGGAAGAATTTCAAAAATGTATTTTAATGCTACGTTATTATCTAAATAAAGCAAAACACTAACTTATAGGCATTTACATATAAACCAATAAGAGACAGACACTATAATTATATTTACATAAATGTATAGATTGTTATCTTAGAAATAATCGAGTAGGTAGGATGTTGGTACATAATGCAATCGTCTTGAGTTCAGTTGGTAAATCTGAATCCAGGTGTATCCTTGTGTTAAGCGTATTTCCGAGTTCAAATCCAGGTTGACGTGAAATTACAGCACCCTGCATGTATTGATAGATGTGGGCCACCTCAATTTTTGAAAATGAAAGTTATTAGAACGTTATCAGCTCCACCCGATTTGGACAGTAGTACCATTAAAGAATTTTCTGTTTCAGCTCAATCTGTAAAAATACTGCTTCTCAAATGGGGAAACAAATTTTAAAAACCTTAAGAGACAGAAAATCAAAAGCATATATTGACTAAAAATAAAGAATAAAAAAAAAATTTGTTACTTTCATTTTTAAAGTTATGAGAATTTATGATAATCAGACTCAGCTAGGAACGAACTTGCCTAATTGGTTAAAATATTCACTTTTATTTGAAGTAATTCACTTTTTATGCGCACTTCACATACCATATAAGTTTCATCGTTCGAAACAAATCTCTGTGCAAAATTCATCAGTCAGGATGTCAGACATATGTGAGTATATGTGATATACAGCATATTAGAGTAAAATCGGAATTAGTATTCAACGTTATGCCAGAGGACAGACAGAAAAATAGAATTTCATTTCTGACATCGCAATCAGGATGAGAATAACAATGGATTCATATCTTGTGTTTCAGTTACATACATGCATTTTTTTTAGTTTAAATCTGTATGTGTAGAATACTAAGCTGAAATAATGTCGCATGAAAATTGAGAAGGCCTTAGTCTGCTGCTTTATTTCCTTAACAGTTTGGGGAATATTCATGATATGGTTTTTTTTTTTGTTCTTTCGTACAAAGCCCATCTGTGGTCATGTTTTATGCAAGCAATTTAACAACTTTTGAGTTAGTGCAAAAAATAAATTTTAAGTATACGTAGCAGTTAGATGCTGGTGGCAGGTGCAAAATATGAATAAAGCTCACCAAAACGACCGTTGTAAATTTTCTAGAATTTCTCGGGGATCTTGGTGATTTCCATGTGTATGAGAAATAATCTCCTGTTGTTGTCATTAGAATAAAAACTTGAATGTGCGAACTGAGAGAAAACTTGGCATAGTTAAAGTTCAAGATGGATTAATATGGGCTATCGCAATGATTGTCAGAAAGAAATGGATTTAGAACTAAAGTTTAAAACATTCTGATTAATAAAATAAAGTTTAATCTTGAAACTTGACAACTGTTGACGTTCCTAACCAGCAGACATCAAAAAAATGCCAACAAGTCGGGCGCAACTTAATTATTTTTGGTACAAGCTGCAGGTTAGAGTGGCTAAGTGGAACCTCCTTTCACAAGTAGAAACCATTTTAGGGCAGTGCTGTCGTCATTGTAACACTTAATTGCGAATACGATCAATTGCTCCAGTACATGTAATCAATATTTCATTCGTTTATGCAAGTTTGGGTTTTAATGAGGGAAGGGGGGAGAGGTAATAGTAAAGGTGGGTGAACAATAATCATTTTTTAATTGATTGCTTGCATGACATTCAATATTCTCAATTTCATAGACGAAGTTGCATAGAACTTTCATAAGATCACAATTGCGTTCGCAATAATAAACATTTGTATGGGAGGGGGTAGAGGAGGTAAGGGAATCGTAAAATTTATGATGTAGTTTTATTTCGTTTCTATTGTAAGCTCAAATCAATCAATCAAATTCCTGTTAAGACCCCGTATAGGGTTTAAACACAGAAGCAACTCTCTTCCACAAGGCGCGATCCTGAGCATTGGGCTTAAGCTGTTGCCAGGACATGTTTATTTCTCTAGCCTCCCGCTCAACTGTTCGCTTTTATGTGCTACATGGTTGACCAACCCGACGTCTTCCCTGAGGATTCTAATTCAGAGCCCCTTTGGCGATGTTTCGCTCTGGTTTCCTCAAAGTGTAACCGATCGACTGCCACTTCCGCTTTTGAATCTCAGTACCTAATTTGGTCTGTCCAGTTGTACTCCAAAGTTCGTCATTGGAGATCACCTTTGGCCAGAATATTCCCAAAATGCGTTGGAGACATTGGTTCACAAAAGTTTGTAGTTTCGGTTACTTTCCACGTAGTACAATCATATAACAGCACGGATTTGACGCATCGTCAAAAACTCGCAGCTTCGTACGAAGGGAGATCTCTCATAACCTCCAGAAAGGAGAAAGAATACCGAAGGCCTGACGAGCTTTATTTAGCCGAGCCTCAATATCTTTTCGGCTCCGCCGTCCGTACAGACAATGCTTCCGAAATAACAAAAATCTTGCACCTCTCCCACATTTTGTCCTTTAAGAGCAATCGTTGTGCTTGTGTTCGCGCGCGGTGATAATATGCAGCCTTGTCTGATATCCGTTCGCACAGGAAAGCTCTCCTCTATGCAAGACGCGACACCTTGCATCTTCGTAGGATTTTTTAATCATAGCTATGACCATATCTGGAATACCTCTTCTACGCAAAGCATTCCATATGTAATCTCGCTTAACGCTATCGAAAGCCTTCTCGAAGTCCACAAACATGAGATGTATTGGCGAACCCTTTTCGGCGGACTGCTCCAATATTATCCGTAAGGTTTTTGCGTGGTCGGTACAAGGCGACCCTTTACGAAATTCAGCCTGATAAACTTCAAGAGTGCTTTCCACGACATTACTAATCCTATTGAGAATTACCTTAGCCATGATTTTCGATACGCAGTAAGTAGACATACACCACGCCAATTGCCACAATACCGAAGATCGCCCTTCTTCCATTCAATCGGAATCATTCTATAACTCAGTAAAGAGTGGAAGGTTTATATATATTGTTGCGAGCTAGGGGTTCGCCGAGATTTCAAGTAAAACACAATCCGTTTTAAAAATAAAGGATAATTTATTTATTCGCACTTTTACTTAATTTGTACTTTAACTTAATTCACACTTTTACTTAATTCGCCTATTTGGCACTAACGCCACGTATCGCTTCCACTGGTTTGCGTCTCGATCATTAAAATGACTGACTGTCCGCTGAGAGCTACCGTGCTTTTATATATTTCTCCTACTATTCTCGAAGTTTCCGTCGGTGTTTTGTTGGGTGTGTATCTAGACTATACTGGAGAGTTCCAGATATTTAATTGCCTACATTTTGGAGTTTATTCTGGAAAGTGCTAGATCTTTAATTGCCTACATTTTGGAGTATACTGTTTATTCTGGAAAGTTCTAGAGCTTTAATTGCCTACATTTTGGAGTATACTTTTCTCGCGTATTCGATAGAGATCGTGCGTGGTTGTCAGATCTATAACATAACCCTCTCCTTAGTCCCTGTTCGTCCCAAACAGCGTCGTTCACTTCATCAATGGCACCGTGGTACTTTGTTAGTCGAGAGAGATGTACCACTTTCATTTTAGTACGAGGCTCCGCTGATTCCATCCATCCTTTGGTTCGGTCGTTATCGTCTGAATGGTTTTTCCGCTTTCTTTTTCCTTCTCACGTTCGCGTTCTTTCTCCATGTCCTTTTCGCGCTTCTTCTCATTCTTAGCAGCACGTTTACTTTCCTTTTGACGTTCCGCATTCTTCCTTTCGCGATCTTCTCGATCACATCGCTTCTCATGTTCCGCCTTGTCACGATTATTTGCATGAAGTATTTGACCGGCATGACTTCTACCCGTTCGTTCGCTATCCTTATTCGAATGCCTATCTTTGCTTCCATGATCTTTTTCGATGTATTGTTCTTGTTGCAGTCGATCTTGCCGACTCGGGGTTTTCGAATGACTCCGGCGTCTTTTATCAAAACCATGTGTAAGATTTGAACTCTGACGACTAGTTCTTGACCAAGATCTACCTGCCCGATCTCTATCTTTGCGTTGTTTAGCAGCGCAGCCGGAACAATAGTTGGTCGCTTTTCGGCAGTCGAGTCTCAAGTGTCCTGCCTGTCCACAATTCCAGCATCGGGGGGCACCAAATCTTTCGCTCCGCTTGGTGTACTCGGCTTTCTGACACACACATTCTTCCACTATTTCTCGAACTCGATAGTTACTCCGTGAGCTTTGCTTGGCATCTTCGAACATCAGCCCATATACCAAGGGCTCGCCAATCGTTTTCTTACCTGCCAGTTTTAGCGCCTGTTGCAGCTCTCTGTCCTGTATGGCATTGTTAAATGCGAAAACAGCTCTGTCGTTGCGTTGCTCTGTTTGCGCATTGGGAAGCGATAAAAGTGTGAGTCGTTCAGTATCGCGTGCCAGCTCTTGAAGTGTTTCACCATTCTTTTGGGTTCGGTTGTACAGCTGTATTTTGTAGATCTCTCGCATGTGGTCACTGCCGTAATGAAGATCCAATGTCTGGACTAACGTTGAAAAATCTAGTTGTTGCTCCTGCGGAATCGTTTGAAGAACCTCTACTGGTGGACCTCTTAGCGCCAATATAAGAGCTGTTCCTCGTTCCAGATCATTCCAATGATTGTTTCTTGCGGCAGCCTCAAATTGGGTCTTATAAATAGCCAACGGTGTTTGTCCATCGAAGATTGGAGCTTTGAAACCCTTGTGCGTAACGTACTCTGCATTGATGACTCCAGTCGCTTTCACGTTATCGAAGTCCCTTTTTAGTCGTTCGACTTCTTGTACAATCCCGGATATCCTTTCCGTAATTTGTTCTTCGAAGAGTCGAAGTTTCTTCTCTACGTTTTCTTCTATTGCCTTACACATGGTGTCTATTTTATTATTTTTGGTTAAGGTCCTTTGAAGTCTGATCTAATTTTTCATTGAGGTCCGCTGACAGCTGACTTTGTTGGTCCAGTTTCTGATTAATGTCTGCTGATTGTTGCTCTAATTTCTGATTCATGACCGCAGATTGTTGATCTAATTTGTTCATCATTTGTTGCATTAACTGTGTTAGAGCATCCGATGTACCAGAACACTCATCTCCACGAGCTTCTTTGATTTGGAATTCAAAACTATCTGCATCCTCACCCTTAGCCTCAAGTGTCTCGATCATACGGCTGACAAGTTCAGACTTGCTCCCTGTCGTAGATAACTCGCGTCTACTGAGCTCTTCCTTCAGCTCAGTTAATTTTAAGTCCTTTAGATAACGCGGCACTTTCACTAACGATTATTTCAAGTTTTTCCGCGATTCGAATTCACTTAAATTTACTTCACTAATTAAAGTCACTAAAGCACTCGAGAATATAATATTTCACAAAATTCTCACTGTCCGTTCGAGAATTTTAGTTTCATTTTCTTTTTCGCTCTTACAAAATTATCCGTTCGAGAATTTTAATTTCACTCGCGATTTTTAACCCAAATTTATCCTTGAAATCCCACTTCTGACACCAATTGTTGCGAGCTAGGGGTTCGCCGAGATTTCAAGTAAAACACAATCCGTTTTAAAAATAAAGGATAATTTATTTATTCGCACTTTTACTTAATTTGCACTTTAACTTAATTCACACTTTTACTTAATTCGCCTATTTGGCACTACCGCTGCGTATCGCTTCCACTGGTTCGCGTCTCGATCATTAAAATGACTGACTGTCCGCTGAGAGCTACCGTGCTTTCATATATTTCTCCTACTATTCTCGAAGCTTCCGTCGGTGTTTTGTCGGGTGTGAGTGTAGACTATACTGGAGAGTTCCAGATATTTAATTGCCTACATTTTGGAGTTTATTCTGGAAAGTGCTAGATCTTTAATTGCCTACATTTTGGAGTATACTGTTTATTCTGGAAAGTTCTTGAGCCTACATTTTGGAGTATACTTTTCTCGCGTATTCGATAGAGATCGTGCGTGGTTGTCAGATCTATAACAATATTTATTTACGGATCCGCTTTCATGAATTCGATTGATAGTCCGTCTATACCTGGGGATTTCCTTCCCACTATTGACCAAATGGCGGAAAATATCTCTTCTAAATTTTAAGCTGCTCGTACAGAATTTCAAGTTCGTAGCTTTCAACTTGTTGGTTAGTAGTTGATTTATTGAAATTGGTCGAAATCATACTTTTGTATGTGAGGGCGTAGAAAGACAGACGCTATCCCAAAACTTTTGACATAGTTTCATTTCAATTATTTTTAAAAGTTTTTGTGGAAAGTTTCAGAATTAACAGTTAGGTGATAATTTAAGAGTTAGGTGATAAATGATTTCTTACAGATGTTCGAAAAAATAATTTTGTATGGGAGGGTGTAGAATTTTTAAAGGTATTCGACCAGTTAATATTTCATACTTTGAAGGATTGTTTTTTTTTAATGCATTTTGCAAATTTTCAAGTCTCGACCTTAAAATTTCATTGACAAATTTTCAGTTCATGTGTTTTTTTTATTCCACATAAAACATCTTGTGCACGTTAGACGTCAGACCGGGGGGCGGTGTATAACAATTATGGAAGTTTTATTACTTTTTCTGTATGTACAACAAATAGATATAGCCACATGAAACATTTAAACTTTATATTTTTCACCAGATCCCTAAAAAAATCATTTAAAATTGTCGACATTTTTGTTTACCACCTCCCTCTCTTACACCCTTCAACTTAAAATTTTTATCGAAATTCAAAACTATGTAGTTCTACAATTTAACACAATTTCAATTTCATTTTTTTACTCAGTTTTGAAATATAACGATTTGAAATTTTGGAAAGTGCACCATTTCTTAAATGCTTCCCATTTCCCCCCACTACTATTATGTCCAAATTTTATATTTTTCCATAATTCGCTGGTATAGCCTACTATATTTCCCAAGTTTCAATTACATAATTTAAGAAATAATCTAGATTTTGATTTGTACGTGTTTTTCTTTGCACCTCTCCCTGACCCTATCGCTTACAATAATTAGTCTTCTTCTTAGCTGATTCTAGTGGATCTGTATGCCACCGTATTGGTCCCAAAATATGAATTTTTATAGTAAACTATTTCGAAGATATATATAATCATTCTGCCGACAATTTGTTCTTAGCCCCCATTCTCGGACACCAATGGATACAAAAATCAAATTATTTTTAAGGATTCTGCCACTAACCGTTCTATAAAAAAGTGTCAAAATAAATTTATCACGATACACAAGTGTAAATTAAAGAGATTTGGTGGTGAAATGAGCTTAGACGTAAGCGATTTTCGCATGCACGTGCAGTATTCGTTACTTTGAGGAAAGTAATCGTTCTTTTTATTCATTACTACGTATTTGTTTTTTTAATTACCTTCAAATCATGTTGCAGGGATGGGTAATTAATATAATGCTAAAAATATGAGTTTAATTAAGGAATAAGTTTTATTTGTTGATTTTTTTTTATTACGTTATAATTATTTATTTTTAATTTTAGATGTAACAACATTTTAAAATATGTCAGCTGAAATATTTTATTAAGAAAAAAACATTTCAACAAACAGTTCTTGATGCTTAAAACACACAAAAAAATCGAAGATTTTCAAAATTTCCCTCCAAAAGTATGGTTTACTTTTAGCAAATTATGATGAATCGCTCCTTGCAGTAACTATATGCAACAAGAAATCGCTCTTGATTTCGTTCGCCTAGACGTGTATCAACATAATGATGCCAAGTCCGATTTTTTAACTATACCTCTTCAAAGTAAAAAATTTCTTTAGACACTAACATAAATCTCTTCAATATTTCTCAACTTTATCATGTCCAATATATTTTTCTTCAAAATAAATAATAAAAGGACAATGTGAAGGAAATAAATTTTATTCAGTCGACATTTTGTTCAACAAAAATCCCTCAAATTGATAAAAAAATTCTTCTATCACCACATTACGAAATTCCACAATTTGGTATCACTGATCCCACAACCCCAACACTAGTAACAATGACTGCCTAATCTAGCCCTGCCGCTCGACCATAGCACCACAACTCTACTTGAGAGGTAGAGTAAGAGTATTCCTTCTTGTTCTTGCTTTGGAATGGCGGAACGGCGATATGCACAAGTGCAGGATTCCCTCCTGTGATGTAACGAAAAAGCAACTAAACAACGGTATCAATCAATCAAATTCCTGTTAAGACCCCCTGCAGGAGTATATGACAGAAACAACTCTCTTCCACAAGGCGCGATCCTGAGCATCGGCCTTTGGTTTCGGTATAAGTACCTTTTTGTATATGGAATGAATATTCGAGTAACGAAACAGTAACGAAAGGTTTTGACAGTTCAGTTACTATATCGCGAGCTCTTTTCGTTACTTAAGTAACGAGGACCAACGCAGACTGACAGCGTTGGTACTCGTTACTTTGGATTTCCGTCGGTAACGAGTACACGCATAATGAATAGATAAATCAGTACTTAAGGACTGTTACCGCCAAAGCAATTTTTTACTGATTTTGAAGCCGATCATTCTCTCCACTCCTAACAAATCCAACTAAAATTGCTAGAAGCTGCTGCCCACTCTGAAAGATACTCGTATTATCAATATCTCCAGTAACTAGAATTAATGTCTCATTGGTTTATTTATTCAAGCTTGAATTTGTATTTGTGGATGTTAAAAATTGTTTATTTGATTACACCAATCACGTTTGAAATGCTCGGTGAAAAATATCAATTTCATAGCATAAATAAAAATTCTTCCAAGTTCTGATACATCAAGATTTCAAAAAACCCAATTTCTTCTTCTCGGTAATTGTTAAGGAAGTAGAGAGCTTGTTTCGTATGTAAAAACAGATTCAACTTACATTTGCAAAGAAATTTTGATTTGAATCGGTAACTATCATAAATTTTCTTTTTCTTTTATAGTCAAGATTCAATGTAAAATGCAAATTCGAAAGAAGAAGAGAATGTAACCGCAAGGATACGATTTATACATGTCTACTAAAATATTCATAGCGTTTCACTTTTTCTATGTCGGCAAAGTTTTAAAGCCATCCGGAGCCGTTCTTTTTTGGTTTTTGTTCATAAATCGGATGTCTTTTCAGTTGTGACATATGATGAAATTTCCTGATAGTTGCAGGAATGTTTTATTTTTATATCTTTATTGCTTGTTCACGTACAGCTATCCTTTTAAATAATATTATATATTTTCAGTACTAAAGCATTACTACAAGTGGGGCTCAATATTATCATTCCTTCTAGTTTTTTTTAAATTGACCAGGTGGTATTTGTATATTCCTACTCCTAAGTCAAAATAACCTGACATAATAGCACTTGGCGAAAGTAAATTGCTTCCAGTTCTATTCCGTGGCTAGATACCACATTATTTCTACAATTTTTACGGGGTTTCGCATTGTATATCCACTATGATGGTGCCTGTATTTTAGCATTAAATTTGTGCTAGGTAAAATTGTTCATATACTTCTGTTACGTATGTATGTAGAAAAAAGTCCCGAGCTTTCTTCAGACGAAACAGCTCTTTAGTTTGACAAACTATTTGATTACATCCAACAGATCTACGATATTAATCCTGACGCTGAAATTATTATCGTGGGCGATTTTATTGCTCACTGGTTCTAACACTCCAGTCATACGGACGAAGAAGATCGTTTTGCTGAGATTTTGCTGCAATAAACAGCTTAACACAGCTGGTAAGATAGACCAGCCGTCTACCCGATGTTGCGGATCAGCATCCAAAATCTTTTTGACCATTTTCTTATGAACAGAATGTTGTTATACCATTTGTTGAAACCAAATACGGATCACTTTCTTACCTGTGACCACTTTTTGGTATTAGTATTATGACCGTCGAAAATTAAAGCTCCAGGAAGAATTATTTAGCTTTTCAATTGAGCTAATTGGAACGAAACAAACGTATTTTTCAAAAGTTTTGATTGAAATTTGATAAAGTTGATTCTGTATTCCCTTCAACTTCAAAAGAGCCAAAATAATCTAAGGATGTATAAGAAAAAACTGATCAGTCTTCCTCAATAATATTTTTTAGAGGCATAATATTGCCAAGAACAAAATTTTGCATTTGATTTGTCATCGCAAAATATCGATCTTAATCTTATATATTAATACGTGAGCACCTAAAATTGTCAGCCAGTTTTTTTTTATTTCGACTTCTACTTCTACAATGGCGCTACAGCCCAAATCGGACCTTGGCCTCATGACATTCAGGTTCCTTAACATTTTTCATTATTTATTGTGGAAGGGTTGTTAACTCTTCGCACAACCCCCCATCTACGAATTTTTCATTTTCGTAGATTGAGGGTACCAAGGTATATCCAAGCAGGCAATGTGCTGGAATTATATATTGCGTCGACCGGGATTTGAACTCACGACCTTCGCATTACAAGACCAACACGCTACCCACTAGGGTACACCCTAGCTAGTTTTTTTTTATTTATTGTAATTTATTTATTTACTTAGAATTCATTAATTCATGATTACTTACAATTTGTATTACAAACAGCAAAATATCAAATAACATCATATTTTTTTAACAAAGCTGACTTTATCTGAGCAATATTAAGATTAAAATCAATTTTACTATTATTAACTTCAAAAGCCCGTGAAATGGAAGTTATCGAATCATGCTGGGCGTAATTAGTTGGATGGAATGGAATATCAAGATGTACGTAGTCTCTCATGGTTCGATAAGATATTTTGAAGAAGAGAGCTCCTAGCAATGGCGGAGAGTCAATTTGACTTGAAATTAATTTAACTGCAAATGAGACACTAAGAATAACTCGCCTATCTTCGAGCGATATCAACGAAAGCAGTTGAAGTCGTTCTTGATAATGAGGGAGACATATTGGATCTGACCACGGAAGACCCTTGAGAGCAAATCTTAAAAATCTTCGCTGTACAGACTCGATTCTTTTCTTATGAATATCGTAATAAGGACTCCAAACGGGGCAAGCATATTCAGAATTGAGCGTACAAAGACACAGAACCCATGGTGCACTTTCTAACATTTAAAGCCATAGAGTTTAATGTACATGAGTTAAAAAATTGCCTTATGTCATTATTACAGCTTATAGTATGAAATATTTTTGCATCATCAGCACACAAAAGAATAGTGAAATTGAAGATGACCGAACTCACGTCAAAAATAACTAAAATAAAGAGAAGAGGACCAAGATGACTACCCTGAGGTACACCAGAATAATCGATGAAACAGCATCTCGAAATTGCACTTGTTGAAAGCGGTTAGAAAGATAAGATTTAATACACCTAGTAAAAATAGTAGGAAATCCTAGTGACTTGCTAGCTTGTGAATAAGTATGTTATGATTAATTTCATCAAATGCTTTGCTAAAATCTGTATATATACAGTCAACTTGAATGCCTGCTTCAATCGCTCGAATCAAAAAATTTGAAAATTCCAGCAGGTTTGTTGTTGGGATTTACCTTTGGTAATCCTGTGTTGGGTTGCGGTAATCATTGATTTACAATAAAAGTACATTACGTCACAGATAATTACCTCGAATCATTTTGGAACACTAGACAGCCTAGCTATAGGTCGGTAATTAGATACGTCGTTCTTTCTGTCTTTCTTGAACAAGGGAGTTATTGTCGAGTATTTTCACAAACTTAGAAAAACCCCACGACGAAGAGATGACTTAAATAAGGAACGAAATGGAGATAAAAGTGCAGAGGAGCAACTTTTGAGCACAACAGACGGTATTCCATCTGAGTCGCTATTGAAATTCTAAGCGATGTTCACGACAGATTTCGATATAGTGGGTTCATCAATACTGAGATTCTTCATCTCTAGTATTATAGAGAGAAATTTGGTCAAGTATTGAAAATTTTTTAAAATGTAGATCACAGTCTGGGACATAAAGTACAACACGAAAATTTAAGCCAAAAAAGTTACTATTATTTTTGTGATTTTTGTGATCGACTCGTTTCATGACTAAAATAGTCTAAAAATTCAAAAAAAATATCCGTACGCCGTCCGCTTTCCGTCGTCCGCTGTCCGCCGTACGCCGTCCGCTATACGCCGGTGTGTACGCTTAGCGAACATTAACTCACAAACCCTTCAAGATAGAAAGTTCATTTTTGGGGGGATTGTAGATAGTTGCGGATCTCAGGGGGACAGCCAGGGGTTCAGGGGATGGCTAAAACTGAAAACTAAGAATTCAAATGTCTCAACCACGATTCCAGCAAGGAAGCTAAAATTCAATGTACGTTGAGAGAGGTTTATGAGACAAACTTTAAAATCAATTTAATTTTTTATAATTTGAGGTCCAAAAAAAAGGGGGTGGGGGAAGGGGCTAAAAACAAATTGTCGGCTGAATTACTTACAATAAACAATTCATATTTTTGGGCCATTAAGGTGGCATATATATCCACTAGAATCAGCTTAGAGAGAGGCTAATTATTGTAAGGGTCAGAGGGGGTGGACAGAAAAACACTTAAAAATCAATATCTCGGCTATTCATTAACGTATGTAGTTGAAACTTGGAACGTATATTAAGATATACTAGCGAAATACCAGAAAAATATAACATTTGTACATAATTGTAGTGGGGGAAAATTTCAATAATGGTGTACACTTCAAAATTTCAAACCGTTTTATCTTAAAACTGATTGCAGATATCAAATTTAAACTTTGTCAAATTATAGAACTATATAGTCTTTAATTTTGGTAAATATTTTACCTTGGGAGGTGTAAGGGGAGGGAGGTGGTAGCAAAAATGTTGAAAATTTTGAGTGGTTTTTTAGGGCTCTAGTAAAAGATACAAAGCTTACATTTGCCGTATGGATACATCTATTTGATGTACATGCAGAAAAAATAATAAAAATTCCACAATTTTAATGCACTGACCCCCCTGGTTTAATGTGCACAAGGTGTTTCATGTGTAATGAAAAAAACCCATACTCTGAAAATTTTTTACTGAAATTTTAAAGTAGAAGCTTAAAAATTTTCAAAATGCATTTAAAAAGTCCCTAAAAGTATGAAATGATAACTGGTTGAATACTTCCAAAACTTCTATTCCCTCCCATATAAAACCGTTTTTTCCATTTTTAAGAAATCAATTAACACCTAATTTTTAAAAGCTATCAATTTCAAATTTTCCACAAAAATTTTTAAAAATAATTGAAACGAAACTGCGTCAAAAATTTTGAGATCGCGCTTGCCTTTCCAACCAACAAATTAAAAGCTACGAACTTGAAACTTTCTACGAGCACTTTACAAGAGAAATGAAATAAAACTGCATTACATTTCCCTTATCTCCTTTACCCTCTCCCATACAAATAATTGATTTCGTAAATGTAAAATACACTAAATCTTATGAAACTGACATTCTATGCAGAGAATATTGGACGTGATTCAAGCAACCAATCAAACAATTATTGACATCCCTCCTTTAATATTACCCCTCTCCGCAGAAAAACCCAAACTTGCATAAACGAATGAAATATTGATTATATGGACTGGAGCTATTGATCGTATTCCCAATTATTTGTTAAATTTACAGCAGCCCTGCCCTAAAGGGGGTTCCACTTATGAAAGCGGGCTCCACTTAGTCTTCCTTTCATATACATACATATTCGAAGGAGAAACACTTTTCTTGAATTTATAATACAAATATTTGTATGGGAGGGGCTAGAAGGAATAAAGCGGAGCTGATAATTTTTTCTAGCATTTATTTCAATTATTAAGAAATAAATTCTGTCAAAATCTTAAGTTTGTACTTTTTCTAGTTTTAATGGAAATCGATATAATGCATTTAACAAAAATTATACATTTGTATGTGAGGGGGTAGAAGGAGTGTACGGATCAAAACAACAAAGGGATTTTCACATTATTGATATTTCTATTTTTATAATATATACAAAATATCAATTTGATAGCTTTAACAGTTTCGAAGAAAAATAATTTAATTTAAATTTTGAATTTTGGTGAAATTTGTATGGGAGGGGGTAGAAGGAGTGAGGTGAAGTTGAAAATCCTTTTTAAAACTAATTTAAATTGTAGTAGATATAATTCTGGCAAAATATTGTCTTTTCAGCTTTACTATAACACAATATACTTTCAGATTTCGACAGTTAAGCTAAAAGCGAATCAACAATGCAAATTAAAAAGATTTAAAATCAAACACGATCAACGTTCATCCTAATGCTAATATGCTGCTATTCCTAAAGCGTTTGAATTCCTAAATTAAGAATTAGGGTAATAACGCGTCGAAATTTGAAGAACTTTAGGTCCTTCAATCTTCATTTGTCAAATATAAACTTTTAAAATGTTAAGAACTATCATAGGATTTATTTTGTACTTATATTTTTGTTAAAACGAAAGGTTTTCGGATTTTACACTGTTTGATTTATGTGTGACGTTTCGGTCTCTGTTGAGACCTTTATCAAACTAATCCAACAAAACCACAAAAGAGTCTTATTTTATACAGAAAAGGGTAATTAGAATCAGTGTACGAACTTTTTAGTCGCATTTCAGCGATTTTTGCCTGGGAAAGGACTTGGGCTTTCGTCGTTCAGCAAAAGCGTCAGAAAAAAAGCTGTTATGTGCACGTAAATTGTATTTACAGTGATGGACGAAAATGATGCGCGCTTTTTATTTAAATTTTTTTAAATAGTGTTACATATTGGTTCTGATTTGAATCGAGTATATCTAGACTCAACAGAAGACAAAATGTAAGGGAAGCAATGCTTCCTTTGCATCAATGGACGTCACACCACTAGTCCATTCGCTCTCTAGTTTGAGAACGCAAAATTGGAAAATATAAATGCTAATGGTATGAAGTTTTAAACTTACCAATTACTGTATATTTATTTCTCCGAAAAATGCCTCAGTCCGTCTACCATCTTTTATATAAACTACACACTTTCACTAAGATTTCGGTTTAGGTTATAGGAGGGAGTTTTCGTAGAACACAATGCACTGGGGCCATCTAATTGAGCCCATTGTACTCCCCTATTGGTTATGAGATGTATGTCACTCCTCTTGTTCGTTTCGTTGAGGAAACTTATGTTTCTCAACCTGCTGTTGATTCATGCAATCATACTCGCGGTCTAAAATGGAGTTTGCGTCTATAATGACGTTTGAAAATTTGCCATAAAAAATTTGAGGTGCTGACCACGAATTAGAGGTTTTTAATATAATGGGGGTAGCTGTAGAATGAGGTTTTACCAATTCCTGCAACTATCTTTGGAGACTAGCGACTCCACGGACCTGAGCTAACTATCCCCCTGTGGGATGGGGGCTGTAGAACTCACCCACAGCCAGTCCTGCTTGCACTAAAAATGGCAAATGGACACCCACTGGATCATGGGCTTATCACCCGTGATCTTAAGACCTAAATGATACGAGAAACGGATACAGCGCCTCGGATGCGGACTAATTCTACGGTAACGGCTTTTGGCATTCAAAAACGGATTATGATTGGCTTCTGGAACGTTCGAACATTGAATGACGGGGGAAGAGCTGGGGTTACTCGGTCCTTGCACCGCCAATCAGTGATCGACCGTGAAATGGAGCACTATAACATCCAAATCTTGGGCTTGAGCGAGGTCAGGTGGACAGGAACAGGAGAAGAACGAACCCTTAGCGGAAACACTATTCTGTGCATTGGCCCTGAAAGTGAAGCCAGAAATGGCGTGGCGATCGTCCTTACGCCGAGAGCGAGAACAGTCTCAATAGCTGGGAACCAATCTCGGATAGGATTATCGTCGTGAGGCTCAGGACCAGTGTCAGAAACGTTACAATTCTTCAGTGCTACGCACCAACTAGTACCGCAACATCTGGTGACAAAGAGGAGTTTTATAGCCAACTGAGTGCCACCTTCGAACGTGTTCCAAGAGGTGATATTATTATCATCTCGGGAGATATGAACGCCCAGGTTGGATCAGACAACACTGGACTAGAACACGTCATGGGGAGGCATGGTGCTCCTTGGGTCGACGCTCCACGACCTTGGATTAAGAGACCCGAAAACGGCGTATTATTTGTGGAGTTTTGTAGTACTCGGCAAATGGTCGTGGAAGGGACCCTTTTTCCACACAAGAGTCATCATAAAACATCTTGGGTTTCCCTTGATGGTGTTACTCAGAACCAGATCGACCATTTGGCTATAAGTCGCCGATGGAGAAGAACGTGGAGCTGACGTGGGGAGTGATCACCACTTGATGGTTGCCTGCTTGAGATTGTGTACAACACCTATGCGACGACCACAAATTCTTCAAACGAAGCGCAAGCTTAATGTGGATAAACTCAGAGATCCCAACAAAAAACGCGAATACACCACTATTCTACGCGAAAAGTCATCCAAATTGGGTGAATACGAAACGCGCACACTGCACGCCAATTGGGAGGCAACCAGAAACACTTTTCTAACTAGTGCTGAAGAATCTGTGGGATATGTGCAAAGCGGTGAGAAACTTTGGATGTCGCAAGACACATGGGGAAAGGTTCTACTTCTACAATGGCGCTACAGCCCAAATTGGACCTTGGCCTTCTGATATTCAAGTTCCTTAACATTTTTCATTACTTATTGTGGAAGGGTTGTTAGCCCTTCGCACAAGGGACAAGGTTGGCAATCGGAAAAAAGCCAAATTGGCAATCACCTCTCAGCCCGATGTCAACCAACGGACGCCCGACTTGAGGCAGAATTACCGCGATGCTCATATACAGCTTAAAAAGGCTGTTAGACGCGACAAGAGAAAGGCCATTGAAGATCTGGCAAACAAGGCAGAATCTGCGGCTTACCTTGGAGATATGGGTTCACTATTTAAAATCATGAAACAGTTGACGAACAGGAATTTCACCGCCAACCACCTGGTGAGAGATGTCAACGAAACTCTCCTTAATATAAGTGAACACCAGTTGCGACGATGGAAAGAATGCTTCTCTGATATTTTAAAATTTTGTCAGAGGAAGATATTCCGGAAACAGAACAAGTTCCAAACATCCAACCGCAACAATCCTCTATTACGGACGATCCTCCAGATAAGGAAGATATAGTTTCCACCATTCGGTCAATGGTGGGAAGGAAAGCTCCAGGTATAGACGGACTACCAACTGAACTCCTCAAAGCGGACCCGGAAATAACAGCCGATATACTCCTATCACTCTTCACTAAGGTGTGGAATGAAGGAAGATATCCGACTGAATGGAAGGAGGGCGTCATTGTGAAAATTCCGAAGAAGGCCGACCTTCGGGATTGTGGCAATTGGCGTGTATGTATACTTACTGCCGTATCAAAAATTATGGCTAAGGTAATTCTCAATAGGATTGGTGATGCCGTCAAGAGCACTCTCGAAGTTTATCAGACTGGATTCCGTAAAATGTCGTCTTGTACCGACCACACAAATACCCTAGGGATAATATTAGAGCAGTCAGCCGAAATGGATTTGCCACTACATCTCATGTTTGTGGACTTCGAGAAGGCGTTCGACAGCGTTAAGTGAGATTACATATGGAATGATTTGCGTAGGAGATGTATTCCAGATAAGGTCATAGGTAAGATTAAAGAATCTTACGAAGATGCAAGGAGTCCCGTCTTGCATAGAGGAGAGCTGTCCGAGAGTTTCCCTGTGCGAACGGGTGTCAGACAAGGCTACATATTATCACCAGCCTTGTTTCTGGTGGTAATAAATGACATCTTGAAAGCTGCACTGGAAGGTGGGGAAGGTAAAGGTCTTCAATGGAGACTATTTAACATCTTAAGTCACCTTGATTATGCTGATGACGTGTGTTTGCTTGCACATAATCGTTCGGACTTAGAGTAAAATGTTCGCTCTTTGCATTCTAAATGCAAAGAGGCGGGACTGAAAATAAAAGAGCGTAAAACCAAGTACATGCACATGCGTTCGAACGCAAGCACACCGATTGTTCTTAACGGACAGGATTTGGAAGAGGTGCAAGATTTTTGCTATCTTGGAAGCATTGTCAGCATGGACGGCGGAGCCGAAAAGGATGTTGAGGCTCGGCTAAACAAAGCTCGTCAGGCCTTCGGTATCCTTTCCTCTTTCTGGAGGTTAAGAGAGATCTCCCTTCGCACGAAGCTGCGAGTTTTTGACGCATGCGTGAAATCCGTTATATGGTTTTACTACTTGGAAAGTGGTTGTTCGACTTACCAGGAAACTACAGACTTTCGTAAGCCAATGCCTCCGGCGTATTTTAGAAATATTCTGGCCAGAAGTAATCTCCAACGACGAACTCGCCAGACTAAAATAGGTATTGAGATTCAACGGCGGAAGTGGCAGTGGATCGGTCATACTTTGAGGAAACCAGAGCAAAACATCGCAAAATAGGCTCTGGATTATAGCCCTCAAGGAAGACGTCGGGTCGGTCGACCATGTAACACATAGAAGCGAGCAGTTGAGCAGGAGGCCAGAGAAATAAACAAGTCCCTCCGGGCTCAGTTTCATCTCCCACTCTCTTTTTAGTCTTCATAAATGACCTTCTGTCGTATACTCTCAATCCTATTCACTGTTTCGCAGATGACAGCACTTTAGATAACACCTACCAATTCGACTCTCCCGCGGACGCTCGTCCGATATCGGTAACCTCTTGTCGTAATGAGTCGATACAGTCATTGAACTCTGACCTCAGTTTAATCCTGGAATGGGGCAGGAACAATAGAGTAGAGTTTAATGCCTTAAAAACGTGGTCCTGTCATCTATCTCTTAAACATAACGTTCCGACGTCGGTCACTAATTTGTCCTTGAATGGCGTACAGATTCCACCTTCTGCAGATTTTACATTACTGTAAAACTTAACAATCGCCTAGATTGGAGCCAACACATTTACGAAGTCGCTCTTGATGCTTCGAAACGCCCAGGTATTCTGCGGAAGTGTAAGAAATACTTCTCTACCACCGAACTAGCTACCATCTATAAGGCTTATATCCGACCACGTCTGGAGTACAACTCGCATGTTTGGGCTGGGGCCCCAAAATCACATCTGGCCCTTCTTGACCGTATCCAGAAATATGCATTCCGATTAATTGGAGATGAAGCTATATCGGCCTCAATTGACTCCCTCGAGCATCGCCGAAATATCGGTGCACTCTGCATTTACTATAGATACTTCCATGGTAAGTGCAGCAAGGAACTAAATGCCCTTATACCACCTATATTCAATGCCCCCGAAATACTCGCCAAGCTGCACGCTCACACGAGTACACCGTGAAGCCCTTGCCGTGGAGAACAGTGAAGTTTAGGCAGTTCTTCATCCTTCGGACGACAGTGTTCTAGAATTCATTACCAGGCAATCTCTTTCCGACAGGATACAAGCTCCAGCAATTTAAGAACAACGTTCACCGCCACTTCAAAATCTCCCCTCCATTGTTTCTCTACTAATTTTCCTCTATCCACTTATTTCCCCGTACCCGTGTCGACTTAACTGTGCATCGCGCATTAAAGAGTGACCCCCTAAGTTATTTTCGACGGCCATAAAAAAAAAAAAGCTTAAAGCCGATGCTCAGGATCGCGCCTTGTGGAAGAGAGTTGTTTCTGTCCTATGCCCCTATAGGGGGTCTGAACAGGAATTTGATTGATTGAATATAATCTCTCGCTGTTTGTTTTATAAAACGATGAAGTGGAGATAGTGCGAGAATTACTCCCAGTGCTGCAGTTGGTGTGGTTCTAAGAGCACCTGATATACACAGACATGCCATCCGTTGGATTAGTTGTTTTTAGTACCACCGCTGGTCACCAAACCAGCGCGCCATAGCAAGTAATTGGTCTCACAATACTAATATACATCTAGTGGATGAGGTGCGGCTTAAGATCCCATCTCAAACCGAATGTCTTTTTGCAAGCGAAGAAGGCTACGGTAGTCTTGTTTGCTCGTTCTTGAATGTTAGCCTTCCAGGAATCTACTATCAAAAATAAGGCCTTAATATTTACCTTGATTCGAGAGGATCATAGTGATACCCCGAATGTTTGGTGGATTGAAAACATACGATCTTCTTCTGGAGAAGAAGACCCAATTTGTTTTTTGAGGGTTAAAGGTAAATCGTCCTTCCTTATTTCAATAAATACAATACACCATTTTTATCAGTACCTATAAAATTAATGAAGCTCAAATTTGATGTTAAGTATTTTAGTAACGATTATAGATATTTGAGAAAAATTAGTTTTAGACCGCCACCACCTTGTATCACTTACTATACAAAATACACAAAAACACAATTTCCCAACATTATTGTTAGTCGATTTTCTTGGTAAAAATTAATGGTAATGCTTCGAAATTTTAATTATACAAATTTTTTTTGATGCTATATTTTTTTTAATTTAAATTTCCTTCCCTTTTTTCACTCCCTCCCATTCAAACTGGATCATTTCACCAAATACAATGTACCAGTTTTCTCACTACCTATCAATGTCATGAAGTTCAAATTTGATATAAAATTTATATTATAGTGAGATGTGGAAAAGTAAGATAAATCCAGCCATACAAAACGGCACAATTTCACTACTCTACATTGTGTCGATTTTCTTGGAAAATGTAAAGGTTAGTAATCTGAAATTTGTGCTGCAACATCTTTATGCTGATTTCAACTTCTGCAAAGATTGTAAAATACCTGCACTCCTTCTACCACCTCCCATACAAAGATGGCACATTGACGATAGATATTGAAAGAATTTTTAAGGCAACGGTGATCTAATTATGCATAACATTTTATTAGCAACTTATTGATATGACGTAAAAATTATCTCTCGAAAGTTACTTCCATTCCATCTAGTGTATCGTACGATTGGAATCTATTCTCAATCGCAGTTCTGTTATGTTTTGTTATACTATACACTTACTGCCGACTGTTGATATTTAACATGACTTACGGAAGTATTTGAAATGATTCTAATTAATATTAACATTGCCACCTCTGGCATATACGCGTATATTAGTTCCATCTATATAATTCACTTAAACTGTACCCAGACTACTTTCCATATGCTTGAATTAAACCTGAATTACCGATTAACTTTTCTCAAAGTACCACTTTTCTGGCTGTCGTTTCTCTACCGCCACCCAACATCACCTGAATATTATTGAAGCCAGATGAATTATGTAACATGAGAAACCTTTTTGCTCACGTATGCGAAGGTCGTTAATTAATTAGATCTAGCTACATTTAAACTGGCAAAGCATGTACGCTTTGGATTGGTGGAAAACTCAACGGACTACCACCCTACTGCTCTCTGTGTACCTTTATGACATTTCACTTAGCTGCTGACAGTTTCGGTGTTATAAAATCTGCGAAAATCAAATTTATACAAAACCTAGCTTAATGGTAACATTCGGAACAAACCAGGACACTAATTAACATTTTCATAAAATCTCTCAAGTTTTCATATATACAACTGAATGCTACGGTTCATGAGTTGAAGGTATTCTGTTCCTGGTAAATATAATGGCATGCGGTTTAAAGTTCATATCAAACGTAGATACGCTTTTAATGTTAATATTCTATTTATAATCTAGATGGGAAAAATGTTTATTTTATAATTATTGAACCACGAATCATTTAATTTTATGCCATCTACTTTCGAAAATATTCCTTTATATTTACTGCATAGTGAATTTAGTCAACATCTTTCTTATAATACAGAAACAGTTTGGTGGCGTTTTGATTTAATATCTTTAATGTGTAGCCGAGCCATTGCCACTTTCACTTTGGAGTCCCAATATTTATATCTAGATCTGTTGTTGAAATTAACTTCAGGCCAGAATAATTTAAAGAAGAATCAAATGCATTAGCTCTACAATATAATTCATCTCAACTTTGTCAAATAAGAATGTTGTTGGTCTAACAACGTACCGAATCCTTCCAATTTAGTTATCATGAATTTGAATTTTTTATATATACTAGTACTCCCATCATCCATTAGCTCTAAACGATAATGCTAATAGCCGTACTATTCTTGAAAATAATAAAAGCTTATTGTGCTCGCAACACAAACATACAAATAGGACCCATTTGCTCACGAAATCGAAATCGAACAAAACAAAATTACCTTACTCCCTGCCAGCTCCAGCTAGGATCTTACAGCGTTATGACAAAAGCCATTGTTCGAGTCGTCTATTCGCATAATGGCCCAACAAGTTCTTCGGGAATAATTTATGAGACAATATCCATGTAGATATCCTTTCATAGTTGAAATTGAGTAGTGGAAACGCAGACAAAGGGCTCCAACTGTGTGATTGACAGCGTAACAGGACCTCATTTAGTTGAAATTCATCTCGATAATTTCACAGTATCTCGCAAGAATTACTAAATTGCACCGACCGGCAACGGTTAGTGCACTCAGGTGTAAAAGGATGTGCTAGTTAAAGATTCCCCGAGGTAATGAATTTGCTCCTTGAGCTCGGCAATTGTTTAGTTTTAATTTCCACTTGTGCCGAACACCTTGGCAGAATTTCGTCCTTTTGATGCCACCGAGCCAGGAGAAAACTAATTTCGTATTATGTCCGGAAGCAAAACGAGAATTAGCATTTTCAAGTCCATATTATTGCTGTTTGGGAATAGGAACTTCGGATATGATTCCTGGTAACGATCAGTTCTAGGTGTAATTCTGCCCCCGTTCATGTTAACAATCCCAACGGAAATCTGTTCGTCCATGTATGTGTTCATGTAATTTCAGAAATTGTGCACACAAACAAAATGCATAGTTTATGGGAAATGGCTCATTGGGGAGCCCATGGCATTTGCCAAAGAGAAATGGACTTCAATTTTATATGTCAACAGTATACTACCGGGATTCTTGGAGTTGAGCCAATGCGATAGGTACGCATGGTATTTTTATTTATTTAATTTTTTTTTTTCGTTGAAAGTTCCTCTATTTACATTTGTATTGAATGTATGAAGAAATTTTTTGTGAAACATGTGCACATGTACTTGTAGGATATTTCATCCAAAAACAGGATTTGTTTAGAATTTAGAAAAAAACTAAATTAACAGTTTTTCTATTTTCTAAAAAAATAAATTGAATACTATATATTTATATTATTAATGTTAGCTTCATGTAGAGATTTAAGGTTTAACGGGATTAAATAGAGGGAAAAGACTAAAATGCTGGTGAACGTTAAGTTTGATACGATGAAGGTCGTATGACAATGGGAAAAATGGTATCTGGCAATGCATGCCAAAGCTTTGAGGTTTGGGTATGAATAACAGCCGATATTTCACTGTACGGGAAGTTGAAAGCAGTAAACTCGTGTTCGCTTGGAGCTAGGCAAGTATTTCTAGGAAATGTGTAACAAGTTGGAATAACTTTAGAAAGTTCCTCATTGCATTTACCATGAAAGTAGCGATAGTAAATGCTTAGTTCTCCGACATTTCTACAATGCTCTAAGGAGTCTATAGAAACCAATTAGTCGGAACGCCTGTCTATAGACACGAGGATCGCAAGTTGCGTTCTCCGTACCCCAGCCCATAAAAGCGAATAGTTCTCGAGGCGTGGTCTAATGTAGGCCTTATAGATACTTGCTAGGTCACTGGGGGTAAAATGTTTTTTTACATTTTCGGAGGACTCTTCGGCATTTAAAAGCATCAAGTGATACGCCGAGTATGTGCTGGTTGCAATTAAGAAGGTTGTTTATTTTAATGCGAAGGAGTGAGAAGTATTCGAAAGAGTCTAGTTGGAAAAATCCGAAAGCTACACTAGAGACCGACGCTGGAACATAACGTTAAAACGAAAGATGACAGGCGTATGTGACCTCTACTCTATTTGTACTGCCCCATTCCATTATTACGCTCAGGTCAAAATTCAATTATGTTTATAGTTCGCCACGTTTAGATGCTACCGGGGCACGGTGAGAGTTAGTAATCGAGTCGAATTCATAGATGTTATCCAGGTTACTGTCATCTGCAAAGCAATATATCGGATTGAGTGTTGACCACAGAAGGTCATTAATAAAAATTAGAAAGAGTCTGGGTGTTAAAACAAACCCTTGGGGGATGCCGGAATCTATGGAATCTATTACGGCTTGTATGGCGCTTTCATATAAGAAACACTCAATCTATCTTACGAAGTTATTATTAAAATTGATTGCTTTGAGTTTCACTAAGAGAAATTTGTGCCGAACTCTATCAAATGTTTTAGCGATGTCAAATGATAAAACTTGACCTTCGCCATGGAGGTAATAGTTTCCACGATATGAAAAGAGATTACCTGTAGAACGAACGGAACAGAATCCGTATTGGTCATCATTGATAAATTTGTTATCGTCACGATACTATTTTGCGCATGAAAGCCGTCTCCATCACTTTCGAAAGAATGAAACTAATGACAACGGGGCGGTAGTTAGTGGATAACGATTTGTTTACTTTCTTGGGGATCGGCTGAACATTTACAACTTTCCACGTGTGCAGAAAATCCGTAGAAGACTAAGAGATATAGAAGAAATCGTGCAGCGGCTTAGCCAGAGCAGAAAAACAATTATTGAAGACTATGGGCAAATACCATCGAGACATGCAGATTTCTAAACATTAAGCTCACAAAGAATTCTGGCGATAAGTCGTATGCGAAAATAGATCGCATATAGACGAAATCCACATAGTGCATACGGGGAGACTAGTTTATAGTTGGTAGCCTGCAGTTTCAGGCGAAACTTGCTGCAAGAAGATTGGCTTTCTCAGCAGGATGGACTACATCTCGGACTCCATCTAGAATTGGTGATGTAGATGATTTCACAAGGCTGCTGCTGACCGCTTTACCTAATAACCAAAAAAGATCTCGAGCCTTTTGGTGTTTCAAGAATCCTCCGTCGAAGTTTTTGGTCATGTTGAAACTAAGCACTTTTCAAAATAGATTTGCAGGTATTTCTTGGCACGTTGAAAAAAGATCTGTTGGCAAAAGTTGGTTTGCTCTTAAAGATTTCAAAATCATTTTTCTTTTTCCGGATGGCCGTAAGACAATCCTTGGTGAACCAAAAATCGTTCGACAGTTTATAACTATTGGGTATGAAGAGCTCCATACCCTTAAGAATAGTTTCGATTATAAGCTGACAAGTTGTATTATTAGACTCGAAATACAAGTCCCGATTGAAGGCCCTGAAAAACTAGCTTAAAGCTTCCCAGTTTGCTTTTTTTGTAATATCAATTCTTCGTGGCCCTTTGTATTTTTTTGCAATATATTTACCGTTGTAATCAAAAACTGTGCTCGAATCAGGAAGTGGACAGTATTACCAAATGGGGATGGTGATATCACAGAAACAGAATATTTGTCGGGATGATTCGTTAGAAAAAGGTCAAGTTTGATTTTGTATGGGGGGGGGGGGGGTGGGGTACGTTATAAGGGCTGGGTGGATGTTAAAATTTGTTTTAACTGATGGCTTCAATCACATTTAAAATTCGCTACTGAGAACGTTAGTTTCATAGACGAAGTAAATTCTATGAAATTCGATACATTTTATACTCTTGAAATAATACATTTGTATGGGAGATGGTAGAGGAGTTGAGGGAATGGTACAATTTATGATGCAGTATTATTTCGGTTGTTTTGAAAGATGTTCATAAAAACTTCAAGTTCGTAGCTTTTAATTTGTTGGTAATTAGTTGATTTATTGAAATTGATCGAAATCATTCGTTTGATTGCTAGGGGTGTAAGGGCAAGGGATTTCCTTTAGATGTAACTTTATATTGAATAATTAATATTTTAAAATCATTTGTATAAAATTTGAAGTTGATGGCTTTTAATGGGTTGGTGATAATTGATTTCAAAACAATGGTTGAAAAAATAGAAGTTTTAAAGGTATTCGACCAGTTAATATCTTAAAATTTTAAATTTTTTTTTTTTTTTTAATAAACTTACAAATCTTCAAGTTTATAGCTCAGAATTTCACTAAAAGATTTTGAGTTTTTGTGTTATTTTCAATACACATGAAACACCTCGTGCAGGTTAGATCCCACCCTTTGATAGATAACAGTTCTGGCTTTTTTTTGTTTATTTAAGTGTATCAAATGGACGTGTGCACTTGCAAAATTTTAACTTTGTTTCTTTTACAAGAGGCCTAAAAATTTACGACATTTAGGCCTATCACCTCGCTTAAATTATTCTTCCCATCTTAAACATTTTATAAAATTATAACCTATATACCTTTACAATCTGACAAAATTTCAACTTAATATCTGAATCGGATTTTGAAATGTAACGGTTTTGCAATTAATTTGAAAAATCGAAAAACGAAACCTTGGAAAACTTACTCGCGCTCAAGGAGTGATACGGACTACATAATTTAGATAATCCTATGTAATTGTTTTATAAGTCAGTCTCGAGCTACATATAACCAATACCTTTTTACTGTTAAAAACTCTTTTAACCGAAACAATTCTGGAATTTCGTCTACTCTAAGAAAAATTCTGATGGTTATCCTTCCAGTATGGTTCTAAATGATGTAGTCAGTGCTGATTCTACTACAATTAGCAACTTATTTTCCAACATTTCCGACCGCCTTCAATTACAGTATGTCACTAGAATCCGTTGGCAACTTCCAATAGCTGTCAAAGTTTCCTTCCTCGTCCTTGGTTCCAAAAGATCTTTTCGTTGACGACTCCACTATTTTGAAATACATTGATAAACTTGCTATTAATTTCTCCAGTGAACCAGATGGCGTTCCTTCTTCTGTGATTAAAAAGTCTAGTTTATCCCTTTTACCTATCCTTGTGTATCTTTTTAATTCATTGCTTCGTAGTGGAGTTTTTCCTATGCTATAGAAATACTCAACTATAATGCCCTTGTTTAAGTCTGGTAAAAGAGACAATGTAAATAATTATAGCGAATCTTCCATGTGCTGCTAAGCTATTTGAAGGCATTGTGTATTATGTAAAGTATTTCCATTCCATGTCGATTATTTGATCATTCCAACATGGCTTTGTCAAAGGCAGATCCACTGTAACTAATCTTATACAATTCTCGAGCTTCAGTCTTTCTTCTATCGAAAACGGGAAGCATGTCGATTGCATATACACTGACTTTAGTAAAGCCTTTGACAAAATTGACCATAATATTCTTGTGCATAAGCTCCGCCTGCTTGGTTTTCCTTATATTTTCGCCCCTTGGATTAAGTCGCATCTTAGTGATCGCATTCAGAAAGTACACTTTCGTGGTGCCTTATCTTCTGAAATATTTAATACTTCAGGCGTTCCGCAAGGTAGCCATCTGGATCCACTTCCATTCGTTTTCTTTATTAATGACGTGAGTTCGTTTATCTCTAACTCGAACATTCTTCTCTATGCCGATGATACGAAAATCTTTAAGATTATCTCCAGCACCAATGATTGTCTATTATCGCAAAGTGATATCTCGCGTTTTCATGACTGGTGCTTACTTAACAATTCAAATCTCAAAATTAATAAGTGCACTGCTGTTTCGTATTCTAAGAAGAGAATATCAATGAATTTTGACTATGTTGTAGATGGATGCTCTTTACTTCGTTCTGACAAAGTACGTGATTTGGACGTACTATCCAACTGTAGTTAGACCTTTGATGATCACGTGAATCACATTGCTGGTAAAGCGAACGCTATCCTCGGTTTCGTTAGGAGACAATCGAAAGAATTCAATGAATTCTTTACAACGAAAATGTTATATTGTGCATTCGTCCGATCTATCCTAAAATATGCTAGTCCTATTTGGTCACCATTTTATTCCATTCACATAGATAGGATCGAAGCAATTCAGCGTGGTTTCTTAAAGTTTGTCCTTCAGGGGCTTCCCTGGTCTGATCCACTCAGGCTGCCGCCATATCTTGATCGTTTAAATCTGCTGTCTATGGATTCCCTTGAGAAAAGGCGGATCCATGCCAGAGTTGTTTTTGGTTTTAAAGTTATTTCAGGTATAATTGACTCTGACAAATTTGCTGTCTATGATTAAATTCAACGTTCCATGTCGTTCTTTGAGAAATTATGAGCTGTGTAGAATTCCGCAGCATCGCACGAACTGCGGGTTTCATGAACCAGTTTCATTCATGTTTAGAGATTTCAATAACTTCTTCTCGCAATTGGATTTTCACTTGAGTGTTCCACAAGCAAAAAATCAGCTTTCTTGAGGTTAATTATGTTTGATTTTGTAAAAAAGTTAAAAATTTTATGTACCTAATTCTGTTTTATTCTTTTTTTTATTGCTTCCAACTGTGCATAAATGTAGTAATCAATTTTTTGATGAAATAAATTATTATTATTATTATTATTAAATTTATAATAGTTCACCATTTTCGAAATTCTCCCCATTCCCCCTCTACTGTTATAACAAAACTTTATATTTTTCTCATATTTCGCTTATTATATATTTCAAGTTCCAACTACATAGCTTTATAGTTAGGCGAGGTATTAATATTTAAGTGATTTTCTTTGCACCGCACCTGACTCTCCCTCCTACAATAACCGGCATTCCTTTTATGTATATTATATAAATTTTTTTTTACGCTCGTCGAAAATAACTTAGGAAGTCACCCTTTAATGCACTAGTAGAGTTTGGGCAATGCAATAATACCAACAGCTCAGCGTGTTCTTAGAAGCACGAAATGGCAACATAAGAAATGTGAAAAACAGGTAAACTTGAGTTTGAGGCTTTCCAAATGTAGGGAATCGAGCACAAATTTGCATTAGACTACAAGTTTTTAAATAGATTACTCATAACAATCGAAAATACATGTTACTTTCATAAATAACAATTCATTATGATTTTGTTCACTTCATAAAAGAAAAGAATTGAGAAATTCCAAATTTCGGACAAAATTTCCCGCGCAATTGTTGTACATCCATTGTCCAAGCTCTATTAGGAGAAAAGTGTTAGTGTGTATCGAGTATCTCTAGGCTGAAGTGTCATTGTAGAAGAAGACATTCGAATTTAAAAATTTATGTAAAAATTAATTTACTTTTCTTTTCATTTTTTCCTCATAAACCAATATATCTAAATGTCGAGCTTCAGCGTCCTATCTGCGTTCTTAGTAGAGGACTATTAGCAAGAGTAGTTTTAGACACTTTTTCTCCCCCCACCTACCCATTATACCTGACACTCCTCAGAACTTAGATAATGGAGGTCACTTACCCAATCAACAATCCACCAAAAATGAAAATTCTATCTTTAACGGTCTGGGAAATATAACTCCATATGTAAGGCGTACGGCGGACAGACGGTTTTACTTTATTATTCTAATAATAAAGTATTGTGATCGACACAAGAAAAAAAATAAAATTTGCTACCCTGAAATTTTTTTTTTCGCGTTTCACGACTAAAAATGCAAAAAAAAAATCCGTCCCGCCGTACGCCGTCCGTCGTCCGCTGTACATATGGACTCATATCTCCGAGACCATTAAAGGTACAATGTTCGTTTTCAGGTGGATTGTTGATTGGGTAAGTGAGCAAAACAGTAACTTTAAGTTCATGGATGGGCTACATCCCCCACTCCTTCTACCCCCTCCCATACAAATTTCATGAAATTTCGAAATATTAAGAAATTGATTTTTCATCGAAAATATTTAAGCTATCGACTTGAAATTTAGGTGAAAGCATTATGATATAGATGTCATTAATATCACGGAATATTGACCCGACCCCTTACTCCTTCCACCCCCTCCCATACAAATGGACAATTTTGAAAAATACATATTTTCGATTTTCATTGAAACTAGTAAAGCTGAAAGAACGAAATTTTGTCAGAACTAATTCTATTAAAATTGAAATTTATTTTCAAAATAATTATTAACTTCACCTCACTCCTGCTACCCCCTCCCATAAAAATTTCACGAAATTTTGAAATTTAAATTAAATTATTTTTCTTCGAAACTGTTAAAGCTATCAACCTGATATTTTGTACAAAGTATACAAATAGTATAGTTATAATAATTAGTAATGCGAAAAAAATTTGTTTTGATTTGTACACTCCTTCTACCCCTCCCATACAAATGTATAATTTTTGTTAAATGCATTTTATCGATTTCCATTCAAACAAGAAAAGGACAAAATTCAAATTTTGCCAGAAATTGTTTCTTAATAATTGAACTAAGTGTTAGAAAAAATTATCAGCTCCGCTTCACTTCTTCTACCACCTCCCATACAAATATCTCTATTATACAATCAAGAAAAGAATTTCTCCTTCAAGTATATGAGAGCTATCGACTTTGAAATTGAATCAAAGCATGGTGATAAGGATGATGATAAGCAATTTCAAAATTATCTTAAACGCTCCACTTCCTCCGCCACCTTCCATACAAAATCCCCAATTTCAGGAAGACTATGACCAATTTCTTTAAAAATAACGAAAACTAAAAACTTTAAATTCAGCAAAAAACATTTTGCATGCTATGTTTGGTGTCATATACGAAAAATACAAACCTTCCCCTCTACTTCTACCACCTCCCATGCAAAAGTCTCAATTCACTATTCGAAAGAATTTGAGATGACATATTTTCCGATATATTGAAGTCATTTCCATCTCAGCTAGAGTATCATATGATTGGGCTTTAAGCCCAATCATATGATTCTGTTATGTTTTTTTTTTTTAATTTTTAGGCTAATTTAGTCATGAAACGCGAAAATCAGAATTTCAGGATAGCAAACTTTTTTTTTTCTGCGTCGATCACAATACTTTATTGAAAATTTAAAGCTGCTCCGCATTACTTGATTGCCATCGTAATTTCTTCATAAATTACTGAATGATATTCCAAATAGAACTACGGCTACGCATCTAGAGTTCAGAGCTGATAGCAATGGAGTCGATGGCGCCCGTCTGTCTAACGTGAATTTCTGAACAAACTCTGGTTGAATTTGTTTTGATTTTATGTAAATCAGAGCAAGGTTATTACGAAACATTTTTTATAACTTAAAACATACAGGCGAATTCTCATACTAACGCGATAGTATTAGAGATATCGATATCGATAATTGGCATTTCAGTAATTGTTTATGCCTATTATTCTCGCAATTGCTGTGACTATCGCGTCTATGCTAATCGACTTCATTTTGTTTTTTTGTATGAAATTCATAATTCTACTCTAGATGAAATCTGAGAGTATTATAAGGTTGCCACAAAGCTTGTAACGCCAAGAAATAAAGCTCGGAGAAAAAAATGAATGATACAGAAGTTCATATAATCACTCAAAAATTTCAAAACCGGATGTCCGTCCTTCAGTCCATCTGTCCGTCCGTCTGTATGTCCCTCCATGTCCCCTCTAATTTGAGAACGCATTGAGCTCGAAAGTTTAAATTTTGTACACGTGGTTTTTGACGTGAAAAACGTAGGGTCAAGTTCGTGAGCGGGCCAAATCCCTCCCCCCCTTCTACCCCTTACCATAAAAAATGACGCATTTTCGAGATTTGACAGTAAACCGATTTTCTCGAAAGGTATAAAAGTTATTGATCTGAAATTTGGAATATATTATTTTTTACAAATTTCAGTCTACGGTCTAAAAATTATTTGAATCCCGTTACTCCTTCTACCACCTCTCATATAAACTGCACTTTTCATTAAATACTCTAAACCAATTTATTCAGCACATATAAAATTTATCGAGCTGAAATTTTGAGCAAAATATTTATTTAGAAATGTTAGTAAGACGAAAAAAAATACATGATTAGCTTTACTCTTTCTACCCCCTCCCATACAATATGACACAATTTTACAACTTTTCATAAAGTCGATTTTCTTGAAAAGTTTAAATGCGAATGCTGTTTGATGATGTTTATAGTTATTTCTGAAAAACTCACTAAGAATTCCCTGCTCCTTCCATCACCTCCCATACAAACTACACAATTTCACTAAATCTAATACACTATTTTCATCAGTACCTATTAAATTTTTGATGCTTAATTTTCAATAAAACATTCTGATAGCAACTCTAACATGATGTGAAAAAAATGGTTCAATGCCGTAGCCCCTTCTACCACTGCCCATACAAAATTTCTTAAAATCAAAAAATGTCTCTTCATTTAGAGTATCGCATGATTGGGCCTTACTGCCAATTGTTATGTTATGTTGTTGTTGTTATGTTGTTATGTTTTTACAAAGTTTGGTATTTCTACAGACAATAATTTCCTGCTTAGATGCCGTAAAGGAGCATAGGACAGAACTAGTTCTCTTCCACTGAGCACGATTCTTGGCACCTGCGTTCAATTGTTGCCAGAACTTGTTTACTCCTCTGGCTTCTAGTTCAACTGTTCACTTCCATTTCGTAATTGTTCGACCAACTGGACATTTTCCTTGAGGGTTATAATCCAGCGCCCGTTTAGAGATGTTTTGCTCTATTTTGCTTGAAGTGTGACCGATCCACTGCCACTTACGCCTTTGAATCTCAATTCTTTGTCTGCACAGCGAAAATCCGGGGACAAATTCTTGAAGATGGAATAAATTATGCCTGGAATCGATAACTTTAATCTACGCTAAGTACTCTTTGGCTTATTTACGTGTATCAACAATTAACATTCAACCTCCGTATCAAATTTCGTCATTTAAAGAAAAAATTTTGAAGTTTATTTAAAGAATTTCATATCCTGAACAAACGGCGCTTCACTTCTGCAACAGAAATCGCCAACACTTTAATATGATGTTCATCAAAAATAGTACTCTTATATTTTTATTTCTTTCTCGAATCTTCTACAGAAGTGAGCACTTCAGCCAGCTATATGGTAGGTATATATCTACTGATGCTTACCACACTTCGAAGTCATTGCTTGCATTCGTTTCGGCCAACTTCTTCGTCTTAGTCCACTTTTGTAAGATTCAACCAAGATCGATGGCAAATGAGAAACTTCTTATCCACTCGAAAAGAATGGATACCAGGAAATTGTGTCGAAAGAGATTTTACGTTTCACTTGCAGACAAACTTCATATAACACTTTTCACTCGACTTCGATTTCGATAGTTTTTCAACCCCAAAAGAAAATGAGTTTATCTTCATGGATTTTGGTTTTGTGTTTTGAGCGGGGGAGGAAAAAAAAACGCTGCATGGAATTATTTCCGATAGGAAATAAAAGGAAATTAGTATGGAAACTGGAAAGTTTTCGAAGTGGAAACCGAAGGAAACTGAATTGATTTTACGAAATCATTGTAATTCTAATATGTTTCAAAACAATCGTTGAAGAAAAGAAATTCCGAAAATAAAGTTTTCAGTTTTCTATTTTGAAATTAAAATCAAAAATTTATATTTGAACTGCTGTTACGTACTCTAGCTTTTGGATAAGAGCCGAACTCGTCACAATAGGCGTTGAAATTTTGAGGCAGTGAAGCAATAATTTGGAAGTCTAGCAGGAACTTTGCTAAATTTTATTTGGTTTATAAGCCCATATAAGAAGAATATAGTGTCTGCCCATGATTCCAAAACCCATTTCATGCAAAAATCCAACCCATAGTTTACATTGGTGGAACATGGACAACTTAAATATCCGAAAATCAAAATTATCTGCATGGAAATGAGCAATCAAATTAAAATAGTACCAAAACATAACAAAATTATGATTCAAAATGAAATAGGAAAGATTTTAATGTACCGAAATATATAATATATCATCACAAATTCTTTCGAATTGTGAATAATGGCTTTTGAATAGGACGAGGTAGCAGCAGAGGGGGAGGTTTTTAATTTTTGAATGGGACAGCAAACGTGGACTGCAAAATATTTCGTGCCAAATTTAAAGTTTGTAACTTTTATTATTTTTAAAAAAATTCTACTTCGTTTTTCTGTAATTGGGTAATTTGAGAAGTGCCAGGGAAAGTCGAGAGTTTAGGATGATCTCCTAACTGCTTATCAACATCATTATCTCCATCTTTGTTGCAATTGTAAAGCTGATTGCTCTTGTATGTTCGAAAAAGAAATGCTTTTCTTGAATTTTTGATCCATACATTTGTATAGGGGTAAAAGGAATGGCGCGAAGCTTACATTTTTATCAGCATTTTTTTGCAATAATTAAGAGACGAACTCTGGCGAAACTTGAAGTTTCTAGTTTTTCTAGTTTTAATGGAAATCGATATTATGCAATTAACAAAATTATGCATTTGTGTGTGAGGGGGTTGGATGAATATACAGATTAAAATAAAAATTTTCGCCGTTAATGAAATTTGTATGTATTGTCATACTTTGCTCAAAATGTCCATTCAATAGCTTTCCTAGTTTCGAATAAAAATAATTTAATTAAAATTTCGTGGACTTGTATAGGAGCGGATAGAAGGAGTGAGCTACAGCTTATAGTTTTTTTTGAAATTGCTTGCAATTATAATAAAAAAAAACATAACAGGACTACGATTGGGCGTGAAGCCCAATCGTGCGATACTCTAGATAAAAGAGAAATTTTTTTGATTTTCAGAAATTTTGTAGGAGAAGTGGTAACGACATTATCAAAATGTTTTCTACAAAATCTAAGATTCAAAAACTTAATAGGTACTAAGGAAATTAGTGTATTGGATTTAGTGAAATTGTGCAGTTTGTATGGGTTTGTATGACTTTTCGGAGGTAAGTAAGAACATCATGTATTTGACATGTTTAATATTGCAGATCAGTTATATGTATGGGACGGGGTAGAAGGAGTGAAACCAATCGTTTTTTTTTTTTTGGTGTTACTAATACTTCTAAATAAATATTTAGTGCACAATTTCAGCTCAATAAATGTTATACGTGTTGAGTAAATTTGTTTATCGTATTTAATGAAAAAGTGTATGGGAGATGGTAGAAGGAAGAGGAGGACTCAAATAACTTTTATTCAGTAGATTTAAATCAACATAAAAGCAATATACTTCAAATTTCAGATCAATATGTTTTACACGTTTCGAACAAATCCGTTAATTGTCAAATTGCAAATTTGTGTCATTTTGTATGGGAGGGGGTAGAAGGAGTAAAGCTAATCTTCTATGATTATGTGAACTTCTGTTTCATTCAATTTTTTCCTCCGAGTATTATTTCTTAGCGTTACAAACTTTGTGGCAAACTTGTAATTCTCTCAGATTTCATCTAGAGTATAATAATTCTGGTGCAAATTCTTTCTTTTGGCTTTTCTAGTTTCAATGAGAATCGAATGCCTTTTTCAAAATTGAGGGTAGAAAAAGTGATGGGATCGAATTAATATTTTTTGACATTAATGACATTCATTTAATTATATCGTACTTTAATCTTATTTTCAAGTTTATAGTAAATTAGTTTCAGAATGAAAACCAGTTTCTTAAAATTTCGAAATTTCATGAAATTTATGTGGGAGGGAGTAGAAGGAGTGGTGGGATGTGGCCCGCTCACGAACTTTAAATTTCGTTTTTGGTAAAAATGACATAAAAGGAATTTCAGCGCGATATCTGGAAGAGTTCGAAAGCTATGTTATAGGAAGGCGGACCGACTGACAGACAGATGGAGAGTTTTTGAGTGACAACAAATATTTCTGTACGCTTGGCGATTCTGTGCAAGCAAACTCAATATATACACCCTCAGATTTCATCTAGAGTATAATTAAGACGTGGCTACAATCAAATGGAAATATAAATTGTTGGCTCACTGCAGGGGTAGTAAACGGAAACAGTTCTCTTCCACAACACGCAATCTTAACCATAGGTTGTTAGTTATTCCCACAACTTGTTGTTACAATTTTCCCCGGCTGGGAAAAAGTACAACCCCCCTAACACCAAAAGGGGGGCGGAACGGACCTAGCCGGTCAACCCTTGGAGATGGGTCGTGGGTGCCAGTGATTCCTTCTGTAGGTCTCGTTCCTTCGCTCGACCTCCGGGCCGATTTACTAGCCAGGAGGGAGATTGAAAAAAATTAAACTAAAAAAAACATCTCGTGATACCACAGCTAAAAGTGAACGATCACAGTAACGCAAAATTTAACAAAATGGAACAAGATGGTTGTTTTAGATTCTAATTTTTTGCATTTATTAAAGAAAGTTACTCGTTAGGTTTCTTGGTTTTACTTAAACGTATTCGACGACTCGTTGGGCCCTTGCTGCTGTTCTCTTCGTTGCTGGTGTGTTTCGTCGAATTCAATCCCCGATCCTGCGTCTGCGCCTTTTCCTGAATAATCTCCCTCCAGGAAAACTCCCCGTCCGTTGAACACTTATATCGTCCGTTGAACACTTATATCTTTCACTTTGTTATAGTTTTCAAAATAAAACCAACGACTTGTGGTACTTTCCTACTTTACACTTGATCAGCTTTTTTTCCTTTACGTCCGTGCACTCTGACTGTTCTTTCGAGAAGACCCAATTTTTCTCCTGCCTAGCTTCGTTGCAAGATGCGCAGCGGCATCCTTTGGCCTTGAAGCCTTGCTCATTTATATCCGGGCTTTCACCTTTCTTTGTTAGGCTTTTTTTTCTTGCATTAATTCCCGCCTCGCTTATGTGCATTATTTTCCACATTTCCCCAACTTCGGATTAAGTTTTGCAGAGCCGAAAAGCCCAGCTTCCTCTCTTTCGGTTGTCGGTAAGGTAGTGCGCGGTCGAGAATTTGGCAGTTCTCGATTTTGTTTACTTTTCGTCCGTCGAGTTGTTCGCGGCTTAAATAGTTTCGTGTCGTCCTTGTGTCCTTGTGTATAGTGGCTCGTAGTGGTGTGGTGCAAGTGATAAGGCGCATAGTGATGTGATAGTGAACGTAAAGATTCGAAATAGTGATTATATTCTGGTGATTATTTCTTTTGCAGGTTATGTGTAGGTGCTCCGCCGGCGTCGTGCGTGCGGTGCCAAGACGGGGAATTGGACGTAATATGTAAGCCCATTCCTTGGCTTGGTGCCGGATGACGATGCCGCAGTTCATCAGTGATGCTTGCTGTTTCTCCCCGACGATGACTCGCGTTTTGACGTTGATATATTACAAGTAATTCAATTTACATATTCAATCTCAATATTACTTTAATGTTTCGTGTCTTTTAGCCAGTTTTTTATTTGACGAGATTATTGTTAGGTGCGAAAGTACTCAGAAGTGTGGAGGGTGCCAGCCGAGGATTAGCCTAACCGTAGTCGAGGTGAGTATTCAGTCGAAATCCAAACTTAAATTGTTGCTAACGTGTTCTCTTTTTGTTTTCCCAGACAGGCCTGACCTTAGTTACGGTGGAACCGTAACATTCCCCCCCCCCCTACCTCGTAGAGAATTTCCTAAATTCTCTACAGGACCTGCGTGAGTATGTGTTGGTAAAGTCCGACCAAAGGAAAGTCATACTATGTCCTTCCACCCCTGATACTCCTATAATACCTCTTATTGTTAACTTTAACCTACCCAAAACCTTAATCCCAATACTAATTCAATACCACGTCTTACACCAAAAAAAAAATACACTACAAAAAAAAAACGAACTCCTAATCCTAACTTAATCCGACCTTCTCTCCACTTCTGATCCGTAATCCTACTAATAATCTTAACTTAAAGCTATCAAAAACAAAGAACTAATCTATCTTCATTCCCATTACCTCCACCTAGCTTAAATCTAGTTCCCGTAATCCCTTATTCATATGGCTTCAATTCCCTTAGTTCTATTTAGTCCTACTCTAACTATTCGCACTCCAATTACAATGTCTCGATCCACAAGATACTTATATTTCTTCTTCTTAGTCTCTTTTTAGACAACGCGATCCGTAGAGAACCAAGAAAAAAATAAAAGCCATATGCCAGCCTGCAAGTCACAGGCGCTCTGACCCACCAAAGCCATCGACCAGCGAAACACCGCCTCTACGCTTGCCTAGTTGCAGCAGAAAAGGCTAAAGAAGTGATCGCAAAGGCGAAGGTAACGACCAGTTATTGCAATCGCTCGCCTAGACAACATCATCATGGATTAGACCGTGCTAGACTCGTCAGCAATTCAATTAGCCTCCCATTCCACTGCTAAGAAAATCAGGCCAATAGCTTCAATATTTACGAAAAAACCGGTAGTAACATGAAATTTTGTTCAATTTGTATGGGAGATGGCGAAAGTAAAGCTAGGGTAGAGCCTAGAAGGTAGTGTGTTGGTCTTGTAATGCGAAGGTCGTGAGTTCAAATCCCGGTCGGCGCAATATATAATTCCGGCACATTGCCTGCTTGGATATACCTTGGTCACCTCAATCTAATAAAATGAAAAATTCGTAGAAAGAGGGTTGTGCGAAGGGGTATCAACCCTTCCACAATTAGTAATGAAAAATGTTAAGGAACCTGAATATCAGGAGGCCAAGGTCCGATTTGGGCTGTTGCGCCATTGTAGAAGTAGATGGTGGAAGTAAACCTTATATAAGAGAAAGCATTTGCTCTATTGTGCGTTTATTTTCGCTTTATCCTACCACAACTTTGTTCTACCACAACTTCGGCAAATTTAGGCATGTCTATGGGCTAGTTGGCTAATTCATCTTTTGTGAGGAACACTTTTCCTAGAAGATTTTCCTTGCTACTGCTTCTCTGTGACATAGAATATATTCTGTCGTTTCTGAGTCATTAAGACGGAGGCAGTAGATATTAGTTTCAACTAGACCTATATATTTGAGGCACTGCGCTCCGTCATGAGGACGATCTCAGAACTGATGTCACTCTTGTTTAGTTTTAGGATTTCTTCCCTTTTTTTTGTAAATGGATTAATTTCTGGGAGATTATTAAACCTGGAAGTCTATTCCAGTTGATTATATTCTCTTGATCAATCCACTTTCTAAGTATAAGGTTGTAATATCATTTTGGCCTTTCGCAGTAAGGCTCTAGTCTAAAATTTTCGATATTTTTGCTTACCACCTCCCTCTCCTTACACCCCCTAACATAAAATGTTTACCAAAATTAAATCTATTTAGTTCTATAATCTGACAAATTTTTGACTTGATATTTGAACTCAATTTTGAAATAAAAGGGTTTGAAATGTTGCAAAGTGCACCATTTTTAAAATGCTCCTCACTTCCCCCCACTACGGCTATGACTAAATTTTATATTTTTCTTGTATTTCGGTAGTATAGTATAATATATGTTTTAAGATTCATTTAGATAGCTTAAGAAATAGTTTAGATATTTATTTTTAAGTATTTTTCTTAGTACCCCACTGATCCTCCCCCTTACAATAAATAGCCACTTTCTAAGCTGATTTTGATGGATCTGTGGCCCCCTTAATCAGGGTAGCAAATTTTTTTTTTCTGTGTCGATCACAATACTTTATTATTAAAATAATAAAGTAAAATTGAAAATTTGAATGAAATATGAAGCTTATTTAGTAACTACCATCACTGCTTGAAAATAGTCCAGCACGTTTATTGCTGACTGGAGCAACATAGCTTTCATCGCTTGATACGTATGTCTAGCACATTTGATGAGTTTATTTATACCTATTGAAGACTCCTGTTCTTTAATAATGTTCTCTGATGTTAGTTTTCTTTTTATTAAGAAATCTGTTTTCAGATTCTATTTATTTTTTTACTTCCAAGTTGCTTATACTGGTTTTGGTACACAGCTGAACAAGCCTGCAAATTTCGTTGAAACTTTAATGTAAGTTCTACGTCAATATCATGATTGATGATATACTTGTAATAAATTTAAAAACCTTGCGAATTAAACCAGGACTATATATGGAAATGTAAAATGGAACTGAAATAAAGAAATTTGGGAGCTTCCCAACTGTATTTTGATTTTGCATCGTTTATATTTTATGTAAGACCCTAGAATTTTGAATTTATTCAAATTTTTAGAACAAAACAATTAGTGTAAAAGAGTGAAATTTCTTCTTCTTCATGGACCGTGTTATTTTAAAATCGTGTAAAAAAAAGAGTTGGGTGTATATTGTGTATAAGTGCGTAAGGGGTCGCTGAATTTGAAGTAAAGAAAAAGCCACCAGTTTTATTAGCTCACCGCAAAACTTTACTTTTAACTCAACTAATTTTGATTCGCTAACATTCGCTCAAAAATTATCGCTTCTAAATCTTTCGCTTTCGAATCTCCATCTGACTCACTCGTCAACGGGTCCAAACCAAATTCACCAAAAACGATCGCTTATTTATATTGCTTTCCATTTGTTCACATCTTGTTCGCTATTTTGTTGGCCGTCGGCCTTATCAGCTGTTTCAATCCCCCTCGGCCAAAGTCAACCTTTTTTGTTATAACGTCCATTCCAGGCACCCCTCGGCAGGAGTCGGCCAACTCCGTTCCACTAAATCATTCCTCTTGTGTAAATCACTGTTCATTACTTCTATAAAGCATTTCGTCGTTACGCGAGTCTTTTCTCCATATATTTGGTTGTTGTTGCTTTTTATCGCGTTGGAAAATCCTTTAGGTTGCAAGACGTTAAAAAAAATCTGAATCTGATCGATATATTCCTTTCGAAAATAGTCCAAACGTTTTCTTATAATCTATACATAGTAATATAATTGTAGTGTCTGTCTGTAATATGCTTATAAATGGCTATAAGTTAGTTTTTTGAGTTATTTTAGCACTAACTAAGCATAAAAACACATTTTTGAAATTTTTGTCTGTCTGTCTGTCTGTCTGTCCGACCGCTTTTCACGCACAAACGGCTGAACCGATTGTAATGAAACTTGCACAGTTTGTTGGGTGTCCATCGGAATGAAATCTGCACTTGGTTTCATTTCACTCCCATCACGCCTTCTACCCCCTCCCATACAAAGTGACTCATTTTCAAAATATATATTAATCAAATTTTCTTGGAAACCATAAAAGCTATTAATTTGAAATTTGGAACATATAATAAATACAGTCTTTTGGTTTACAAATCATTTGAGTTTCCTCACTCCTTTCACCACCTCCCATACAAACTACACTTTTACATGAATTATTTTACACCAAATTTCTCAGTACGTGTAACTTCCATCGAGCTAAAATGCTGTATGAAATCCTTACTTAACATTATTATTAATATCGGGAAAAAATTAACCGATTAGCTTCACTCCTTCTACCCCCTCCCAGACAATGTGACACATTTCCACGACTTCACAAGAATTTGATTTTCTTGAAAAGTCTGAATGTTACTGATCTGAAATTTCAAATATATCAATTGCATGATAATTATAGTTGTTTTTCAAAAAATCACCAGAAACCCCCTTCACCTTCTACCACCTCCCATATAAACCGCACTTTTTCATAAAATACTCTAAACGAATTTTCTCAGTACATTTAAATTCCATCGAGGTAAAAATTTGGATTTCATCCTTAATTAGCATTATTAGTAATATTGGGAAAAAACTTAACCGAGTAGATTCCCTCCTTCTTCCCCCTCCCATACAAGAGACACATTCTACGACTATACAATAATTCGATTTTCTTGAAAAGTATGAATGATACAGATCTGAAATTTAAAGTATATAAATTGCATGATAGTTATAGTTGTTTCTCGAAAAATCACCAAAAACCCCCCTCTCCTTCTACCACCTCCCATACAAATTGCACAATTTCATTAAATTCAATGCACTAAGTTTCTCAGTACCTACTCAATTTTTGAAGCTTAAATTTGGTACAAAACCTTTTTATAGCTACTCTAGCATGATGTGAAACAAATTAGTTCAATGCTGTCACCCCTTCTACCACTCCCCATACAAAATTTCTTAACACCGCAAAAATTTCGGTTTCATCTCTACATAGTATCGTATGATTGGGCTTTACGCACAATCGTAGTCCTGTTATGTTTTTAAGCTTAATGTTATTTTATTTGTTTTTTTTTTTTAAATAAAACCAGCAACAATTATTCACATGTCCTTAACGCTTTTCAACACATATATGATCTCGAATCACGGGTTTGATTTGATCACGAGCCTGTCCCATAAAAATGGGAGTATCATGTTTTCATTCTTAATAATTTATGGTTCTGATTCCAACAACATACAAACCATTTTCTTCAAAGAGCTATTAAAGTAAGCAGATTATATATCCCACATAATGTATTACTAACTACACTCTCAAAAATTGCTTATTATTGCTATTTTTACGCGGACGAAGTCGCGGGCGTTTGCTAGTTTAAAATATAAACCGTATCATTATACTCTATATGGAATCTGAGAGTATTATAGGTTTACTCTAGAGTTTGTTACGCTAAGAAATAAGGCTCGTAGAAACATAAACTGCCAACAAGTCGGGCGCAACTTTATTATTTTTGGGACAAGTTGAGGATACGTGGAAAGTCAGTATGCAGGTTAGAGTGGTTAAGGAAGACTAAGTGGAACCGCCTTTCACAAGTGGAACCCCATTTAGGGCAGGGCTGCTGTCGATTTAACACTTAATTTCGAATACGATCAATAGCTGCAGTACATGTAATCAATATTTCATTCGTTTATGCAAGTTTGGCTTTTTATGAGGGGAGGGGTGATAGTACCCACCCGTACTATCGACATTGAACTAATTTTTTCACATGACGGTAAGGTTGCTATCAAAATGTTTTATACAAAATTTAGGATTTAAAAATTTAATAGGTACTGAGAAAATTAGTGTATTGGATGTAGTGAAGTAGTGCAATTTGTATGGGAGGTGATAGAAGGAGGGGCGAGTTTTTAATGACTTTTCAGAAATAACTATAAATATCATGCTTTTGACATGTCTTAAATTGCAGATCAGTAGTATTCATACTTTTCATGAAAATCGAATTTTTATAAAGTTGTGAAATTGTGTCATTTTGTATGGGAGGGGGTAGAAGGGGTAAAGCTAATCGCCTAATTTTTTTTTGGTTTTACTAATAATTCTAAATAAATATTTAATGCACAATTTCAGCTCGGTCAATTTTATGCGCACTGAGAAAATTCGCTTAGAGCATTTCAAGAAAAAGTGCATTTTAAATAAATATTTCGTGCACAATTTCAGCTCAATAACTATTATACGCACTGAGTAAATTGGTTTAGAGCATTTCATGAAAAAGTGCAGTTGGTATGGGAGGTGGAGGAAGGAAGTGGAAGACACAAATTATTTTTATAGAGTAGATTGGAATCATCATAAAAGTATTATGTTCCAAATTTCAAATCAATGTCATTTGTACTTTTCGAACAAATCCGTTTATTGTCAGATTGCGAAATTGTGTAATTTTGTATGGGAGGGGGTAGAAGGGGTGGAGCGATTTAGCTCGTTCACGAACTTGACCTTACTTTTTTGTTAAAAACGACGTATACAAAATTTGAACTTTCTAGCTCAACGCGTTCTCAAGCTAGAGAGGACACGGACGGACAGACAGACGGGCAGACGGACAGACGGATGGACGGACGGACGGACATCCGGTTTTGAGATTTTTGAGTGATTATATGAACTTCTGTACCATTCATTTTTTTCTCCGAGCCTTATTTCTTGGCGTTACAAACTTTGTGGCAAACTTATAATACTCTCAGATTTCATCTAGAGTATAATTAAAGACTATGTAGTTATACAATTTGACAACATCTTAATTTGATATTTACACTCAGTTTTGAGATATAACCATTTGAAATTTTAAAAGTGCACTATTATTGAAATGCTCCCCATTTTCGGCTACTACTATATATGTACAAATGATATATTTTTCTCGTATTTCACTAGTATAGCTTATTATACTTTCCAAGTTTCAATTTTATAGCTTAAAAAATAGGCGAGCTATTGATTTTTAAGTGGTTTTCTTTGCACCCCCCCTCCCTAACCATCCCTTTACAATAATTAACCTATCTCTAAGTTGATTCTAATGAATCTATACGCCAGCTTAATGGTCCCAAAATATTAATTTTTTTATAATAAGTAATTCCGAAGATTTAATCATTTGAAAAAAATTCGGCCGACAATCGGTTTTTAGTCCCCCCTTCTTCTTCTTCAATGGCGCTATAGCCCAAATCGGGTCTTGGCCTCCTGAACTTCAGGTTCCTTAACATTTTCATTTTTTTTATTGTGGAAGAGTTGTTAGATCTTCGCACAACCCTCTATCTCCGAATTTTTCATTTTCGTAGATTGAGGTAACCAAAGTATATTCAAGCAGGTAGTGTGCTGGAATTATGCGTCGACCGGGATTTGAACTCACGACCTTCGCATTATAAACCAAACACGCTACCCACTAGACTACACCCTAGCTAATTCCGAAGATTTAATCATTTGAAAAAAATTCGGCCGACAATCGGTTTTTAGTCCCCCCTTGAATAACCCCAATGAATAAAAAAAATTATATTATTTTTAAAGTTTGTCCCTCAAAATTTTTCTATATGTATGTTGATTTTTAGCTTCCTAGCTGGAATCATGGTTGAGATATTCGATTCCTTATTTTTCGTTTCGCGCTCCCCCTGCCTTCCCGTGAACCCTTACACCCCCAAAATGGGTGTCCTCCTGAGATTCGCACCTATCTACAATCCGCCCACAAATAAACTTTATATCTTGAAGGGTTTGTAAGTTAATGTGCCCTGAGCGTACAAATCGGCTTACGGCAGACGGCGTACAGACCCAAGGGATTTTTTTTTAATTTTTAAGCTATTTTAGTAATGAAACGCGAAAAAACAAAATTTTATGGCAGCAAATTTTTTTTTCCAAGTCAATCACAATACTTTATCATTAAAATAATAAAGTAAAATGAATGATACAGAAGTTAATGTTATCACTCAAAAATATCAAAACCGGATGTCCGACTGTCCGTCCGTCCGTTCGATCTCTAGCTTGCTAACGCGTCGGCTGCAAAGCTAAAATTTTGTCGACGTTTTTGGTGAAAAAGTAAGTTGAAGTTCGTGAACCAGCCAAATCGCTTCATCCAATCTACCACCTCCCATATAAAATGGCTCATTTTCAAAAATTTATATTTTTACTTCTGCAATGGCGCTACAGCCCAAATCGGGCCTTGGCCTCCTGACCTTCAGGTTCATAATATTTTTTTAATCATTAATTGCGGAAGGGTTGTTAGAACTTCGCACAACCCTCTATCTACGAATTTTTCACTTTCGTAAATTGAGGTGACTAAGGTATACCCAAGCAGGCAGTGTGCTGAAATTATGCGTCGACCGGGATTTGAACTCACGACCTTCGCATTATAGACCAACATGCTAGTCTACACCCTAGCTTTTCCTTTTTCAATAATTTACATTTATCAAATTTCTTGGAAACTCTGAAAACTAATGATTTGAAATTTGGAACTTATTATCATGAATGTGATGTATGGTATAAAAATTATTTGATTCCCCTTCTATTACCTCCCATACAAACTGCACTTTTCCATGAAACACTCTAAGCAGGTTTTCTCAGAACAGATAACATTTATCGAGCTCACATTTTGTACTAAATACTTAATTAGTATTGTTACTTAGATTACAAAAAATTAAGTGATTAGCTTCACTGCTTCTACCCCCTTCCATACAATACGACACAGTTTCACTACTTTACAAAAAATCTATTTTCTTGAAAAGTATGAATGTTACTGGTCTAAAATTTAAGAGATGTAAATTTTATGATATTCTTAGTTATTTCTAAAAAAATCACTAAAATCCCCCCACTCTTTCTAGCACCCCCCATAAAAACTGCACAATTTCACTAAATCTAATACACTAATTTTCTCAGTTCCTATTCAATTTTTGGAGGTAGCATTTTGTCTAAAACATTTTCATAGCTACTTTAGCATGATGGGTAAAAAGTTCAGTGCTATCACCCCTTCTACTACTCCCATACAAAATTTCTTGGAATCACAAAAAATTCTATTTCATCTAGAGTATCGTAAGATTGCGCTTTACGCGCGATCGTATCACTGTTATGTTCTAAGGTTGGATTTATTAGGAAATATTTTTCACTTCTCTAGTAGTCTAACCAAATTAAAATTCAGTAAGTTGAAATATGCTCATTGGATTTGTTGTAATTTTTCACCATAAACCATTTTTATCTCTATTCATGGACAAAATGACATTAGGAGATAGATTTTCAATCACAAACTCGATCAAATCGCAAGTATAGATATGGATGTTCTCTAATATCCCATCTACTGGAACTCGCCACCCTGAAGACCTACATAAACGTAATTGATGTACATACGAAACCATCATCAAATAGTGCAATACCAATATATTTCGCCAGACTAGCCTGCAGAAGTTCTCTTCCCAATTACTTGCCCCAGCAGCTTTCCTTTAATACTCATCGTACACATCGCCAGAACGTTTCTGATAAACACCCGAAATAGCTCTGGAAAAAAAACTTGAGATAACTAAGTGGTATTGGCTTTTGTGGTGTTGAAAAATTCGATTTTCCTTATTACGAGGTTTTGCTTGGATTATTCATTTTTTTCCCTTCTTTTTTTTTTTTTGAAGAGTCCGTCTGCAGTATTTTTATTCTCAGCTCTGATATCTCAACGAAGCCAAGCCTATATTAGTCGATTTGGTTGTAGTTATAGTGTAAATTTGGTTGAATTTATGAGAACGTTCTGGAAGGAAATATTGGAAAAAAATCGTTGAAAGCGAAATACATTAGGTATTCCTATTGCAGAAGTATCCATTAAAATAATTAACATCGAATATCAAATATGTACAGGAAATAAACAAAACTAATAACAATTCGAATCAGAAGGAAATATACTTTTATATTCCAATTCACCCATTCTAGGACCAATAAACTTCTTCCTATACCGTAAATATGTCCCGCTGTGGTCCGAAAATAAAAAAAAAAACTTTCAACAGCACCAGAAAGTTTTCTCGTTAGGTACTCTGGTATTATTTTATCACATTCCAGGATTAAAGTTATACGAAACAACAAAACTCCAGGATATAAAATCAGATCCTTGTTTTGTTTAACCATTATTTATACGGAGTGCGATTTGCATGGTTGCGGACAGCGAGTACCATGGACGATTTGTTGATTTCGCCATTGATAAATCGATGCAATTGTGGTGAAGGAAACAATTTTGAGAGAACGATTTTTTATGCTGTTGAGATTTTATGAAGGTAAGTTGAAGTTTTAAAAGAAACAGCCATTTGCTAAAAAATATATTGGAAAAGTATTTTGCTCTTATTGGAAATTATGAAGTTTCATGGGAAACGTTAATAATTCTTATTGTGATAGTGCTATTTGATAAGAGGGTATTGTAAGAACATTGATTATGACAGATTGTAGTCCCTGGGTGTATTATATCCTTTTTAATTCTACAATGGCACTACAGCACAAATTGGGCCTTGGTTCTCTGACCTCTAGTACATTTATTTGGTTTAATTTGCAAAACTTATCCTTTGAATGCCTTTGCGCAATTCTTCCAGATGGGTATGCCATGTAATAGCAAGGATGTCATTACTAATTTGTAGATTAGTAGATTATTAGCAGCAGACGATTTCGCGTTTCTATTAATATAAGGGAACACAGAATTCTAATGGCGTTTAGCATTTCAATGTAAGTGTGTGTAGTATGCCAACGGTAAGTAAGATTTTTGTCAAGTAATTCACTTTGATCATCATCAATGGCACGACAGCCCAAATCGGGCCCTGGCCTCCTGAAGTCGTCGCCTCCAATCGTCTCGATCCAAAGACCGCGTCCTCCAGCTGCTAATTTTTAAAATGGCTTTGCTGTCTTCATCAACCGAGTCTTCCCATCGCTTGAGTGGTTTGCCTACCGGCCGGTTACCACTCGCTTTGCCTTTAAGAGCACGTTTGGGGATTCTTCTGTCTTCCATTCGCTCTACATGGCCAGCCCACTGCAGTTTACGTAGCTTGATGAACGTTGAAGCTTCACCTTGATGGTAGTTGATATTTTCCTTCCACGTAATGCTTTCGTCTAATATATTTACAACTGGGGTTGGGAGAGTTTGTGTCTTGCTACTTTTAATTGTTCATTTATTGAATATATCACTATCAGGATTCCTTAATGCAAGGAATTGCCATAAATCGATTCCAAATTTAAAAAATTGAAAATCGATTTAACCTCTGGCTCATCATTTAGTGAAGGGACGAAACAAACATTAACATCCCACACCAAGTACAGAAAATAAAAACAAGAAATTGACAAAAAATTCACATACATCGGTGTCAACTAGCGTTAAGTCTACGTCTTAAGCACTGCTTATCAATAGAGAAGTTGAATACATCAGCATTCTTATTAACTTCTCTCGCGAGACGCGAAATCGGTTCATTCATACCATAGTTTGTCCGGTGAAATCCAATCCGCAGCAATCTAGGTCACCTTGGCAAAAATTTACCAGTATCAAAGCTCATCAAACCCAAAAGAGTGGAGGAATCAACTAACCCTGTAAGAAGGTTATGAGCAAAAATTACATCAGCTACTTCTCGTCGTTTCGAAAGCGATGACATATTTAGTAGCTGAAGTCGATCAGTATAAGGAGGAAGACGAACTCTGTCATTCCAATTAAGGTGACATAAGGCTGTTCTTACAAATTTACGCTGAATCGATTCGATTCTGCCAATGTGCTCATTATAATAAGGAGACCAAACTTGAGAAGCATATTCAAGGTGAGATCTAACGAAGGTGTTATAGAGACTTAGTCTAACAAGCGAATTGTTAAATTCCTTGGATAAGCGAGTAGTAAAACCCAACATAGAATTACCTTTCTGTGCGATGTTATTAATATGCAAACCAAAATCAATTTTTTGGTCAAATGTAACACCTAGGTCAATAATGGAGCTGACTCGATCCAAAATACAGCCATTAAGACTATAAATTATCACAAACGGCGAGATTTTTCATTTATCCAAATTCAGTCTAAGACCATTATGGCGACACCAATTACTAAAATTAATCAAATCCGCATGAAGAAAATTGTCAGAGTTGGAATTGAGAGATTTAAAGATTTTAATGTCATCAGCATAAATAGTAACTTCCGAATATTTAAAAACAGATGCAACATCATTAATGGCTAGGATGAAAAGAAGTGGCCCCAAATGACTTCCTTGAGGAATACCAGAATGCGCAACAAATGGTTTAGAAGTATAACCCCGAAAAAGAACTTGGTAAGTTCTATCACTTAGATATGATTTAATCCAATTGATAAATCAAGTGGGAAAACCCAACAAGTCCAATTTCAACAATATAATGGAGTGAGGTAATTTTCAAAAGCCTTACTCAAATCAATATATATACAATCAACTTGCTTCCCCTCTTCAATAGCTAAAATGGATTTATTTGTAAACTCCATCAGGTTAGTGACAGTGGATCTACTCCTGACAAAACCATGTTGTTTACTCGACATTAAGGATTTACAGTGAAATGACATGCTCTCATACACTATAGACTCAAAAAGGTTAGGGATAGCTGACAGTTTAGCTATTGGTCGATAGTTTACAATGGCCGATTTAGCTCCATTTTTGTGGGTCGGTATGATAAAGGATGCCTTCCACACAGCAGGGAAAATCCCAGTCTTAAGAGATCTCTGGAATAGTAGAGAGAGTGGTTCAGCGATAGAGAGACAGCAGTGTTTAAGGACAACTGCTGGAACTCCGTCAGGGCCAGGTGACGAAACATCCTTAAGGTGAGAGATGTGATTAACTACATCTTCATAAGAAATAGGTATAGTAGACAAAGTGGATGAAGCAGTATTTCTAATTCCATCAAAGTATGATATGTCAGGGACAAAGTCACTACCACTAAAAGATCCACTGAAGAATGTGGCAAAAAAATTACAAATAGTATATTGATCATTATTATTACTACCAAGGAATTCAAAAGAAGCTGAAATACGTGATTAGTTTATTTATTTATCTATTGAGATCAATGCAAAATTACATTTTACAAGATCTAACGATTAAAGCGCACTCAGTGACTTAGCCCATATGACTCTTCGTTTCAGTTACATTTTTTTTATATAAATACAATAGTTGATTCTAAAACAAAATAGAATACGAAATTCTAAGTTCAAACATGTTAATATAAATTTTAAGTTCAAAATTTTAATTTAAGAACTTCATTAATTTTTACAACTTTAAAACATACGTCGTTGAATGAAATGTGGGTTGGAAGAGAAGTCTTAAGTATTTTGGGTTTTCAGTGGATTTGTGACAAGGGGTCCATCTGATTATACTCTAGATGAAATCTGAGAGTATATTGTGTTTGCCTTACCGTTTGTAACGCTAAGAAATAACGCTCGCACAGAGCCGCCAAGGGTACAGAAATATTTGTTGTCGCTCAAAAACCTCGATTCCGAGTGACCGTCTGTCCGTCTGTCTGTCTGTCCGTCTGTCTGTCTGTCCGTCTGTGCGTCTGTCTACAGCATAACTCTCGAAAGCTTTGAGCTATAGTGGTAAAAATTTTCGTGTGTCATTTTTAGCAAAAAAGTAACTTTAAGTTTGTGAATGGGCTAAATCCCCCCACTCCATCTACCCCATCCCATACAAATTTCATGAAATTTCGAAATATTAAGAAATTGATTTTTCTTTGAAACTATTTTAGCTATCGACTTGAAATTTAGGCCAAAGTATTATGATATAGATATCATTAATACTACAGAATATTGACCCGATCCCTTTACTCCTTCTACCCCCTCCCATACAACTGGACAATTTTGAAAAATACATATTGTCGATTTTCATTGAAACTAATACAGCTCAAAAGACGAAATTTTGTCAGAATTAATTCTAACATAATTGCAATTTATTTCAAAAATAATTACCAACTTCACCTTACTCCTTCTAGCCCCTCTCATACAAATTTCACGAAATTTTGAAATTTAAATTAAATAATCTTTCTTCGAAACTGCTAAAGCTATCAACTTGATATTTCGCATATAATATAAAAATAAAAATATCAATAACGAGTAAAAAATTTGTTCTTATCCGTACACTCTTTCTACCCCCTCCCATACAAATGCATAATTTTTGTTAAATGCATTTAATCGATTTCCATTCAAACTAGAAAAAGTACAAACTTTAAATTTTGCCAGAATTTGTTTCTTAATAATTGAAATAAGTGCTAGAAAAAATTATTAGCTCCGCTTCACTCCTTCTACCACCTACGATACAAATATCTGTATTATAAATTCAAGAAAAGCATTTTTTCTTCAAGTATATGAGAGCTATCGACTTTGAAATTGAATCAAAGCATGGTGATAAGGATGATGATAAGCAGTTTCAAAATCATCTTAAACGCTCAACTTGCTCCGCCACCTCCCATACAAATGCCCCAATTTCAGGAAAACTATATCCAATTTCTTTAAAAATAATGAAAACTAAAAACTTTAAATTCGGCAAAAAATATTTTGCATGCCATGTTCAGTGTCATATACGAAAAATACAAACCTTCAACTCTACTTCTACCACCTCCCATACAAAAGTCTCTATTCACTATTCGAAAGAATTTGAGATGACATATTTTTCGGTATATTAAAGTCATTTCCATCTCATCTAGAGTATCATATGATTGGGCTTTAAGCCAATCATAATTCTGTTATGTTTTCATTGTATTTTATTGGAGGTTTTGATTTTTCGGGGTTCGCTATGTATGTAGGTTGAATTTTTATAAGAGGGGCGTTAATGGTAAGAGTTTTTCGAAAAGGTGATTAGTTGCAGGTGATGTCTTTTTTTGCTTTAACGGCTGTGTTTGCGCTCGCAGAACCTTTATTTTTGTTCAGGAGTAGTAAAGTACTATTGAGATTGCTATTTTCGTTTGAAACAGCGTTGCTTAAGTTATCAAATTTTATAAAATTAGACCTCTGAAAGTAGCTCTGGGCTGTGGCGGAAGAATAGTGTATAGTGCTGAATTTTGATTTAAAACCTTCCATGCCTCTCGGATGGTGCAGCAAATATCGGACTTAATTTTTCGAACGACATACTCTAATGCCAAGTTTAAAAGCATAGGGGCTAGACCATCTCCCTGCTTTAAACCACATTCCGTTCGAAAGTTGGTTGTGGAATCGGTTTATATTCTAACTTGGGATTCAGTGTTCGTCATTGTTTTGTTAGTCGGACAAGTTTTTGGGGGAATTCCAATGTCAAGCATGATTTGATACAGTACGCTCTTGTCGATACTGTCGTATGCTTGTTTAAAATCTACGAAGATTTGGTGCACGTCTGTGTTATATTCCCAGTATTTCTCAAGCACCTGTTTCACCGAGAATATCTGGTCTGTTGTAGATCGTCCGGTTCTGTCCGCCTTGGTATTCACCAATTATTTGATTAGTATAGGGCTTAAGACGACGTTCAATTATTTTTGTCAGTATTTTAAAGGACGTACACAACAATGATATACCTCTGTAATTCTCACAGCAGAGTTTGTCTCCTTTCTTGTAAATTGGACATATAATGTTTTTTCATCAGTCGTCGGGTATGATTTCCTCTGTCCAAATTTTGCATATCATGTTGTGCAGTATTTCAGCGACACAGTTTCCACCGTTTTTCAGAAGTTCAACTGGTATTTCGTCAATTCCCGGCGCTTTGTTTAGTTTTTGGTCACATAGGGCTGCTTTGATTTTAGCAAGCGTGGGTAGTGTCGATGATGGTTCATCTTCGTCAGTTGAGACTTCAATTGAAATGTTGTCTGCTGTGATCGGTGCTAATGGATGGATTCAAAAGATGTACAAAGTATGAAGCCCATCTCCTTTTGATTTCTTCTGTGTCGCTGATGATATTGCCCTCTGTGTCTTTGCAGACACTGGTTTTTGGCTTATATCCCTTTTATAAGTCTTTTACTATTGCCCCTGATCACCTTGCTTTTCTTTCGAGGGTGTCTTTTGAAATGTGCTTGATAGTTTTGTTGACACGAAACCAATTCACCAGATTCCCGATTTTTCCCGTGAAGAGACGACAAGATATCTAGGAAGATTTTCCTAATTGGTATAGGTTGTTGGATGCGACGGGAAGCCGACGTTAAGGTGAACTCTTCTGAGGCTTTCATATTATAATGTTGTCTTATGACTGATATCCTTTAAATATTGCATTTAAATATGTTATGTCATTTTTAGGGAAGTCTGCCAGTAGTAGTTCATGTATTTTGTCTTTAACCGGAGATTTCCTGATTTTCAATCAGGTGAAATCCAATATCTTTTGGTTTACAGATATACTGGGAGTAAAAGTGAAGACTAGACGAAGAGAGACAATTTCTTTTTTTACTGTCAAACTTTATTAATATTATGCGTAGAATTATAATTTGCAATTGCGCTAAATTGTGTGTAACTTAACATATATATATATAGCTAGGGTGTAGTCTAGTAGGCAGCGTGTTTGGTTTACAATGCGAAGGTCGTGAGTTCAAGTCCCAGTCGACGCGTAATTCCAGCACACAACCTGCATGAATATATCTTGGTTACCTCAATCTACGAAAATGAAAAATTCGTAGATAGACGGTTGTGCGAAGAGCTAACAACTCTTTGGCAATAAATAATGGAAATGTTAAGGAACATGAAGGTCAGGAGGCCAAGGCCCGATTTGGGCTGTAGCGCCATTGAAGAAGAAGAACATATAATAGCTCCTAATTTTTCTTTTGCAAATAGTTTGGCTCAAGAACAAATAAAAAAGTTTACACATGCATATCGGTGTGACTTGTAACCAATTATCGCCTTGGCTCCACAAACCAATTACCCTAGATAGACAAGTTAAATACCATTGCAAAGGTATTTGGCTCACAATAGGTAAATTGCCTTGAAGAGCACTAAATAGTTTGATGTCCAAGCTTGATTTCGCTTATAACATTTGAATAATTGAAATCTCTAATTGAAAGTTTTCTCCATAATTATGCTTAAAGATTCGTTGTGTAATTGTTATCCTTAGATACTGCAAGTTCATCGTTCACAAACAATAAAACTAATTAAATTTTCCCCAAATTCAGTTATTTTTCTGACTACCTTTCAATCTATAAGGGTAAATGGATGTTTCCAATTCAAATACTAATATTCTTTAATTTATCCGCTATCACTCATATCGCAAACTAAAGATTCCATTTAATTGAAAAGTAGATCACTTGACTGTAGAAAATGTTTTGTTTGTAATAGAGTTGGTGCTCCTCCAATATCTCGGATACGTGGTTGTTACTTCGTCACTGTTTGCGGAATGGAATGGAACCGTGGTACGGAAACAATTCCAGAATTTACGAAAACATGCAATTAAGGATGTTGTAGTACAAGTCAGTAATCCAATCAAATGCGGTCATAACTTAATTACGTGCCTGTTTCAGGACGAGTTTTAGCTACTTTTGTAGCAATGCCGAGAGAACGTGAGAATTTTCTTCTTAGTAGGTTGAACCAGAGTGATGTTGGAGCGTAATTGAAATTTTCATTAAAGTTTATGCCTGAGACTATTTAGTTGATAGCTAGGCTGTATCGATTGTAATTGTGAAGGTTTTAAATTGTTTTGATTGTTTTTTTCCACAATTTTTTAATTTAATTTACTTACGACGAATGTTTTGATTGAATGTTTTGAGAGATAAACTGGAATGCCATCTTCTGTGTCTTTAGTGACGATATTCGATCAGTTTCCTAGTAAAAATAAAATTACTACAAGTGCGAATAGTCAAAATAGATCATAAGCAGGAGAGTTAGCGTAGGTATAGCCTAATGAGTAGCGTGTTGGTCTACAATGCGAAGGTCGGGAGTTCAAATCCCAGTCGATGTATAATTCCTGCACTCTGCTTATGTGGGTATATCTGGGTCACCTCAATCTGCGAATATGAAAATTCGTAGATAGAGGGTTGTGCGAAAAGCTAACAATCCTTCCACAATAAAACAAAAATCCTAAGGAGCCTGAAAATCATGAGGCCAAGGCCCCTTTTGGGCTGTAGTGCCATTGAAGAAGGTGAAGAATTTTTAGTTGAGTATAAATAACTATGATATAATTTGGTGAATGTTTTCTCAGTGTATTTTGAATTAGAACGAACATTTTTCGGATTTTACTTTGTTTAATTTATTATGTGTGATGTTTCGGTCACTACTATTGATAAAGATCTCCGCAGAGACCAAAACGTCACACATAATAAATCAAATAGTGTGAAATCCGAAACACTTTTGATTCAGCTATGACATAGTGTAGTTTTCAAATTTATTAATGCTACGAATAGTTAAATCGAATCTTGTAAGGTATAATACGGGAAATGAAAATCTAGATTGATTAGCGGAGAGTTGAATTTCAAATCACTGAAGAGTTTTGCGCAGTACAGGGGCGAGCTAACTTTTTTATAACTGAGAGAGGGGGCAGTTCTTATATACAAAGAGACACAAGAATATAGATATACGCGATCACTCTGAAATTTATACGAAATAGTTTTTTAGATTTTTTGTGCGATCACTCTGAAATTAATACGAAATAGTTGTTTAGATTTTTTGTTTGCTTTTATGTACATTATTAAATTATTGATTTTTTCTTTTTGAATTAAAAGGAAAAGGTAATGATTCGATTTTTTTATTTGTCGTTGTTCACTTCTTACTATGTTTTTCAATTCTTTTCTTTCTATTTTTTTCCCAATTGTTTTAATTATGGTACACTTTTCCCCAAAAAGAATATTGTGATGTAAAATGATCACACGTGTACATTCCTAATAATAACAAAAAATAACACCATAAAGTTGATCACGCCGTCGGAAATTAAAATAATAAAAATTATTCTAGTGTATTATTCTAAAAAAGGGAATAACCGTAGAGCAGGAATAAAAGGCTGGTGCACGACCTAACTGGGGTCTGTTTTTAGGAGTTTAACATCGAGACCAGGAAAAAGAAATTTTAGAGCCGGCGAGTATTGTGGACTAAGAGAAAAGGAGTACTTGATATTGTTGCTCCCCGCAATCTATTCACTGATGCGCTTAAGCAGACACTAATTCATATCAACAGCATCCTCAAAGGTTGGACGTCTTCTAGGCCGAATTCCGCCACCCTCATGCTTCTGAGCAACCGGCAGTGCTTTATTGAACTGGAAGACTCCCACTGTTCAATATGTGAAATGGGACCTTGGAAGATCATTTGGTATCAAAAACTTAATAGACAGTCACCCTTTTCCGCGGTTGGCTCTCCACTCACAGTCTACGCTCTTCTCCATGCTATAATCGTCTCAATCTAAAATTGGTTTAACTGAAAATAACTAAATATTATTATCTTAAGTAAAAGTACAAGAATTTCATAAATGAAGTCGCCAGACTACAACTTCTAAGTCCTAAGAGGATTAAATTTTCCCGTCCGTTTTAAATTATTTCTGCAATAACGGTCTCGTTGTCAATTAAACTACCTTAAGAGCTTTTTTTCAGTAAATTTTAGAAAGATTACGTAATGAAATTTTAGAACTTATGCTTGTCGAAGTGAACACAAATTTCTAGGAAAAGAAAATCTATTACACTATGTTTATAGTTGGTCGCGCACACGAAAAACTAACGTGAAAAACTTTATAATTTCCGTTTCTTTTTCATACTAATAATAAGACGAGACATTTCAGAAAAATAAAGTAATTTTCCTTTTTTTTTATTCTAAGATTCCATCACACACATTTTCCTGTAGTCATAAATCTACTGTCACGCCTCATAAATCATCGCAATAAACACAAAAATTGGAAATTATTATCCTGAATTCGGGCACGTATGAACAGCCAACTATCCATTACACGAACTCGAAATAAAGACTTATATATTCTCGTTTGGACTCAAGTTCGACATAATTCTCTGATTCGTGTTGGGCTCCGACAGTTTGACAAATGTGCGAACCCTTTTCCAGCCCGTACACTAGGCGCACCGTCGAATTTATTACATGACTAATATATGCAGTTTAGCTGCTACTATACAACGATTCGGCCTCTAATCTCTTTCTCAGTCATGAAATTAAGTGATAGTCAATCGTGTGGGTTTCGACTCTGCGAACCTTGTGTATTCGGTACGGTAGGAGATTTCATTCAGAACGTGACCGGTCAACAGTTATAGTTTGACAAGGATATGCAATAGTATTAAGACATGAGTATCTTGGCGGAAAATTTATTCTGATATAGCTATTAAGTCCGGAACATAAATCGCTCATTCTGAAATATAAAGATTAATGGAATATTTGAATGTTTTTGAGAACAAGGCAAAAGATAGGAACTATGCAACGCTATCTATTTCATATCACTTTCGTTATCGATTCGAATCTTGGCTTTTCAATGACATTATATTGTAGCCGTAATACAAGGAATTGTTAAAATTCATTACCAGCAATAGTTGAGCCGACAATTCTAGTTGTAGCATTAAGTATTGACGTGCATGAGGGGATTTCAACAAACAAGTTCACCTTTTAATTTAAAAATAACCAAAAACACAAAAGGACTACGATTGCGCGTAAAACGCAATCATATGATACTCTAGAAGACATAGAAATTCTTGTAACCTTAAGAAATGTTGTATGGGGAAGGAAAGGGGTGACAGCATCGGCCTAGTTTTTTTTTCACATCACGCTAGAGTAGCTATAAAAATGTTTTATTCAAATTTAGTCTTCAGAAATTGAATAAGTAAAGAGAAAATTAGTGTTTTAGATTTTGTGCAATTGTGCAGTTTGAATGGGGGGTGGTAGAAGGAGAGGCGGATTCTTAGTAAATTTTCCAGAAACGGTTATCAATATTAAGCAATCGATACCTCTCAAATTTCAGATCACTACTATTAATACGTTTAAAGAAAATCCATTTTTTGTAAATTTGAAAAATTAGTATCACTTTATATGCGACGGAAAAAAAGGAGTACAGCTAACTAGTTAATTTTTTTTTCGATCTTAATAATAATGCTTATTAAGGATTTACTACATTTTAAATCGATAAATGTTATACGTACTGAAAAAATCGGTTTACAGTATTTCATGAAAAAAAGCAGTTTGTATGGGAGGCAGTGGAACGAGTGAGGGGATCATTTGAAATTTATTACAAAATTGTTTTTTTTTGTTTTTAAATTTCAAATGCTTTTGTAAGTTCCAAAAAAACTTAATTAGTGTAAATGATTGAAAATGAGACATTTTGTGTGAGAGGGTAGAAGGGGTGGAGCTATTTGGCCCGTTTACGGACTTGACCTTACTTTTTTGCAAAAAAACGACGAGTAAAAAATTTTAAATTTCTAGCTCAATGCGTTCTCACGACGGAAATCAGGCTTTGAGATCTTTGAGGACAACAAATATTTCTATACCCTTGGTGCTTCTGTGCGAACAGAAGGGGGTAGAAAGAGTGAAGCTAATCGGTTAATTTTTTCCTGATATTAATAATAATGAGGGTCTGTTGAGTAGATTGCCTCCACGTGGTGCAGACTGGGTAATGCTGAAAGATCTACAGATGGGGTGAATAAGTCGAATAGCTTGCTATCGGCTCCGTATCCTATCAAGATAGGGGGGAACAAGTCGAACAGACAACTGTCGGCTCCGTATCCTATCTATGGTCTTTGGCGGATGTGATGGGGGGGGATTTAAGCTAGCTGTCGGTTCCGTATCCTATCATAGCATGGAGCCTACTGAAATCTGGACTGGTCATGTTTCAGGCAGTTTTCAAGAAGCTCTATGGTTACAAGGGGATTTATGCCTGTAGTGATTCGCAAGTGTACGTACTACCTATATGGTGACCAATATAAAGTATGACGCTAGAGGAGTAAACCTCGTATATAAAAATCGCCTAATCCACGGTGGAACAGCATATGCCAATGGATGAATGGTTAGTGGGTAACTAACCATTAATATGTGAACTCTGGATACCTGGTGACCTCCAGTTTTAATTAGCCTTCCCCTAGTAATGCGGAGCTCTGCTAGGGGTGACTACTTTCTCGCGCTACTCGTGGGAACATGAACAAAAATTTTATTAAAAAAAAAACAAATAAGGGGCTGATGCTTCCCCCAATGCATCACAAACAGCGGCTAATAACGCAACGGAAGTGGGTAGTGGAACAAGCACCCCTCCAATAAATATGCTTGACTTGACTGTAGAGGGTAATCCTTCGGTCAATAATAAGCATATAAGACCACCACTAAAAGCGGATAGCAAAACCGCAAGGAAACCACAATTGGACGAACAACTGATACTAGCAGAGCTAAAGCAGTTGAGTCTGACTGAGAATAAGAAGAGGTTAAGCGGGGCCGGTAGAAGAAGGTATATGTACCACCGCAACCACGGGAAAAACCCAAATGAGGCATACAACCTTGCCTGCAAAGCACATTGGTACCGGCGCAGAAAATGGCGACAAAAAGAGGTACAACTTCATCAGCAACACCGCCAGCCGCCGGAAATGTAAACAAAAAACAGAAGACTGCAAATAAAATTATGCTTAGACCGGCAGAAGATGATCAGCCATCCACGTCGGGCATAAGCTACAGGGACGCGGTCAAAGGAGTAAAGGTGGGTTTAATCCACACCGAACATCCCCAAAAAATACTTACTCCAGAGCAGCTAGCTGCTATACAAAAATCCATCCTGGACAGCATTCCATCAGCAGCCATAGAAGGAATAAGGCCACAATTTTGTGGACTTAGCCTCAAGCCAGGATGGATGCTAATTGTATGCGGAGATGAACAAACCGCATCGTGGCTTGAAACAGCAGCCAAAAGCATAAAACCGGACGACACCACCACCATCAGGGCGGTCCGGGAGAAGGACATCCCGAGATTAGAGATAGTCACGGGATATTTCCCCCATGAAGAAGACTCGACAGAGAAGATCATAACCCTCATCGATTCTCAAAACGAAGGTTTGTGTGCCTCTAATTGGAGAGTCATTAGTAGAAGGAAAGAGGGCACAAACACAATCCTGACCTTCTCCATCGACGGCCAAACGATGGAGGGGCTTAAACAGAAGGGGCACCGAGTCTGGTACAAGTTCTCGAGTGTGACTCTACGCCCTAAGGCTAAGGAGGTCAGAAGCGGCAAGCCGCAATCTACCGACGATGGCCAAAAGCCTGAATAGCATAAAAGTTATTCAGGCAAATCTTCATCGGGCAGCAGCGGCCATGGACGTATTGACGTGGAGATTTGCAAAAGAGGAATTCCATGTTGCCCTCCGACAAGAACCGAGGGCCATGCAGGGTAAAATTATTAGAATTCCACACAAAATTGATAAGTTGATTTATGATAAAAGAAGCGAGAGGCCAAGAGCGGCACTTCTTATATCATCTGAAATTAAATACCTAATCATTCCAAGTTTCATTAGTACAGATCTAGTAGCTGTATTGGTGAAAATAAGCAAAGGCAGGAGGGATTCAAGAGGTAATAATAGCCTCAGCATACTTTCCTGGTGAGGAGTTAGAGGCTCCACCTCAAGGCGTCATGAAACTAGTGGAGTACAGCAGACAACACAAACTACAGGTAATACTGGGCTGTGACGCGAACGCACACCACACTATCTGGGGAAGTAGTGATAGCAACAAAAGAGATGAGTCACTTTTGGAGCTTTTTACTACTAACAACCTAGATATAATTAATAAAGGAAACACACCGACCTTCATAAATTCAATAAGGCAGGAAGTACTTGACCTAACTATAACAAGCCCCAGCCTGGTTGACAAGTGCGAAAATTGGCACGTATCTATGGAAGCTTCATTATCAGACCACAGGCACATCTGTTTTGATATTAAGACTTCATTTAGTTACATAGAACAATACAGAAATCCTAAACCTTCCAACTGGAATCTTTACCAGACAATCCTAGAGTACGAAATAGGTATCGAGGAAGAAACAATAAGCAGCCCAGACTGCATTGATAAAATCACAAATAAACTCGTAAACAATATTATCAATGCTTACGAGCAAAGTTGTCCTGTTCTACGCAAAAAAAGGGCCACACAAACTCCTTGGTGGAACGAGGAATTAGCGGCAAAACGCAAACAAACTAGAAAATTGTTCAATAGAGCAAAAACCTTTGGTACCTGGGACGAGTACAGAGAGTCCCTTACTGAATACAATAAACTTCTAAAAAAGTTAAAAAAAAGAGTCTTGGAAAAGATTCTGTGAAGAGATAGATGATCTCCCAACGGTCTCAAGACTCCAAAAGGTGTTGTCAAAAGACACCCCGACAGACATTGGACTTTTAGAGAGACCAGATGGTTCCTTAACCAAAAGCAGCATGGAAACTCTTGAAGTTTTATTGGCAACACACTTCCCAGGCTGCAAAATAATTAACAATAATGAAGACTTAGATGAAGAGGAAAGGATGTGTCGTCAAACTCCATACAGCAAAAGTATTGCTGGTAAAATCTTCACTCCAGAAAATATTAGATGGGCGATCAACACCTTCAAACCCTATAAATCAGCCGGAGTAGATAAAATATTCCCCGCATTATTGCAGAAGGGGTAAGAGATCCTAATGCCAATATTGATAAGAATATTTAAAGCTAGCTTTATATGGGGATACATCCCAAAAATCTGGAGGAAAGCGAGAGTGGTATTTATACCGAAGGCAGGGAACCGTCCCAGTGAACAGCCAAAGTCATACCGCCCTATAAGTCTTACCTCCTTCTTTGTCAAAACGATGGCGAAATTAGTGGACACCCACATAAGAACGGGACCTAACAAAGTCTGTCTTAATAAAAACCAACATGCCTACCAAAAAGGCAAATCAACAGAGTCAGCCCTTCATGGTTTGGTTACACAAATCGAAAAGGCAAAAGACTAAAGGACTAAAGAAATTGCCCTTTGTGCATTCCTGGATATAGAAGGAGCATTTGACAATACTCCCTATGAAGCCATAATAGCGGCAGCTAGGAAAAAGGGTCTGGAAACGGCCACAATAAAATGGATACACGCCATGCTGAAAAGCCGAATGACAACCACGGAACTAGGTGATAGCACAGTGACTGCACAGACCTATAGAGGATGTCCTCAAGGTATCCCCACTACTTTGATCAATTGTAGAAGATGAGCTCCTGGACCGTCTAATAGACCAGGGATACGAGGCAATAGGATATGCTGATGACCTTGTCATTATCATTAGAGGCAAATATGATTCAATAATATCGGACAGAATAAAATCAGCCTTAGAGGAGATAATGAACTGGTGTCAGTCTAAAAACTTGAACATTAACCCAAGTAAGACTGAGATAGTACCATTCTCAAATAGAAGGATAAACCACATTGTACCTCCTGTAATAAATGGAACAATAATACCCTTTTCAGATGAGGTAAAATATCTAGGTGTTATACTGGATAACAAACTCAACTGAAACAAACATATAGAATGGACTCATGGCAAAGCACTAAAGGCATTTTGGGCCTGTAAAAGCTTATTTGGTAGAAAATGGGGACTAAAGCCCAAAATGATTTACTGCTGTTACAGAACAATCATTCTCCCAATAGTCACATACGGTTCAACGATATGGTGGACTAAAATATTACAAAGGAAAGCTCAACTTACGCTACAAAAAATCCAAAGGCTAGCTTGCCTTGGTATCACAGGTGCAATGAAAACCTGTCCGACAGCGGCAATGGAAATGTTCCTTAACATCCCTCCGATACATATCCAAACAAAAAAGGAAGCTATCAAAGGAGTGTTACGCATACAGGAGAAAAACAATTATAAGTCAGGGGATTTTAGAGGTCACCTTAAAATCCTAAAAGACACGAAAATGGAAGTTATAACTTCTACATTATCGGACGCGATGCCGACAAAATTCAACTTTGAAACCCCCTTCAAAGTTATAATCAGGGAACGCAAGGACTGGCAATCCATGCTAACTGATATTGTAGAGGGATCAACCATCTGGTATACAGATGGGTCCCGCACATCTGAGGGGACAGGAGCCGGAGGTCCTAACTTCTCGGTTTCAAAACCACTCGGTAAAGAAGCCACAATCTTCTAGGCCGAACTAATTGCAATGGAGCTATGCAAACAAGAGAATATAAGGAGAACTCATCGCAATAAATCCATTTATATCCTATCGGATAGTCAGGCGGTTCTCAAAGCTCTAGCATCCTGATAAACACGGATCGAAGATAGTATGGGAATTCCTTCAAAATCTAATCATCCTGGGAAAAAGGAATGATGTAACCTTAATGTGGGTACACATGGGAATTGAGGGTAATCAAGAGGCTGATCGCCTTGCAAAAAAAGGCGCAGAAACAAATTTTATTGGTCCAGAGCCATTCTGCGGAAAACCAAAAGGGTACTTTAACCCCATACTCAAAATGTGGGTAGAAAACGATCATAAAATCTACTGGAATAGACTTCCAGGCTTGTCAATTTCAAAAAAACTGATCCTACCACAAAAAAACAAAGTGGAGGATATTTTAAAATTCAGCAAGAAGGATATTAGTATCCTAATCGGCCTAATGACGGGGCACAGTGGAGTAAACCACCACCTCAAAAATATGGGCTTAGCTGAAACCGACATTTGTCGCCTTTGTCTAGAGGACTCAGAAACGACAGTACACATCCTATGTCACTGTGAAGCAGTAGCTAGGAAAAGACATAGTCTTTTTGGAAAGGGCTTTCGTTCTACGGAGGAACTAGCCAATACGGCTCCCTTAACGATTCTCAAATTAGCAAAAGCTATTGAGTTAAAATAGGGTGAAGGGGCTATAAACGCACAATAGGCCAAGAAGGTCGCAGTGCCTAGTAATAATAATAATAATAATAATAATGCTAATTAACGATTAAGTACAAAATTTAAGCTCGATGAAAGTTACACGCACTGAGAAAATTGATGAATAGCATTTCATGAAAAAGTGCAGTTTGTATGGGAGGTGGTTGAAGGAGTAGGGGGATTCAAATAATTTGTATTCCATTGATCACAATTCTGATAAAAATAGTATGTCCTAAATTTCAAATGATTTCCTCCAAAGATTTTGAAGAAAATTTGATTATTACATATTTTCGAAAATGAATCATTTTACATGGGAGGGGGTGGAAGGCGTGGAGGTATTGAAATAAGACCACACGCAGATTTCATCTCGGTGCACGTCTAATAAACTGTGAAAGTTTCATTATAATCGGTTTAGCCGTTTTTGCGTGAAAACCGGAAAGACAGACAGACAGAGAAAATTTTTAAAAACTGCTTAGTTATTGCTAAAATAAAGTAAAAAACTTATTTATAGCCATTTATAAACAAATAACAGACATACACTACAATTATATTTATATGTATAGATATCGCATATATCTTCACCCTAATCGCGCTCTCTCGCTTTTCCAACTTCGACTATTTCGCTCCAGAACATCGACTGACTGATCGGCTCCTCAATTCGGACTCTCCAAAAAATCTTGACTGTACACGCGTATTTGTTGTTGCTTTCATTTGGGGAAAATAGTGCAGGTGTTCTTTCATTACTACAGAATTGCTGTTGGTTTTAGACCTCGAATATTTGTTGAGTGACATAGTGTGCGAATGTTCATGATCGGAATTTGGGTGCGTATATTTGTTGTTGGTTGAAAATAGTGGAAGAATGCTAACATGCGGTGAACGACTTGCCGATATGTAAAAATATGAAAGGCGAATAATTTCATAGTTTTTCAGTCTATTACGCCTTATTTTTTCTAACGTTTCATTCTCTGCTGAGATAAAGGTATCAAGAGAGACCGAAACGTTACTAATAAAAAGGCGTAACAGTGTGAAATCTTTTCTTTCAATATGAAGGAAATTTCGCAAACTTATCAGAACGCACAAATTTGAAGCTGAATTTCTAATGCACCCATTTTTTTCTTTTAACAAATCAATTAAAAAAACTTAAAAACATTTCATCGTTCTACTTTGAACATTGCTTGCGAATTTAATTGGACTGAGAAACTTTATTAAAATTTTTTTCCATGATACAAATTAAATTTATCAAAGGTTCTTCTAGTATCTAAAAACTAAAGAAAATAGCGAAACTGTTTTCTCATCTTAAATAAAGCTGAGCTATTTAAGCTTCAGAATGTTTATCTCCTTAATTGTACGAGTATTTTAGCGAGAAGATAAAGTTTTTCCAGCGATGTCCTTTATTTTTGAAATAGCCTTAATTAAGAAAAACGAAAAACTTCTAAAGCTTCTTTATCTAGATATGCTATACCTTTATGTTATGCATCAATGAGGAGAAAATAAGAAAAGTGATGAGTTCTCTTCGTACGTACCGAACGCTAGAAAATTGGTTTTTAAGTAAATAATTTGCATTTCGGTATTTTTTTCTAATTCAGAAAAAAGAAAAATATTTTTTAAAAGTAAGCCCATGATTGCGTTCTAATCAAGAAAGAATGTCAACAGACAGTCTAGAAATAATAAATACTTAACCTCTGTAAAAACTAGCATTTAAAACATCATCTGGCACATAAAACAGTTGCTCATAATACTACAAATATAAATACTTCATATTTCCAGCACATGGCAGAATACTCACAAATTCGTAATAAATTCCATTTTTTTTATTGAAAAAAGGGCTCTATAGAAATATGCCTAGGAACTTGATAAGATTCGAAATATTACAACAGCATATGCTTTTCTATACGATCTGAATTGGAAAAAAATCGTTATATAACTAGAAAAAGAGAAAAATTTCCAAGCAATAAGACGGCACATTACTCACATATGGTGCGGAAAATGCATAGAAAATGTTACTATGTCCATATTGGGGTGTTCTCCTTTTGAACTTCACATGAGCATTAAATTCGCATTCATGATAGCATTGAGAAAATAAACCGAATAGCCAGTGATATCATATATTAAATTGTCTTTTGACACAGTTTTACAGCAATGTGGTGAGTAGTCGTAAAATAAAGTAAAATATACAGACGTATTAAAATTTGCTGCAATTTTGGAGCTTATAAAGATTTGCCGAGAATTCAAGAGAAGAAATATTAAGGATTCATTACCAGTTGAAGTTAGCTAAAAACATACCATGGCTACGATTGCGCTTAAAGCGCAATCTTACGATACTGTAGATGAAATAGAATTTTTTGTGATCCCAAGAAATTTTGTATGGGGAGTGTTAGAAGGGGTGATAGCATTGAACTAATTTTTTCCCCATCATGCTAAAGTAGCAATAAAAATGTTTTATACAAAATGCTTATTCCAAAAATTGAATAGGAGCTGAGAAAATTATTGTGTTAGATTTAGTGGAAATGTGCAATTTGTATTGGAGGTGGTAGAAAGAGTGGGGGGATTTTAGTGATTTTTTCAGAAATAACTAAGAATATCATAAAATTGACATCTATTAAATTTTAGACTAGTAACATTCATACTTTTCAAGAAAATAGATTTTTTGTGAAGTTGGGAAACTGTGTCATATTGTTTGGGAGGGGGTAGAAGCAGTGAAGCTAATCAAATTTTTTTTTTTGATCTTAGTGATAATGGTAAATAATTTTTTAATACAAAATGTGAGCTCGATAAATGTTGTTCTGAGAAAATGGGCTTAGAGCATTTCATGAGTGTAGTGTAGTTTATATGGGAGGGGGTGGAAGGAGGCGGAGGACGCAATTAATTTTTATACTGTAGATTGAAATCATTATGGAAGTAATCTGTCCCGAAATTTAGACTAATAGTTTTTATACTTTTCGAGCAAATCCATTTATTGTGGAATTTCGAAATTGTGTCATTTTGTATGGGAGGTGTAGAAGGGGTAAAGCTAATCGTAATTGTGTCATTTTGTATGGGATGGGGTAAAAGGTGTGGAGCGATTTGGCCAGTTCACGAACTTGACCTTACTTTTTTGTCAAAAACGACGTGTACGAAATTTGAGCTTTCCAACTCAACGCGTTCTCAAGGTAGAGAGCGAACGGAGGGACGGACGGACGGATTGAAATTCGGTTTTGAGATTTTTGGGTGATAATATTAACTTCATTTTTTCTCCGAGTCTTATTTCTTTGCGTTACAAACTTTAGAGCAAGCTTATAGTACTCTCAGATTCCATCTAGAGTATCACCATTGGGCGTAAGGCCAAATCATGCGATACTCTAGATGAAAGAGAAATTTTTTTGATTTTAAGAAATTTTGTATTGGGAGTAGTAAAAGGAGGTACGGCATTGAACCAAACCAAACTATGCAGTTTGTATGGGAGGTAGTAGAGGGATGGGCGAGTTCAACACTATTATTTTAATAATAAAATATTGCGATCGACTCGGAAAAAAAATTTGCTATTCTGAAATTTTGTTTTTTCGCGTTTAATGACTAAAATAGCCTAAAATGCAAAGAAAAAAAACATAACAGGGCTACGATTGCGCGTAATGCGCAATCTTACGATACTCTAGATGAAATAGAATTTTTCGTGACCCCAAGAAATTTTGTATGTGGAGTGTTAGAAGGGATGATAGCATTGAACTAATTTTTTCCCCATCATGCTAAAGTAGCTACAAAAATGTTTTATTCAAAATGCTTACTCCAAAAATTGAATGGGAACTGAGAAAATTAGGAGTTAGATTTAATGAAAATGTGCAGTTTGTATGGGAGGTGGTAGAAAGAATGGGGGGATTTTAATGATTTTTTCAGAAATAACTAGGAATATTATAAAATTGACATCCCTTAAATTTCAGATTACTGCCATTCATACTTTTCAAGAAAATCCATTTTTTGTGAAGTTGTGAAACTGTGTCATATTGCATGGGAGGGGGTAGAAGGAGTGAAGCTAATCAAATATTTTTTTCTAATCTTAGTGATAATGCTAATTAAGAATTTATTACAAAATATGAGCTCGATAAATGTTATATGTTCTGAGAAAATCGTCTTAGAGCATTTCATGAAAAAGTGATGTTTGTATGGGAGGGGGTGGAAGGAGAGAGAGGACGCCAATAATTTTTCTACTGTAGATTTATATCATTATGAAAGTGATATATCCCACAATTCAGCCTAATAGCTTTCATACTTTTTGAGTAAATCCATTTATTGTCAAATTGCGAAATTGTGTCATTTTGTATGGGAGGGGGTAGAAGGAGTGAAGTTGATCGTTTAATTTTGTTGGCCTTACTAACAATTTTAAATAAATATTTGGTGCACAATTTCAGCTAGCTAAATTTTATACGCACTGAGTAAATTGGCTTAGAATAATTCATGAAAAGTTCAGTTTGTATGGGAGGTGGTAGAAGGAGTGGTAGGACACACATAATTTTTATATGGCAGATTGGTATTATCATAAAAGTAATACATTCTAAATTTCAGGTTAATAGCTTATTTACTTTTCGAGCAAATCTCTTCATTGTCAAAAACGACGTGTACAAAATTCTCAAGCTAGAGAGCGCACGGACGGACGGACGGACAGACATCCGGTTTTGAGATTTTTGAGTGATAATATTAACTTCTGTATCATTCATTTTTTTCTCCGAGCCTTATTTCTTGGCGTTACAAACCATAGAGCAAACTTATAATACTCTCAGATTCCATCTAGAGTATAAAAATCCGTTTGTTTGTGCCGTACTTGTACGCTCAACGCACATTAGCTCCCAAACCCGTCAAGGTAGAGTGATCACTTTTGGGTAGATTGGAGATGTTTGCGGATCTATCTAAATATATTATAATATGTTCCTGATTTTCATAGCTACTAGCTAGAAGAGTTTTGCTTTGTGTTTTTTATTGCAGCTACAATCAGCCCAAATCGTTCCACCACCTACTGAGCTTCAAAGTTACAAAATATAGTTCATCCCTTCGCACAATCTCTTTGATACTAATTTTGAATTTTGCAAGTTAAAGTCGTTCCTGGTTGACAAATACAGCAACTAAGCAAATATTTAAATCAAAAACAAAAACCCTTTAAATTATCCTAGGTCACACTACTGACCTAATTGAAATTTAACTCATCATACACAGCCGAAATCCTTTTTTTTTATAATCACAACGTTCCCACTTCGTTCTGTGTCGATTTTCGCCCAACTGTTAGTGATAACTTTATGTAGCGCTCTTCGCCGTCGTCGAGAGATTTTCTTGTAAATGACACGCTCCAAATGCACAAAAAGACAGAGTATGCGGAAAATCTCAACTTTCACTCCTCCGTTTCCGTTCGGTTGTACTGGGAAAATCGTAGCAGGGTCGAGCACAATGACGGTCTTTGTTATCCGTTTTACTTTACAAAACGTCCCCTGTGTAAATGGCAAAGCAAAACTTCGTAAAAGAGCTGGGAAATTATGGTTTTGACACGTTACACGTTAAAGTTAGGGTGGTTGGTTGTTGCAAGACCGTTCTTATAACTTCTGCCAGAAGTTTAAAGACACAGTGAAAAACAGCTTTGAAAGCAACGAACGAAAAAACCTTATGTGCCATGGTTCTTAAATGCCTTTGTAATAAATCCAGCACTATGTGATACGAGCAGACTTCAACCGACGACGAAATCGTAGGTGTGACTTTATCGTGAGAGGGTGTAAGGTATTACGAATTAAAAATACTTTTTATTACTTGGCTTTTCTGAACTTCGCAAGTAACCTTTACAAATTGTTTTAAAGCGAGAAGATGATTTTATTTTATAAATTTCAGGAGAACAATTGAATCAAATATTGGAAAAAAAAAATTTTTCGCTGAAAAGAACCTATGTATTAGTGCGTGTGCATCTAAAGTCGTCAGAGACATTTTTTATTTATTATAAAAGAAGTGGAATGATACTTATATGATTAGAAAGTATGTGCCATAGATGTGCACAAAATAAATTAATGCGTATATGTTGTCATTAGGACAGGTAAAATAAAATGAGAACATATAAGCAGGATCTCATCTAAGTACTTCACGCGTTCAAGGCTGCTTGACTTCGGTGATTGGACGAGAACCGGTTGGACCGGCATTCTAGTTTGAGCTTTTTTGTAAGAGCATTTAGGCTTGTCTAATTAAATAATGCATAATATTAAGCGAAGGTATATTGAAAGTATTCATTGAAAAAAAATCTCTGATGCTTTTGAACTTCCATTCGCGTCAAATGCTGCTTAACTTACAACGTGAACATCAAAAGTTGTGGTAATTTTTTTTTAGTATTTATGGGACTATTCAAATTTGAATTTACTGAATGTAACTCGATAAAGATAACTTAAAAGATCGAGAACTTTACACGTAGAAACTTAAAAATTATGATCCTGTCTCGGAAACGCCAAATTAATGTATAGGCTGTCGCATTAGGTTTGTGCGTCGCGAAAAAATCATTCGTTAGAGGAGTTTTTTCCCAAAAACTCTTAAAACAATTTAATTTTTGCTGTTGAAAGTAAAGGTGAAATTCCAAGTTGGAAAAATCCTTAACAAACAGTTCTTAAAGAAGCTTTTCGATTATTATATCGTACAATCAACCGACTTCACATTTTAAATCAACGTGAAATTAATGTTTGTTAATTTGTTATGTGCCAACTACTAAGTTGGCATACGTTACGTTAAGTCGACTTACGTCACGGAAGTTAATGTGCCTAAGTTATGAAGGAGGGGAATGAAACTTATATCATTCGAAAGGTACTGTGCTATAGATATCCACAAAAAAAAAAGAAATGATGTGTGTATGTTTACATACACAAATAAAGTGCTAGATGAGGACTGATATAAATACCAGACACGTCCAATGCCGCTTGACTTACAACGTGAACATCAAAATTCATAGAAATTTTTTTTAGTATTTAAAGGAGAGGGATGTATTCTGAATTTGTATACAAATAAATTTCAGTTAATTATGTCAAATACAAGAAGAATTCCGTTATTTGACACACACACAATTGGTATTGGGATTTCAACCACATGCGATACTAGCAACAATTAAATCTCAAACTCTGAATGGTATAAAACTTTTTGAGAAAATAAATATTACTGTACAATGTTTTAATACTCTACAAACCAAACTCACCAACTAAAAGTGGACTATAACAGAATAGCAGCAGAATGATCCTTATTTTAGAATTTCTTGAATAAACTCCCCTTCGTCTAAATTGTAAATATATAAAAATATGGTAGCGAGTGCGATAGACTAGAATCAATAGAGACTATTTTGATTTTACGAAATTACTGCATTTTATACGGGAGGTGGAAAAAAAGGAACGACATTGAATTTCTACTTCTACAATGGCACTACAGCCCAAATCGGTCCTTAGCCTCCTGATCTTCAGGTTCCTTAACATTTTTCATCATTTATTGTGGAAGGGTTGTTCGAAGGTCGAACAACGAATTTTTCATTTTCATAAATTGAGGTGACCAAAGTACACCCAAACAGGCAGTGTGCTGAAATTATGCCTCGACCGGGATTTGAACTCACGATTTTCGCCTTGTAGACCAACGCGCTACCTACTAGGCTACACCCTAGCGGCATTGACCTAATTACTTTATTATTCTAATAAACTTTGAACTGTCATTATGATCAATAGCTGCGGTATAATGATCGTAATCGCAGATTCCCATCACCTTCGCTTCTGCATATTGACTTAAACTTGTCCCAAGAATAATAAAGTTGCGCTCGACTGGTTGGCAGATATTTTTTTATCATGCTACAAATGCTATCAAAATATCTAATATACCAAATTTGAGCTTCAACAATTTGATGAATACCTACTATGAAAATTGGACGCAATCTTCCTGCCGGCGTAATATCTTCAATATATTTGCTGACCGTTTTCATGAAGTTTTTGTTGTCCAGTCAGATTCAACCCACAATGAACTCAACATTTTGGTTTCTCCACTAGTTGACAATATCTCATTGTCCATTGAGGAGGTGTTTGATGCACCCACAATTATTAATATCAAAAAAGCTCCAGGTCCTGATCTTATTCCTCACCTATTCTTATCAAAGTGTGCCCATCAACTTTCACCACCTCTTAATTTTCTCAGCAAGCCAGAGTCATTGCAAACTTCCCTTCGGCCTAGAAATCGTCACATCTCACACCCATTCACAAAAATGGAGATAAACGAAAGTTTGAGAACTACTGAGGCATAGAAATTCTATCATATATTCCGAAATTATTCAAAAAATATAACAGGACTACGATTAGGCGTAAAGCCCAATCGTGCGATACTCTAGATGAAGGAGACATTTTTTTAATTTAAGAAATTTTGTAGGGGAAGTGGTAGAGGGAGTGACAACACTAATTTTTTCACATCACGTTAAGGTTGCTATCAAAATGTTGTATACAAAATTTAGGCTTCAAAAATTTAATAGGTACTGAAAAACTTAGTGTATCGAATTTAGTGAAATTGTGCAGTTTGTATGGGAGGGGGTAGAAGGAGGGTGGAGTTATTAATAACTGTCTTAGAAATAACTGTAAACATCAGTTATTTGGCATAGCGGATCAGTAGCATTCATACTTTTCAGGCAAATCGAATTTTTGTAAAGTTGTTGAATTGTGTCAAATTGTATCGGAGGGGGTAGAAGGAGTGAAGCTAATGGCCTATTTTTTTTTTTTTTTTGGTCTTACGAATAATTCTAAATAAATGTTTAGTACATAATTTCAGCTCCATCAAATTTATACGTACTGACTAAATTTGCTTAGAGTATTTCATGGAAAAGTGCAGTTTGTATGGGAGGTGGTTGAAGGAAGGGGAAAACTTAAATAATTTTTATACAGCAGATTGGAATTATTATAAAAGTAATATATTCCGAATTTCAGATGAATAGCCTCTATGCTTTTGGAAAAAATCTGTTTATTGTGGAATCGCGAAATTGTGTCGTTTTAAATGGGAGGGAGTAGAAAGGGTTAAGTTAATCGTCCAATTTTCTTTTGGTCTTACTTATAATTCTATATAAATATTTAGTGTACAAATCTAAATCGATAAATTGTATACGCACTGGGTAAATTGGCTTAAATCATTTCATGAAAAAGTGCAAATTGTATGGGAGGTGGTGGAACGAGAGCGAGGACACAAATATTTCTTATACTGTAGAATTAAATTATCATAAAAGTATTATATTCCAAATTTCAGATCAGTAGCATTTGTACTTTTCGAGAAAAGCCGTTTATTGACGAATTGCGAAATTCTGTCATTTCGTATGGGAGGGGGTAGAAGGGGTGAAGCTAATGGTCTACCTTTTTTTAGTCTTACTAATAATTCTAAATGAATATTTAGTGCTAAATTTGAGCTCAATAAATTTTATATGCACTGAGTAAATTGGCTTAGAGTATTTCATGAAAAAGTGCAGTTTGAATGGTAGGTGGTGGAAGGAGGAGGAGGACACGTATAATTTTTATACCATAGACTGAAATCATCATAAAAGTAATATATTCAAAATTTCGACTTTTATAGTTTTCGAGCAAATCCGTTTATTGTCTAATTGCGTAATAGTGTCATTTTGTATAGGGTAGATGGGGTGGAGCGATTTGGCCCGTTCACGAACTTGTTCTTACTTTTTTATCAAAAACGACGTGTACAAAATTTGAACTTTCTAGATCAACGCGTTCTCAAGCTAGAGAGGACACGGACGGACATCCGGTTTTGAAATTTTTGAGTGATTACATGAACTTCTGTATCATTTATTTTTTTCTGCGAGCCTTATTACAAACTTTGTGGCAAACTTATAACACTCTCAGATTTCATCAAGAGCATAATAAACTGCCAGTAAGTCGGACGAAACTTTATTTTTCTTGGGACAAGTTGCGGATGCGTGGAAAGTCAATATGCAGGTTAGAGTGGTTTGGGAGACTAAGTGAAAGAGACTTCTTGGGCAGGGCTGTTATTAATTTAACAATATTTCATTCGCTTATGCAATTTTGGGTTTTTATGAGGGGTGGTGGAGGGGTAATAGTATGGGTGGGTGGATGTTAATAGCATTTTAATTGATTGCTTGAATCACAACCAATATTCTCATAGAATGGGTTTCATAGACGAAGTTCCATAGAATTTTCATAAAATTCGGTGTATTCTCCATTCACGAAACCGAACGTTTGTATAGGAGGAGGTAGAGCGGGTAAGGGAATCGTAAAATTTGTGATGCAGTTTTATTTTCTTTCTCTTATAAGGTGCATGTACAAAATTTCAAGTTCGTATCTTTTAATTTGTTGGTTGATTTAATGAAATTGGTTGAAAATGAAAAATTTGAAAATCAGTAGAGATAGAGGGTTGTGGGACAAACTTAAAAAATAATTTAATGATTTTATCCATTGTTGTCCAAAAAGGGGGGGGGGGGCTAAGAACAAATAAACTGCCAACAAGTCGGGCGAAATTTTATTATACTTGGAACAAGTTGCGGATGAGTGGAAAGTCAATATGCAGGTTAGAATGGTTAGGGAAGACTAAGTAAAAGGGAGCTCTTGGGCAGGGCTGTTGTAAATTTAACAATATTTCATTCGTTTCTGCAAGTTTGGGTTCTTATGAGGGGAGGAGGAGGGGTAATAGTAAGGGTGGGTGGATGTTAATAGCTTTTTAATTGATTGCTTGAACCACGTCCAATATTCACTGCATAGAATGTCAGTTCCAAAGACGAAGTTGCATAGAATTTTCGTAAAATTCAGTGTATTCTCCATTCACGAAACTGAATGTTTGTATGGGAGGAGGTAGAGCGGGTAATGGAATCGTAAAATTTGTGATGCAGTTTTATTTCATTTCTCTTGTAAGGTGCGCGTACAAAATTTCAATTTCATAGCTTTTAATTTGTTTGTTATTAGTTGTTTTAATGAAATTGGTCGAAATCATACTTTTGTATGGGAGGGAGTAGAAAGGGAGGCGCGATCTCAAAACTTTTGAGGAAATTCAAGTTGATAGCTTTTAATAGGTAGGTGATAATAGATTTCTTGAAAATGGTCGAAAAAATAATTTTGTATGAGAGGGGGTAGAAGTTTTAAGGGTATTCGACCATTTAATATTTCATATATTTAAGGATTTTTTTAAATTCATTTTGCAACCTTAAAATTTCATTCAAAAATTTTCAGTTTTTGTGTTTTTTCAATGTACATGAAACACCTTGTGACCGTTAGACCAGAGGAGTGGGTTTATAACAATTGTGGAAAAAAAATATTTTTTCTATGTATATCATATAGATGTATTCAGATGCCAATTTTAAAATTTGTATCTTTCACCATAACCCTAAGAAAATTAATAAAAATTTTGGGCATTTCTGCTTACCATCTCCCTCCCCATACACCTTCCAACTCAAAATTTTTACCAAAATTAATGATTATTTAGTTCTACAATCTGACAAATTCTCGATTTAATATCTGTACTTAGTTTTGAGATATAACGATTTGTAATTTTGAAAAGTGCGCCATTGTTAAAATTCACTACTATTATTTCCACATGTTATACATTTTCCGTACTTTGCTACTATAGATTAATGGATAAAAAAAATAAATTATTTTTCTAGTTTGCCCCACAATCCTCTCTATATTTCTGCTGATTTTCAGCTTCGGCGGACGGCGGTACGGACTTTTTTTTGCATTTTTAGGCTAATTTAGTCATAAAGCGCGAAAAAAAAAAATTTCAGGGCAGCAAATTTTTTTTTCTGTGTCGATCACAATACTTTATTATTAGAATAATAAAATAAAATTATCTGCGATAAATTGACCAATACGATGATTCTTAATGACCAGCAGCACGGCTTTAGAAAAAGGCGCTTAACTATGACCAACCTCATGATTCTTGTATCTGAAACACTCTGCGCACTTGAAAATGGGAATCAAGCATTCGATCGAGTTGATCACAACATCCTGATTTTAAAGGTTTAAATCCTATCTTAGTCAATCAATCAAATTCCTGTTATTCCTGTTAAGACCTCCTATAGGAGCATAGGACAGAAACAACTCTCTTCCTACCTTAGTAATAGACCTCAATTTGGTAAGTTTCAAAGTTTTATTTCAAAGTGTCCTCTAGTGTACCCCAAGGAAGTCAGTTAGGAGCTCTCTTATTTAATGTTTTCATCTCAGATCTATCAGAAGTATTGGCAAATGTTTCCATCTGATGTACGCTGATGATCCGAAAATATATCATGCCATAACGTCGCCCGCAGATGCCGCATTCCTGCAATCCAAGCTTGTCGCGCTAGATCATTGGTGCAGTCACAACAAATTAGAGTAACAGTAATGTCAGTAAATACCACGTGTTAAGCTTCTCACGAAATCACCCTCATATCACCATGAATATATCGTAAGTGGAACTCAACTACACCGTGTTGATCAAACTGATGACATCGGCTTACTACTGGACTATAAACTGTGCTTCATATCTGACTATAATCGAATAATTGGGGTCATTAAGAGAAGAGCCAAAGAGTTTAAGAATGTATGGGTTACCACATAATATTCTGTTCTCTTGCCCGCCCTATTTTGGAATATGTATGTCCCATTTGGGACCCCTTCTTCCAGTTATATGGCAACAGAATAGAGTCAATGCAGAAGCAATTTCTTCTTTTTGCTGCATTATCCTAGAGACTTTGAAAACCTTCCACCCTACACAGTTAGGCTGCAATTATTAAATCTTTTACCGCTTGGTTCTAGAAGAACTATGCTCACATCTTGTTTTACCTTAGATGTTTTGAATGGCGATATTAAGGTTGACCACATCTCGAACAAATTCAGACTCAATGATAATGTCCGGCTGACGAGACATTCAAAATCACTTAAGGAATATCCACATCGTACAGATTACGGACAAATTAACCTATTAAAAGATGCTGTAGAGTATTTAGCAAATTTAGCTTTTTTTAGCTTTTAACTACACATCTCCAATAAGTAAGCTGACGTATAAACTGAGACTACGATCCGCTTTACAAGGTCCCCACATCCCGTTTTACTTTTCCACCAGTGACTATCATACTTATATCAAATTGGGTTTAATTATTTAAGGTAAATTTAACTATATTAAATTAAATTTTGCAATTATTATGTATCTAATTATCTTGTTATGATAAATAAGTAAATAAGTAAGGCTTGTATAAGCAGACGCTAAGGGAATACCGTGCAGGTAGTTGTATTTGAACCCGAGGATTTCGAAATGCAAAGCGTGCTGACCACTAAGCTATCTGGATTTGTACGGATATATGTATTTCTTTCCTTTTTTTATTTCTAAGCTTCTGAGATTGTGCAATAGGTTCAAGGTGAAATACACTGAATTATCGCATACGTTGCCAATGCGAATAGTTTAGGATTCCTAAGTACATAGCATTACATTATATTAAGTACGATCTCATTACAAAAAAAAACTTTACTTTTAATTATTTTAAAGTTCTAAAGTGTTTACTTGAAAGTACGGAATTATTAACCAAAAAACTGTGAAAACAGAACTAGTTGTAAAATTAATTATATGTAACTTTATGGCAATTAAATAAACTTAAACTAAGCTATCTAGACCTTACAGCTTTGTTGGTTAGTAGTGTTGCACTATAAGCCGCCACACAGATAGATTGAGTAGGGGGAATTAAAAATCATATTCCGAAGGTATTTCGTTAATTGAAAGAAAAGATTTCCGAATTCTACAGTGTTACGCTTTATTATTCGTGACGTTTTGGACTCTGCTGAGACCTTTATCAAACTTCCTGTTCCGTGAAAAACGGGAAGATTTCTTGCACCAACTCTCAACTATTAGAAAACATACATAATTTTGTACAATTCTTTAAATTTTACTCCTCACTGCTGAAATCCACTAATCCATATAAGCTGTTCAAATCGTACTGAAATGTGCCTTCTGATGAACATAATTTATTGTTTAATACTCCTTTGGTACCACTAAGAGGTAGAATCTATTGTCTTCTTTGTCAAACACATAACTTTTCAAGCAGTAGTAGAAACACCTGTACTATTCGGCAAATCTTCAATCATGCTCCGCAGATTTTCATCCTTTTGTTGATTTTTCTTTATTTTTGCAAACAACTCGGGAATTTTATCAACGATCAAAACTGCAGGTACCTACTCAATCATCAACATGATTCAATCGCTTGAATAGTCGAGGCTCAAGTGTTCACTAAGCGAGGGTGTAGCCTAGTAGATGGCGTGTTGGTCTTGTAATGCGAAGGTCGTGAGTTCAAATCCCGGTCGACGCAATATATAATTCCAGCACATTGCCTGCTTGGATATACCTTGGTCACCTCAATCTACGAAAATGAAAAATTCGTAGAAAGAGGGTTGTGCGAAGGGCTAACAACCCTTCCACAATAAATAATGAAAAATGTTAAGGAACCTGAATATCAGGAGGCCAAGGTCCGATTTGGGCTGTAGCGCCATTGTAGTAGAAGTATTTACTGGAAGTCTTGAAAATTAAATGCTCATCGCTGCACTCTTGATGTTTTATATGATTTCTTCATCGTCATTTCGAAAGGTTGACCATCTGTTACGATTTTAATGGCTATCATTAGAATCTCTAGGTTGTGGCTGTTACAATAAATGGGATGAAATGTGTCATTTTCGATACTCTTATGCAGCAGAATAGCGCCATCCTTTAACGCATCTGCATTTAACTCAGTAAAAGCTCCATTTCGAAAAATAAGCAGCACTCGGTCCGAACTCTAAGCCGATTTTAGCATTTGAAATACATGCATACATGCTATTTTGTGACACCAGAACTAAAGGGCTTAAAGCACAGATCCGGTGAGGTTGGAAGGATATGGGAATTTGGAATTAAGGGTATAGAAACGGAAGTGGCAAGAATATTTCTTGTCCTTTTTGATTAGATCAGTCAGAGGGGTTGCAATTCTTGAATAATCTGGAATACTCTCTGAAATAACCCATGAGACCTAGAAATCGATGGATGTTTTTGATGTTGTTTGGTGTTGAAAGGGCAGCTACTATATTTAGCTTCTCCTGTGATGACCACAGAGTACCGTTTTCGACTATGTAGTCCTAGAACTTAATCCTTGTCTCCAGAAAGTCACATTTCTTCCAGTTCATTAGCAGTCTGCGCTTTTCACTTCTTTTAATAACTCGTGGTATATTTATCATTGCTTTACGATGGCCGTTTGCTAGGATTATGATGTCGTCTACATAAACTGTTTTAAGTTCACCGTCACATGTAAGACAGTGTCAGTAGACCTACATTTTAGATAGGCGTGTTGGTGATCCCTGATCGAGAAGCTCAGATTTTCACGTAGGTAGCTGTCCACCAATCTTTCCAGACCTTCAAGAAAGAACGAAGTTAGGCTGATGAGTCGAAAAGCCTTCGGGATGTTATTGGAGGCTCTGCCTGGGTTAGGTTTGAAAACCACGGTAACCTCTTGCCATTGCTTCGGTGTACGGCAAAGACTGATGCATGCTTTGCATATGTCAGACAGGTACTGAATTGTTGTTTCATTCGCCCTATGGATCATTGCGGGATAGACTTCGACCAGTCCTGGTGACTTGTAAGGTTAGAAGAAACTGACTGCAATTCCTATGGTTTCTAGTGGCACGACTGTATCTACTAGTTCTGAGTTAGCTACATAAAATACGATCGACACATGAACTTTGTGATGGAGGCTCAAAGATCCCGGGAAAAATATTTAAGATATCGCCTTGAAAATTAGGTCAAAAATTAATGATGTAAATATCATTAATTCCAAAAAATATTGATACGATCCACTTACTTCTTCTTCCCCGTCACATACAAATGCACAATTTTTAAAAACTATTTTTTTTTAATTATCATTGAAACAAGCAAAACTAAAAAGACAGACTTTTGCCATACTTAAGTTTTTTATATTTGCAACCATTATTACTTCACTCCACTCTTTCTACCCTCAAATTCCACGAAATTTTTAAATTTAAATTAAATTATTTTTCTTCGAAACTATAAATGCTATCTACTTAAAATTTTGAGCAAATTATAATAATTCAAATATTGAAGGAAATATTTCCGGACTCTACGCTGAGACTTTTATCAAACATGTTTGATAAAGGTCTCAGCGCAGACCAAAACGTCACGAATAATAAGTAGTAACAGTTTGGAGTCTGGAAATCTTTCCTTTCAATTCGAAATGCACTTTGAAAACATTCGCCAAACCAATGCATATATCATTAAAGTCAAAAAATTTTGTTTTTATCCGCACATTTCTTCTACCCTCTTCCATACAAATGCGGAATTTTCGTTAATGTATTACATCGACTGCTATTTAAACTACAACAAGTAAAAACTTAATATTTTTTCAAAATTAAATTAATAAAACATTTGCGATTAATGCTCGAAAAAATATCAACTTGGCTTCACTCATTCTACAAATTCCAATGTTAGAAATTCAAGAAAGTAATTCTCCTTTGAACATATAAGAGCTATCGACTATTAAATTGAATCAAGGCATGGTGACACTTCCTCTACTACCTCCTAAATACAGAGTGCAGTTTTAGGAGAACAATATCCCATTTCTTTGAAAATTATGAAAGCTAAAAACTTGAAATTCAGCACGAAACATTCTGCATATCACATTCGATGTCATATACGAAAATTATAAATCTCTGCTTCTTCCACCTCCTACACAGAAGTCATTATTTACTATTCGAACGAATTTGAGATGACACATTTTCCGGTACAAGCTATTTCCGATTTCACCTAGACTATCACATGTTTGGGCCTTACCACCAAATATAATCCTTTTGAATTTTATTCTGCCTATTTCTTTTAATATTTTTCCAGACATGAATTTCTAGGCACAGTGATTTAAATTAAACATTAAAGTTAAAGTAGAAAAGTAGCGCAGATTTTTCTCGTTACTAGCAGGAATGTTGCCTGATACTCTTTTTGCAAGACCTTCTATCACTGATCCTACATTTTATGTTACTTAACTAAAACGTTTCATTAAAGAAAAGTTTCATTGAAAATAAACTGCTGTTAAGATGATGGAAATAAATTGTAACAAGTAACAATCAATCATTAATCTGAATCAGAACTTTCCTAACCACTACTTCAGACATTAGCAGCCCTTAGATGTTTCCAGTTCGACAAGTCGCACGAGTACTATATAGAAGACATGCTTTGCTATGCACTATATGGAACACATGCATGCAACTTAATCGGAATGTTCAAGAATCGGAATGTTCAAGGTCTCTACATTTAGAAATGAAAAAACACGTGCACTCGAGGAGCAACTAGAACACGCGATCATCGAATGTTAAAGGCCTTCTTGAACATTCAACCAACCAACAACAAGTTTCCCGAGTAATGTAGAGAAGTAACAATGCCTGTATGGGCTCGTATGAAAGGGAGAATACTCGGACGACGAGACAATGCTTTATAGAAGCAATTAAGAGCGATCGACCGAGAAGGAAAAGGCTCGTACGACAGAGAAAAGACTCCTTGGAAACGAAACGAGGAAGACGAAATACTTTATAAAACGTAACAGCAACTACACGTAGAGACTCTTATGTCAGGAAAAAGCCTTGGTCGACGAGGCAAACTTTTATAGAAGCAATTACCTGCGCTCGGATGAGACGAAAAAAGTTTACACGGCAAGGAGAAAGATTCGTACGACAAGAGCAACATAAAAAGGCCAACATTTTTAATGAACAGTCAGCTAGTATGGTTTGGAGCTGTCGACGAGGCAGTCGATGTTTAGAAAGCGAAAGATCAAGTGATAATTTCTGAGCGAAAAAATTTCAATTGAAAAGTGATTTAGTTAGACACGCAAACTCTCTTTTAGACTGCCAGTATGATTGCATGCACCAACCGCAGGTTGAGAAACGGAAGTTTCACATTAAGTTTCCTAAACGAAACTAATGAGTAACAAACACGATACGCAGGACCTCATATCTATACAGACGGATCTGAAACTAACCAGGGGAACGGGTGCAGGGATTTATTCCTACGAGATCGACATCCACACTTTATTTCATCTTCAGAACACGCGACAGTGTTCCAATCAGAAGTACTAGCTATTAACGAGTATACAAAAATTATATTAGATATGCAGAACTGTATCGAAAATTGTTAAATTTTCTCGGACAGCAGCTTCTGGCACTACAATCTACGTCCAAGCTAGTGTCCATTTGTAGACAAAATTTGAATTCCCTAGCGGCCATAACGGAAGTTTTTCTAATTTGGATACAGGGTCATAGTGACCTAGGAAACGAGGCACGGCAAGGATCTGCTAACACCAAGAGACTAGTCGATGTAGCACCAACAGAGCTGGAGGCTAGCTTCAAATAAACTATTTTAGATTTTTTCTTGGCAGAGTGGCGGCAGCTGGACAGCTGCAGAATGGCGAAATCCTTTTGGGAAAAACCGAATAAAAATATTACAGCTCAGCTGTTTCAACGTAGTCGCCATAGCGTCCGAACTATTTTTGGCCTGACCACAGATCATAACTTGCAAAAGCTACATGCATTTAGGATGCTGATCACGAGCGACAGCCTTTGCAGAGGTTGCAAGGAAGACGAAGAATCTATCGAACATTATCTTTTTCACTGTCCGCAAATCTCCAATAGTCGTCTCCTTTGTTCAAGCTCTAGTTTCTTCTCAGAACTAGACGACTTCAGAGGCGTCCAATATTCGAGCTACGGTTCGCAAACCAAACCATGTGGCTAGAACAAGAGGAATGACTTCAATATTATAATCAATAGAGGGAGTACAATGGGCCCCATTACATTGCGGTTCTACGAACCACTCTCCTTAAACCTAAGCCTAAAGTGATTCAGTTAAATTAAATAAAGTTTTGCGGTTAAATTAATCTTATTAAACTAGTGGGTTTATTTTTGACTTCCAAATCCAGCGATCTTTTAAGCGCTCTAATATGTACATGTACATGGCACTAATGTTTCTCACTTCGCATAGGGTGTATAATTTGAACGTCGTCTACGCTTCGTACGTCGTGAGCTAAAATGCTGGTCACAGTACAATTAACGTACCCTGTATATCCGAACCAACTTAACCTGCGGAATTGAAAATTCGTAGATAGATGTTTCTGCGAAGGACTAACAAACTTTCAACAAAAAGAAATACATATTGTGGAACCTGATGTCACGAGGCCAGAGGTCGTTTTGGACTGTAGTGCCATTGAAAATAAGAAACTTGTTAAATATTTCTAAGAGTAAGCTTTGTAAGATTCTACTCCTGTTCATAAGGGCGCATTGGCAGTATGCTAATTTCGGAACGTCATAAATTCGGTTCCCAAGTAAGCATAGCATAAGTAATAGTTCCACTTCTGTAAATTATTAACTGTCATAGTTCCATTTCTAAGGATTATTAACTATCCGCATGGCTTACAAAGGTGCGGAAAAAGAAATTTATGTACACAAATGAGTATTGACCGTACTCTGCCCGAGCAGAAAACTTGAAAGGCGTACCTAAAAAAGTAAGGGTTCCATGATATTTTTATGCATTTTAACCAATTATTTCAAGCAATGATTTTTGAGGGACACCTACATGTAAGTAGAACTTAGCATAGACCTCAACTTTAAAAAAAAGTTGTGAGTTCGATCCCCTTTCAATATCTATTAAGGCTTTTAGAAATTGTTGATGAGTTCTGCTATTCTTATTTCGACGACTTGATTTCAGATTCATCATACCCATATTCTATCTTCATCTATTTGATTTCAAAACATCGATTTATTTCTCCGAAGTAAAGTCTACAGCATCTTCTAACAACTTAAACATTAATATCCGTTGAAAATAAGATAAACCTTACAGGAATTTGTATATGTCGTACAATATTCTACCCAGCAATACTTGATAGAGAAAAGTCATTTTATTTTTCATTTTGGCAGACTGAAGGACACACAATTTAAACTAAATTACGTCGTATTATGAGGCCTTTTGATGGAAAATGAAAAAATATTTACAATGTCTCGACATACGATTAAGTGGGCCAAATAAGTATTTGCTACTTTTAGCTTTCGAAATTTTTCGTTTAAAAAAGAACGTCAAATGAACTAATGAGAAAGCAAATAAAAAACATAACAGAATTATGATTGGACCTAAAGCCCAATCATGTGATACTCTAGATGAAATGGGATAGAGTTTAATGTACCGTAAAATATGTCATCTCAAATTTTTTCAAATAGTGAATTCTGTATGGGAGGTGCAAGAAGGAGTGGGGAAAGGTTTGTAATTTTTATATATGACATCGAACGTGGCATGCGAAATGTTTCGTGCTGAAATTAAAATTTATAATTTTCATTATTTTCAAAGAAATTGAACACAGTCTCCCTTAAATTGAAGCATTTGTATGGGAGGTGGCAGTGGAGGTGGAGGTCTTCAGATGAGTTTTAAATTGCTTATCAACATCCTTATCACCAACCTTTGTTTCAATTTCAAAATCGATTGCTCTCATTTGTTCGAAGGAGAAATTCTTTTCTTGAATTTATAACTCAGATATTTTTTTGGCAGAGGGTAGAAGGGGTGAAACGAATCGTATATTTTTTTAGCAATTATTGCACTTATTAAAGAACAAATTCTGGCAAAATTTTGTGTTTATACATTCTCTAGTTTTAATGGAAATCAATATAATGCATTTAACAAAATTATACATTTGTATGGGAGGTGGTAGAAGGAGTATGCAGATCAAAACAAAATCTTGAGTCTTCAATGATATTTCTATTATTGTACTTTCAACAAAACTGCAAGTCGATAGCTTTGACAGTTTCGAAGAAAAATATTTAAATTAAAATGATAAAATTTCTTGAAACTAGTATGGGTGGGTGTAGAAAGAGTAACTTGACTTGACTGATCATTTTTTCAAATCTGATTGCAGTTATGATTAAATTAATTATGGCGAATTTTTCAAAATTTAGCATTTGTATATGAACGGGTAGGAGGAGTGAGCAATATTTTTTCACTTTAATGGAATTTATATTGTTATACCTTAGTCCAATTTTCAAGTCGATAGCTTAAAAGGTTTCAAAGAAAAATTAATTTCTTAAAATTTTTATTAGCTAGGGTGTAGTCTAGTGGGTAGCGTTTTGGTTTACAATGCGAAGATCGTGAGTTCAAATCCCGGTCACGCATAATTCCAGCACGCTACCTGCTTGGGTATAGCTTAGTTAACTCAATCTACGAAAATGAAAATACGTAAATAATGGATTGTGCGAAGGGCTAACAACCCTTCCACAACAAGTAATGGAAATGTTAAGGAACCTGAAGGTCAGGAGGCCAAGTTCCGTAGTAGTAGTAGTAGAGGGTATTCGGAGGGGGGGATGTAACCCGTTCATGAACTTAAAATTTCATTTTTGGTAAAAATGATAAAATAAATTTCAGTCCGATAGGTCAAAGTGTTCGAGAATTATATTGTAGACAAACGAACAGACTGACAAACTCGGAATTGAGGTTTTTGAGCGATAACAAATATTTGTGTAACCTTGGCAGCTTTGTGCGAGAATTATTTCTGAGCGTTACAAACGATACGGTATACACAATAAAACTCAAAAATTTCATCTAGAGTATAAACATAACTGAATTATTCCTATGATTGGGCTTTACGCGTGTAGCGGTAGAAGGATTGGAGTGATGTAGGTCATTCACGATCTTAAAGTTTCTTAGCTATAAATGCCATAAAACCAATTTCAGCATGATAACTCAAAGCGCTCGAGAGGGATGTTGTACATAGACAGAAGGACATACAGCAACAGGGACAGATAGACGGTCACTCGGAATCGAGGTTTTCGAGCGCAACAAACATTTCTGTGTCCTTGGGGACTCCGTGCGAGCACTATTTCTTAGCGTTACAAACAGTAAGGCAAAAGTAATATACTCTCAGATTTTACCTGGAGTATAATAACGAAAGAAGATGCCATTATCGAAAAAACGTGTAAGCTAGAGCGAAACATCACCAAATAAGCTCCGAATTAAAGTTGAGAACGAAGACGCCAGGTCGACCATGGAAGTGAGCAGATGAGCAGGAGGCCAAAGGAATAAACAAGTCCTGCCGACGACGAAGAGAAATCTTTCCATCTGTTCGGAGAAGTAAAAGTTGGAAGGAGAGTGCGGACGAGTTCTCCGTCGTTCTTCGACAACTCAACAATTCGCACGGTTCATCACTTAATCCAATTCAAAACGGATATTTCGTATCACATAAAATTCAATAAAGGTCTGTCGATAATTATAAATCGGTTCGTTTTCTTTAAGATTTCTCGTTTTCTAAACACCGTCCTATGCTCCAAAGGGGATCTTAACAGAAAATTGATTAATTAATTGACAACAGTTCAGGTAGTCGTTATCGTAAAAATAAGAGTAACCGTCAAATTAACCGCAATAGAGCACAAGAGTTTTCAAATTTCAATTCATCCTTCATGGCATGTTCTCGATTTAATCGTACACAAAGCAACCAACGAATGTGAAATACACATTAAGAACACACGCATCATCGGTCGAAATTGTCGTAATCCAATGAAACGTGAGTTTTTGTGATTACGCTTTCTGTACGTGACTTTTTCGAGCTTAGCTACAGAAATATTAAGATTTACACAATTTAGAAATTTGCACGAACGCCATGCTTTTTTTAAAGTGGTTCTACATTCCAATGTGATAAAACTGATGGTTCTATTGGAAGACATTACCATATGTGATTTTCGGCTACCACACCATCAATTCAACTGCTTGATAAGTTCTTCGTTGATGATCTTTGCAGAATATTTAAATATTCTTAGTATATATTTAGTTAGAAAATTGATACTTTGTCGATTTAAACCTATGAATTTTCCCAATTTATTTGTTGTGAAGATATCTGCTAGGCATATACATTACAAGTAATGTCTTCATCTACTTTTCGGTTATCATGTCCATTGCTCCTGGAGATTATGTTATCGCCTTGAATTCCAACAAAGATTACATAAATAAACTGCCAACAAGTCGGGCGAAACTTTATTATTCTTGGGACAAGTTGCGGATGAGTGGAAAGTCAATATGCAGGTTAGAGAGATTAGGGAAGACTAAGTGAAAGGGAGTTCTTGGGCAGGGCTGTTGTCAATTTAACAATATTTCATTCGTTTCTGCAAGTTTGGGTTTTTATGAGGGGAGGAGCAGGGGTAATAGTAAGGGTGGGTGGATGTTAATAGCTTTTTAATTAATTGCTTGAATCACGTCCAATATTCTCTGTATAGAATGTGTTTCATAGACGAAGTTGCATAGAATTTTCATAAAATTCGGAGTATTTTACATTCACGAATCCGAACATTTGTATGGGACGGGGTAGAGAAGGTAGGGGAATCGTAAAATTTGTTATGTAGTTTTATTTTGCTTCTCTTGTGTTTCTATAAAATTTCAATTTCGTAGCTTTTAGTTTGTTGGTTATTAGTTGATTTAATGAAATTGTTCGAAATCATACTTTTGTATGGGAGGGGGTAGAAGGGCAAGCGCGATTTCGAAACTTTTAAAGCAACTTCATTTGAATTATTTTTATACGTTTTTATCCAAAATTTTAAATTGATAGCTTTTAAGAGTTAGCTGATAACTGATTTCTTAAAAATGGTCGAACAAATAATTTTGTATGGGAGGGGGTAGAAGTCTTAAAGGTTTTCAACCAGTTAATATTTCGTATATTTAGCGATTTTTAAGTGTTTTAATTATTAATTAAAATAGCATAAAGGGAAATAAATACATTTTTTTCATAAAAAGTGACTTTTATATATACATATATTATCTATAGACATTAATATAATTGTAGTGTCTGTCCGTCATTTGCTTACAAATGGCTATAAGTTAGTTTTTTGCTTTATTTTAACAATAACTTAAGCATGAAAACACGTTTTTGAAATTTATGTCTGTCTGTCCGACCGCTTTTCACGCACAACCGGCTGAACCGATTGTAATGAAACTTGCACAGTTTATTATGTGTCCTCCGAGATGCAATCTGCTTTTGGTTTCAAGTTAATCAAATTTTCTTGGAAACTATAAAAGCCATTAATCTGAAATCTATCCATATAAATATAATTGGAATGTCTGTCTGTTATTTGTCTATAAATGGCTATAAATAAGTTTTTTGCTTTATTTTAGCAATAATTAAGTAGTAAACACACATTTTAAACATAACAGGGCTACGATTGCGCGTAAAGCGCAATCTTACGGTACTCTAGATGAAATAGAATTTTTTGTGATCCCAAGAAATTTTGTATGAGGAGTGTTAGAAGGGGTGTTAGCATTGAACTATTTTTTTCCCCATCATGCTAAAGTAGCTATAAAAATGTTTTATACAAAATGCTTACACCAAAAATTGAATAGGAGCTGAGAAAATTAGTGTGTTAGATTTAGTGAAAATGTGCAGTTTGTATGAGAGGTGGTAGAAAGAGTGGGGGGATTTTAGTGATTTTTTCAGAAATAACCAAGAATATCATAAAATTGACATTTCTTAAATTTGAGACTGGTAGCATTCATACTTTTCAAGAAAATAGGTTTTTTGTGAAGTTGTGAAACTGCGTTATATTGTATGGGAGGGGGTAGAAGCAGTAAAGCTAATCAAAAAATTTTAAGTATTTATTACGAAATATGAGCTCGATAAATGTTATATGTTCTGAGAAAATCGGCTTAGAGCATTTCATGAAAAAGTGCAGTTTGTATGGGAGGGGTTGGAAGGAGAGGGAGGACGCAAAAAATGTTTACACAGTATATTGAAATTATTATAAAAGTAATACATCCCGAAATTCAGACTAATAACTTTTATACTTTTCGAGCAAATCTATTTATAGTCGAATTGCGAAATTGTGTCATTTTGTATGGGAGGGGGTAGAAGGGGTGAAGCTAATCGTCTAATTTTTTTTAGCCTTACTAACAATTTTCAATAAATATTTAGAGCACAATTTCAGCTCGCTAAATTTTATACGCACTCAGTAAATTGGCTTAGAGTAATTCATGATAAGTACAGTTTGTATGGGAGGTGGTAGAAGGAGGGGGCGGACACGCATATTTTTTATACGGTAGATTGATATTATCATAAAAGTAATATATTCCAAATTTCAGGCCAATAGCTTTTATAGTTTTCGAGCAGATCCGTTTATTGTCAAATTGCGCATTTGTGTCATTTTGTATGGGAGGGGGTAGAAGGGGTGGAGCGATTTGGCCCATTGACGAACTTGACCTTACTTTTTTGTCAAAAACTACGTGTACGAAATTTGAGCTTTCTAGCTCAACGCGTTCTCAAGCTAGAGAGCGAACGGACGGACGGACGGACATCCGGTTTTGAGATTTTTGAGTGATAATATTAATTTCTGTATTCATCATTTTTTTCTCCGAGCCTTATTTCTTGGCGTTACAAACTTTAGAGCAAACTTATAATACTCTCAGATTCCATCTAGAGTATAAAAATGTTCTCTGTCTGTCTGTCTGTGTTTCCGGTTTTCACGCAAAAACTATTGTGATGAAACTTTCACAGTTTATTAGATGTGCACCGAAATATAATCTACGCGTGGTCTTATTTCAATACCCCCACGCCTTCCACCCCGTCCAATACAAAATGAATCATTTTCAAAAATTTATAATAATCAAATTTTCTTCAAAACCTTTGAAGCAAATCAATTGAAATTTAGAAAATACTATTTTTATCAGAAATTTGATCTATGGTATACAAATTATTTGAATCCCTTTACTCCTTCCACCGCCTCCCATACAAACTGCACTTTTTCATGAAAGGTTATTCACCAATTTTCTCAGTAATATATTAATTAATTTGCATTATTATTAATATCGGGAAAAAATCAACCGAGTAGCTTCACTTCTTCTAACCCTTCCCATACAATGTGACACAATTTCACGACATTACTTAAATTAGATTTTCTTGAAAACTATAAATGTTACTGGTCTGAAATTTAAAATATGTCAATTGCAAATTAATTATAGTTGCTTCTCAAAAAGTCACTTAAAACCCCCCACTCCTTCCACCACCTCCCATACAAACTGCACATTTTCATGAAATATTTATACTCTAGATGAAATCTGAGAGTATTATAAGTTTGCTCTGGAGTGTGTAACGCCAAGAAATAAGGCTCGGAGAAAAAAATGATGAATACAGAAATTAATATTATCACTCAAAAATCTCAAAACCGGATGTCCGTCCGTTCGCTCTCTAGCTTGAGAACGCGTTGAGTTAGAAAGCCCAAATTTCGTACACGTCGTTTTTGACAAAAAAGTAAGGTCAAGTTCGTCAATGGGCCAAATCGCTCCACCCCTTCTACCCCCTCCCATACAAAATGACACAAATGCGCAATGTGACAATAAACGGATCTGCTCGAAAACTATAAAAGCTATTGGCCTGAAATTTCGAATATATTACTTTTATGATAATATCAATCTACCGTATAAAAATTATGCGTGTCCGCCCCCTCCTTCTACCACCTCCCATACAAACTGTACTTATCATGAATTACTCTAAGCCAATTTACTCAGTGCGTATAAAATTTAGCGATCTGAAATTGTGCACTCAATATTTATTTTGAATTATTAGTAAGGCTAAAAAAAATTAGACGATTAGCTTCATCTCTTCTACCCCCTCCCATACAAAATGACACAATTTCGCAATTCGACTATAAATAGATTTGCTCGAAAAGTATAAAAGTTATTAGTCTGAATTTCGGGATGTATTACTTTTATAATAATTTCAATATACTGTGTAAAAATTTTTTGCGCTCTCTCTCTCCTTCATGAAATGCTCTAAGCCGATTTTCTCAGAACATATAACATTTATCGAGCTCATATTTCGTAATAAATACTTATTTGGTATTATCACTAAGATCAGAAAAAAATTTTATGATTAGCTTTACTGCTTCTACCCCCTCCCATACAATATAACGCAGTTTCACAACTTCACAAAAAATCTATTTTCTTGAAAAGTATGAATGCTACCAGTCTCAAATTTAAGAAATGTCAATTTTATGATATTCTTAGTTATTTCTGAAAAAATCACTAAAATCCCCCCACTCTTTCTACCACCTCCCATACAAACTGCACATTTTCACTAAATCTAACACACTAATTTTCTCAGCTCCTATTCAATTTTTGGTGTAAGCATTTTGTATAAAACATTTTTATAGCTACTTTAGCATGATGGGGAAAAAAATAGTTCAATGCTAACACCCCTTCTAACACTCCTCATACAAAATTTCTTGGGATCACAAAAAATTCTGTTTCATCTAGAGTACCGTAAGATTGCGCTTTACGCGCAATCGTAGCCCTATTATGTTCTCAGCTAATTTTCTCAGTACATATAACTTTCATCGAGCTCAAATTTTGTAATCTATCCTAAATTAGCATCATTATTAATATCGAGAAAAAATTAACCGAATAGCTTTACTCCTTCTACAATGTGACAAAAATGCACGACTTTATAAATAAACTGCCAACAATTCGGCGAAACTTTTTATTCTTGTAACAAGTTACGGATGTGTGGAAAGTCAATATACTGGTTAGAGTGGTTAGACTAAGTGAAAGCAGGTTCTTGGGTTCAAAAGCTCCAGTACATATAATCAATATTTCGTTCGTTTATTTATGCAAGTTTGAGTTTTTATGAGGGTGAGGGGTAATAGTAAGAGTGGGTGGATTTTAATAGTTTTTTAATTGATTGCATGAATCACGTCCAATATTCTCCGTATAGATTGTCAGTTTCATAGACGAAGTTGCATAGAATTTTCATAGAATTCGGTGTATTTTACATTCACGAAACCAAACATTTGTATGGGAAGGGTATTTCCTTTCTCTTGTAGTGTGCTCGTACAAAATTTCAAGTTCGTAGCTTTTAACTTGTTGGTTATTAGTTGATTCAATAAAATAGGTCGAAATGATACTTTTGTATGGGAGGGGGTAGAAGGGCAAGCGCGATTGCAACACTTTTAAAGGAATTTCATTTCAATTATTTGTATAAGTTTTTATGCAAAATTTGAAATTGATAGCTTTTAAGAGTTAGTTGATAACTGATTTCTTAAAAATGCTCGAAAAAATAATTTTGTATGGAGGGGATAGAAGAGGTAGGGGAATCGTAAAATTTGTGACGCAATTTTCTTTTCTTTCTCTTTTGAGGTGCTCGTACAAAATTTCAAGTTCGTAGCTTTCAATTTGTTGGTTAGCAGTTGTTTTATTGAAATTGGTCGAAATCATACGTTTGTATGGGAGGGGGTAGAACGGCAAGTGTGATCTCAAAAATTTTGACGCAGTTCCATTTGAACTATTTTCAAAATATTTTGTGCAAAATTTAAAATTGATAGCTTTTGCTAATTAGGTGAAAATTAATTTCTTAAAAATGGTCGAAAAAATTATTTTTTTAAATACATTTCGTACATTTTAAAGTTTCTACCTTCAAACTTCATTCAAAAATTTTCAGTTTATGTGGTTTTTTCATTGCACATGAAACACCTTGTGCACGGTAGACCAGGGGGGTCAGTGCATAACAATTGTGGAATTTTTATTATTTTTTCTGTATGTACAACAAATAGATGTATTCACATGGAAAATTTAAATTTTGTATCTTTCACCAGAGCCCTTAAAAAATCACTCAAAATTTTCGACATTTTTAGTTACCACCTCCCTCCCCTTACACCACCCTACGTAAAATTTTTACCAAATTTAAAAACTACCTAGTTCTACAATATGACAAAATTTGAATTTGATATCTGCACTCAATTTTGAATTATAACGGTTTGAAATTTTGGAAAGTGCAACATTTTTGAAATGCTCCCCATATCCCCCCCCCCACTACTATTATTTCAACATGTTATAATTTTTTTGTATTTGTCTGATATAGTTTAATATATGTTTCAATTACATAGCTTAAGAGATAGTTGAGATATTCATTTTTAAGTGTTTTTCTTTGCACTCCCCCCCGTGACCTTCCTCCTTACAATAATTAGTCACTCTCTAAGCTGATTCCAATGGAACTATATGCCACCTTAATGGTCTCAAAATATCAATTTTTTATAGTAAGTAATTTCGAAGATGTAATCATTTGAAAAAAAATTCGGCTGACAATAGTTCTTAGCCCCCTTTTTCACACCCCAATGGATAAAAAAATTAAATTATTTTTAAAAGTTGTCCCACAAACCGCTCTATATGTATGTTGAAGTTTAGCTTCCTAGCTATTACCGTGGTTGAGATATTTGAATTCGTATTTTTCGGCTTAAGCACTCCCCCCGCCTCCCCCTGAACCCGTACACCCCTCAAAATGGGTATCCGACTGAGATATGTAACTATCTACAATCCCTCCAAAAATGAACTTTCCATCTTGGGAGTTAATGTGCGCGGAACGTACACACAAATATATTTTCATTGTGGAATTATCAAGAGGCAGGCATTATATTTATGTTTCTATTTCAGCAACATTCCTCAACAACCAACAAATAAAACGATCTTTTTTCGTTTCTTGTTATAATTATTCCCACCTTCACTCTTAAAATCTTACAGAAATAAAAATACGTTAAAGCGAAGGAGAAGAATGAAAAAAAATAAAATAAAAGAAACCTATGAAGGAAATATTTGAAAATCCAGCCAAACAAGCTGCACAATTTAAAGAAATTAAAGGTTAAATTGAAAACTTTCTCGTTGCGAAAAAAAACTTTGATAATACCTCTTGGTTGAATGCTGTAAACTTTTCCGTATGGAAAAGAAAATCGACGGATATTGCATCCCGTTCTAAAAGAGGTCTGCCATCTTAACATACACGAAGATCTTTTCAAAAGATCTCAGAAAAAAAACGAAACTAAAGTGCATTTCTGTTCTTGCTATACAAAGTTTCTAAGATTTTACAGAATTGAAATAAATAAGTAATAAGTTACTTCAGTTTTTGTTGGATTAATGAAAAATTAATTGAAATGAAGAGAATAATCTTTTATGCAAGCTTACAACTACAACTAAATGAATAATTTTATTTAAAAACCTTTCAAATTGTAAGAACAAGTTAAGGATTATGATGTTGAAAGTTGATAAAGGTTGAAAAGCGAATATCCGATATAAATTATCTGTTCATTTTCACAATGTTCGTTGAAATTTTATAATTCAAAACTACTACAACGAATTTTCCCACGAATTTTACAATCAAGACATGAAACTTTAGATTTCATATTTTCATTGTGCTTCATTATTGTCGGAGGGTATTCAAGCCCGGAAAATACCGAATAACTTAATTTTTTGAGGTGAAGTAGCAGTTTCTAGAAACATTTCTGAAAAGATTAATTTTGTTTTGCACGTTTTGTGATATATTATCATGTTAAAATTTTGAAGTCTTAAGCCTGTACTATTTGTAGCAATGATATAATCTCGTTAACACAAAATCGCCAATTATATTTATTAACTAGCAAACGTCCGCGACTTTGTCCGCGTAAAAATAGCAATAATAAGCAATTTTTGGGAGTGTAGTTAGTAATACATTGTGGGATATATAATCTGCTTACTTTAATGGCTCTTTGAACAGAATGTTTTGTATTTTTTTAGAATCAGAACCATAAATTATTAAGAATGAAACCATGATACGCGCGTTTCAATGGGACAAGCTCGTGATCAAATCAATCCCGTGATTTGAGCTCATATACGTATTGAAGAGCATTAATGACATGTGAATAATTCTAGCTTGTGTTAATTAAAAAAAATACCAAATAAAATACCATTAAGCTTAAAAACATAACAGGACTACGATTATGCGTAAAGCCCAATCATACGATACTATAGATGAAATCGAAATTCTTGTGGTGTTAAGAAATTTTGTATGGTGAGTGGTAGAAGAGGTGACAACACTGAACTAATTTGTTTCAGATCATGCTAGAGTAGCTATAAAAATGTTTTGTACCAAATTTAAGCTTCAAAAATTTAGTAGGTACTTAGAAACTTAGTGCATTAAATTTATTGAAATTGTGGAATTTGTGTAGGAGGTGGTAGGAAGGGGTGGGGGGTTTTTGATGATTTTTCGAGAAACAATTTCAGATCTGTACCATTCACACTTTTCAAGAAAATCGAATTTCTATATAGTCGTGGAGTTGTATCTCATTGTATGAAAGGGGGTACAAGGCGTGAAGCTAATCGGTTAATTTTTTCCCGATATTAATAATAATGCTAATTAAGGATTTAGTACAACATTTTATCTCGATGAAAGTCACGCGTACTGAGAAAATTGGTGTAAAGTGTTTCATGAATAAGTGTAGTTTGTGTGGGAGGTGGTGGAAGGAGTTAGGGAACTCAAATAATTTGTATGCCAAAAGACTGAATTTATAATAGAAATACTATGTTTCAAATTTCAAATTAATAGCTTTCACAGTTTCCCAGAAAATTTGATTAATATACATTTTTGAAAATGAGGCACTTTGTATGGGAGGGGGTAGAAGGCGTGAGGGAGGTGAAATAAAACCAAAAGCCGATTACATCTCGGATGACACCTAACAAACTGTGTAAGTTTCATTACAATCGTTTCAGCCATTTGTGCGTGAAAATCGGCCGGACAGACAGACAGACAAAAATTTCAAAAACGTGTTTTCATGCTTAATAATTGTTAAAGTAAAGCAAAAAACTAGCTTATAGCCATTTATAAGCAAATAACAGACAGACACTACAATTATATTAATATGTATAGATAAGTGCAAATGTAGCGTTTTAAAAAGGAAATTTTTTTTCCGGAACTCAAACTTTTTTTTTCTAATATCCATACATTAAAACTTGATGAGAGAACTGGTTTAATGGCAGTGTAATTGGTTGAATAGTTTTGAAGTTATTAAAACGTTAGTGCTGGAAATTTCGAAAAAAAACGTATTTTATGACCACTTAAAGGTGCATTGATTATTCAAAATCAATTTTCTTCCAGTCAATTTCTGCCCATCTAACTAATCGGATGGCGTTTTCACCATCCAATTTAGCACTACGACATCTAGATACGATATACGCCTCCGGGATCCCATTTTGCATGCAGAATTTGATGGGATTTTCCTTCAGATCAAGACAGCACTTCTGCCGGCTGCTCAGTAGCGTGGATTTGGAAGAATTCGTCCTGGAAGATGCCTTATCCTAGATGTAGCTGTCAATTGAACTCACTGTGTGCTTCTGTGGCAAACTATGTCGCAGAGATCGCAGGGAGTACGCGATAGGGTTTCCCTGCACATGATGGGATACGAAGTTACTCAATAATCACTCGAGCACTTTTTAGCAAGATTATCAAAAAAAAATTGAAGATAAGGCATTCGGGCTTAAAAACAAAGAAGAAAAACCGCCTTTCTGGAATATCATTTAGATTAGGGTACGCTAGTTTTATGGCGGACGTAGGACGCCATTGTATGCCTCTGTATTTATATGTCGTATCACGTGGTAGCCATCGGGCACTGGTCTTGTCCAGTCAGACTTAGCTTGTTCAACTGATAAGTACGTGTGGTAATGGAAAATAAAAATTTTTAGCAGTATAATATGGTCTTCGAGACTGTGGGTTAGGCGATGTGTCAACAACTTATCCCTGGGAAAATCAAACTTGTTTCAAAAACTTAAGCACCGCCTCGAACTGAATTAATTCAAAAACATAACCGATCACTAAATTCGACATAAGAAACTCAAGGATGAGAAAGTAGTTGCGAATTAAGTAGCAGTCTTGGAGGATAAGTCGCGATAATGCTGAAAGAGAACTCCAGCATGCCAATAAAAGCAATGTGGCATGACATCAAAGATGGTTTTAGATCCGTTGAAATGATAGGACAACAATCCCGGCGCAAAAAAAAAAAGATTGGTTCGACAACGAAAGCCAAGATGCCTTAGAGCGAAAACATCAAGCTTACAAAATATTAATGGAACGGCCGATACCAGCCCAATTGGATAAATATAATGATCTTAGACAATTTGCAAGCAAGGTCTGCAGTACGAATTTAAAAACAGGAACGAACACTTTAAACGACACAACACGAGAGCCACACATTTCCTTGGTAAAAGGATGAAAGAGGGATTCTAACCGAAGACAACCCTCTGCAAAGCTACTAAAGGCTGCACTATAACACAAAGATGGATGCAACATTTTCAACACCTCTTCAACCCAAGCCCATCATCCGCACGAACAGCAGCAGCAGACGTAATAGAAGGTGCAGCTGATGTAACAGCTGATGAAAGATCCTCTTAGTATCGACAAGCGCGTACCACAGTTTGGAGTGACCACCTAACACAAATGCCTTTTAAGTTGACACTCGAATATTATATTAGGAAACATCCTTTCAAAAATAAGGGAATTCTTCAAATTCACACAACTAGTAGCATATCAATCAATCAATCACATTTCTGTTCGGACTCCCTACAGAGGCATAGGACAGAAACAACTCTCTTCCACAAGGCACAATCCAGCGCATCGCCCGTAAGGTGTTGCCAGGACTTCTTTATTCTTCTGGCTTCCTACTCAACAGCACGCTTCCTTGTGCTACATGGTCAACCAACCCGACGTCTTTTCTGAGGATTACAATCCAGAGCCTGTTCGACGATGTTTCGCGCTGGTTTCCTCAAAGTTTGACCGATCTACTGCCACTTCCGCTGTTGAATCTCAATGCCTATTTTAATCGGTCCAGTTGCACTCCAAAGTTCGTCTTTGGAGATCCCTTCTGATCAAGATATTTCTAAAATGCGTCGGAGGTATTGGTTCACGAAAGTGTGAAGTTGCTTAGTTAGTTGATCGGTCACTTTCCACGTAGTACAACCACATAAAAACACAGATTTGACGTATACGTAAAAAATCGCAGCTTCGTGCAAAGGGAGATCTCTCTCAACCTCGAGAAAGGAGAGAGGATAAATTGCGGCTCGTCTAAAGCTCGTCAGGTCTTCAATCAACTTGGAGCTTTCCTTCCCGCCATTGACCGAATGGCGGAAACTATCTCTTCCTTATCTGGGGGATCATCCCTAATAGATGATTGTTGCGGTTGAATGTTTGGTAGTTGTTCTGTTTCTGGAATATCTTCCTCTGACAAGATGTTTAATATATCAGAGAAGTATTCTTTCCATCGCCGCAACTGGTGTTTACTCATATTAAGGAAAGTTCCGTTGACATCTCTCACTAAGTAGTTGGCGGTGAAATTCCTGTTCGGCAACTATTTCATAATTTTGAATAGTGAACCAATATCCCCAAGGTAAGCCACAGATTCTGCCTTGTTGGCCTGATCTTCAGTGGCCTTTCTTTTGTCGCGACTAACAGCCTTTTTAAGCTGTATATGAGCATCGCGGTAGTTCTGCCTCAGGTCGGGCGTTCGTTGGTTGACATCGGGTTGAGAGATGAATGCCAATTTGGCTTTTTTCCGATTGCCAATCTTATTCAATTTGTTTTGCGACATCTAGTGTTTATCACCGCTTTGCACATATCCCACAGATTTTTGAGAACTAGTTAGAAAAGTGTTTCTTGTTGCCTCCCAATTGGCGTCCAGTGTGCGCATTTCATATACGCCCAATGTGGATGACTTTTCGCGTCGCATGATGGTATGTTCGCGCTTTTTGTTGAGGTCTCTAATCTTATCCACAATCTTATCCGCTTTATTTGAAGAATTTGTGGTGTTCGGATATCTGCTGTGCTCAATCTCAAGCGGGCAACCATCAAGTGGTGATCGTTCCCCACGTCAGCTCCACGTTTCGCTCACACATCGAGGAGACATCTTCTCCATCGGCGACTTATAGCCAAATGGTCGATCTGGTTCTGAGTAACACCATCAGGGAAACCCAAGATGTTTTATGGTGACTCTTGTGTGGAAAAAAGGTCCCTCCGATGACCATTTGCCGAGTACTACAAAACTCCTCAAATAATTCGCCATTTTCTGGTCCTGTGGCGTCGACCCAAGGGTCACCATGCCTACCTATGACGTGTTCTAGTCCTGTGTTAGAGCCAATCTGGGCGTTCATATCTCCTGAGATGATAATAATATCACCTCTTGGAATACGCTCAAAGGTGGCACTCAGTTGGCAATAAAACTCTTTGCCACCAGGTGTTGTGATATTAGTTAGTGCGTAGCACTGTAGAATTGTGACGTTTCTGATACTGGTCCTGAGCCTGAAGACAATAATCCTGCCCGAGATTAGTTCACTGCTGATGAGACTGTTTCTTGCACTCGGTACGCCACGCTATTTTTGGATTCACTTTCTAGACCAACGTACAGAATGGTAGGAGTTCGTTCTTCTCCTGATCCTGTCCACCTAACCACGCTCAAGCCCAAGATTTGGCTGTTATACACATACATTAACTCAAGCGTTCGAAAAACTACTTAACGCCTTTGAAAGAAAGGTCCTCAGGAGAATGAGGAAAGATTCGATCTGGAGAACCCGATACAATAGAGAATTGTATGCCATCTTCGAATCCAGAAGTGTTTTCTTTTTGTCAATGGTGCTACAGCCCAAATCGGACCTTGACCTCCTGACCTTCAGGATCCTACTGAAGCTATTGATTGTAATCGAAGTTAAGTGTTAAATAGTTGAAAACAGTTCTGCCGTAAAACCTCCATTCACTAATCTGCATATTGTCTTCCCACTTATCCTCAACTTGTCCCAAGAATAATAAAGTTGCGCCCGACTTGCTGGGAAATTTTTTTTCCGCTTTCAAGTTTTAATTTGGTCCTCAAAAATTCGGTGCGATATTCATGATCCTGTTTCTTTGTTTTCATGTCGTCATTTTTTTTCGCCAGTTTCAGACTCGATGAACGCATTGCAACAGCTCAATTTGCAGCAAAAGATTTTGCACCGGGAAACACTTTGAGCGCGATAGGAATAGAATAAATCACTAGCACGACGGCTAAACTGGGACTTAATCTTCAAACTTAAGGAAAAAAAATTGATTTTCCAATTTTAAAAACTTAAAGAAAGTCCTATTCCTTCGAAAATATTAAAGCTATTGTTAGCTCATATTTTAAAAATTTCTCAAATCTTCCCTTTCATTGAAAATTATTAAAGCTACAATTATGAAATAGTTTTCGTATTAAGTGCAGTTACGAGTTCATAAATGAAAACCATCACCTTCCTGCTCGTACATCCTTCCATAGAAATGCCACTATTCAGTGCTCCAAAGTTTTTGAGATCCCATATTTTTAGCGTATCAATTCCGTTCAGTTTCATGTAAAAAACCACTTGATTGGGCTTTTCGCAATATCTTAGTTCTGGTATATTTCATTTGTGAATGCACCATCAATTCATAAGCATGTAAATGGTACTCAACCTTAAAAATAAAGCATATGAAATATCTATGCAACTCGACCTACATTATAAAAATAAACTTAACATCGTTTATCTTTATCTAATCTTTTCGAGCCCAAACTGTATACATTTCAAATTTCAATCCTTTATTCGGAATCTTCGTAACCGATAAGAGTCAATGAATTTGCATTCTGGCTGACATCCTATTCAAGAAGTTCACTCAACAAATTGCTGCAGAGCACATAGTAAATTAGATAAGTCCTTTTCAAAATCTACGATAACAACGAGACCCCTTAGTCCTGTGTTTGGTCCATTTCAAAACCTTAGTGTACATATTGAGGTTTTGCATGCTAAATATCACGTAAATATTCCACCTGGACGATAAACTTGCTAACTTGAATGCAATGGAGCCTGACTGTGCAGAGGAAGCGAACAGCGCTAAGCTGTATTGAGTATTTCAGGATGACTACCGGTGCACAATGGAAGTAAATTACATTGCAAAAGGGACACTATCTACTATAGCCTCTGTATATTTTCCGTTTATTTTTATTTTCCTTTACTCGCTGTTCCTTATGCACCTCACAAGTTTCATTTCTTATTTAATAGAAACGGAGCACTTGAAGAAGAAGATCAAGAAGTTAGGGAGTGCATTATGCTTCTGTTCCTCTTCCATGGCAGTAACTGATTACTGTTTTGGACTTTGAAATTGCACAATATCCTAAGTGAATTGTAAATTTTTTAAAGGTAAGAATGCTGGCCATGGATAAGGTTTGAAATGGGTTAATAGGAAAATGCACGTTTTCTTGTCATGTGTATTACAAACCGATTAAGCTTAGGAAGTTGTTTGTGGTACTATTTTAAATTCAATAGAGTGGAGTTTCATCAAGCTAAGAATAGTAGAATAATACAAATGATTTTTAAGGTATCAATGAAGTAACATTGCTCCCTGTTTGACAATTTCAATCGATTTTATTGGTCACTGGAATCTCTTGCAAAATATACTTTGCAGAAAAAAAAGACATAACAGAATCATGATTGAGCGGAAAGTCCAATCCTGTGGTACTCTAGATGAAATGGAAAAGAAGTTTATGTACCGGTTCTGTATATTACACAAAACGTGGTGTGCAAAATATTTCTTGCTAAACTTAAAGATTGCAGTTTTCATAATTTTGAAGGAAATTGGAAAATATTTGTCTGAATTTATGGCATTTGAATGGCAGGTAGCAGAAGAAGTGGAAGATTTGGGATGATTTTGAATCTTTTTTTTGCTTTGTTACAATTTTAAAGTCGATTGCTCTCATATGTTCCAAGGAGAAATACATTTCTTGAATTTCCAATACAAAAATTTGTATGGGAAGGGGTAGAAGAAGTGAAGCGAAGTTGATATTTTTTTAACATTTATTGTAATTATTAATAGTCAAAAAATTTTATGTTTCTACTTTTTCTAATTTTAATGGAAATCGATTAAATGCATTTACCACAATTGAGCATTTGTATAGGAGGGGGTAGAAAGAGTATACCAATCAGAAACAAATTTTTTGACTTCAGTGATATTTGCAATAATATATTTTTCTCAAAGTTTAAATTTGATAAGTTTGACGTTTTTGAAGAAAAATAATCGCAAAAAATCATGGCCCTAAAAAAATCACTCAAAATTTTCGACATTACACTCCAAAACTTAAAATTTTTTATCAAAATTAAAAACTATGTAGTTCTGTCTTCTGAAAAAATTTAAATTTGATATCTGAGCTCAGTTTTGAGATATAACGATTTGAAATTTCGGAAAGTGCACCATTTTTGAAATGCTGCCCATTTTACCCCACTACTTTTATCTCCAATTGTTATATTTTTTTCCATAATTCGCTAGAATAGCTTAACATAGGTTTCAGGTTGCAATTGCATAGCTTAAGAGATAGTTTAGATATTCAGTTTTAACTATTTATCTTTGCACCTGCCCCCCTCTCCCCATGATAATCCCCCATACGATAATTATCATCCTTCTAAGCTGATTCTGATGGATCTGTATGCCACGTTAAGAGGCTCAGAATATTTTTTGGTAAGTAATTTTGGAGATATCGTCCCTACCATGTCAAACTATCGAATGTGAAAAAGTCGTCGATTCGCCCGGCAAAACCTCGAATCTGTAGCATCTAAAGGAACGCTGGAAATGACATTTCAGATTTGAGGTTTTGCCACAAGGCAAATCGTGATTTGAGGCTTTGCCGCAAGGCGAATCGTCCCCAATGCAAGACCAATGCAAGAGCAGGGTATTGAATATGAAAAAAACGACTTTTTCACATTCGATAGTTTGACATGGTAGGGACGATATAATCATGAGGCTTCCGTGGCGTGGTGGGCAGCGTGCTTGATTTTCAATCAATAGGTCGTGGGTTCGATTCCCACTCCAGACAGGGGATTTTTTTAAGCACGAATTTTTCAGTTGCTACTGGCGATGAAAAATTTTTCGAAATAAAATGGGCAAACGGTGTAAAAGTGAAACAGTTCCACTTCAAGAAGATCTAGATACTCAGTAAATCGTTTCTGTTTGCTTTCTATCATTCAGTCCCCCATAACATCTGCAAATATTTGTCAGTAGCAGCCAGTACAACTGAAAAATATATATTCTCCACTCGTTACGGTCGTTCTCACTCATCTTCCTTGACCTTTCTAATCCCATTCGTTCTCTCCATGACTGTGTTTTGCAGATAAATGCCGAAATCACCTATAACACAGGTCATTCTGTAAAAAAAAAAAAAAATTAAAAAAAAAGTCGGCCAACAATCTGTTTTTAGCACCCCACCTCTCCCTTTTGGGACCCAAATGGATAAAAAAAATTAAATTACTTACAAAGCTTGTCCCACAAACCTCTCTATATTTGTGTTGATTTTCAGCCTCCCAGCTAGAACTGTGGTTGAGATATTTGAATTTTTAGTTTTTGGTTTTAGAACTCGCCTCTCCTTTAACCCTTACACCTCCCAAAATGGAGATCCGCAACCATCTACAATCCACCCAAAAATGAACTTTCTATCTTGAACGGATTGGGAGTTATTGTGCACTGAACGTACACGCACGACGTGCAGCAAACGGCGTACAGACAGACGTTTTTTTTTTCAAGTCGATCACAACTGCACTTGCTAATATCTCCACTACGAGAGCAAATAGAAATATGAAAATCAGCTAAGGTATAGAGAAGGTTGTGGGACAAACTCTAAAAACAATTTAATTTTGTTATGAATTGGGATCCAAAAAGGGAGGCTTAAAAAATGTTATAAACAAAGCTTAATCGAAAGTTCAGATGTATCCCTTGCCCATACACCCTCTCCCAAGCAAAAGTGTGATTTCGACCAATTTCAATTAATCAATGATTAACTAACAGTTTTAAAACTACGAACTTGAAATTTTAAACGAACACTATTCAAGAGAAAAATAACAATCACAAGTTTTTCAACCACATCCCCTACCCTATTCCATACAAATGTCTATTTTCGTGCGTATGAAACACATAGAAATTCTAAGCAACTCCGTTTATAAAACTAACATTCCATACAGACAATTTTGAACGTGATTAAAGCAATCAATTAAAAACTTATCAACATCGAACCCATCCTTTCTAAACACCCCACTGCCATACAAAACCCAAATCTACATAAATAAACGAATAAAATGTTGATTGTATATACTGGAGCTAATGTTGCATCGAAGTAGTTATATAATTGACAACGGTCCACCCTAGAAACTCCATTCACTTAGTCTGCCCTATCCACCCTAACTTGTATATTGACTTACCACGAATCCTCAGCTGGCCCCAATAATATTAAAATCCCGACCGACTTGTTGTCAGATTTTTTTCCTATTGAGATACGTTGAGATTGATAGAAAAGGTTTCAAACACCCAAAGCGTTGGTCACCGATTGAATCGCTTGGTTGTATAATATAGGTGCACGGATAGTGGCCAATGATCACGAGCTTTGGAAGTTTCAAACATTTTTCACCAATCTCAACGTATACCAATGGCTAAAATTTCTTCCATTGGCTTGAGTTATCTTATATTTGTCATTTATATTGTATATGCAAACTTCTACGAGAAGAAAAACACTCGATCTACCGTGTGGCGTCGTTGATTTTAAATTTCATTTCTCTTGCTATCCATAAATTTAAAACAAATTTCTAATTCACAAAAAGTATCATTTTGGGACTTTATCTCATCCCGAAATCACCCAATTAGGGTTTCAAATTCCAAACAAAATTCAAACAATATTTCTAACTTTTAATTGCAACAAACTCATATATAATTGATTTCCACGTGGTTACGGAATTGTGTTGGAACAGTCTATACGCACCCTTAAAATCATCCCGTAACTTTTAAAATCATAATTGGTAATATAAAAGTTTACTTATTACAAGCACCGAAAAACTCATTACCTTGTGCTATTCAACCGGTCATCTTCTCAGCTAAATGCTCGTATCGGAAAAATTTAAGTAGCCCATTACGTCCACATGACGTCCTCTCTGATCCGCAACGACTATAAAAAGATACAAATGTAGGATAATGGAATATTAGAGTGAAGTGAAGTATCCATTAAAATGTCCTTTATGTTGTTAATTGCTGGGCCTGTAAATTTCTTTATAATCTAAACCTTCTGGTCGTTCTTTACGAATTTTATAGATGTTCCTACAGCATTGCGAATTAAAACATTCTATAGATTTCCGAAAAGGAAAAAAATGGAAAAATATATTTCTAACAATTCGAAGAACTTCAAAAAAGACTGCGTTTCTTTCTGAAACACGCTAATTTAATGATTCTTTTGCTAAAATTCTGTTGTAAAAATTTCATGAAATATTGTTCGAAAAAAAACTTCCATTAAATTTTGAATGAATTGAAAATGTATTTCGAATGTACAATATGGTAAATTCACGGAGAAAAAATTCAGTTTGATAGCGATACATATCGCGGAATTTCTTTTTAAGGCTTTATTTCATTTTGGAAATTCATTAAAACTTTTCTAAATTTTGTCCCACACATTAGATTGCTGGCATTAGCGATTCACGAAATAAGCGATCCGCAAGGCCTACAATCCGATATTTTGACATTAAATAGGTCAAACGAAATTATACTATCGACATTCGTCGAATTTACATTCGCTAAATTCCAGCCGTTTCATTCTCCATATCGAGCTTCGATTGTCCTTATGATGTAATAATCTAAATGATATAAAAAACGTTGTATGTAGGACACTTAAAGTATTGATTCGAATAACTTTATTATATATCTACCTTACAGAATTATTACTACAATCTTCGCAAGTAACGCTCGACTCCCACCATCAAATCAGTCTCCCCCAAAACCAGCACATTTTCGTTTCTCACTTCCACCTTTTCACTTTCGAACACATATTATCTCCAAGATACTCAATCAAATCAATCAATTGCCCATAGATATCATCAGACCACCTGATCAACTGCTCGTTTCCATGTGCTACTTGGTCGACCAACCCGACATCTTCCTTGAGGACTATAATCCAGAGCTTGTTTGGCGATGTTTCAATCTGGTTGCGTCAAAGTGTAACCGATCCACTGTCACTTCCGTCTCCGAATCTCAATGCCTATCTTAGACTTTCTAGTTGTACTTAAAAGATCGCCGTTGGAAATAACTTCAGGAATATCCCTAAAATGCGTCGGAGGCATTGGTTCACGAATGTTTGCAGTTTTTTCGTAAGTCGAATGATCACTGTCCACGTATTACAACCATATAACAACATGAATCTCACGCTGGAGGCAAATACTTGCAGCGTCGTGCGAAGGGTGAAATCTCCCTTCAACCTCCTGAAAGAATCAACAAGGCATGACGATCTTTATTTACAGGAGCCACAATACTCATTTCGGCTCCGTCGTCTATGCTACTAATTTTTCTAAGATAGTAAAAATCTTATCCGTTAAGAACAATCGGTATGCCTGTGTTCGAATCTATGTGCATGTATTTGGTATACTGCACATTTATTTTCAGTTCTGCCTCTTTGTATTTAGAGTGCAACGAGCGAACATTTGACTCTAATTCCGAACGAATATCAGACACGAAACCTTACATCTTCGTAGGATTCTTGAATCATAGCTATGATCTTATCTGGAGTACCTCTCCTCTGTAAAGCATTTCATATATAATCTCGCTTAACGCTTTCGAAGGCCTTCTCGAAGCCAATAAATCACAAATCTACTGGTCCTAATGTCATCCCCCTATTACATTTAAGAAATATTTTTTTTCTTTAGCTTAACCTCTTCGCAATCTATTTTACCTGTCATTCTCAACAGGATAATTTCCAACCATGTGGAAAATGGATCCAGCCAATACCAAAGAAAGGAAACAAAGCAATTTCCTCGAACTTTCGTTCTATAGCTATCACTTCAGTGCTATCGAAATTGATGAAAACGGCTCTCAATCCATGATCCATGATCACCAATACGGGTTCCATTCTAGACACAGATCTTCTAGTCTAGACTGAACGTTGGAACTCGTGCGTTCACAAACATGGAAAAGGTCAAGTACTAGATCTTGACAATGCAAAGACCTTTGGCAGAATTTGGCAGAAAGGTTTATTAATAAAACTTATAGCCATAGGTTGTAACAATATCTTTATGAAATGGATTGAGAGTATCCTCAGTGAACGATCGATACGAGTCTTAATGAATGGTGCATTATCCCAACCGTTTCAGAACGATTTCGTCATCCCTCAAGGCTCCACCATAACCCCACTTTCTTTTTGATCCTCATTAATGAGCTTTGTTCCAAAAAAAGAAGAGAAAGACCTCCTCAGAGCTTTCTTTTTTATTTCTTCTGTCATTTATAAATTCTATATATAAATTTAAGAAAAAATATATGTATGCAAATATATAAAAAAAACACACACACACAAGGGCAACAGACGACATGAAAACTGCAGCATCAATTGCTACCTCGCGTCCAATGCATTGAACTTACTTGCGGATGAAAGCTTCAAGATTGCATTAACCGACGGCGGATAATAAATACTTGTGATGAGCGTATGCTTCTTTTTATCGCGACTGGCAGTTCCGCAGCCGACCAAATTGCAAAATCTTAGTTTTTCATTAAAAATAATGAAAAAGACAGGAGAAGATTCTGAGAGGTCAGAATCCAATGGAGTAAGTCCACAGTGCAGCTCGCAACACGTCCACAAAAATACGGAAAACCAACTGTTCGGCAATTGCTGATAGTATCATCACAGCAAGAAGATCCCCAACGAAATGTAAAGATGAAGTAATTGTAAATTTTTCTCTATCATATATTGTTTAAATTAAACCGAATTCTTGTAAAAAGAAATTTCTTTTTGTATCGTATGCTAATTAATTTCGTTGTATATACAACCTTAGAGGTAGATCGTTTACTTTTATTTCATGCATTTTGCTAGAAAAAGCATGATAGTGGGATAAACTCTCAGTTGGAGAACCTGGGGCTGTCCGCCCACGATTCGTCTTCCGCCACGTTCACTAAAAATTTTTTTTCAGTACCCATCAAGGATGGGTAAATTTTTCCAAGTTCTCGCTCCTGAGCAGCCGGCAACAGGTGCTGTCCGACCCGGAGAAGCCTCATCAAAAAAATCCGTACGGGAATGAGGCCCTCAACCGAATTCCATTACACCTTCTGTCAACAACACTCAATCTAATTTATTGCTTTCCTGATGACAGTATTTTAATTCCAAACGCATCGAATTGTACGATTCATCCAACTCAGATCTCAACTTGATCCTGCAATTGGGCAAAAACTTAGGCCTGGCATCTATCACATGAAAAGGATTTTCCGGCGGGTTTCTCGAATATAACCTTCGGTAACATATAAGTACACTCATCAAAGCAATTTTCATAGCTTGGCATAAGACTTAACAAACATCTCAGTTCGAGCAAACATATTTCACTTTATTATTCTGATAATATACTATTGTGATCGACACAGAAAAAAAATTTGGTTCCCTGAAATTTTGTTTTTTCGTGTTTCATGACAAAATTAGCCTAAAAATAGAGAAAAATAAACTGCCAACAAGTCGGGCGAAACTTTATTATTTTTGGGACAAAATGCGCATGCGTAGAAAGTCAATATGCAGGTTCGAGTGGTTAGGGAAGACTAAGTGAAAGGAGCTTCTTGGGCAGGGCAGTTCTCAATTTAACACTTTCCGGAAACGTTCAAAAGCTCCATATTTCATTGGTTTATTTATGCAGGTTTGAGTTTTCATGAAGGGAGGGTGATAGTAAGGGTGGGTGGATGTTAATAGTTTCTTAATTGATTGCTTGAACCAAATCCAATATTCTTTGTATAGAATGTCAGTTTCATAGACGAAATTGCATAGAATTTTCATTGGATTCGGTGTATTTTAAATTCACGAAACCAAACATTTGTATGGGAGGGGGTAGAGGAGGTAGGGGAATCGTAAAATTTGTGATGCAGTTTTATTTCTTTTCTTTTGCGAGGTGCTTGTACAAAATTTCAAGTTTGTAGCTTTTAATTTGTTAGTTATTAGTTGATTTAATGAAATTGGTCGAAATCATACTTTTGTATGGGAGGGGGTAAAAGGGCAAGTGCTATCTCAAAACTTTTAACGTAATTTTATTTCAACTATTTTTGTAAGTTCTTGTGGAAAATTTCAAATTGATAGCATTTAATAGTTAAGTGATAATTGATTTCTTAGAAATGGTCGAAGAAAAAATTTTGTATGGGAGGGGGTAGAAGTTTTAAAGATATTCGACCAGTTAGTATTTTAAACTCTTGGAAATTTTTTTTAAATCCATTTTGCAAATTTTCAAGATCCTACCTAAAAATTTCATTCAAAAATTTTCAGTTTATGTGTTTTTTTCATTGCACATGAAACACTTTGTGCACGTTAGACCCCCACTTCGGTGCATAAGAGTCTTGGAACAAATTATTATTTTTTTTCTATGTACAGTAAATAGATGTGTCGACGTGCAAAATTTAAACTTTGTATCTTTTACCAGAGCCATAAAAAAATCACTCAAAATTTTCAACATTTTTGCTTTCCACCTCCCTCCCCTTACACCCCCCAACTTAAATTTTTTACCAAAATTCAAGACTATATAGTTCTACAATCTTACAAATTTTCGATTTGATATGTGTACTCAATTTTGAGATTTGGTGATTTGTAGTTTTGGAAAGTGCGCCATTTTTGAAATGCTTCCCATTTCCCCCCACTACTATTATGTCCATATAGTATATTTTTTTCATATGTCGCTAGTAAAGCTAAGTATTCATTTTAAGTTTCAATTACATAGCTTAAGAGACAGTCGAGATATTAATTTTTAAGTGTTTTTCTTTGCACCCCCCCTGAGCCTCCCCCTTACAAGAATTAGCTTCTATCTAAACTAATTCTAGTAGATCTTGGTGCCATCTTAATTGTCTCAAAATATCAATTTTTTATGGGTAGTAATTTCGAAGATATAATCATTTGAAAAAAAAATTCGGCCTCCAATTGGTTCTTAGCCCCCCCTTTTCGCACCCCAATGGATAAAAAAATTGAATTATTTTTAAAAGTTGTCCCACAAACTTCTCTATATGTGTGTTGATTTTTAGCTTTCTAGCTGTAACCATGGTTGAGATATTTGCATTCGTATTTTTCGGTTTAAGCGCTCCCCCTGCCTCCCCCTGAATTCGTACACCCCCCAAAATGGGTATCCGCCTGAGATCCGCAACTACCTACAATCCCTCCAAAAATGAACTTTCTATCTTGAAGGGTTTGGGAGTTAATGTGCGCTGAGCGTACACGTCGGCGTACGGCGGACGGCGTACAGACAGACGGATTTTTTTTTTTTGCATTTTTCGGCTATTTTAGTCAAGAAACGCGAAAAAAAAAATTTCAGGGTAGCAAATTTTTTTTTTTCCCAAGTCGATCACAATACTTTATTATTAAAATAATAAAGTAAAATTACAGAATTATGATTGGGCGTAAATCCAAATCATATGATACTCTAGATGAAATGAAAAAGAGTTCAATGTACCGGAAAATATGTCACCTCCAAATTTTTTAAATAATTAGAAGTGACTTTTGTATGGGAGGTGGTAGAAGGAGAGGAGGAAGGTTTGTAATTTTTGGAAATGACACCTAATGTGGTATGCAAAATATTTCGTGCTGAATTTAAAGTTTGTAACTTTCATTATTTTCAATTGCAATTGGACATAGTTTTCCTGAAATTGAGGCATTTGTATGGGAGGTGGCAGAGGAAGTGGAGCGTTTGAAATGATTTTGAAACTGTTTATCATCATCCTTATCACCACGCTTTGATTCAATTTCAAATTCGATAGTTCTAATATATTCGAAGGAGAAATGCTTTTCTTGATTTTATAATACAGATATTTGTATGGGAGGGGGTAGAAGGAGTGAAGAGGAGCTGATAATTTTTTTTAGCATTTATTGCAATTATTATAAGACAAATTCTGGCAAAATTTTAAGTTTACACTTTTTCTAGCTTTAATGGAAATCGATATAATGCACTTATCAAAAATTATACATTTGTATGGGAGGGGGTAGAAGGAGTGTACGAATCAAAACACATTTTTTTCTCGGTATTGATATTTCTATTTTTATACCTTATGCAAAATCTCAAGTTGATACCTTTAACAGTTTCGAAGAAAAATAATTTAATTTAAATTTAAAAATTTAGTGAAATTTATATGGGAGGGGTAGAAGGAGTGAGGTGAAGTTGATAATTTTTTCAATTCTGATTGGAATTATAATAAAATTAATTCTGGCAAAAAATTTTTTTTTTTAACTTTGCTAGTTTCAATGAAAATCGACAAAATGCATTTTCCAAAATTATGCATTTGTATGGGAGGGGTAGAAGGAATGACGGGATCGATCAATATTCAGTCATATTAATGACATCTATATCATAATACTTTGACCCAAATTTCAAATCGATAGTTTAAATAGTTTCGAAGAAAACTCAATTTCTGAAAATTTCGGAATTTCGTGAAATTTGTATGGGACGAGGTAGAATGAGTGGGGGGATGTGGCCCGTTCACGAACTTAAAGTTACTTTTTTGCTAAAAATGAAACACAACAAATTTCAGCACGATAGCTCAAAGCATTCGAGAGTTATGCTGTAGACAGACGGACAGACAGCAACTCGGAATCGAAGTTCGCAATAATAACCAATTTCTGAGAATGTTCAATAGTTAGTAATACATTATGTGGGATATATAATCTGCTTACTTAGACTCTTTGAATACAACGTTTTGTATTTGGTTAATTAATTAATATATATATTTATTCATTAATATTGGTTTTCATAAATTCGTTACAGAGTTACAATGGGTTTGTTTATATTCTATGGATAGTTTCCCAGACAGCTACGAGCAAGAAATCATGATACTCATATTTGTATGGGACATTCCCATGCTCACGGCGATGATTTGAGATCATGTACATATTAAAAAGCGTTAAGGAAATGTATATAGTTGTAGTTTGTGCTAATTAAAAAAAAGCCCAAGCAAAATAATATTAAGCTTAAAAGCATAACAGGACTACGATTGCGCGTAAAGCCCAGTTAAACCAGATGCTATAGATGAAATCTAAATTTTTGTGATCTTAAGAGTGACAGCGCTAAGCTAATTTGTTTTACATGATGCTAGAGTAGTTATAAAAATGTTTTGTACCAAATTTAAGCTTCAAAAATTGAATAGGTACTTAGAAAATTACTGTATTGGATTTTATGAAATTGTGCAGTTTGCATGGGAGATGGAAGAAGGAGTATACGGTTTTCAGTGATTTCTTGAGAAAAAACTAAAATCATTGATGTATTCTAAATTTCAGATCATTGACATTCACGCTTTTCATGAAAATCAAATTTTTAAAAAGTCGTGAAATTGTGTGTGAAGGGGGTAGAAGGAGGGTAAAAGGAGTGAAGCTAATTGGTTAATTTTTTTTTGCGATATTAATAATAATACTAATTAAGGGTTTAGTACAAAATTGTAGATCGATGAAAAAGTGTAATTTGTATTGGAGGTGGTGGAAGGAGTAAGGGGATTTACATAATTTGTATACTAAAAGATTGCATTTATAATGGGAATAATATATTTTAAATTTTAAATTAGGAACTGTTATAGTTTCCAAGAAAATTTGATTATTACAGATTTTGAAAATGTGTCACTTTGTATGGGAAGGAGTAGAAAGCGTGGAAGCATTGAAATAAGGCTTCACGGAGATTACATCTTAAATCATACCTAATAAACTGTGAAAGTTTCATTACAATCGGTTCAGACGTTTTTGCATGAAAGCCGGACAGACAGACAGAGATAAATTTTGAAAACGTGTGTTTCTGCTGATTTATTGCTAAAATAAAGCAAAAAACTAACTTTTTGACATTTCTAAGCAAATAACAGACTGACACTACAATTATCTTTATCTGTATAGATTAACTGGTCAAATACCTTCAATATTTCTACCACCTCTCATACAAAATTATTTTTTCGATCATTTTTAAGAAATTCATTATCACCTAACTATTAAAAGCTATCAATGTGAAATTTTTCATAAAATTGCCTGCTTGGTTATACCTTGGTCACCTCAGTCTACCAAAATGAAAAATTCGAAGATAGAGGGTTGTGCGAAGTTCTAACAACACTTCCACAATATAAAATAAAAAATGTTAAGAAACTTAAAGGTCAGGACGCGAAGGCTGGATTTGGGCTTAATTTTTTCTTCTTTTTACTTATTATCGAACCACACAACGCTCTATCAAAGAATTTTTCATTTTCTTAGATTGAGTTAACCAAGATATTATCCAAGCAGGCAGTGTGATGGTATTATATTGGTATATATGGTATATGGTATATTATGTCGACCGGGATTTGAACTCTCGACCCACTAGGCTACACCCTAGCTATTACAATCCTAATGGTAAGCTTATAATATTCTTAGATTTTATCTCTCTGGATGAATTGTGATCGAAAACAACATTAAAAAACATCAATAGGTCGATTTCCAGTGCAGAGGTATAAAGCCAATACTTTCCATCTGTCTTTACAAAGGATCCCGCAGAATATTGCTAAGACTGAAAAAAGTACGGTTTTGAACTAAGAAGCTTATATTTACATTTTTAGAGCTATCAACGACTCAAAAAATATCAGTCCAAATGTCAGTGTGTTATTTTAAAGTGAACCGCTATATCTCGTCGAATAGAGAATCCTCAAACCTAAATTTTCCTATAAAAATAAAGCTGTTTTTATTTAATTGTCAATATCTGTCTCGTCGAAAAATTACACAAATTTTCTTTAATGTTCGTCATAAATCTTAACACCATAGATCATAACCTAACAAAAAGAAAAATTATATATCCCTGTATGCCGCAGAGTACTTATCTGTCTCTCTCTCGTATTGAGTTTACTACTCCCCTAAGTACGTCGAATACAAGACGGCGAAGACACTTTCTACATCTTCTTTCCACAGATAAGATACGTTGTGTTACCAGAGGAGATGAACTTATTTCAAGATTAATGAAGATAAATGAAAAAAGTTTTCAAGCTCGTAATAACTTACCTCACTCGTAAAACATTTCTTTATTAATATCAGCAACGGAATTGTAAGTGTTTGGATGATGGAAACAGGAGCAATGTGATTTTCTGCTAGGACATTGCTACTTTTACACTTTTGTGGAATTGCTTTAAGCATCTCAAACCAGTGCTATCTTAAAATTTATGTTTGATTTTTTTTTTTTTTTTAGTAACAAGATAAAATTCTGTGCTGTGAAAGCTTTAGCATGAAGTTTTCCGTAAAATTTTCATGGAACGCATGATCCATTCGATTCAGCTGATTTCGTTGAGTTTCGTTCAGGAGCGACCCCTTTAGAGGAGGGGACTTGTGTTGAACTCTCTCATATTATTAAAATATTGAAAATCTTGCGCTGAATACGTGATTTTCACCACAAAAATTTCCCATCTGCCACACTCCTATCACGTGTGGATTTCAAAAATATCCAACATATTTAGCTCTTGCGTTCCTGCGGCTTTGCCGAAACTTTACCCGAAATCGAGGTGGTTATGCTGAAATTCGGAGCTTGCTTTTTCTGGCTGATTCCCAGGACTGTTTTATCTGCGAGTATTGTAGTTTAGTAGTTACAAGGCCGCCGAATTGGCGAATAAGAAAGCATGAAAAGTATCATAAGAATTATGTGCTCAATTCTGAGCAAACATTTTACGTATTTTTATTGGAAAGGAATGAGAGTCTTTCATGAATTCAGTTGATAGGATATTCCACGTCGAAAAATTAATTTCATTCAAATTGGGTAAATTCTAGGTCAGGTGTTAAACTCATTCACAGAGCTAACCTTCAGCATAAAATCGATGGACTAGATGGTATTCGCTGTAGCAGACACAAAGCTTTCCAGCTACAAATAAACTGGAGTTTAAAAAGTTTTTCAATAGAAGGAATCCAACTGGAAATTTAACAGATACTCCTACAACTATGCTAAATTAAAGTAAACGAACCGAAAATAGAATTTCAAAAATGTTTGCTCTGATTCCTTCATTCAATTGCATCATACGTACTGAGCATTTGATGCCAATTACTTTGATTGCATGTTTGCAGCCCGTTCAGTTGGATTTATAGAAATTAACTGAAGTAATTCAAGGGTCATGTGAAATTCAAAAGGCAATTTCTTCTTCTACTGTGCTGAGTTGTAAAATAGGAAAATTTTTGGGGAGTTTAAAAAAAAAATTAGGTTGCAACATATCGGAAAACATGACAGAATTATGATTTCTTTATAAGATTAATTAATGTCATTTCTGTGGGAGGTGGTACAGAGGGTTGGGAGACTTGGCTGAATTTAAAACCACTAATCACTACCTTGCTCAAGTTAATATTACTTTATTATTCTAATAATAAAGTATTGTGATCGACAAAAGAAAAAAAAAACTTTGCTACCCTGAAATTTTTTTTTTGCGTTTCATGGCTACATTAGCCTAAAAATGCAAAAAAAAAAAAAAACCGTCCCGCCGTACGCCGTACGGATGGACTCATATCTCCGAAACTATTAAAGGTAGAATGTTCGTTTTTAGGTGGATTGCTGATTGGGTAAGTGAGCTTTATTTTCTAAATTTTGGGGGGTGTTAGGTGGAAGGAGGAGGCGGGGGGAGGGAAAAAGTCGAAAAATACAATTGCTAATATCTCCACCACGAATGCAGATAGAAAGTTGAAAATCAGTAGAGATATGGAGAAGGTGGGACCATCAAGGTGGTATAAAGTTTCATTGGAATCGGTTAGAGAGTGACTAATTATTTTAAGGGGGCGGGTCGGGGGGGGGGCAAATAAAAACACTTAAAAATGAATATCTCAACTATCTCGTAAGCTATGTAGTTGAAACTTGAAACGTATATTAACCTATACTAGGAAAATATAAAAAAAAATAACATGTTGAAATAATAGTAGTGGGGGGAAATGGGGAGCATTTCAAAAATGGCTCACTTTTCAAAATTACAAATCCTTATATCTTACAAAATAGTACAGATATCAAATCAAAAATTTGTCAGATTGTAGAACTACGTAATAGTTAATTTTGGTAAAAGTTTCAAGTTGGGAGGTGTAAGGGGAGGGAGGTGATAAACAAAAATGTTGAAAATTTTGAGTGATTTTTTTAGGGCTCTGGTGAAAGATACAAAGCTTAAATTTTCCATGAGAATACGTCTATTTGATATACATAGAAAAATAATAATAACTTGATCCATAATTGTTATAAACCGACCCCCCGGTCTAACGTGCACAAGGTGTTTCATGTGCATTGAAAAAAACACATAAACTGAAAATTTTTGAGTGAAATTTTAAGGTAGAAAACTGAAAATTTGCGAAATGCATTTAAAAAAAATCTCTAAATATACGAAATATTAACTGGTCGAAAACCTTTAAAACTTCTACCCCCTCCCATACAAAATTATTTTTTCGAGCATTTTTAAGAAATCAATTATCACCTAACTTTTAAAAGCTATCAATTTGAAATTTTGCTGAAAAACTAACAAAAATAATTGAAATATAATAACTTTAAAAGTTTTGAAATCATGCTTCTCCTTCTACCCCCTCCCATACAAAACTATGATTTCGACCAATTTCATTAAATGAACTAATAACTAACAAACTAAAAGCTACGAACTTGAAATATTATACAAGCACCTTACAAGAGAAGCGAAATAAAACTACATATCAAATTTTTTGATTCTCATACCTTCTCCACCCCCTCCCATACAAATGTTCGGTTTCGTGAATGTAAAATATATGGAATTTTATGAAAATTCTAAATAACATTCAACCACCCTTACTATTACCCCTCCTCCTCCCCTCATAAAAACCTAAACTTGCAGAAACGAATGAAATATTGTTAAATTGACAACAGCACTGCCCAAGAACTTTCTTTCACTTAGCCTTCTCTAACCACTCTAACCTGCATATTGACTTTCCACTCATCCGCAACTTGTCCCAAGAATAATAAAGTTTCGCCGAACTTGTTGGCAGTTTCTCTTTCATAAGATCGATGAAAAAATGCTAGCTCTAAATTTCTAAGAAATTAGAACGAAGAAAGACTAAAATGAGTGCGGTGAAATTGATAGATAAAAAGATGGCAGAAGAAATTCTGAAAAGAATTTATTTTCTTCCTTTTTAAGAAAATTTTGAAAAATTCTGCATATGTGCCAATGAAAACTTTTGATGACGACAAAGCAAGCTTGCTCGGATTTTTGAAGGAGGAGGGGATAGGATGCATTGATTTGAGATCGATTTATAGATTTTTGGAGTAGAGTTTCGAGGAATCGAGACTACTGCCGCCATACGAGATTTCACAGTGAATATAGAAATTTAAGTTTTAAAAGCGTTTCAAGAAATTTGAGCAGCGTTTACAAGTGATTCCAGGTCGAGTTAGGTCATTGCAAGGAATAGTTAGATTCTTCTTCAATGGCGCTAAGACCCAAATCGGGCCTTGGCCTCCTGACCTTCAGGTTCCGTAACATTTTCATTATTTATTGCGGAAGAGTTGTTAGCTCCCTCTATCTACGAATTTTTCATTTTCGTAGATTGAGGTAACCAAGGTATATTCAAGCAGGTAGTGTACTGGAATTATGCGTCGACCGGGATTTGAACTCACGACCTACGCATTGTAAACCAAACACGCTACCCACTAGACTACACCCTAGCTGAGTAGCTAGATTAGGAACCCTTTTCTTTTCAAATTCATAATCGTCCTTTTTTACCTATTTGTTTACGCGTTTTTTAATACAAAAGTAATGCCAGCATTTTTAAATTATAGTACAAAATATGATGAACAGATCTACATAGAGACAATAGGAAGGCACAGTCTCTAAGACATTAGTAACGATAACAGGCAGAGGCTTCCGCCAGCAGCAAAATCCTTGTTGAAAGCTCGACATGCCTTGCGCATCGTAACATTCATAAGAGAACGTAGACATCACCCGATGGGCGAACAATAAACCAAATATAACACTTTCTAATAAAGAAAAGGATGGCTTGCAATCTTGACGTACATACATGTCGAGGTGCTAATTGCGACACAGATCACTATTTGGTAATGACTAATTTTGATGCGGAATCGTAAGCCGTGGACACCCAAGGTCACTACCGCTTCCTAAATTCGACATTAAAAAACTCAAAGACGAGAAAAAAGTAGCATAATGTAAAATATGTATCAGCCTTGGAGAGGCACTTCGCGACAGTGCTAAACAACAACGCCAGCAAGCCAATAGAAGGGATGTGGCAAAACGTTAAAGATGTCATTACATCTGTCGCAGAAAAGGTGACAGGAGAAGCACCTCAGCGTAAAAGATACGATTGGTTCGACAACGAACGCCAAAAAATCAAGCTTTCAAAATATTAAAAGAATCGCCGACATGAGCGAAACAGAACAAATATAATAATCTTGGACGATTTGCAAACAAAATATGCAGACTGAAAAAACGGAAGTACAATAATGACGACATTAAAAATATGGGCGAAAATCTTAAATTATACAATACAAGTGCCGTGTTTTCCCTAGCAAAAAGTTTAGAAAAGGGATATCAACCAAAGGCAACCCTCTGCAAGGATGCTGAAGGCAACATCATAAGTAATGCGGGAGATATACAACTAAGATAGGCGCAATACTTTGAACACATTCTCAATCCGAGCCCATCATCCACACGAACAGCAGCAGCAGCATACATAACAGCAAGTATGATGAAAAATCCTCTTCGAGTCCTCCCACACTCGAAAAAATAAAAACAGTCTTGAAGAACCACTTAAACAACACAGCGCCGGGCACTGATCAGGTGGTAGAAGGAGGAGGACGATAAAAATAAATTTTATACTCTAAATTGAAATCCTCATAAAAATGGTATATTCAAAATTTCAAATCAATAGCTTGCACGGTTTTCAAGTAAGTCCGTTTAATTTCGGATTACGAAATATCGTCATTTTGTATGGGAGGGGTAGAAGGAGTGAAGCAATTTGGCCCGTTCACAAACTAGACCTTACTTTTTTGTCAAAAACAAAGTGTACAAAATTTGAACTTTCTAGCTCAACACGTTCTCAAGCTAGAGAGGACACGGACGGACATCCGGTTTTGAGATTTTTGAGTGATTTCATGAACTTCCGTATCATTCATTTTTTTCCGACGAACCTTATTTATTAGCGCTACGAACTTTGTGGCAAACTTATAATACTCTCAGATTTCATCTACACTGTAAAAATTGCGGAATTCAACGAGCAACCATGACATAATAACCACCACTAAATCACAATAAGTTCGTGATTGCATTCTTCTTGAGAATTATCCTCCTAACCATCTTTTTTTATCACTACTTACTAGAAGACAAAGTAATGAGCTAGGTAGCTATGTATTACAAATGCCATGGTCCCGATTTAATTTATGTATGCCAAAAGCTACATTGAAAATGCTGGCATCACTAGGAACATGCATTTTGAAATGTGTTACATACATTTAGGGATGTTGACCTCTTTTCGCTAGAGTTTTGCATTGGAACTCTGCTCCATATCCTAGATTACTTCGTTGAAAGCATCTAAATTTGTATCAGCTTTTTATGTCAAATGCAAAGTATTTTTTTTTAAAAGAGAACTATTTCTTCATGCTTTAGCCCCTACTTCGATAGTAATTAAAATTTGTTACTTGTCTCTTGCTGTTGGTTTTGTTTTATTATATAATTCACTACGAAATTTCTCATTTCAGTTAATTACGGTTTTCGAGAAAGTATATGAAGGTGTTTTTCTTCTTCTTTAACGGCACTACAACGTAAAGCGTGCCTTAGCTTTCTGACTTCCAGGTTCCTTAACATTTTTAATTTTTGTTGTGAAAGGGGTCTTAGCCTTTCGCACAACCCTCCATCTGCGAATTTTCATTTTCGATGATTGAGATGGTCATCCTGCCCACGCAAGTAGTGTGCTGGAATTATTCGTCGATCGGGATTTGAACTAACGACCTTAGCATTGTAGACCAATACGCTGCTCACTAGTCTACATTCTAGTTATTTTTGAAAGGATCATAACGATTGTTACTTAAAATAAATAATTAGTCTTAAAATGATAATATGAAATAAAATTTTTACGATTGTAATAATACGAGTTATTTTTTAATTTTGGAGAATTAACTTCAGCAGTAATTTCCAAATCGATTTTGAGAAAAAAAAATGTTTGGGGGGAAGTCCTTCAAATAAATATAAGTGGATCATAAATAAGAATTTTTTAATGTTGAGGGTAATTACGTTAAATTTGAAAACTATTTAAATTTTTTTTTTTAATTTTAAAAAATTTGCTTCGAATTTATTACAACCAGTAGAGGTGTGTCTCCATAACTTAAAGTTAATTTTTAGGAGCTCAAATAATTGGAGAGCTATCATTGCGTCGCACCGAGAATGACTGTCATCACCAACATATCAATTTGAGTTTAAATAAATGTGTTAGCTATTTGCATAAACGCTGTTGCTTTCTCATGGAGCATCTTGATGTGAAAATTGAAGGGTCATCTCTTTCTTCAATGACCTCGGCTTTCTAACTTCCAGGTTACAAATCGGTTCATTTCTTGGGAGGTCTGTAACTTCAAATTTTTCTGGACGCACCCACCAAGGCTTAAGTGTATCCTAGTGAGTAGCAGGTTCGTCTACAATGTAAAGGTCGTGAGTGCGCTCGTCGACTAACTACTAAATTTGCGAAAACTCGTAGACAAAGAGATGTGCGAAGAGTTAAAAATCCTTTGAGGATGGCAAATAAATATTATAAAAATCTGAAGGTCAGGCGGCCAGAGCCTAATTTTGGCTGTAGAACACACAAGCAGTGAGCTGGTCTTAAGCGTGGACCGGGATTTGAACTAACAATCTTCGCATTGAAGGCCAGCTAACATACCAGCGCATAACATATGCCATAAACCCTGGATATAGTTTAACTGCGCAATGTCGACTTGGTGCAGTTTTATAAAAGCTACCTTAATTCATTCATCTCTTCAAGACCTTTCCAGAGGTATACAACACTATGTATTAATCACGTTATAAAATGTGGTCTATGTGTCCTACTGGCCGAAATAAATTAATTCTATACAAAAAGATTTCAAAAGCATTTACACAGCTGTGTTTAAAGGTCCTTGGCGAAACTGATCGTGGAGATTAATGGTTCTGACAGACAGCCAGGGATAAATACTTCAAGGGTCAAAAGAGAATGAATCTCCTAACAACTTAAATACTATTGGTTAAACATAGTCAAAAAGCTACTCACCTCTGGTTTTTCCATCACTTTGTGAGCTTTCTAGGTGCCACCTAATGGGTAGCATTTTGGTCTACAATGCGAAGATCATCAGTTCAAATTCAAACCAACGTAAAATTTTAGCACATTTTCTGCTTGGGTATACCCTGGTCACCTCAATCTACGAAAATGAAAATTCGTAGATAGAGGATTGTGCGAAGGGCTAACAACCCTTCCGCAATAAGTAATGAAAATGTTAAGGAACCTGAAGGTTAACGGAGTACAAGGCCGGATTTGGCTGTGGTGTTGTTGTGGAATGGAATGAACTCTCTAGTTAACTCGTGAGAAGATGATTTTGCTGCTTTTTTTCCTTTGGGTGGAATTTCAATCGCTGTTCTACGAGTTATAACTTAAAGTTCGAACCAAGGTTGTTCATTTGAAAATACCACTGGAGAACCTTTCGTAAGCAGACGGGCTCGAGGTCACAAGCCTTGCCAACATATTACAATGGCATTATTATTCTGAACGTAGGTATGAAATTAATGGTGTAAAGAGATACTTACAGTGGCAGACAAAAGCGGATACAGAAATTAAAATTCTTGGTAAATTTGTTGTAACTTTTTTTCCATTAAACATAAGTTAGTATTTTTTCACATCGCATACTTTGAACTCTCTCTTTCAATTATTAAGAAGCAAATAAAAACAATTCATACGACAAAATCAAAACTTCCACTAATTTCTTTTCAAACCGCATTTCTCCAGTTTTCTCAATATTAAGTTCCGTTGATCATGCAATTGTTAGGACGTCCCAGCTCAAATAGTCAAACGCGCCCTTGAAATCTACAAAGATTCCAAGGACGTATTTGCTAGCACTCCTCGCCACCGAGTCCTTAACATGTCTCCACGTATCCTCCGTGCATCTCCCGGCGCGGAAGCCATACTGCCATTCCGAAGCCAGATGGGCCACTTTATCACTCAATCTTCGGACCATAATCCTCTCCAGGACCTTGCCAAGGACCGGGAGAAGAGATATGCCCCGATAAGATCGAGGGTTACTTCTGACTTTCTCTGGCGACTTTAGGAGCACGACCACGCGCGCAATCTTCCAAGCTGCAGGAAAAACTCGATCTTGAAAGCATCGGTTGAAAACGCAAGTTACGTATTTAGGGATGGCGCGCCGGATGCTTTTACACATCTCACCCGTCATCCCATCAACCCCAGGCGCCTTACCAGATCTGATCCTGTTGAAACTTGATTCAATCTCTTCGCGTTCCAGCTCGGGGATTTCTCCCTCTGCTGTTACGCGATCATGATCATCTTCCCTCAGTTCAGGGTCCAAAAAGAATTCTTCCAATAGTGCTTTGACACACTCATTCCATGTCGACAAAATGTTGCCTCCAACCTTAATGCCAGACATTTCAGGCCCTGATCGTTTTCCCCTGCAGATCTTATAGACTTGACCCCAAGGGTGACTTGAGTTTGCACGGACGAAGCGCTTCCAATCCTACTCCTTGGATGACATGATCAGAGCTCGGTACTCGTACATGCCTCGCTGGTGATCAAGTTTGCGCTGGTTCGTGTCAGCTTGACCTCTTATACGTGCTCTTTGGAATTTCTTCCTTAGAGCTCGTACTCGAATGCGCTTCGCTGCAAGTTCTGCATTCCACCATTTAGCACGTTTTGGATTCACCTTTCGGATCCTCCTAAACGTGTTGTCGTTCACTCTTACCAGCCATTCTTGGATTTTCGTGATTTGAGTCTCCAAGTCGAGCAGCGCAAAGTCGCTCAGCGGAATCCTTTCTGCTTCTTCCCTCAAGCGTTCCTCATGGATCTCCCAGGAGCATCCTTTGGTTCGCCAAGCTACCTCGCGCAGGGGATAGCCTTCACACACAGCCCTATCGTATGAGAATTTTACGACGATTAGGCTATGATCGCTAGTCCCCCATCCTGCTCTGATGCTCCACCGGGTGTCAAATACCATCGCTGCGCGGTTGGCCAGGGTAACATCGATATCGCTTACTCCCCTCGGTCCGTCGAATGTGTAAGAGTCGATTGGCTCATTCCAGACGAACATGTCATTCGCGGCTATCCAATCGCAGATGACCTCCCCGCAGCGTAATCCAAGACTACTAGACGTGCGTCCAGTAGTCTTGCTGAACCACAATGCAGAGAGGGCATTCGCGTCCATACCGAATATGGCAGGAGTCCCGTTCGCCTGTTGGATAAGCGCGTCCATGTAATCTAGATATGGGTCAAGCGGCTCTCCAAACCTGCAGTATATGCTCATTAGATATACCGGGCCAAAAGATCCGCTCACCTTAACACACACTCTCCATTCTGTTGTCAGGTGCTCAAGCCTAGCACACTCAATACTAGAGTCGCAAACCACCACGGCAGCACCCCTCTCCTCACCCGAGAAAAATACTCTCGCCCCCGTCGGAAGTCCTCTTAAGCAACCATTTGTTGCATAAGGGTCCTGTAGGAGGGCAAAAGCAAAGCCCTCTTCTTATAGCAAAACGCCAAGTTCGCACATTACCGGTTAAGAACCATGGCAATTTAATTGTACGAACTTGGCCGATCCGAGGCAACCAGTCTGTGTTGGATTTACAGGCATGGTTGCTTAATGTCTAGCGTTTGCCCTTGCTGCACTTTTCACGTAGACTGGACAGTCCAACGCGAGAAGTCTATGCCCTGACGGTATTCCTAGAAATTCGCAATCCCTGCAGTTCAGTTGGTTCTTACAAGCCGCAATACCGTGTCCCGTTTGGGAACATCTACGGCATACCTGCTCTTTCAATCTACAGTCAGCTACTCTGTGGTCGAAACCTAAACACCTAAAACATGTCATCACAGCGTCATGCATCCGAACCCTGTATGAGAACCATTTCACATACACTCTTTCGGATGCAATCAGCTCATCTACTACTTTGTCTGTTCCTTCTAGGATGACATATGCCGTAGCGTCTGCTCCCTCCTTGGCTTGCCTACTAATCACTTTCAGTGATTTTTGTAAGTCTTTCAGAGTCATTTTCTCTTTAAAATGATTGCCGTGTATTTCTTCCATTAATTCATCGGTTGAGAAGCGGCAATGCACGTCGTGAATCATTATTCTCGGTCCCAGTTTATCTTTTATGGAAACCTCCAGACCTACTTCCTCAAACGTTTTGTTTGAGGTCACTTTCGTCCTTTCTATTTCAGATGGAACTCTGACTATTCATGGGATGGACTCCGTGTACCCTCACCCCCATCGTTGGTGCTACTTGCGACATAACCTTCTCAGCTACCTCTTTTGAGGTTGTCTCCTTGTTCCGGCTTTTAACCACAAGTGACCAGGTTTCCACTGGTTTGGCCACAAGAGGTGGCTTCACCAGCCCGGGCAACATTTCCAAGGTTACTTGGTACAACTGGCCGCGTTCTTATTACTGCACTCAATTCTCTTACTTCTTTTTCTAGTTCCGCTATTCTTTTTTTATCAGACTCTCTTAGTGCCGATAGACAAGCGTTCTCACTAGACAATTTTACCGCTTTCGCTGTTAGCTCTGATGATAGTTCGTGGATTTTTCGGACCAAGTCCGGTGAGCCACCTTCATCAATAATAGTCGAGCCCATTTTCGATTCTATTTTGCGGCCGTGTACCAATATTTCATTAAGGCTTTTAGCTTTTTCTTCTTTTGCCTTCCCATCTTTCTTTGATGCCTCATTTGAGGACTTTTTACTAGCCATATCCATCTATCTTGCCCTTGCCAAGTCCACCCTGGGTTGCTTGAAGCTGTCTATAGACACCTCCTCATCTTCCTCTTCCTCTTCCACGCCACCTTTTCCTCTTTCTTCCATATCTGAATTTTCGGACTCACCTACCTGTTTATGATCCTCTCCTGAGGACATACTCGGCTTCGGCTTCTTCTTCGGTGGCATTTTTAGCCTACTAACCTTCACTGAACACTCTCTGTACATATATATAACAAATGCTGTTTTCCGATTTCAAACGCCGGGGAACGCCTGGACTAACGGAACCTAGGACTGTTTATTCGCCTAGCCGTAAAATCCAAGCGGTTTCGGATTGGTATTTACCGTCTGACCTCGGCCACTATCCTCAAAAGACACGTTTTTAGGTACCAAATAACCACTCACAGAACTTTTATGGGCACACTTCACTGGTCCTATCCCCTAAACTTCCTATCGCTAAGTCCCAGCTTACACTTCCTACCACTACACCTTCCTATACACTTCCTACCACTACACCTTCCTATACACTTCCTAAACACTTTCCAATACACTTTCCAATCACTCAAGAGACTTCCTAAATTGCGTCCGCACTCGACGACTTCTGGATAGCAACTCGATGCAATCGTAATTGATGCAAAAAGAATTTCTTAATTATCTATAATAAAAAAAAAAGTTTCATCAATTTTACGAAGAATTTTGATTTATGTATCCGCTTTTGTCCGCCACTGTACATAAACTTTTCAGTTTGCAATAAAGAAGGAGTAAATTTCTCCACTTAATTGCCATTTATTATTAATATAGACTTAGAAGATATAAAATTATGTTCTCCTCTACACTCTTTAAAAGTTGTATTACAAGGACAATGCATCCTTTCTAACCGCTCATTACATCATTTTGAAAACTTTCACATATAAACTCAAATCCACCTGAAACACTAAATCACCACAAATTTAAAAAGAAGAAAAAACAAAGTTAGTTATGCCAAATGGCCGTAATGAAAGTAAAGAGAAATTTTGTTCGTTTGATGAAATTTAAGCCCTTACATCAAAATTTGCTGAACAATTATCAGGAATTAAAATTTAGTGTATGACTTTAAATATCTTGAATTGGTTCGTGAAAATTTTGAATTAAATTTTTAAAATGGAGAGGATAAAAATCTCAAAAACATGCAATGAAGTCATAACAAAAAAGGCCAGTACGTTCTTGACGAGTAAGAACAAACTAATTTCGAAAACTCTCACAGCAAAGTAACATATCATAAACCTAACAAAAAAAAAAGAATCAGCAACGAAGTGCCAAGCAGAGAGCGTCTGTTTGCGAAATGAGACAATTTTTTGTGCCGTGTCCTTGCCGTCGGACTTTATGGATGCCATAACTCGACGCTTCCTCTCTCCGCCATCAATTACATCGCGTGTAATTCTATGTTTTGTACGAATGGAAATAACTCAAAAGAAGATTTTGCACGGAAATTCAGCATCATATGAACCTTTAGGGAAGCACCTAGCGAACATTCTACACTCACCTGTTCTGGGGATTTGCATAGGATCGTAGTATGGATATAAGGACAGGAGAAAATGGCATCCAAATGCAAACATACTGCAAATATCTAGCGAGAATCCGAAAAGGAATAATAACAATGGAGGATACTAAGTGCAATCATAAATAAAACAACGGGGCGAACATGGGTGCAAGCTTATTTCCACATAACATAACCTCGAAGAGCGTAAAGATTTTCCATTTGTATGCAATTTTAACGAAAATTGTGTGATAAGCAAATCCAATTTTAGTTGCTTGCATGGTATTTTCAAGTCGGAAAGGTTTTGTCCACAAACTGGAGGAATGTTATTTTGAAGTAAGCAATAGAAACATGAAAAAATGATGGGACAATAGAGACAACATTATTCTGAGTTAAAAAAAAGACACTGTGTACATCATTGGAATGTTTAATGTTGATCACTGATGTTCAATCGAGCGAACCCCGCCAAGTTGAATACGAAACGAACTAAAGTTAAAGTATTTGTCGAGTATGTGTTCACTCTTGATTCAGTCTGTGTTTTATACTACCACCATAAATGGCTTTAGAATCAATATGCAGTAAAACATCTCATTTTGGACACTCGATAATCGGGATGCAACTTCGAACCTTGAATTTAATTCTAATTAAGCCTCGACATTCAGGACACCTCCCAATCTAGACATGGGACAGGTAATTCGATTCTCTAAAAAACAAGCTATAACACTTTGAATTGTGATTATTAGTTTTCAAGATATAGCGCTTTGAGTGAGTGAGGGTACAGGTCTGAAACAATTTTCTTCATCACCCTGTATCTCCGCGGATATTCAAAATTGACCATCTCCGTAGAACAATTTTTTTCTCCAAATATATCTAGGAATAACCCCTTACAAGGTGGTGCACGGAGTATCAAACACCCTGTATATGAAATTAATCGACAATTATTATATTATTTTTTTTTTTTTTTTTTGAAATTGTTTATTATTATTAAACAATATGTATGGATGTTTAAACATTTGAAGAATCGCTGGTATCGCTCTTCTTGAAAAGCTATTATCTCCCGTTCTATTTGCTGCACAAATTTCGTTCTTTTCTCATTTTATAGGTAATTTTGTTAACTTTTGATTACATTATTATAAAAAGAAAAATTTTATGGTAAAACATTTATAGTTATTAACAATTTAAACGTATAAAATTGATTTTCATACTCGCCCCCAGTCGATAAAAAATGGAAAAAAATACCATTGTATTCCTTGATTCATTCTCTAAAAAATGCATGTAAGAAAATATTGGAGCGACAACAGGATCAGCAGGAAAAAAATAATAATTTCCACTACCTAATGTACTGTCATCGAAATTGGTGGAAAATACTCTACAACTTTAGGCGAACTGATGGAAAGTGCAGTAAGCTTTGTTACTGAATGGTCTAACTCGTGTGGATTGAGAATCAACCCTGACCCCCATCACTAGAAAACGAAATATAGAAAGTTTGAATCTGCCATCCATTAGATGACTTGCTCTAAGCCTTTTAAGATAGGATAACTTATCTGAGAATCATCTTTGACAGCAAACTCAGATGGTAACTGAATGTCAATGAAAGAATTAAAACAGCAATTAATGCCTTCTTCATATGTAAAACAAAATAAACTGCCAACAAGTCATGCGAAACTTTATTAATCTTGGGACAAGTTGCGGATGGATGGCAAGTCAATATGCAGGTTAGAGTGGTTAGGGAAGACTAAGTGAAAGGGGGTTCTTGGGCAGGGCAATTGTCAATTTAACAATATTTCATTCGTTTCTGCAAGTTTGGGTTTTTATGAGGGGTGGAGGAGAGGTAATAGTGAGGGTGAGTGACTGTTAATAGCTTTTTAATAGATTGCTTGAATCACGTCCAATATTCATAGTCAGTTTCATAGAAGAAGTTGCATAGAATTTTCATAAAATTCGGTGTATTTCACATTCATGAAACCGAACATTTGTATGGGAGGAGGTAGAGCGGGTAAGGGAATCATTAAATTTGTGATGCAGTTTTATTTCATTTCTCTTGTAAGGTAAAAAGTTCAAGTTCAAGTTCGTAGCTTTTAATTTGTTGGTTATTAGTTGATTTAATTAAATTGGTCAAAATTAAGCTGTTGTATGAGAGGGGGTAGAAGGGCAAGAGCGATTTCAAGACTTTTGACGCAATTTTTTTTCAACTATTTTTAAAAGTTTTAAAACAAAATTTTAAATTGATAGCTTTTAATAGTTAGGTGATAATTGATTTTTTCAAAATGGTCGAAAAAATAATTTTGTGTGGGAGGGAGTAGAAGTTCTAAGGGTATATCAGTATCATACTTCCAATCATTACATAGGGTGCCTTTTAGTATGGTGGGAAAGTACCGAACTGAAATACTTCCAATCGCAATTGAGTCACATTCAGAGAATCGCCCGCATAGGCATAACATGAGCATTGCATACAACGCCCACAGCAGGACTGGAAGCCTTTTTGGGTGTTCTTTCGCTGAATGTTGCAATTCTGGAGAAGCCAGGCATTACGGCAGTGAGAGTTAAAATTTTTGTCGCATGGCTTGGGACCAATTTTAAAACATAACAGAACTACGTAAAGCCCAATCATACGATAGTCTAGATGAAGGAGAATTTTTTTTTTTTGATTATAAGGAATTTTGTGGGGGAAGTAGTATAGGGGTTGACGATATTGAACTAATTTTTTCTCATCATGCTGAAGTTGCTATCAATATGCTTAAGCAAAATTTAGGATTCAAAAATTTAATGGGTACTGAAAAAATTAGTGTACTATATTTAGTGAAATTGTGCATTTTATATGGGAGGTGGTAGAAAGAGGCGAATTACGTGGTCAAAGGGATAATAAAAAAAAATAAGAAATAACACGGTTTAGTTTTAAACAAATAATTTTATTGCGAACAAGTAATTTTATTAACAAACTGGAATCTTCCGGTGTTAAGTGACGACTAACTTAAAGTCTAAGTTCCAGCTTTTGTGGGAATTTACGACATTGCTGATTACTAGATTCTATCTTTGTGGGAATCTAGAAATCGCTGATCAACCGTCTAGCTTGACGCTTGCGCATTATGGAATGCTGATGATAGCTGCAGGTGATTTGTTACATCCTGTAGCAAACATGAATATTTGTCAGATGTAGATGCTGACGCATACGTAACTGGCGCGATTTCTTAAAGACTTTTTTAGAAATAACTATGAACATCATGCTTTTGACATGCTTTGAATTGTAGATCAGTAGCATTCAGACTTTTCAGGAAAATCTAATTTTTGTAAAGTTGTGAAATATGTCAGATTGTCTGGGAGGGGGTAGAAGAAGTAAGGCTAATAGTCTAATTTTTTTGGCCTTACTAATAATTCCAAATAAGTATATAAAATTGAAGCTCGATAAATTTTATACGCACTGAGTTAATTGGTTAAGGTTATTTCATGAAAAAGTACAGTTTGTATGGGAGGTGTTGGAAGGAAGGGGAGGACTTAAATAAGGGAGATCTCTCTTAACCTCCAGAAATGAGAAATGATACCGAAGGCCTGACGAGCTTTATTTAGCCGAGCCTGAACATCCTTTTCGGCTCCGCCGTCCATGCTGACAATGCTTCCGAGATAGCAAAAATGCACCTTTTCCACATCCTGTCCATTAAGAACAATTGGTGTGCTTGCGTTCGAACCCATGTGCATGTACTTGGTTTTACGCACATTTATTTTCAGTCCCGCCTCTTTGCATTGAGAATGCAACGAGCGAACATTTGACTCTAAGTCCGAACGGTTATGTGCAAGCAAACACACGTCATCAGCATAATCAAGGTGACTTAAGATGTTAAATAGTCTCCATTGAAGACCTTTACCTTCCCCACCTTCCAGTGCAGCTTTCAAGATGTCATTTACTACCACCAGAAACAGGGCTGGTGATAATATGCAGCCTTGTCTGACACCTGTTTGCACAATAAGGCTCTCGGACAGCTCTCCTCTATGCAAGGCGCGACACCTTGCAATAGAAAAGATGAAATGGGAGAATTTAATGTACCGGAAAATATGTCATCTTAAATTCTTTCAAATAGCTTATTGTGACTTCTGTATGGGAGGTGGTAGAACTAGAGGGGAGGTGGTAGAACTAGAGAGGAGGTTTGTAATTTTTGTACGTGGCATGCAAAATGATTTTAAAATTTGTAGTTTTTATTATTTTCAAAGAAATTGGGCATAGTTTTCCTGAAATTTGGGGCATTTGTATGGCAGGTGATAGAGAAAGTGGAAGGTGCTATATAATTTAAGAAATGCTTATCAACATCCTTATCACTATGCTTTGTTGCGATTTTTAAGGTACGAACTCTGGCAGAATCTTAGGTTTGTACGTATTTTAGTTTCATTATGTATTTGTGTGTCAGGTGGTAGAGGGAGTATATGGATCAAAAATGAATTTTTCGACGTAAATTATATTTCAGTTATTAAACTTTCAAGGCTATAGTTTTAACAGTTTCGAAGAAATATAATTCAATTAAAATTTCAAAATTTCATGAAATTTGTATGGGGGTAGAAACAGTGATGCAATTTTAATGAAATTAACACAGGCAAAAATTTGTTCATTTAACTTCACCAGCTTCAATTAAAATCCAATAAATACATTTGTCAAAATTGTCCATTTGTATGGGATGGGGTAGAAGGTACGATCAATATTTTGTGATGTTATTGATGTATATATTGTAATAGTTTCAAAGAAAAATAATTTTTTTAAAATTTCGAAATTTCATAAAATTTGTATGGAAGGGGATTTTTTTTCTAAAAATGACAAACAACAAATTTCAGCACGATAGCTCAAAACGTGCAAGGGTTATGTTGTAGACAGAGGGACAGACAGACAGACATACAGACCGACGGACAGACAGTCACTCGGAATCGGGGTTTTTGAGTGACAACAAATATTTCTGTACCCTTGGCGGCTCTGCTCGAGCATTATTTCTTAGCGTTACAAACGTTAAAGCAAACAAAACTATTCACAGATTTCATCTAGAGTATAAATATAATAGTTGAAATGAAATTACGTCCTGCTCTTCTACCTCCTCCCATACAAAAGTATTATTTCGACCGATTTAAAAAAAATCAACTAATAACAAAATAAGAGCTACGAAAAAGCTCCTTACAAGGGAAGATGAACATATTTTGCAACTTCGTATATGAAACTGACATTCTATACAGCGAATATTGGACGTGTTTGAAACAATCAATTAAACATTATTAACATCCACCCACCCTTACTATAACCCCTCCCCATCCCCTCAAAAAATCCCAAACTTCCATAAATAAACGAATGAAATATTTGGTATATGTACTGTAGCTATTGATTGTATCAGCAATTAAGTGTTAAATTGATAACAGCCCTGCCCTAGAACCCTCTTTTTTCCCCAACCACTTTAGGCTGCATATTGACTTTCCATGCATTCTCAACTTGACCCAAGAATAAGGAATTTGCGCTCGACTTGTTGACAGTTTATTTAATCCCAAGTAAGAAGCTCCGTTAATATTCAATAAATGCCGAAGACGCTAGAATGCGCAGACGAGTTTAGAATTTTCTAATTCCTAAAAATTCCTAGCTAGCGTGTTGGTCTTGTGATGCGAAGGTCATGAATTCAAATCCCGGTCAACGCAATATATAATTCCAGCACATTGCCTGTTTGGATATACCTTGGTCACCTCAATCTACGAAAATTAAAAATTCGTAGAAAGAGGATTGTGCGAAGGGCTAACAACCCTTCCAAGTATAATTGAAAAAAATATATGAATTTATATGTATATTTGTATTCTGCAATCAATAAACACAATAAGATTAATTTTCTTGTACGAGTTTGAATGTGCACCATGCTTACACGTTACTCGCTGAGTTACTTTGAGATAAAATCAAACTGACTTACGCTATCCTTCATTGTCCTATCTTTTATTCAGGATCTCACTTTAAATGGTTTAATTAGATGAAATGATGATACTCAGACCTATTGCGAAATTGGACCATTGTGCGGCGTACACTTTGAAGGTCTATAACTTTATTTGAAAATTTGTCGCCATACGAACTTGAAACTTTCACTAGAATATATTCTAAAATAAAACAGTGTGCAAATCGAACAACTGAAACTTCTGAATAAGCCATACGAAACGCACTTTTTTGCTTATTTTGCTTTTTTAAATTATTTTACTGATTCATTTTATTTCATTTCGCTCAAATTTTAAATAGCTCCTATTTTCAATTAGCTATTTATACTCTAGATGAAATCTGAGAGTATATTGTGTTTGCCTTACCGTTTGTAACGCTAAGAAATAACGCTCGCACAGAGCCGCCAAGGGTACAGAAATATTTGTTGTCGCTCAAAAACTTCGATTCCGAGTTGCTGTCTGTCCGTCTGTCCGTCTGTCTGTCTGTCCGTCTGTCCGTCTGTCCGTCCGTCTGTCTGTCTGTCCGTCTGTCTACAGCATAACTCTCGAACGCTTTGAGCTATCGTGCTGAAATTTGTTGTGTGTCATTTTTAGCAAAAAAGAAACTTTAAGTTCGTGAACGGGCCACATCCCCCCACTCCTTCTACCCCCTCCCATACAAATTTCACGAAATTTCGAAATTTTCAGAAATTGATTTTTCTTAGAAACTATTTAAGCTATCGATTTGAAATTTGGGTTCAAGTATTATGATATAGATACCATTAATACTACTCAATATTGATCCGATCCCATCACTCCTTCTACCCCCTCCCATACAAATGGATAATTTTGAAAAATGCAGCTTTTCGATTTTCATCGAAACTAGTAAAGTTATAAAAACGAATTTTTGCTAGAATTAATTTTATTATAATTCCAATCAGCACTGAAAAAATTAACAACTTCCCCTCACTCCTTCTACCACCTCCCATACAAATTTCACAAAATTTTGAAATTTAAATTAAATTATTTTTCTTCGAAACTGTTAAAGTTATCAATTTGATATTTCGCACAAAGTATAAAAATAGAAATATCAATAACAGGAAAAAAAACTGTTTTTATCTTTACACTCCTTCTACCCCCTCCCATACAAATGCATCATTTTTGTTAAATGCATTATATCGATTTACATTAAAACTAAAAAAATTACAAACTTAAAATTTTGCCAGAATTTGTTTTTTAATAGTTGCAATAAATGCTGGAAAAAATTATCAGCTCAGCTTCCCTCCTTCTACCCCCTCCCATATAAATATCTGTATTATAAATTCAAGAAAAGCATTTCTCCTTCGAATATATGAGAGCTGTCGACTTTGAAATTGAATCAAAGCATAGTGATGAGGGTGATGATAAGCAGTTTCAAAATCATCTAAAACGTTCCACTTCCTCTGCCACCACCCATACAAATGCCTCAATTTAAGGAAAACTATGACCAATTTCTTTAAAAATAATGAAAACTAAAAATTTTAAATTCAGCACGAAACATTTTACACGCCATTTTCGGTGTCACATAGGAGAAATACAAACCTCCGCCTCTACTTCTACCACCTCCCATGCAAAGTCTCTTCTCACTATTCGAAAGAATTTGAGATGACATATTTGCCGGTATATTAAAGTCATTTCCATCTCATCTAGAGTATCATATGATTGGGCTTTAAGCCCAATCATAATTCTGTTATGTTTTTCATTAAGCTTTTCTTTAGACAAACAAAGTTCACAAACGAAAAAATTCCTGGGAATTGAAATTTTCCGCGATCACAATATTTTATAATTTAATAATCTGAAATTTAACGTTATCATGAGTGCTCCGATTACTTTCATTTAATGACCATATCGAACACAGAATGATTCCGGAGAACCGAATCATTAGATTTTAAATTGTTGAGCCAATTAGCACGTTATGCCTTTGTGGTAGGCATTTTTGTAGAGCTCGAGCAAACCAAGTGTCCATTGATGAGTCACAATTGGCTTAGCATTGGCGAACAGCCCCTTACTGGTGAGCACGAGAACAGCAAGAATCGCGTACAAAAGTATAACACATTATTCAAAAACTTGATAAAGTTAAAACATAAAAAATTAATTCATCGCTCCCTGAAAGAAACTTTTCAAAACGTTACGTAATGAGTACTGGTAAATTAATTGTGAGAAATGAATCTAAACGTATGGAAATCGAAAGATTTAAATCTTGTCACTGAATCACCTTCTCTACCATTAATCTATACAGAAATATTAGTTTCTGAATAAAGTGTTTTCTTTGCATTATTCTGGCCATGTCTAAGATTTTTTTATATTTTATTTTGATGTGTCGCTTCCAAATTTATTCTTTTTTGTGCGAATATTTAACAAATTTTTCCTCAATTTCCATACAAATTAAAAATTACTGCTACAGTTACATTACGCGCGTAACATACAAATTACTATGCAACACATTCTGTCAACCACTAGACCATAGCAAAATTTTTTGGCGTCTATCACTCAGACTTAATTCAAATTGGAGACAAACAGTCACTTCGTTTCAAAAATAATCGCGCATACCGAACCTAACTTGACATCTAAAACTTTTATTATCAAATTTTATAGCCCAAACAGCCATAAACACTCCATACTTAGTATGCATAAATTCAAATAAACTCGTGAAAAGTTGAGACCCAAAAAACCATTTCTGAAAATTACTCTCAATTTTATTTCAAAGTCAAAACTATAAAAACCATTTTTCATCAATAGAACAAAATTTAAGAAAAAAGTCATATGGTGCGATTCTTTCCTTATATTTAATAAATTTAAAAATATATACGTTATTTTAAATATCAAAAAAAATTTGGCTTAAACTCTGAATATTATTAAACATCATACAAAATAGCTTCGGGATTTTACAACTTGCGGCAAATATGGCGGATATCATAAATTTTCGCGGAGGATGAGTATCGTACGTCGCAAGGGTTTACTTCATGCAAGGGCTGATAGGTTTACAAGGATTGCATTTACACGAGCAGCAGGAAATATGAAAAACATTTTCGCTCAAGTGCAACATCCATAAAAATGTTAACGATTTGCTGTAGAGTGTGTGTGCTTAAGTTGAAGTTGGAGCCGGAACAGTGAATGGATACTGTGTCGCTGGCGATTCACTGGAAAAGTGTCATCGACTGTAAGCGACAGTTTTGTGTGCGGTTGGCAATGCTGTCGTTTTTTTTACATTAATATTAAATATGGTAAAGTGGTGGAAGTTTATCATGGTTGAGACGACATATTAAATGTGTGATGTATGTGCAGAGTTTTCTGCTGAAAGCGCTGATTTTATTCAAAGGCTAGTAAATGATGTAGCTCCGAAAAATAATAAATGTATAGAATCAGAATTCGTCAAATGTTCATAATTAATCTTCAGTTAAATCATCTAATCGATGGCCACGTGCAGAACTAAATTAATTTTTTTTTAATTCTAAACAGTCGTCAAGTTATTTATATAAGACATTTTTATACTCTAGATGAAATCTGAGAGTATTATAAGTTTGGTCTAAGGTTTGTAACGCCAAGAATAAGGCTCGGAGAAAAAATGAATGACACAGAAGTTAATATTATCACTCAAAAATCTCAAAACCGGATGTCCGTCCGTCCGTTCGCTCTCTAGCTTGAGAACGCGTTGATATAAAAAGCTCAATTTTCGTACACGTCATTTTTGACAAAAAAGTAAGGTCAAGTTTGTGAACTCGCCAAATCGCTTCACCCCTTCTACTCCCTACCATATAAAATGACACAATTTCGTAATTTGACAATAAACGGATTTGCTCGAAAAGTATAAAAGGTATTGGCCTGAAATCACTTTTATGAAAATATCAATCTATCATATAAAAACTATGCGTATTTCCATGCTCCTTCCACCACCTCCCATTCAAACTGAACTTTTTAAAGAAATACTCTAAACCAATTTACTCGGTGCGTATTAAGTTTAGCAAGCTGAAATTATGCACTAAATATTTATTTAGAATTATTTGTCGGACCAAAAAAATTAGATGATTAGCTTCACCCCCTTCTACTCCCTCCCATACAAAACGATGCAATTTCGCAATTTGACAATAAATGGATTTACTTAAAAAGTATAAAAGCTATTGGTCTAAAATGTGGAATATATTATTATTATGACAATATCAATCTACTGTATAAAAATTTTGCATGTCCTTCTCCTCCTTCTACCACCTCCCATACAAACTGTACTTGTCATGAATTACTCTAAGCCAATTTACTCAGTGCGTATAAAATTTAGCGGTCTGAAATTGTGCACTAAATATTTATTTAAAACTTTTAGTAAGGCCAAAAAACATTAGGCGATTAGCTTCACCCCTTCTACCACCTCCCATACAAAATGACACAATTTCGCAATTCGACAATAAATGGATTTGCTCAAAAATTATAAAAGCTATAATTCTGAATTTCGGGATATATTACTTCCATAATGATTCCAATCTACAGTATAAAAATTATTTGCATCCTCTTTCTCCTTCTACCCTCTCTCATACAAACTACACTTTTTCATGAAATGCTCTAAGCCGATTTTCTCAGAACATATAACATTTATCGAGCTCACATTTTGTAATAAATACTTATTTAGCATTATAACTAAGATCAGAAAAATATTTGAGTAGCTTCACTGCTTCTACCCCCTCCCATAAAATAGGTCACAGTTTCACAACTTCACAAAAAATCTATTTTCTTGAAAAGTATGAATGTTACTAGTCTAAGATTTAAGAGATGTCAATTTTATGATATTCTTAGTTATTTCTGAAAAAATCATTTAAGTCCCACACTTTTTCTACCACCTCCCATACAAACTGCACATTTTCACTAAATCTAACACACTAATTTTCTCAGCAATTTTTGGAGTAAGAGTTTTGTATAAAACATTTTTATAGCTACTTTAGCATGATGGGGAAAAAATTAGTTCAATGCTATCACCCTTTCTAACACTCCCCATACATAATTTCTTGGGATCACAAAAAATTCTATTTCATTTAGAGTATCGTAAGATTGTGCTTTACGCGCAATCGTCCGCACTGTTTTGTAAAACTCTTAAGTTCAATGAGAAAAATAGGCATATCAGTAATAATAACAATCAATAATTTACTTAAAATGAATTTTATAAATCGTAATTTTACATGCTTACTTAAACCTAAAAAAGAATTAGCTGAACTGAAATTTAGATTACTCTTTTTATACTCTAGATGGAATCTGAGAGTATTATAAGTTCGCTCTAAGGTTTGTAACGCCAAGAAATAAGGCTCGGAGAAAAAAATGAATGATACAGAAGTTAATATTATCACTCAAAAATCTCAAAACCGGATGTCCGTCCGTCCGTCCGTCCGTCCGTCCGTCCGTCCGTCCGTCCGTCCGTCCGTCCGTCCGTCCGTCCGTCCGTCCGTCCGTCCGTCCGTCCGTCCGTCCGTCCGTCTGTCCGTCCGTCCGTGCGTTCTCTAGCTTGAGAACGCATTGAGCTAGAAAATTCAAATTTTGTACACGTCGTTTTTGACAAAAAAGTAAGGTCAAGTTCGTGAACGGGCCAAATCGCTCCACCCCTTCTACCCCCTCCCATACAAAATGACACAATTACGCAATTTCACAATAAACGGATTTACTCGAACAGTATAAATGTTATTGGCCTGAAATTCAGAATATATTACTTTTATGATAATATCAATCTATCATATAAAAATTGTGCGTGTCCTACCCCTCCTTCTACCACCTCCCATACAAACTGTACTTATCATGAATTACTCTAAGCCAATTTCCTCAGTGCTTATAAAACTCAGCGGGCTGAAATTGTGCACCAAATATTTATTTAAAATTGTTAGTAAGGTCAAAAAAAATGAGATGATTAGCTTCACCCCTTCTACCCCCTCCCATACAAAATGACACAATTTCGCAATTTGACAATAAATGGATTTACTCAAAAAGTATAAAAGTTATTGGTCTCAATTTTGGTACATGTTACTTTTTTAATGATTTAAATCTACAGTACAAAAATTATTTGCTTCCTCCCTTTCCTTCCACCCCCTCCCATACAAACTACACTTTTTCCTGAAATGCTCTAAGCCGATTTTCTCAGAACATATAACATTTGTTGAGCTCATATTTTGTAATAAATATTTAATTAATATTATTACTAAGATGAGAAAAAAAATATTTGATTTGCTTCACTAATTCTACCCCCTCCCATACAATATGACACAGTTTCACAACTTCACAAAAAATCGATTTTCTTGAAAAGTATGAATGGCACTAGTCTCAAATTTAAGGGATGCCAATTTTATAATATACCTAGTTATTTCTGACAAAATCATTAAAATCCCTCCACTCTTTCTACCACCTCCCATACAAACTGCACATTTTCACTAAATCAAACTCACTAATTTTCTCAGTTCCCATTCAGTTTTTGGAGTAAGCATTTTGTATAAAACATTTTTATAGCCACTTTAGCATGATGTCGAAAAAATTAGTTCAATGCTATCATCCCTTCTAACACTCCCCATACAAAATTTCTTGGGATCACAAAAAATTCTATTTCATCTAGAGTATCGTAAGATTGCGCTTTACGCGCAATCGTAGCCCTGTTATGTTTTTTTTTTAATTTAATAACATAAGAATATTTTGTGTACAAAACCTTCCAGAAAATCGTCGATTGGTATAAGGGAAGTTGATTTAAGAAGAAGATTGCCCACCTGAATAGGGGCTGAAATTCACTCCACACTTTCAGGCATTACTAGTCATGTAGGATAGTGTCAAGGATGTAGCACTCCAATGATTTTTCAATATTGCAATGTTACCGCTTTAGTGAATGTGGTATGGCATCTGGTTGAAATTCTTAATAGCTTGGATGATTGTGTCGTTTTGAACACGACTCATTCGGGCAGCTGTTGTTTTTATTTGGTCAACATTTGTTATTCTATAATTGTTCCCTTTATCTGAGATTAATTTTACTAAGCTTTTAGTAAGTTGATGTACCAGTGAGTTGATGTATGTATATGTATTAGTCAATATTCAGGCTTGCTGTAAGTCAAAGTGAGCAGGCTATGAACTCAGCTTTAGTCTACATAGTGAATCGAAAACAGTACCACTAATGACATACGTAACCAAACTCAGGAGCCAAAGAATAAATAAAATCAAGGAACATTCTAATGATATTGTAAAAAAAAAACTATTTGATCAGCCTAATACTTTAACCGTGGATAACTTATATTTATCACCAAATGTATTGTTAAATAACGTAGAGCTCACAAATCCAATTGTCAATATGAAAAATATTATAAAGTTCTACGCTAACATAACAAAGTATTGCCGTAGTGAGCGAAACCGTCGGTCTTGCAATTTCCCAGAATGTCCTTGAGTCCTGAAACCCAGCACTGATGAATGTTGAATTGTACAGCCATTACCTCCTGAGATGCGCGAAAATCAGACTTGGCTGTAGTCTTGGCTGTATACGTGACTGATTCCAGGGACTTAAAGCGGCCTGACATTCAGTCAAGATACCAGTATACTTGTTAAATATTACACTACACTTCAGCCAGATTAAGGCTTCTTCGATCGCCATCACCTCCACCTCACCTCACCTCCCCCATATACCTAACTCCCTGAAGTGGTTTGCAGGTGTACATGCTACCTATGGGTCGACCAATGTAAAATACGACGCTAGAGGAGTAAACCTTGGAAATGAAAATTGCCTAATCTACGGAGGAACAGCATATAACAAGGATAAATGGTTGGTGGGTAACTAATTCTTAATAAGCGAAATCTGGTTAAGTGGCGCCTTTCGGTTTCAATCAATATTTCGCGATGTTCATGGGAATCAAATTGGAGAATCCCAGTTTAAATAAGCTAGGGGCAAGTAACACTCCTGAAGCATCATAAACTTTCGCTAGTGTTGGAAAAGAAGAGGTGGCAAGAACAATCAGTCTTCCAGAAACAGTACGTGAGATGACACAGCTACCTGTCGGAAGTGATAAAAAAAAGACACAAAACCTTCAGCAAAGGCGTCGTTACTAGGTATAGAAACGCGATTAAGGGGATCAGATCGGGTATATATAAAACTGGACTTCCCCATTAGATTCTGACACCAGAATTCCCAATAATCCATCCTGAACTTAAAAGCAGTCAAAGAGGGAACAAATCCATAATTTGGTGGACTCAGCCTCAAGCCAGTATGGATGTTAATCGTTTGCATAGATGAGGCAACCACATCATTGTTATAGTAAGCAGCTGCGAGCATCAAGTCAGACGAGTGCACTACATCAACGCCGTCCCGGAAGAAAATATTCCACGATTAGAAATAATCACGGGATAATTTCTTCACGAAGAAGATTCTTCAGAAGAGATAACCACCCTCATTGGTGCTTCACGTGCTGGTTTGTGCGGCTCTAATTTGAAAGTCCTTAGCAGGATGGTAGAGGGCACACACACAATAATAACCTTTTTGATCGAAGGCCTATCGAAAGAGAATCTTAAAAAAAGATCAGAGAGATTATAATAGGCAAGCCGCAGGTCACCAAAGATAACCTTAAGTCTGAATAACTTCAAAGTTATTCTGACGAAGCTCTATCGTGCAGCAGCGGCCATGGACGTTACAATATTCAGGTTCGCAAAGGAGGAATTCCATGCAGCCCTTCCATGGGAAACAAGATCCTCGAATTATTAGTATTCCTCGAAAAACGGGGAAGTAAATTTTTGATAAAAGAAGCAACAGGCCTACAGCTGCACTTCTAATATAACCGAAATAAACTATCTCATCACGCCTCTTTTCATCCAAACATATTTATTGTCCTGGTGGAAATCTCAAAGGCAGCAGGAGTCCAAGAGGCGATACTTACCTCGGCCTACTTTTCTGGTGATGAGCTGGAAGCTTCACCTCAAGGCGTCATGGAGCTAGTGGAATGTAGCATAAATCACAACATACCACACATCCTGGACTGTGACGCTAACGCACAACACACCATATGGAGAAGTAATAATATCAATAAAAGTGGTGAGTCATTTTTAGAGTATCTTAATGCTAACAACCTAGATATCTACACATATGTATAAATCTAACTATAGTGTCTGTCTGTTATTTGCTTATAAATGGCTATAAGTTAGTTTTTTGCTTTATTTTAACAACCACTTAGTATAAAAACACGTTTTTGAAATTGTCTGTCTGTCCGGCCGTCTTTCACGCGCAATTAGCTGAACCGATTGTAGTGAGACTTGAACAATTTGTTAGATATGCTCAGATGTGTAGTCTGCTTCTGGTTTTATTTCATTTTCCTCACGTTTTTTACCCCCTCCCATACAAAGTGACTCATTTTCAAAAATATATATTAATCAAATTTTCTTGGAAACTAAACTTTCCATCGTAAATTCAATCTTTTTGTATACAAATTATTTGAATGCCACTACTCCTTCCACCACCTCCCATACAAACTACACTTTTTCATGAAATACTATACACCAATTTTCTCAGCACGTATAACTTTCATCGAGCTAAAATTTTGTTCACGAGACATCTATACTATATACCAAGAAAAGTCTAATGACGGAATCGTAGAGCCAATGCAACTAAATTAAAAGATTAAAATTACTCCTAATCATGAAACCTTTAAATATATATCCTTATCTCAGTAGTAGTATTGAAGAGATATTTCGCTTGACACAAGGGCTATCAACCCTTCATTGCTTCATGAAAAAAATACTTCAAGACCAGTGATGTTATGCTTAGTTTACGCTATAGCATCGTTGAAAAAGCAAACAAGAGATACCAAAATAATAAGTCTTATCGTTCACTATTAACATGACAAAAACATTCTAAACAATATCACAAATCTTTATTTCACTATTTATTGTAATCCGGTTCTGCGACAGACAAAAATCGTTATCATTCAAACTAGTCTATATTGTGGTCTTCTTCATTCTTTTCGATCATTAAGTTATGCATGAAGGAAACCAGAACATCCTGAATAATCAATTCGACGAAACTTTAGTCCCTTCTAAAATTATACTCTAATTATAAACTTTCCGATAAACTTCTTCCTCCTGCTTAGCAACAAAAAAAAAAGTTAGTATAAGGGCCAACTTGAATTTTATAGTGTACATAATTTCGTTTAGGGGTTCGCCTCTAGACTCTTTATGAGAATAATTAAGCGTAGCGCAAAAAGTGATAGTTTAGACCTAGTTTTTTTTTCTCGTGATATTCGTCCAACTGTCGTGTATCCTGAAGGCATGGAGGACTTTCTGGGGTTCTTATCTATGGGTGATGTCGAAAACTCTATGGTGAAACTTTTCGTTTAGTAGAAAAGTTTCTTTTCGTCTTTGATTCAGTCTTGTGTGACAATTAATGACTCGTTACACTATTTTCAGTTTCCAAGGAATAATTAGGAGAAATAAAAAAGAAAGTTTTTTTCTTATTTTTGTGCAATATGATATTATGTTGATGGTACGTTTGCGGCATTTTACCTGGAATTCAAATAAAAACCATTTTTGTACGAAAAAAAAATTGAAATGTTCAAATGTGGAAATCTGGAAATGTGGAAATCTGAGAGTATATTTTGTTCGCTTTTTAATTTTATTTAACGACTAGCGATCGCCCGCGACTTTGTCCGCGGAAGAATCGCAAAATAAGTAATTTTTGAGAATGTAGTTAGTAATATGTACATTATGTGAGATATATAATCTGTTTAGTTTAATGACTCTGGTTTGTATTTTGTTGTTTTGTTGGTATCAGGACCATAAATTATTAAGAATGAAACCACGATACTCGGATTTGTATGGAACAGGCTCGTGATCAATCCCGTGATTTGAGATCATATAAGTATGGAAGAGCGTTAATGACATGTGAGTAGTTGTAGCTTGTGTTAATTAAAATAAAAGACGAAATAAAATAACATTTAGCTTAAAACCATAATGTTTTGGGGATTTTTCGACAAACAACTATAATCATAATGAAATTGATATATTTGAAATCAGTAGATCAGTAACGTTCACACTTTTCTAGAAAATCGAATTTTTGAAAAGTTATGGAATTGTGTCACATTGTATGGGAGGGAGTAGAAGGCGTTAAGCTAATCGGTTAATTTTTTCCCGATATTAATAATAATGCTTATTAAGGATTTGATACAAAATTTTAGCTCGATGAAAGTTATACGTATTGAGAAAATTCGTGTAGGGTATTTCATGAAAAGTGCAGTTTGTATGGGAGGTGGTGAAAAGAGTGAGGGTTCTTAGTAGTTTTTTGAGAAACTACTACAATTATCATGCAGTTGATATATTTTAAATTTCAGATCAGTAACATTTATATTTTCCAAGAAAATCGAGTTTTTAATGAGTCATGGAATCATGTCACATTGCACGGGTGGGGGTAGAAGGAGTGAAGCTAATCGATAAATTTTTGCCCGATATTTATAATGCCAACTAAGCATTTGGTACAAAATTTTAGCTCGATGAAAGTTATACGTACTGAGGAAATTGGTGTATAGTATTTGATGAAAAAGTGTAGTTTGCTTGGGAGGTGGTGGAAGAAGTAGGAGAGTCCAAATAATTTGTAAACTAAAACATTGTATTTGTAATAAAATTAATACATTTTAAATTTCAATATAATAGCTCATACAGTTTCGGAAAAAATCGGTTATTACATATTTTTGAAAATGTGTCACTTTGTATGGAAGAGGGTAGAAGGCATGGGGGAGTGACATAAAACCAAAAGCAGATTATATCTCGGAACATACCAAATAAACTGTGAAAGTTTCGTTACAATCGGATCAGCCGTTTTTGCGTGAAAGCCGGACAGACAGACAGACAGACAGATAGACAGACAAACAGATAAACAGATAGACAGACGAACAGACAGACAAGAATTTTAAAAACGCGTGTTTCTGCTTAATTATTGCTAAAATAATGCAAGAAACTAGCTTATAGCCATTTCTAAACAAATAACAGACAAACACTACAATTATATTTATATGTATAGATAATGCTCTTACAGAATCGCCTAGGCTACAAAAATGTTTGATCTGACAGTTTGTCTGCACAATAACGATCCAAAGCTTATAACTATCGACCTGGCAATTTTTCCATGCCATTTTTTACCAAATCATTACACACCTTCTATTCCCTTCCATGCAATTTTTGCAAATTTTGAAATATAGAGATATTTTTTTTTTTAAGCAAAGATTTCCTGATCTTACAGTTTACTGTATTATGTCCTGACCATTCAACCTCTCCTGAAACCTTTACCAAACATTTAAGCTCAAAATGCAATATGAAACATTCACCAAACCACAAATAAGTTTTTATACTCAAGATGAAATCTGGAGAAAAATCTAATTTGGTTTTAATCTGCTCAGTCGGAGGAGATAGAAAGCCATGCAATAAAAATGCAAAATTTTTAAAAAAACGTTTTATCGATTTCTTGAAATTTAAAAAAAAATACCAACTTTATCCTACTCCTTCTTCAATGGAGACTATTTAACATCTTAAGTCACCTTCGGACTTAGAGTCAAATGTTCGCTCGTTACATTCTAAATGCAAAGTGGCGGGACTGAAAATAAATGTGCGTAAAACCAAGTACACGAAAATGGGTTCTAATGCAAGCACACCGATTTTTCTTAACGGACAGGATGTGGAAGAGGTGCAAGATTTTTGCTATCTCGGAAGCATTGTCAACCTGGATGGCGGAGCCGAAAAGGATGTTGAGGCTCGGCTAAATTAAGCTCGTCAGGCCTTTGATATCTTTTCCCCTTTCTGGAGGTTAAGGGAGATCTCCCTTCGCACGTCAAATCCGTGTTGTTATATGGTTGTACTACGTGGAAACAGACCGCTCAACTTACCAAAAAACTACAGACTTTCGCGAACCAATGCCTCCGACGCATTTTAGGAATATTCTGGCCAGAAGTGATCTCCAACGACGAATTTTGGAGTATAACTGGACAGACTTAAATAGGTATTGAGATTCAAAGGCGGAAGTGGCAGTATAATCCTCAAGGAAGACGTCGGGCTGGTCGACCATGTAACACATGGAAGCGAGCAGTTGAGCAGGAGGCCAGAGGAATAAACAAGTCCTGGGTCCTGGCAACAGCTTATGGCCTATGCTCACGATCGGGCCTTGTGGAATAGAGTTCTTTCTGTCATATGCCCCTATAGGGGGTCTTAACAGGAATTTGATTGACCCTGCTCCTTCTACCCCCTCCGAAACGAGTTTCACAAAATTTCGAAATTTCAATGAAATTAATTTTCTTGAAACTATCAAAGCTGTCGTCCTGAAAATAGGAGAAAAGTATAGCAATGTAGATTTTGTTACATCTCAGCCCCAGTCAAATATCAGCGGTCTTCCACTATACTTGAAAGTAATGCAAAATGTTAGCTCAACTTTTTTATCACAAAATTAAAGCGCACATATAAGCACTATAAGGAATGCTAATTACGAATTAATAAGAAAAGAGCAATAACCATAGTCGACCGATACGGATCTCGGACGACTACCTCATGAACATCTGCACTATAGATTGTACGACCATCGAGTTTTTGGGGACCATAACCAGTAAACTACTTGTATACTCGACCGACAGGAAACAAAATCCAACTAGAATGAAATAAGTACTGCTCACTTCCGATGAACCCGACGTCTTCCTTGAGGATTATAGTCCAGAGCATGTTTGGTGATGTTTTGCTCTGGTTTCCTCACAGTGTGACCGATCCACTGCCACTTTTGCCTTTGAATCTCAATGCCTATTTTATTCGGTCTAGTTGTACTCTAAGGTTCGTCGTTGGAAATCACTTCTGGCAAGAATACTCCTAAAATGCGTCGGAGGCATTGATTCACGAAAGTTTGTTGTTTCTTGGTAAGTCGAACAGTCACTTTCCACGTAGTACAACCATATAACAACACGTCAAAAACTCGCAGCTTCGTGCGAAGGGAGATCTCTTTTAACCTCCAGAAAAGAGAAAGAATACCGAAGACCTGACGAGCTTCATTTATATGAGAATCAATATTCTTTCGGCTTCCGAGATAACCAAAATCTTGCACCTTTTCCACATCTTGTCCGTTAAGGAAAATCGGTGTGCTTGCGTTCGAACCCATTTGCATGTACTTGGTTTTACGCACATTTATTTTCAGTCCCACCTCTTTGCAGCTATAATGCAACTGTAATGCAACGAGCGAACATTCGACTCTAAGTCCGAACGGTTATGTTATGTAAGCAAACACACGTCATCAGCATAATCAAGGTTAGCTTAAGATGTTAAAAAGTCTCCATTGAAGACCTTTACCTTCCAGTTCAGCTTTCAAGATGTCATTTATTACCACCAGAAACAGGGCTGTTGATAATATGCAGCCTTGTCTAATACCCGTTCGCACAGGAAAGATATCGCACAGCTCTTCTCTATGCAAGAAGCAATACCTTGCATCTTCGTGGGATTCTTTAATCATTGCTATGACCTTATCTGGAATACCTCTCCTACGTAAAGCATTCCATATGTAATCTCGCTTGACGCTGTCGAAAGCGTTTACGAAGTCCACAAACATGAGATGTAGTGGCGAACCCATTTCGGCTGACTGCTCCAATATTATCCGTAGGGTATTTGTGTGGCCAGTACAAGACGACCCTTTACGGAATCCAGCCTGATAAACTTCGTGAGCGCTCTCGACGACATCACAAATCCTATTGAGAGTTACCTTAGCCATAATTTTTGAAACGGCAGTAAGTATACATACACCACGCCAATTGCCACAATCCCGAAGGTCGCCCTTCTTCGGAATTATCACAATGACGCCCTCCTTCCATTCAGACGAAATTCTTTCTTCATTCCACACCTCAGTAAAGAGTGGTAGGAGTATATCGGCTGTTATTTCCGGGTCCGCTTTGAGGAGTTCGGTTGGTAATCCGTCTATACCTGGCTTTCCTTCCCACTATTGACCGAATGGCAGAAACTATCTCTTCCTTATCTGGGGAATCGTCCCTAATAGAGGATTATTGCGGTTAGTTGTTCCGTTACTGGAATATCTTCCTCTGTCCCCAAGGTAAGCCGAAGATCTTGCCTTGTTTGCCAGATCTTCAATGGCCTTTCTCTTGTCGCGTCTAACAGCCTTTTTAAGCTGTATATGAGCATCGTGGTAGTTCTGCCTCAGGTCGGGTGTTCTTTGGTTGACATCGGGTTGAGATATGATTGCCAATTTGGCTTTTTTTCGATCGCCAATCTTGTCCCATGTGTCTTGCGATATCCGGGATTTCTCACCGCTTTGCACATATCCCACAGACTCTTCAACACTAGTTAGAAACGTGTTTCTGGTTGCCTCCCAATTGGCGTCCAATGTGCTCATTTCATACCCGCTCAATGTTGATGACTTTTCACGTAGAATGGTGGTGTGCCAGCGCATTTTGTGGAGGTCTCTGAGTTTTTCCATATTAAGCTTCCGCTTCATATGAAGAATTTGTGGTAGTCGGGTAGCTGCTGTACACAATCTCAAACAGGCAACCATCAAGTGGTGATCGCTCCCCACGTCAACTCGACGCTTCGTTTGCATATCGGTAACTTTTAGCCAAATTGTTCAACTGGTTCTGAGTAACACCATCAGAGGGAACCCAAAATGTTCATGGTACCTCTTGTGTCTGTTCGATGACTTTTACAATGGTACTACATCTCAAATCGGGCCTTGGCCTCCTGACCTTCAGGTTCCTTAGCTTTTTTTATTATTTATTGTAGAAGAGTTGTTAGACCTTCACACAACCCTCTATCTTCGAATTTTTCATTTCTGTAGATTGGGCGTAAAATCCTATCATGTAAAAATCTAGATGAAACAGGAACTTTAGTGATTTTAAGAATTTTTAAATGTGGAGTGATAGAAGGTGTGAAGTGATTTGGCCAGTTCACGAACTTCACCTTACTTTATTGTCGAAAACGACGTGTACAAAGTTTTAACTTTCTAGCTCAACACATTCTCGCGCTAGAGAGGCCCGGACGGACATAGGGACAAAAATCCGGCATTGAGATTTTCAAGTACTAGCATGAACTTCTGTATCATTAATTTTTTTCTTCGAGTCTTATTTCTTAGCGTTACGAATTTTGTGGCAAACTTATAATACTCCCAGATTTCATCACAGATTTTATCTGCCCAACAAAAAATCTCATAGTCATCGGCCTGTTAAGCAACAAAACAGCATGGAAATTAAACTGAATCCGACCGTCTTATAACCAAAAATGTCAGCCCACACTCAACAACTTAGATGCCATCGTGATAAAAAAAAAGCGGACTTATTCGTTTATCTGAAATATTGCCAGCAATTTATGGAAACGCTACAAGAAAACCATCTCTGTTTTTAGAATTGGCCCTCGAATTAGAACCATATACAATCTACAAACATTTTCGCTTAAAGACGTGCTGAGAAATTTAATTTTTAAGATATTTGATTTTAGGGTGCCTGTGCGATAATAGGGAAGAAAACAAAAAACGGGAAAAAAAAGGAGGCAAATAACAGAGAAAAATAAAGCGATAAAGGAAAATATGGCCAACCAGTGACATAAATAAATTTAATTTAACGAGCGAAGCTCGTGACTGAAAAATATGTTTCGTAAGAAGCCTTTTGATTCATGACTGAGAAGAAAGGGTTAAATACCAACATTTTGCCAGCGATTTTTGTGGTTATTTAATTCAATAATATTCTGTTGGTGAAACAGTTGTGGCTGAAAAGAAAAGCTTTAACAGAAATCAAAGTCAAATTCTATCAATAAGAAATTTAAGGAAATTAAATTAATACTGCTATTATACTGCTATTTAAGGAGATGAATAATATTTTGAAGATGGGGGTGGATAGATTTCAATAATAATTGGCTAATTTATTATTCTAATTGGAAATATTATTTCCGTTTATTCCTTTTTAATGGTCTATATAAAATCTGAGAATGGAATTTAACGTTTCTAATTAAAAGACTGATATAATGTCTTTTCTGAAATTGTTCATTTTTAAAGTCGATGATAAAAGTGAAAAGATCTTAATAATGTTGTATGAAGTTGGTTGCATTTATAATAATTACAGTAACTCCTGCAACTAATTGAAATCGACCAATAGATAAACTGCCAGCTATTCCAAAGCTTTTTGAGTCTGTAGTGTATAAGTGCCTGTCGTTTCACTGTAAATACCTGACTTCAAGTAAACGCCATGGATTTGTCAAAAATAGGTCAACAGTCACTAATCTGATGGAGTTTACGAATAAATCCATTGTGGTTATTGAGGAGGGTAAGCAGGTGGATTGCATTTATACTGATTTTAGTAAGGCTTTCGATAAATTACCCCATTCCATTATTTTGTTGATATTGGACATGTTAGATTTTCCTACGTGGTTTATTAATTGGATTAAGTCATATCTACTCAATAGAACTTATCAAGTTCTCTTTCGTGATTTTACTTCTAAGCCATTGACTGTGCATCCTGGTGTTCTGCAAGGAAGTCATTTGGGACCACTTTTGTTTGACCTGGCCATTAATGATGTTGCCTCTGTTCTTAAATACTCTGAAGTACTTATTTATGCAGACGACATTAAGATCTTTAGGTCCCTTAGATCCAACTCTGACAATTTTCTTCAAGAAGATTAATTTTAGTAATTGGTGTTGCCACAATGATCTTCGTTTGAATGTGGATAAATGTCATGTTATGTCATTTACTAGGAAAGTTTCACCGTTTGTAATTATATATAGTCTTAATGACTGTATTTTAGATCGTTTCAACTCTATAATTGACTTAGGTGTTACATTTGATTGTACAAAAAGGTAATTCTATGTTGGGATTCACCACACACTTATCCAAAGAATTGAACTATCCCTTTGTTAAATTGATTCTTTATAACACCTTCGCTAGATCTCATCTTGAATATGCTTCTCAAGTTTGGTCTCCTTTTTATGATGAGCCGATTGGTAGAATTGAATGAATTCAACGTAAATTTATAAGAATAGCCTTTTGCCACCTTAATTGGAGTGACAGAGTTCGTCTTCCTCGTTATATCGATCGACTTAAGCTTTTAAATATGTCGTCACTCTCGAAACGACGTGAGGTAGCTGATGTAGTTTTTGCTCATCAACTTCTTACAGGGTTAGTTGATTCTCCTACACTTTTGAGTTTGATGCAGTTTGCTTTTGGTCAATTTTTACCAAGGCGGCCTAGATTGCTACAAATTTGTTTTCACCGGACAAATTATGGTATGAATGAGCCGATTTCGTGTCTCGCGAGAGAAGTTAATGAGAACGCTGATATATTCGACTTCTCTATTGATAAGCTGTGTTTAAAGAGTAGACTTAATGCTAGTTGATGCCGATTTTTTATCAATATTTTCTTTTGTGCTATTTATATTTATGTATTTGGTGTAGGAATGTTGTTGTTTGTTTTGTCCCTTCACTAAATGATGATCCAGAGGATAGTTCGATTTCCATATCTTAATTTGGAACCGTTTTATGGCAATTCCTTGCATTAAGGAATTCTAATAGTGACAAACTTTGGTTGTTTTTTTGCCTGACTAACTTTTATTTTACTTTATTATACAAACAAATTAAAATAGCATCAATAATAATTTATTATTTGTATCTCATATGCGGAGAACTGCCAAGTACGAACGTATTTCTTGATGCATTTATGTAGTGAAGCTGCGTGATCAGAAGCAACAAATGTTTTCATATTAGTAGTGTGGCCCTTATAGAAGCTAACTATTAACACTAAAGCAACCCCGCATTCTTGGCTTTGGCCAACGCGATTGGCTCCTTCTCCAGCTGGTGATAGTTTTTCGTCGTCTCCGTTGTCGGAGCGGACTTTGTCCAGCCCTCATGGAGAATAAATGGGTGCATTTCTTTTCTTTAAGTAAAACAAATTAAGCAATGAAGGTAGACGAAAAATCATTTAAGTTTGTTTACAGTGTTTACAGCGTTAGTATCATGTCTAGTGAAATGAAAAAAGGAGAGGTACGCAATATAGATCTGTAAACCGGTATTGTATGCTAATCTGTACCGAGCAGCTGTGTAATAAATGATCAACATCTAATCAGATCTGTATGGATCCATCAGTCAATCAATTTCCTGTTAAGACCTCCATAGGGACATAGCTCATAAGCAGTTCTCTTCCAGAAGGTGTGACTCTGACTATCAGCCTTTAGTTGTCACCAGGATTTATTTATTACTCTGGTCTCATGATCACCTGCTTGCTTCCATGTGCTACATAGTGGACCAACCCGACGTCTTCCTTCAAGTTTTAGAATACAGAGCTTGTTTGGCAATGTTTGATTTCCTCTAAGTACAACCAACACACTACCATTTCTGCCTTCGAATCTCAATACCTGTCAGTTGATCTCCGAAATTCGTCGTTAGAGACCACTTCCGCCTAGAATATCCCTAAAATGCGTCGAAGTTAGGTATTGGTTGCTTGGTTATAGCCTAGTGGGTAGCATGTTGGTCTAAAATACGAAGGTCGTGAGTTCAAATTCCGGTCGACGCGTAATTCATGCTTGCATGGATATACTTTGGTTACCTCAATCTACAAAAATGAAAAATTCGTAGATAGCGAATTGTGCGAAGAGCTAACAACCCTTCCACAATAAATAATGAAAATTTTAAGTTACCTGAAGGTCAGGAGGCGAAGGCCCGATTTGGGCTGTAGCGCCATTGAAGAAGAAGTATTGGTTCACGAAAGTTTCTTGGTAAGCTTTACAGTCACTTTCCATGTAGTTCAACCATATTACAATACGAATTTGACGCATGCGTCAAACAGTTTAATGCGAAGGTGGATCTTTATTAACCTCCAGAAAAGAGAAAGGATACCGAAGACCTGACGATCTTTATTTATACGAGCCTCAACATTATTTTCGGCTGCTGACAATGCTTCCGAGGTAAAAAAAAATTCCACATTTTATCCGTTAAGAACAATCGCTGTGTTCAAGCCCACGTGCATGTACTTGGTTTTATTTATTTATAAACGGACAAACTGTCCATTATTTTAAATATTATAACATGTGACTGTTACAAATATTCAATATGAAGATAAGATAATTAATTACAAAATTTAATGGTTTGGTGAATGTTTTCACAGTACATTTCGAATTGAAAGAAAAGATTTCCGGAAATGATAAAGGTCTCAGCAGAGACACAAACGTCACAAATAATAAAGCGTAACAGTGTAGAATCCGGAAATCTTTTCTTTCAATAGAAAATTTGAATTAAATTCAATATTCATATTACTTATTTCATAAGATTAGATTCATCGCATTGGAATGCTATTTTTACAATTTTTATCGCTGTTCAAGCCTATAGTTCTTAATTTTAAACTTAAATGTATTAAATAGATCAAAATCATTAGAGTGTTGTTTCCCAAGCTCATTAGTCTGTCAATTATAGAGTTCCTACCATATTGATATTGGAATCGAAATAATTCATTTAATCTCGTAGAGTATGTTGGGATTTTTAATGTTAGTTCACTTATGATATTTGGAGAATCAATTATATTTGAAAGAAATGATTTCCGGATTCTACACTGTTACGCTTTATTATTCGTGACGTTCCGGTCTCTGCTGAGACCTTTATCAAACTGTTTGATATATATAAGGTTTTAATAGTCCTGATATTATTAAAATTATAGGAGACTGGCTTAATGAAACCTAAATCTCTGTTAGAATTGTTGATAATATGTCTAATATACTCAGCAAACGATAAAGATGAGTCCAGCAATATACCTATGTCTCGAACGACTTTTACGTGGTTGTCTAATTTATAACAGTCTATAGGATTTTTTGATCGGGAAACCCGTTTTCCGTGCAAAATTTGAAAAATTTATTTAGTTTTATTTGAAAGCTTTCACAATCAGATAGAAATGTAATAGCATTGTATATTTTGCAGTCAGCAGCAAATAGTAATTTTCATCCAAGATAGAATGTTAGTCATTAACAAACAAATTAAAAAATAAAGGACTAAGATTAGATCCTTGGGGAATGCCTATGATGATTAGAAAAGGGTCTGATATGTGACACTTCAGTCTTACTTGCATTTCACGACTCTGAAGATAGTCAGAAATCCAATTCAGAAGACATTCATATATTCCATTTTTAAAGATTTTATTCACTGAGATCAATATTGACTTTATCGAATTCTTTACTGAAGTCGGTATATAGTTGGATGGATTTCTCCATATTTTTATTTTATCAAAATTGAAGTAAGTAATACCGCACCTACTACAAAAAAATAATTATTAGAGGTGCTTACAAAGGTTTGGAACCATAACCCAATTATTACAACCACCATTGAAAACTGTATTAATAGTATGCCTCGTCGTATAGACGCATTACTGGAGGTTGACGGCAGGCATACGAAATATATACTCATGTTTGTTTTTTTAGTTTAATAAATACTTATTAAACAAAATTTGTGTTGTATTTTATTTCCTAAGGGACAGGGAAAGTGGCTAATTAAAAATAACAACCAATTATTGCAAGTTATCATAACTTAAAACGAAGAAAAGCTATTTTGCTAATGGGTCTAATAATTTGGCAAGGTACTGCAAGTCTGGGTCTCTATCAGTATGGTATATTGTATAATTTCTTAATCCAAGTTTCTTTGATGATATCCCATTATGTACCGAAGTTTCAGTGAGAATGACGACACCGTAAGTTAATGAGTGACCAATAACTTGTAAAAAATTTAGTTTCGTTCTAGTTCCCCGAACGTTCTAAAAATACAAGCTGAAGCCTGTGTTTAGATTTTTGAGTACTGTTTAACAATTTTCGGAGAACTATTAATGAATTTAATAGTTAAATTTTGATTAATTTTTTTTCCTTTCCTTTAGCTCGTCTTTTAACTTTTTCATATAGATTTTATGATTGAGTAAAAGGTCAGCCACTGTATTAATATTATTGTCTCATAGAAACTTTTGTGATGTTGGATTTCTTTTATTTTTGAGAATGACAATAGAAGTATCTTTATCATTTAGTAAAACTTTGATGGGTCTACTTTTCTGATTGGGCTTACCCAATCTTTTGGTTTTGTTACTGGGAATTTCATCATTAATAGTATTTTAAGAGCTTTTATTACCTCTTGCCTGACGCATTGCTGTTAATTTTGAGAACCTGATGGATAAGGCTCAGAAACTCGGTAGATAAAAACATTAGAAGATCTCTTCCCTCTATCTTCCAAGTCGGAAAGTACAGCTCCCGTAAGTTCCAGTGGAGATGATTGACAGTTGTAATTTGAGGTTAACTTCTGTAGATTTATTTTCAGTCCTCCCTCTTTGAATTTAGAATCCAATGAGCGAACATTTGAATCTGAGTCCGAACGGTTATGTGCAAGCAAACACACGTCATCAGAATAACTAAGGTAACTTTGGATGTTAAATAGTCTCTACTGAAGAATTTTATCTTCCCCACCTTCCAGTGCAGCTGTCAAGATGTCATTTATTATCATCATAGATGCGTTCGCACAGGAAAGCTCTCTGATAAATCTCCTCTTTTTCAGACACGACGTAGGACTCTTTAATTATAGCTATGATCTTATCAAGAATACCTCTCCTACGCAATGCATTCCATACGTAATCTCGCTTGACACTGTCAACAGCCTTCTCCTAATCCAGAAACATGAGCTGTAGTGAGGAACCCATTTCGGCGGACTGCTTCAATATTATCCATAGGTATTTGTAGGGTCTGTACAAAACGACCCTTTACGGAATCCAGCCTAAAAACTTCGAGAGTACGCTCTTCAATATCACTAATCCAATTGAGAATAACCTTAGCTATAATTTTTGATATGGTAGGTTGTATGTAGACATAGAGTTACGAATTTTCTCGTCAAGATGTACCACCTTCGTTGTCTTCCTTCGAAGAAGCCGATTTGACAGTCGTACACTCTAAATTCCACCGACTGGGAGTTTTGATCAAAAATTAAGCAACAGCAAAATCACGTTTTAACTTTTATTTTGTCTTGCCTGTACACCTCTAGGCCTCTACGTCCTCTAGGCCACCACTCGTAAAAAATTACCGAATATTTCCAAATCTCGTCTCATCTGGTTTCATTGTGGGGCGAACAACGGTTTCCCTTGCTCATGGAGATCTTACCATTACTTTCCAGTCGTTCACCTGCAGTTTCCTTACGATTCGTTTCAACTTCTTTCAACTACTTATTACATCACTCTTCTGTGAATGTCATCTGAAAAACTGGTTCCACCGTCTACTCCATACCGATCACTTGAAAGGATTACTGTTTGTGTGCCTCTATGCAATCGCATTAAGCTATGATGTTTTGAACATTTGATTAATAGTATCGAGCTGCCAAATCGTAAGCTGGTTGTCCTTCCGTAAAATAATATTTTCTCTAAAGGCATCTTTCCCACTCTTCGAAACTTGCCATCCTCTTGCGTAGTTGTCTCATCTCCTTGCTTAACGATCCTCTCCAAAATGCAGTGCTAAAAGGAAAAAGGTTCACTTCGAGGTTGCTTTGGAGCTCGCAAGACCTCTTATTGAGTGCTTTAGAACAGCATCACTTCCTACTTCTGGATTTCGTAGGTTAGCGAAAACAAACTGGATGTCGCTGCCAACTACTGTATTCGAACATCAAAAGGAGGTGATTGTGTGATCCCTTTCATCAAGATCCTAACATCTCCGTCCCATTTTCTTCACCTTATTAAGGGTGCTTAATAGTTTTAGCACTATCAGGATTCCTTATCGCAAGGAGTTGCCATAAAATTGGTTCCAAATTTAAAATTTGGAAGTCGATTTATTCTCGGGCTCATCATTTAGTGAAAGGATGAAACAAACATCAACATCTCAACACCAAGTCCACATAAAATAAAAATAAGATCGTAAATTGACAAGGATACAAGGAGGATACCTAAGGTAAAAATTTACCAAAATCAAAGCCCATTAAATCCATAAGGGTGGAGGAATCAACGAACTCTGCAAGAAAATTATAAAGTTGAGATAAATTCTTTGTTCCATATTTTTATACATTGTAAAAATCGCCGTGGACTACTGAAGTGTACCGATTCAACCAGTACTGTAAGCAAACTGCTTAGCAGACGACGCTAATTTTACTTTATTATTATAATAATAAAGTATTGTGATCGACACAAAAAAAAAAAAAAGTTTGCTACCCTGAAATTTTTTTTTTTCGCGTTTCATGACTAAATTAGCCTAAAAATGCAAAAAAAAAAATCCGTCTGTCTGTACGCCGTCCGCCGTCCGCCGTACGCCGACGTGTACGCTCAGCGCACATTAACTCCCAAACCCTTCAAGATAGAAAGTTCATTTTTGGGGGGATTGTAGATAGTTGCGGATCTCAGGCGGATACCTATTTTCCGGGGTATACGGGTTCGGGGGGAGGCGGGGGGAGTGCTTAAACCGAAAAATACGAATTCAAATATCTCAACCATGGTAAGAGCTAGGAAGCTAAAACTCAACATTAATATAGAGAGGCTTGTGGGACAACTTTTAAAAATAATTTAATTTTTTTATCCATTGGGGTGCGAAAAGGGGGGGCTTAGAACCAATTGTCGGCCGAATTTTTTTTTCAAATGATTATATCTTCGGAATTACTTATCGTAACAAAACCATTTTTAGAGACCGTCAAGGTGGCATATAGTTTCATCGGAACCAGCTTAGAAAGTGGCTAATTATTGTAAGGGGGAGGGTCAGGGGGGGTGCAAAGAAAAACACTTAAAAATTAATATCTCAACTATCTCTTAAGCTATGTAATTGAAACTTAAAACTTATATTAAGCTATACTAGGCAAATATAAAAAAAATATAACATGTTGAAATAATAGTAGTGGGGGGAAATGGGCGGCATTTCAAAAATGCCGCACTTTTCAAAATTACAAATCCTTATATCTCCAAAAATAGTACAGATATCAAATCAAAAATTTGTCAGATTGTAGAACTACATAATAGTTAATTTTGGTAAAAATTTTAAGTTGGGAGGTGTAAGGGGAGGGAGGTAATAACTAAAAATATCGAAAACTTTGAGTGATTTGTTTAGGGCTCTGGTAAAAGATACAAAGTTAAAATTTTGCATGTGAATACCTATATTTAATCCACATAGAAAAATAATAATAACTTGATCCATATTTGTTATAAACCGACCCCCCCGGTCTAACGTGCACAAGGTGTTTCATGTGCATTGAAAAAAACACATAAACTGAAAATTTTTGAGTGAAATTTTAAGGTAGAAATTTGAAAATTTGCGAAATGCATTTAAAAAAAATCTCTAAATATACGAAATATTAACTGGTCGAAAACCTTTAACACTTCTACCCCCTCCCATACAAAATTATTTTTTCGACCATTTTCAAGAAATCAATTATCACCTAACTATTAAAAGCTATCAATTTGAAATTTTGCACAACAACTAACAAAAATAATTAAAATTAAATCGCGTTAAAAGTTTTAAAATCGCGCTTGACCTTCTACCCCCTCCCATACAAAAGTATGATTTCGACTAATTTCATTAAATCAACTAATAACCAACAAATTAAAAGCTACGAACTTGAAATTTCGTACGAGCACCTTACAATAAAAATGAAAGAAAATTGCATCACAAGTTTTACGATTCCTTTACCTCCTCTACCCCCTCCCATACAAAATTATTTTTTCGAGCACTTTTAAGAAATCAGTTATCAGCTAACTCTTAAAAGCTATCAATTTCAAATTTGGCATAAAAACTTATAAAAATAATTCAAATGAAGTTGCTTTAAAAGTTTTGAAATCGCGCTTGCGCTTCTACCCCCTCCCATACAAAAGTATGATTTCGACCAATTTCATTAAATCAACTAATAACCAAAAAACTAAAAGCTACGAACTTGAAATTCTATACAAGCACCTTACAAGAGACGCGAAATAAAACTGCGTATCAAATTTTACGATTGCCCTATATTCTCTACCCCCTCCCATGTTCGGTTTCATGAATGTAAAATACACCGAATTTTATGAAAATTCTATGCAACTTCGTCTATGAAACACATTCTATACAGAGAATATTGGACGTGATTCAAGCAATTAATTAAAAAGCTATTAACATCCGCCCACCCTTACTATTACCCCTACTCCTCCCCTCATAAAAACCAAACTTACAGAAACGAATGAAATATTGTTAACAGTCCTGCCCAAGAACTCCCTTTCACTTAGCCTTCCCTAACCACTCTAACCTGCATATTGACTTTCCACTCATCCGCAACTTGTCCCAAGAATAATAAAGTTTCGCCCGACTTGTTGGCAGTTTATTTGAGATAATAATTAAGGACAGTCCTACCTGCTTACCAAAAAAAAAAATTTTGAAATATCATTCTCCAGAGTAATTTTATTTACAAAATGCCCTTACTTTAAGCTCACAATGTACATATTCCAGAATAGGGCGGAAAAGAGAATAGAATAAAGATTTGGTAACCCATACATTCTTAAACTCTTTGGCTCTTCTCTTAATGAATCCACGAAGTTTATTGGCTTTTGAAATTATTCGATTATAGTGTGATTTGAAGCACAGTTTGTTGTCCAGTAGTAAGCCGAGGTCCTCAATTTGATCAACACGGTGTAGTTGAGTTCCACTTAAGACATAGTCATGGTGATATGAGGATAATTTCCGGGAGAAGCTTATAACGTGGCATTTACTGACATTAAGCTCCAATTTGTACTGACCGCACCAAAGTTCTACCGCAATAAGCTAGGATTGCAGTAATGTGGCATCTGCGGGCGAAGTTATGGCATGATATATTTTCATATCATCAGCGTACATCAGATGTGAAACATTTTGCAACACTTCTGATGGATCTGAGATGAAAATATTAAATAAGATAGGTCCCAAGCGACTTCTTTGGGATACCGTAGAGGACACTAATATTTCCTTGGAAATAAGACCTTGAAACTTAACAAGTTAAGATTTAACAATGTCGAAGTTCTTCTATTTTTGTATCGTACTTTTGTGGATTTTTACACTTTAAAAGTTAAAATTTGCACATTTTGCGATTCAGATGAATTCTAGTAGTAATTTTCATCAAATTAAAGTTCAACTCATTCCGAAGAAACAATTGATTAAGTCGCGCGCGATTCGAATTTCAGGAAAAAACAACAAAATATATCTTTTTATAAAATTATTTTAAATTTAAAAGGTTACTAATTTGTATAAGAATTCATCAGACTCAACAAAAGTGCGCAAGTAAGTAGCTTTAAAAGTGCGAAATTTCGAAATTTCGTTACAAAAAAGTAACAAGATTGTTGATGCCATCCCTGTTAACCAGATAACATTTTTGGTGAGGATATGGTGTTCGTTTATATTAATAGTATTTAATAATTAATAAATTTTCGTTTTAACTCAACATTTTAGCTTTGTTCGCTTTTGCTTGCAGTTGCTACATTTGGTTGCAAGAGTCAAAATCACATACATATAACTAGTTTCCACATTTTCATAGCTTCGTAATATCAATATCACAACTAACTAGAAGAAAAATCCAAAACTTTATTTCATTTCATAAATAATTAACTAATTTAGCTATAATTAATAATAACTAAATCTAAGTTTATATTAGGTATTTATCACTATTCTTAAAACAAAATATTTAATTGATTAATTTAAAAACAAAAATGTTAAAAGCAACAAAAGATTTTCAGTTTCGTTTTTTCATTTTGGAACTGTTGTGAATTTTCCACTTTAGTTTTAATCGGTTTGCTTTGATTGAATTGCTTATCTTCCTGTAAGAGAAAAAGAAAACTCTTATTAACACAAAAATTTTTATGAATTAAAATAAATTTCCTACCTCAACTAATTCACCAATTAAGTAATTTTTCAGATCTTTCATAGCATCACTTGAATGTCCGGCACCTTTAAAATCCTTGGTAGCATCTTTTCCTGCCCACTCCGCAATCAATTCCCTACCACCAGGATGCTTTTTAGAAATAAAAAAGAATCGATTAGCATTAGATGCATTAATGAATAACAACAAATCGAATTACCTCATTCATAAAGACCGTAACATCGTAAACTAAATCATTAATTATAATCCAAACCGACGGCTTTTCAACGCCATTATTAAAGGCAACATCCTTAAGTGTGTACTTTTGAGACGACATGATGTATTCTTCGCAGGACTAAATCGACTTTAAGCTGCTAGGGTAGATCTGAGACTGATTGGAATGTGTTGCCGATAATTCCATATATAATCTTATTAATTTAAGATAGAGTCAATTATAATTATTATCAGACGTACGTGCGACTATGCTGCGAGTCAATATCTACGGGCTTTGATAAGTATCTGATTGATAATCTCGATACTGTGTTCATCGGTATGTCGATAACGTCTTCTGACGGGAATGGCTTAATTGATGGTCACGGGCAAACACTATTCGGTCTGGCGGGTAACTAATCAATTCACGAGGTGTTAATCTTATAATTCTGATTGCAGTTAATTCGTTAATGTTATGAAAAGTTCTAATTGAATGCCGGAATGTTAGGAGAGGAAGAGCTATATTTGAGCGATTATTATTAACTATGGTATTCATTTTTTTTTTTTTCAGTTTTATTATGATGAGTTAATATTAATTTTCACACGCTTCCCAGGTTGGTTTTTTGTTCTTTTGCGTGGGATTCTTTCATGTTCCGAAATCGTGTTATTACGAGTACACAATTGCATCACATGCACTGATAATATTATCGAAAATTAAAAATTTTAATTTAATCCGCAAAATCGGATTAAGACTGACATTTTACGTGGATATGATGTCGCACGTTTTTAAAAGTTTATCGCACATAAACTAATTCAAAAGCTAAACGTTTATTAACAACTTTCAAAAAAATCATCAATATGCGAGACATTTTCCTGAAGCTGTTTTATTATTTATAAGTTTAGATGTCTCAAAATAATTAACTTTTATAACTTATGCCTTCGACAGACGATGTGCCTCGTTAAAGAATATATTATCTGGATTTTCAAATAAATAAAAATGTTGTGAAAAAAAAAATTATGAATATTTTTTCAGAGTAAAACGAATCACAAAGCAAAAAAAAATCATTTCTCATTGGACATTTCATTCTGATTCTTGTTGAAAAAAAAACGCACAAACATTACCAAAAGGATTTCCAAATTTATCCCTGCTCTGATTCATGGCAAATATCAAGCTGATCGACCTAACCAATTCAAAGATATTTATAAAAAAGAGGCTTGATTAGATTGATAATTAGGACAAATAATGGATAATTGATTAGTGTAGGATAATTGCTTATACTCTTCTAAATACCAACCTAAATCGGACCTTGGTCTCCTGACTTTAATTTTTTTATTATTATTTTTATTAATCTCTTCTTTTTATGGTAAATGAAATAACTTAGAGGGTAATCCTTTGAAGCGTAATGTTCAGCTAGATCGACGTGGGTAAGGGAAACAATTAGAAGTAGGGAAGTTAGAAGGAAGACATAAGAGGTGTAAGTTGGATGGCGTTGTTCTTGAATTGCTGTGGACTGTACTCGAGAACAAACCGCCAGGTAATGCATTCAACATCATTGACGCTCGAGAGATGAAGAACTTCCTAAATTTTACTGTTCGCCACGGCAGATACTTCACGGTATACTCGTGAGGGCGTGCAGTTTGGCGATTATTACCTCTAGTATATAAGAGACGAGGTATTAGATCTCTTAGGTCCTTACTAAATTTACCATGATATTTCTATAATAAATTCAGAATACTCCGACATTTCGGCCGATCCGGTTTCATCTTCAATTAGACGCAGAGCAAATCTTTGATACGATCGATCAAAAACTAGGTGCAATTTCGGGGTCCTAGCCCAAACAGTTGTTGTACTTGGTGGCCAAATATAAGCCCCATAGATGGTAACCAGTGCAGACGCAGACAAGTATTTCTTAAGGTACGTTTACATCTGACACTTCTCGCCGGACATATGTGTCAAGTGTAAGACAGAAATTCACTTTGACTGTTTATATCTGACAGCTATTACCAGGCACTTATGTCATGGATAAGTGTCCGGCAGTTCTCGAAATGCTAAAATTTGGAATAAACGTACGACCCATTTACATTATACATCTTCAGTTCGTTTTAAGTGATCACCATGATCATGATGAAAGCATTGAAACGAAAAATCACGGCGTGTGTAATTATTTTGAAAATGTTATAAAAGAAGAAAAAAACGTTCAATAGGGCTCAAGAGTGGATTTCGAGACTTGAAAAATTCGGTGCCTACAGTCAATTAATGTTTTAGCTCAATGTTGAGGATCCATCGCAATTTTCGAATTTTTAGAGATGAAACTAGCTGATTTCGGAAAGATTACTTGTAAAATTGGTCCCTTATTACCAGTGCAAAATACCAAATTTAGAAAAGCTATTAATGTAACTGATAATGGATAACGAATGAAAAAGGAAGTTTCAAAGAAAGGTAATAAAATATGGAATGGATTGAACGGAGACTTAATGACACTTGAACGTCTATTGGAAAAGGACTGGTACTTTCTGTAATTTGAAAGTACCATTGGAAGTTTTAAAAAATACTTTATCCCAATAAAACATAAGTTTTGCTGTGAATTAGGAAATACGATAAATAATTTCGTAAAGAATAAACATAACAGAACTACGATTGCGGGCGACGGTGGTAGAGCGGATTAAATCGTTCAGCTAGCTGTCGGTTTCGTATCCTATCACAGCATTGGTATTCTTGTAATCTGGACTGGTCATGTTTTGGGAACATTTCAAGATATTGATGGTTACAAGGGGACTTAACCTTAAATGTATTTACTATCTTAATGGTGACCATTACAAAGTACGCCGCTAGAAAAGTAAACCTTGAAAATATAAATCGCCAAGTCTACGGTGAAACAGCATATGCTAAGGATGAATGCTTAGTGGGCAACTAACAACTAATATGCGGACTCTGGATACCAGGCGCCCTCCAGTTTCAATTAGCCTTCCCCTAGTAATGCGGACCTTTGACGAGGGTAACTTTACTTATTCGCGCTACTCATGGGAATAAAATAGAAAATTCAAGTGGAACAAAAAAGGCGGATGTGACCCCTAAAGCATCGCAATGCCGTAAACGAAATGGAAACAATATAAAAAACCGCCATAAAAAGTACGTGAAGTGACTGCAGAGGCCAATCCTCCGGTTACAACAAAGAACAAAAGACCGCCACTTAAAGCGAATAAAAAATCCCCCGTTGTAAATTACAAAGAGGCTAAACGGGGCTGCCAGAAGACCACCGTAACCAAGGCAAAACGGCAAACGAAGCGTACAATCTTGCTTGCCAGCCAATGCAAAAGATGTTATCGCCAGGACAAATCAAGAAAATGAAAAGACGCAGAAGCTCATCTGCAACACCGCCATCTGTAGGAAGTGATAACAAATGGCCTAAGACCTTAAGGAAAAGCGTTGTGCATAAACCTGCAGATGAGGCTCAGTCTTTCACGTCGGGGACTAGCTACAGTGACGTGCTTCAAGGGATCAGGATCGATATTAAATCTAACGAACATCCTCACAAGATCCTTACAGCTAGCTGCAATACAAAATCGATCTTGAAAGAGATACCTAAAGTGGCAAAAGAGGGGATAAATCTACAATTTGATGGACAGGCCGGGATAGGTGCTGATCGTTTGCCTTGATGAGCAAACCGCAGAATGGCTAGAAAAAACAGCAAGGAGCATCAAGCCGGATGAGTCCACATCAGAACAGTACACCAGGAGAATATTCTGCGGTTAGAAATAATCACGGGGCATTTTCCTCACGAGGCAGACTCGTCAGAGGAGATAGCTATCCTCATTGATACCCCAAATGCTGTTTTGCGTTTCCCAAATTGGAAGGAGTTTAGCAGGCGAGTAGAGGGCACAAACACAATTATAGCGTTCTCTATCGACGGCCAATCTATGGAGAAGCTTAAGCTAAAGGGGCACAGAGTCTGCTATAAAATTTCAAGTGTAACTCTCCGCCAAAAGGTCAAAGAGCTCAGAATCGGCAAGCCGTTGCTCAATGAAGATGGCCTTAACTCTAAATAAACTTAGAGTTATTCAAGCGAATCTTCATCATGCAGCAGCGGCCATGGACACAATAACATGAAGATTCGCAAAAGAGGGATTCTATGTAGCCCTAATACAGGAACCAAGAGCCGCGAAGGAAAAAAATTATTGGTATTCCTAAAAAAATGGGTAAGTTCATTTTCGATAAAAGAAGCGACAGGCCAGCAGCTGCAATTCTTATACCACTAGAAACTAATTACCTGAATGTACCTATTTGCATCCAACAGATTTAGTAGCGATACTGGTGAAAATACCGGAGGCAGGAGGGCTTCAAGATGTGATACTTGCCTCGGCCTACTTTCCTGGTGAGGAGCTAGATGCTCCACCTCAAGACGTCATGTAGCTTGTGAAATACAGCATAATCCACAAAATACCAGTCATTCTGGGCTACGACGCTAACGTGCACAACACTATCTGGGAAAGAGTTGAGTCAACAAAAGAGGTGAGTCACTTCTAGAGTACCTTACTACTGACAACCTATAATAAATAAAATCGACACACCAACCTTCATAAATTTAGCTAGACAGGAAGCACTTGACCTTACCGTAACAAGCCCCTGCCTGGTTGACAAGTGCAAAAATTGGCATTATCAAAAGAAGCTTCATTGTCAGAACATAGACATATCTGTTTTGATATTAAGACTTCATTCGGCTATGTAGACCAGTACAGAAACCCCCCCATACCAACTGGAATCTTCACCAGTCAATTCTAGAGTATGAACTAGGTATCGAAGAGGAATCAATAAGCAGACCAGGCTGGATTGATCAAATCACGAAAAAACTCTTAAACAATATTATTAATGCTTACGAACAAAGTTGTCCTGTTCTAAAAAAAAACGACAAGCAAACACCTTGGTTGATCGAAGAACTAGTGGCAAAATGCAAACAAACTAGGAAATTGTTCAATACAACAAAATACTTGGGACGAATACAGAGAGCCGCTTACTGAATATAGCCAACTTCTAAAAAAGTTAAAAAAAGAGTCTTGGAGAAGATTTTGTAAAGAGATAGATGATCTCCCAACGACCTCAAAACTCCAAAAGGTGTTCTCAAAAGACACCCCGATAGATATCAGACTATAAGAGAGACCAGATAGGTCCTCAACTAAAAGCAGCATGGAAACTCTTGAAGTGTTAGTGGCTACATATTTCCCAGGCTGCAAGATAATTAACAACAATGAAAATTTAGAGGTAGAGGAAAGGACGTATTGTCAAACTCCCTTCAGCAATAGCATTGCCGGTAAAATCTTCACTTCAGAAAAGATCAGATGGGCAATTAACATCTTTAAGCTCTACAAATCATTCAAAGTAGATAAAATATTCCGCGCATTATCGCAGAAGGAATTAGAGACCCTAATGCGAATAATGATAAGGATCTTTTTATCTCATCCCAAAAATTTGAAGGAAAGCGAGGGTGGTATTTCTGCCGAAGGCAGGGAATAGTTCCATTAATCAGCCTAAGTCCTATCACCCTGTAAGCCTTACTTTCTTCTTCATCAAGACGATGCAGAAGTTAGTGGAGAACAGGGCCTAACAAGGTCTGTTTTAATAATAATCAATCCTTCATGGTTTGTTAAGATAAATCGACAAGGCAAAAGACTATAAAGCAATTGCCTTTGCACATTCCTAGATATAGAAGGAGCATTTAACAATACTCTTCATGAAGCCATAATAGCGGCAGCTCGGAAAAAGGGTTTGGAAACGGCCACGATCAAATGTATGCACGCCATGCTAAAGAGCCGAATGACAACCACGGATATAAGTAATAGCACATTGACTGCACAGACCTATAGGGGATGTCACCAAGGAGGAGTACACTATCCACTTCTTTGGTTAATTGTAGTAGATGAGCTCCCTCCAGAACAAGAATACAAGGCAATATGATATGCCGATGACCTCGTCATTATCATGAGATGCAAATATTCTTAAATAATATCGGAAAGGATTCAATCTGCCTTAGAGTTGATAATGAATTCGTGTCAGTCTAAGAGCTTGAACATCATCCCAAGTAAGATTGAGATAGTATCATTTACAAATAGAAAGAAAATTCACATCATGCCTAATTCAATAAATGCAACACTAATACCCTTTTCAGATAAGATAAAATATCTAGGTGTTATACTTGATAGCAAACTCAACTGGAAGAAACATATAGAATGGCCTCATGATAAAGCAGTAAAGGCATTTTGGGCCTGCAAAAGCTTATTTTGCAGAAAATAAGGTTTGCAGCCTGGTGCTACAGAACAATCATTCTCTCAATAGTAGTAGATACGGATCAACGATAAGGTAGTCTAAAATATTACAATGATAAGCACAGCTTCGTTATAAAAAAATCCAAAGGGTAGCTTGTCTTGGTATCACAGGAGCAATGATAACCTGTCCTACGGTGGCAATGAAATGTTCCCAAGCATCCCTCCGATACATCTCCAAATATAAAAAGAGAGTATCAAAGGGGTGTTACGCATGCAGAGGGGAAACAAATACAAATCAGGGGACCCAAAAATAGAGGTTCTAACTTCCACATTATTGGACGCTATGCTGACAAAATTCAACTTTGAAATCTCCTTCAAGGTTATAATCAGAGTACGCAAGGCCTGGAAATCCATGCTACCCGAAATGGAAGAGGAATCAACCATCTAGTATATAGATGGCTCGCGCACCTATGAGGGGACTTGAACCGGAATTAAAGATCCTTACTTCTCGGCTTTAAGACCGCTCGGCAAAGAAGCCAGAATCGTCCAGGCTGAACTAATTGCAATGGAGCTATGCATCCAAGAGGATATAAGGAGAGCTCATCGCAATAAATCTATTTATATCCTATCGGATAGTCAGGCGGTTCTCAAAGCCCTAGCATCCAATAAACACGGATCGATGCTAGTTTGGGACTGTCTTCAAAACATAATCATCCTTGGAAAAAGGAACGACGTAATTGAGGGAAATGAAGAGTTTATTGGACCAGAGCCATTCTGCGGAAAACCAAAAGGGCATTCCAACCATATACTTAGAAAGTGGGTAGAACAAGAGCAGAAAATCTACTGGAATATACTTCCAGGTTTATCAATCTCAAAAAACTAATCCTACAAAACAAAGGGGCGAATATTCTAAAATTCAGCAAAAGTGATTTAAGTACTCTGCCTAATGACGGGGCACAGTGGAGTAAGGCACCACCTCAAAAATATGTGGTAAACTGAAACGGACATCTGCCATCTCTGTCTTGAAGACTCAGAAACGACAGTACACATCCTATGTTACTGTGAAGCACGAGCTAAGAAAAGGTACCATCTTTTTGGAAATGGTTTCGTTTCTACCGAGGAACTAGCCAACATGGCTCCCTTGAAGATACATAGATTAGCCAAAGCTATGGAATTATGGTAGAGTAAAGGAGCAATAAACGCACAATAGGCCGGGAAGGTTACAGTGCTCTCACGTGTTCTGCACATTATAAAAAAAACCTAATTTAAGAGATGGACCCGACAAAATTTCACCAATTGCTTTGCCTACTTTTATTTGAAATCAAATTTATATTCATTTGTTATCCTTAACATTTTTAATTACATAATAAAAGAAAACAAAAATAGAATTTAAAGTAATAGCTTATTAACTAAAAGAGATAATAATTGAAAACAGGAAGAATAAATTGCACTTTTTTGCAGAAAATCCAACGACGTCACCAAGACTGTAAAATTAGCAGTCACGCGGGATATAAATTGATTCAAGAAGACCCAAAGTGCTTATGAAGTACTAGAACACGTTGTAAAAGAATAGTGAAGAAGGTAGTACGGAAGGCGAAGGCAAATCCAGAACTTTTACAGAGAGATTTGGCCAAAAGAAAGTGCAACATTGAGTATTTCTGTGAGAAGAATATTATCTGAGGCTGGCTTGAAGTCCTATCAAGTCATTTAGCCAATGACAAGCTAAATCTATTGACAAGAAACCGAATCAGATAGCTGTTTGACAATGTTCTGACCAAAAATGTTGGCTGCTTGATAACAGACGATGAAACTAATCTGAAGTTGATGTCTACCAGATTCATGGACAAAAATGGTAAATTACCGATAAGCGGTTGAATATTCCTTATGAATTAAATTTCGCGAAATTGGATAAATTCGAGAAGAAGTTGATGATTATGCATGAAATCTCTTCGTGTGGCAAAAAGCGTTGACTGTTTGCGGCCTCTTCAATATTAATATCTAAAATTTATATTGAAGAGTGTCTACAGAAACGGCTTTTGCCATTTATAGGACAGCATTCTGCTTTGGTAATATTTTGGCCAAATTTGGCAAGTATACCTTACACCAAAACTCTAATGGAGTGGTACGGAACCAACGACATACCAATTATGACAAGGAAGTGGAACGCACCGAATTAACCTGAGCTCCGACCCATTGAACAATTTCCGTCAATTATCAAAGTCATTTTAAAGAAGATTCGAGCCACCACCAGCAATCACAATCATATGCTCCATCACTGGCAGAACATGTTAGTGAAGTGGATGAAATCACTGTGCAGATTTCAGTCAAAGTTAGTTTTTTCATTAGATCTGGTGAAATGCAATATTATTTTTTTATACTATTTTCTAAGATTTCATTAAAAAGTAAAAAAAAAACATAACAGGAGGACGATTGGGCATAGAGCCCAATCGTGCTATATTCTAGATGAAAGAGAAACTTTTGAATATTAAGAAATTTTGTAGGGGAAGTGGTAGAGGGGGTGACCACATTGAACCAATTTTGAAATTGTGACAGGTTGTATGGGAAGAAGGAGTGAATGTAATCATCTATTTTTTTCGTTCTTACTAATAATTTAAATAATAAATATTTCGTCCACAATTTCAGCTCGATCTATATTATACGCACTGAGTAAATTGGTTTAGAGCGTTTCATCAAAAAGTGCAGTTTGTGTGGGAGGTGGTGGAAGGAAGGGGAGGACTCAAATAACTTTTGTGCAGTGGATTTATATCATCACAACAGTAATATATTCCAAATTTCAGTTCAATAGCATTTATATTTTTCGAGCAAATCCGTTTATTGTCAAATTGTGAAATTGTGTCATTTTGTATGAGAGGGGGTAGAAGGGGTAAAGTTAATCGTCTAATTTTTTTTGGTCTTACTAATAATTTTAAATAAATAGTTAGTGCACAATTTCAGCTCGACCAATTGTATACGCACTGAGCAAATTGGTTTAGAGCATTTCATCAAAAAGTGCAGTTTGTGTGGGAGGTGGTGGAAGGAAGGAAAGGACTCAAATAACTTTTGTGCAGTGGATTTATGTCATCACAACAGTAATATATTCCAAATTTCAGATCAATAGCATTTATATTTTTCGAGCAAATCCGTTTATTGTCAAATTGTGAAATTGTGTCATTTTGTATGAGAGGGGGTAGAAGGGGTAAAGTTAATCGTCTAATTTTTTTTGGTCTTACTAATAATTTTAAATAAATAGTTAGTGCACAATTTCAGCTCGACCAATTGTATACGCACTGAGCAAATTGGTTTAGAGCATTTCATCAAAAAGTGCAGTTTGTGTGGGAGGTGGTGGAATAAAGGGGAGGACTCAAATAACTTTTGTGCAGTGAATTTATATCATCACAACAGTAATATATTCCAAATTTCAGATCAATAGCATTTATATTTTTCGAGCAAATCCGTTTATTGTCAAATTGTGAAATTGTGTCATTTTGTATGAGAGAGGGTAGAAGGGGTAAAGTTAATCGTCTAATTTTTTTTGGTCTTACTAATAATTATAAATAAATAGTTAGTGCACAATTTCAGCTCGACCAATTGTATACGCACTGAGCAAATTGGTTTAGAACATTTCATCAAAAAGTGCAGTTTGTGTGGGAGGTGGTGGAAGGAAGGGGAGGACTCAAATAAATTTTGTGCAGTGGATTTATATCATCACAACAGTAATATATTCCAAATTTCAGTTCAATAGCAATTATATTTTTCGAGCAAATCCGTTTATTGTCAAATTGTGAAATTGTGTCATTTTGTATGAGAGGGGGTAGAAGGGGTAAAGTTAATCGTCTAATTTTTTTTGGTCTTACTAATAATTATAAATAAATAGTTAGTGCACAATTTCAGCTCGACCAATTGTATACGCACTGAGCAAATTGGTTTAGAGCATTTCATCAAAAAGTGCAGTTTGTGTGGGAGGTGGTGGAAGGAAGGAAAGGACTCAAATAACTTTTGTGCAGTGGATTTATGTCATCACAACAGTAATATATTCCAAATTTCAGATCAATAGCATTTATATTTTTCGAGCAAATCCGTTTATTGTCAAATTGTGAAATTGTGTCATTTTGTATGAGAGGGGGTAGAAGGGGTAAAGTTAATCGTCTAATTTTTTTTGGTCTTACTAATAATTATAAATAAATAGTTAGTGCACAATTTCAGCTCGACCAATTGTATACGCACTGAGCAAATTGGCTTAGAGCATTTCATCAAAAAGTGCAGTTTGTGTGGGAGGTGGTGGAAGGAAGGGGAGGACTCAAATAACTTTTGTGCAGTGGATTTATATCATCACAACAGTAATATATTCCAAATTTCAGGCCAATAGCTTTTATATTTTTCGAGCAAATCCGTTTATTGTCAAATTGTGAAATTGTGTCATTTTGTACGAGAGGGGGTAGAAGGGGTACAGCAAATCGCCTAATTTTTTTTTCTTACTAATATTTCTAATTAAATATTTAGCGCACAACTTCAGCTCGATAAGTATTGTATGCACTAAATAAATTGGCTTAGAGCATTTCATGAAAAAGCGCAGTTTGTATGGGAGGTGGTGGAAAGAGGGCAAGACACAAATTATTTGTATAGAGTAGATTGGAATCGTCATAAGAGTATTACATTCCAAATTTCAGATCAATGTCATTTGTACTTTTCGAGCAAATCTGCTTATTGTCAGATTGCAATATTGTGTCATTTTGAATAGGAGGGGTAGAAGGGGTGGAGCGATTTGGCCCGTTCACAAATTTACCTTACTTTTTTGTCAAAAACGACGTATATAAAATTTTAAATTTCTCACTCAACGCGTTTTCAAGCTAGAGAGGGAACGGACGGACGGATGGAAGGACGGACATCCGGTTTCGAGATTTTTGGGTGATTATATGAACTTCTGTATCATTCATCTGCGAGCCTTATTTCTTGGCGTTACAAACTTTGTGGCAAACTTCATCTAGAGTACAAAAATAATTTAAACAATTTAAAGCTTTAGTTTTGAACACATTTCAAATTGGTGCAATTTGATCGGGATCATGCCTTATATACGTTTAGTAGCCACTAGAGGTGCAGCTAGAGTTGATCGCTCGTGAGTACAACACTAAAAGTATTATAAGTTTGCCACGAAGTTCGTAACGCTAAGATATACGGCTCCATGAAAAAACTGAATGACACAGAAGTTTTAAATATCACTCGAAACCGGATGTCCGTCCGTGCGCTCCCGACGCGATCGCATTGAGAAAGAAATAGTGTGCGCATCAAGTGTATTCGATATACAAAATCAAAAATTTTCCAAGTTTTTCAATAATCATAATTTCCTAGCTTTTGATTTGAAATTTTAATTATCTCATTTTTTTTTATGATTGTGATCTACGACATAAGAATTATTTAATTCCCTTGACTCCTTCTACCACCTTTCATACAAAATGCACAACGTCGCAAAATGTGATTAAACAAACAATTTTATCGAGCTCGAATTGGGTACTAAACATTTATTTACGATTATTAGTAAATCGAAAAAATTAACCGATAACCTTCACTCCTTCTGCCTCCTCCCATTCAACATTTCACAATTTCATAACTTAAGAATAAGTATAAATATTACTGGTCTACAATTTGAAACTTGTCGATTACGTGATATTTGCAGGAATTTCTGAAAAAAGTCACTGGTCCCCCACTCCTCCTACCACCATCATAACAAACTTCAAAACCAATATACACTAATTTTCTCAGCTTCTTCCAAATTTTTGAAAATCAAATCTGCTCTAAAACTTTTAGATGGTAACTTAAGCTTCATGTGAAAAAATTGCTGCCATCCTTTTATATTCCTTAAGAAAAGATTGTTTTTCTGTAACATTGGTTAACAGTAATAGAATCTACTTACTAGTGTCTCCTACTCTACCGAAAATCATAAGTACACTTTAATTTCAATGGTACAAATAACACCATATAAATGTTATTTGTTTCAGTTCAGTAAACTTTTTCAGTTCAAAAATTCGATAATGTTCGCATTCAACGCGATTAAATGGGGAAAATAGCAACTGAAATAACTTGTAATTCATAGAGAGAGACCTGAAGTAACAAAGTGTATTCATTATGTGTTTACGCTGCACTACACAGACAAGAAAATGTCCCTTTTCAGGAAGCAATTAAGGAAATAGTACTCCATGCTTTTAATTAGAGCCGTTTAATGATCATGTCGTTCGCTAAATACTGGAATTAATTTTTCTTTCCCATACAATTTTTTTTTTAAGGATTCCGCCCTTTCTGAACAAGGATGAGACAAGCTTAATAATTTTTTAATCATTTTCAAACGTGAAAAGCTGAAAAGATATCTTTTCATAAAGATCCCGGAAATGCAATATTAAAAGGAGGAATTTGACAAAAATTGTTCATTCATTCAGTTTAGCAAAATGACAGATTCCTTAGAAAAGCTAAACGTAACAGAAATTAAATTAAGACGCTAGTTCAAAGGACCGACAGTCTTAGGTTATGTTGAATTGAATATGACTGGAAGTCGGTTCCTTTCTTTGTTTTACTTTATTAACGAATTTTCTGCTAGTTTATTCAAGTTTTAAGTTACATTTTCTTTGCTTTTCAATACTGTCATTTAATTGAATGTTTAACGAAAATTTTGGCTGAAATCGAATTAGACATTAAATTATTTAAAATTTTGCATTGTTTTCTTTCAATTTCACCTCAAAACTCAATTATTTTTTTATTATTATTTTAATTCGAAGAAACACAATTCTTGTGAATACTGAAAATATCGAACTAAGCTTTATTAAATAAGTTATAAAGATGTCGAATTCACATGTTTTACTGTCAATCAAATCACCGAATAATATCGGAAACCCTTGTATTACATCAATTTGCAATCAAATAGCAAACCCCTAAACCCAAAAAGAACCATTTTAGTACATTTCAAGAAGATCTTACAACATTATAACGACACATCGTTGATCCCAAAACCCTTTCCTCAACAACCTCAGTATATACATCTCTTCAAACATAACTTATATACCATGATTTTTCATTTCCTTTGACTCTCGTCTGAACGCCAAGTCCCTCGTGGCAACAGAAAATATATGCAATCCTTTTGATCTTTCAATCAATCAATCAGTGGATTAATCAATCACAAGGATATCCTGTTAAAAGTAAACTCATATATTCTACTTGGCATCGATTTATGTATTTTTTACGATATTTAATTTACAAGTTTTTTTGCACGGTAACGCATATTTTTGTTGATAACATATTATTCAAGTTTGATATTAAAGTGTTCTAGATTTTCGCACTGAATTAAGTTTATCGAATGTATTGTCTAGTTTAAGGAATATCTGTCTTTTCTAAGTAGTTAAAAAAAAAATTAGTGCTATATGTCGTATATCTCAGAATAAAAAGCATTTGCTCAGATAAGGCGGCCCTTAACAGAATGGCGTTTTTTTTAGTATTACTATATTTATTTCACTTCAGACTTATTTCACGGATCCTTCAAGGGCTCAATATCAGGAAATCAAATAGCCCGGACGGTATTCACCCATTACCTTTAAAAATTGCTCCTCTTCTTTACCTAAGCCCCTTCGCAATCTTTTCTATCTTTCCTGCTCTTCTGGGTGCTTTCCACGTATGTGGAATGGACGAATGTTCAGCGAATTCCCAAAAAAGTAAAAATAGCAAACCCCGCGAACTACGGCGCGATAGCCACTACTGCAATGGAAACTGCAGTTAATCCGAAAATCATTCATTATTCCGAGAATAACCTGCCAATTCATGATCGTCAGTATGGGTTGTTTTCAGGAAGGTCGACGGGAGATCTATTGGTCTACTTAACAGAACGGCATACATTAAAACGGCGAAGGTCACTTGCACTTGATATTTTAAAAGCTTTTAACAAAGTTTGGCATGAATCTCTCATAGGTAAGCTTAGGACCATAAGTCTTAATACTACCCTTGTTCAAGGGATTGAGAGTTTTCATTCTCTTTTCCAATAGATTCCAGCGTTCCGCAAGGCTCTATTCTACCTCCAACTTTTTTCCTGGTTTTCATCAATGACCTTCTGCCGTCTACTCTCAATCCAATCTCGAGTTTTGCGGTTAGAAGTACTTTAAATAATACCTATGAATTTAACTCTGCTACGGAATCAAACAATCAATTCTATTGCAATTGCATGCAGTTATTCCGTTCGATGAACTCGGATCTCAGCTTAATCTTAAAATGGGGCATGAAAAATAGAGTAGAATTCTACGCCTCCGAGACACAGGCCTCACATCTATCAAACAAACGTGATGTTCCAGTATTCTCTCACAATGTATCCTTTGGTGGCGCATAACTTTACACCTCGGATAACTTCACGCTTCTAGGTGTTAAAATTAATGAGGATCTGAAATGAGCCCAGCACATATTTGATGTTGCCCACGATGACTCTAAACGTCTAGATGTTTCCCGAAAGGCCAAAGTATTTCACGCCGAACGACCTAGCAACCATCTATATGGCATAGGAGAGGAGAGGATTGGAGATGAGACCATCACTTCTTCTATCGATTCTTTCGAACATCGCAGAAATGTCGGAGTATTCAGCAGTTACTACCACTACTTTCATGGTAAATATAGTGTGGAACTAAGACCACTCATTCCTCCACTTCATACTTCCCCCGCGATGCTCACCCAACTGAACGCCCATACGAGTACACCGTCAAACCCTTGCCTTCTTGTACATTGAAATATAGGCAGACATTCATTTCCCGAGCGTCAAAACTCGGAACACATTCCCCAACGAGGACTCCTGTGAGCAATGTCCACAATCACTTTCGTCTCTCTCCACCCAAATTGACCCAACTTTAGTTTTTTTTTCTCCGATTCCTATACCGAAATAGCTTTGCATAGCACTATAGGGTGACCACCTAAGTTAAACTTGGTTCCTTAAAAAAAATATTTTATATTTTTTGTATTTTGGCGAGAGAATTTATTTAAAGTGTGTTGTTCAATTGCTATTTGCTTTCAAAACAATTGAACAAATAAACAATCGATACAAAAGTGTATCAGTTCTAGTAGATTTTTTTTGCCTATTTCAAAAAAGTGTAAGGAATAGGGTTTTTTATAAATACATTGTGACCATAAAGTAAGTGCACTTTGTAAATAAAATTTCTCTGGAGAATAATATTTCAAATTCTTTTTTTTGTAACCAGGTAGGACTGTTCTTAATTATTATCCCAAAAATTAGCGCGATCTGTTAATCAATTTGTTTACCGCAGCTAGTTGAATTGGTTTTTTGCTGCAATCCCTTTGTACTACACAACAATTTTTTACAGTGGCCCAAGTGAAGTGAAATCAAGGATATGGTCCTAAACTAATAAAACAAAACATAACAGCGTTACGATTGCGCGTAATGCGCACTTTTACGTTACTCTAGATGAACTAGAATTGTTTGTGATCACAAGAAATTTTGTATGGGGAGTGTTAGAAGGGGTAATACCATTGAACTAATTTTTTCCCCATCATGCTAGAGTAGGTATAAAAATGTTTTATAAAAAATGCTTACTCCAAAAATTGAATGGGAACTAAGAAAATTAGTGAGTTAGATTTAGTGAACATGTGTAGTTTGTATGGGAGGTGGTAGAAAGAGTGGAGAGATTTTAGTGATTTTTTCAGAAATAACTAGGAATATTATAAAATTGACATCCCTTAAATTTCAGACTAGTTCCGTTCATACTTTTCAAGAAAATCGATTTTTTGTGAAGTTGCGAAACTGTATCATATTGTATGGGAGGGGGTAGAATAAGTGAAGCTAATCAAATATTTTTTCTGATCTTAGTTATAATGCTAAATAAGTATTTATTACAAAATGTGAGCTCGATATATGTTATATGTTCGGAGAAAATCGGCCTAGAGCATTAAATGAAAAAGTATAGTTTGAATGAGAGGGGGTGGAAGGGGAGGAAGGACGCAAATAATTTTTCTGCTGCAGATTGATATCATTATGAAAGTAATACATCCCAAAATTCAGACTAATAGCTTTTACACTTTTCAAGTAAATCCATTTATCGTCGAATTGTGTCATTTTGTATGGGAGGGGGTAGAAGGGGTGAAGCTAATCGTCTAATTTTTTTGGCCTCGCTAACAATTTTAAATAAATATTTGGTGCACAATTTCAGCCCGCTAAATTTAATACGCACTGAGTAAATTGGCTTAGAGTAATTCGTGACAAGTACAATTTGTATGGGAAGTGGTAGAAGGAGGGGGAGGATACGCACAATTTTTATACGGTATATATACTCTAGATGAAATACAATTTTTTTTTATTTTAAAAAATTTTGTAAGGGACGTGGTAGAGGTGGTGACGACATTGAACTAATTTTTTCGCTAAGGTTGCTATAAAATTGTTTTATAAAAACTTTTGGATTCATAAGTTTAGTGGTATTGATGAAATTGTGCAGTTTGTATGGGAATTTGAATTTTAGAAATAACTGTAAACATCATTTGATTGACATATTTTAAATTGCAGATTAGTAGCATTCATACTATTCAGAAAAATCAACTTTCTGTGAGGTTGTAGAATTGTGTCAAATTGTAAGGGAGGGAAGGAGTGGAGCTAATCGCCTAATTTTTTTTTTGTACTAATAATTCGAAATAGCTAGGCTGTAGCCTAGTGTGTAGCGTATTGGTCTACAATGCGAAGGTCCGTGAGTTCAAATCCCGGTCGACGCATAATTTCAGCACACTGCCTGCTTGGGTATACCTTGGTCACCTGAATCTACGAAAATAAAAATTAATAGATAGAGGGTTGTGCGAAGGTCTAACAACCCTTCCACAATAAATAATGAAAGATGTTAATTAACCTGAAGATCAGGAGACAAAGGCCCGATTCGGTCTATCGTGCCATTGTAGAAAAAGAATAGTTCTAAATAAATATTTAGTGCACAATTTCAGCTCAATCAATTTGAAATGTACTGAGTAAATTTGTTTAAAGTATTTCATGAAAAAGTGTAGTTTGTATGGGAGATGGTGAAATGAAGAGGACGAAACAAATATTTTTTAGACAGTAGATTGGAATTATTATAAAAGTAATATTTATACTTTCTGAAAAAATCTGTTTATTGTCGAACTGCGAAAATGTTTCATTTTGTATGGGACTACCCCTCCCATACAAAATGACACATTTAAGGAGTAAACTTAATCATCTAATTTTTTTTTTTTGGTCTTACTAATAATTCTAAATAAATATTTAGTGCACAATTTCAAATCGATTTTATACGCACTGAGTAAATTGGTTTAGAGCATTTCATGAAAAAGTGCAGTTTGTATGGGAGGTGGTGGAAGGAGGGGAGTACACAAATAATTATTATACACAAGAATGAAATCATCATAAATTCTAAATCTAAAAAAAAAAAATTCTACTTCAAACTTTGTTGCCAACTTACAATACCAACAGATTTCATCTCAGTTATAAAATATAAATGTTGAACTAAAACCATAAGCTCGCGCAATTCTTTCAGAAACAAAATTTACTGATAACTGATTCATTTAATCTCATCTTTTCTTTCTAGTTTTTATTTTCCTCTATTATAAAAATTCATGACAATGCACTATTGCATACTCTAAACAAATATAACTTTTGTATTGAATTTTCTTCTTAGCAACACATTACCTTAAGCATACAGAAAAAATATCATGTAGTAAAACTCTTCAACTATAGTCCGACTCGATTCACTGAAAATCCAATAGAGATTGGACGAGCTCATCTATTCGATCATAATAAAATAAAATTTTCCGATTTTCTCGTGCATTATGCCTTATTATAGATATAACGTAAAATTATCGAATATCGTAAAGAATGTCCTTGGACAAAAGCTGACCTCAGGATATTCTCCGAAGAAAACTAATGTCACATTTCTCCGGAATCTACTTAACTTGAACTTTATACAAGTTGTTGTCGTTTTATCGGCCTCTTGAGTAACATTGAACTAGATAGCTTCCAAGATATTTTCATTGAACGAAACTAATAATAATAACAATAAAAAAAAAGAAAAATTCGCCTGTAGAAAAATATACAATAGGATGTTATACGATTATTACATATCATGCTATTTGATTAAATTCTATTTGTAACATAGGATGCGATATTTGTTGTGCTTGCATTTATTGTTAAGAAATTGAATCATGTTGCTATGACGTAGGTATAAATTTCCTAGAAAATTTATGAATTGGTTGGCATATTTTACGAAAACTAATTCTTGTTTGAATAAGGATCGTGTATTAGTTAACTTTTGATGTACTTGTACAGGGGTAATTTTCTTCGCTTTTAATTATGATGGCAGGATTTTTCTGATTATCTACTTATCTTAGTTCATTTGTCACTATTTCTAGTATTTTTTCTTCGCAGGAAGTATTTGTACCCACTTTAAATGTTCAAAATTCATAAAGCTATACACCTAGTTTATTTATTTAGAAAGTTCCTCTAGTAAGGTATGTAACAGGCGAGAGTATGGTTTCTAAAGTAACCAACTCACTTGAGTCCTGTAGATCCGCCGCCATGGCAGAGTCACACGAAGTGCCTACGGAGTGACGATCGGTACATCTAGCGATTGCACTAGCTAGCTCGCCGGGTGGGTGAGGGTGTCACTCCTCTCCGTGCACATAAAAAGTTTCATGTACCATTTGAGGGGGTGGGCTGACCATCAGGCTTGGGAACTCCTGATGAAGTAGTCAACGAGCAATGACAAAAAGAAAATGGAAGGAAGTGAGTAGCCAAAAGGCGAAGACAGTTGGACGGTCCGCTCGACCCAAATGGGTAGACCTGCGGCCTGGTCTACTATTCAGGGCATGGTTCTTTCTCTCTCTCACTACAATTGTCCTCCCCTTAGCCCTTCATTGGGCCTCTTTTTTCTTCCATGAGTTTATGTATTCACAGACTGAAAAAAAACTGACTGAATTCTGGGTTTTTCTAACCCTCCACGAGGTTATCTCTTCCAAATCACAGAAAAACTGACTGAGTTCTGGGTTTTTCTAACCCTCCACAAGGTTATCTCTTCCAAATCACAAAAAAACTGACTGAGTTCTGGGTTTTCCTAACCCTCCACGAGGTTATCTCTTCCAAATCACAAAAAAACTGACTGAGTTCTGGATTTTTCTAACCCTCCTTGAGGTTAGATATCCACAAACTGAAAAAAACTGACGAAGAGGAGCTCCTCCAGCCCTCCACTAGGTTATCTCTTCACAAATAAGAGAAAACTTACTGATCTGCTGGGTTTTTCTAACCCTCCGCGAGGTTATCTCTTCACAAATCACAGAAACTGACTGAGTTCTGGATTTTTCTAAACCTCCTTGAGGTTATCTATCCACAAACTGAAAATACCTGACTGAGAGGGGCTCCTCCAGCCCTCCACGAGGTTATCTTTTCACAAATCAAAAAAAACTCACTGACCTGCTGGGTTTTCTAACCCTCCATGAGGTTAAAAAAAAGGAAAAATTAATTTTGTATGGGAGGGGGTAGAAGAAGTAAGGGAATTGAAAAATTTGTGACGCAATTTCCTTTTTTTCCTCTTGTAAGGTGCTCGTACAAAATTTCAAGTTCGTAGCTTTTAATTTGTTGGTTATTAGTTGATTTAATGAAATTGGTCGAAATCATACTTTTGTATGGGAGGGGGTAGAAGGGCAAGTGCGATTTCAAAACTTTTAAAAGAATTTCATTTCAATTATTTTTATAGGGATTTTTGCAAAATTTCTAATTGATAGCTTTTAATAGTTAGGTGATAATCAATTTCTTAAAAATGATCGAAAAAATAATTTTGTATGGGAGGGGGTAGAAGTTTTGAAAGTATTCGACCAGTTAATAATTCATACTTTTAGGGATTTTTTTTAAATGTATTTCCCAAATTTTCAAGTTACTACCTTAAAATTATATCCAAAAATTTTCAGTTTTCGTGTTTTTTTCGCTGCACATGAAACACCTTGTGCCCGTTAGACCGGGGTGGTCGGTTCGTAACAATTGTGGATCAAATTAAAATTTTTTTCTATGTATATCAAATAGATGTATCCACATGCAAAATTTAAAGTTTCTATCTTTGACCAGAGTTCTAAAACAATCACTCAAAATTTTCAACATTTTAGCTTACCACCTCCCTCCCTTTACACCCCCTAACTTAAAATTTTTATCAAAATTATAAATTACATAGTTCTATAATCTGACGAATTTTTGATTCGATGTCTGTACTTAATTTTGAGATATAACGATATCTAATTTTGAAAAGTGCACCATTTTTGAAATGCTCCCATTTCCCCCCACTACTATTATGACCAAATTTTATATTTTTTTTTTTATTTTGCTAGTATGGCTTAGTACATGTCTTAAGTTTCAATTACACAACTTAAGAGATAGTTGAGATATTTGTTCTTAAGTGTTTTTCTTTGCACCCCCTGACCCTCCCCCTTACAATAATTAGCCTATTTCTAAGCTGATTGTAGTGGATCTATATGTCACCTTTATGGTCCCAAAACATGAATTTTTTATGATAAGTAGTTTCGAAGATATAACCATTTCAAAAAAAGATTCGGCCGACAATTTGTTTTTAGCCCCCCTCCTTTTCGGACGCCAACGGGTGAGAAAATTAAATTATTTTTAGAGTTTGTCCCACAACCCTCTCTATACGTATACTGATTTTCATCTTCCTATCTGCATTCTTGGGGAAGATATTAGCAAGTATATTTTTTGACTTTTTCCATCCCCCTTCCACCTGACACTCCGCAAAATTTGGATAATGAACCACCAAATTAACAAGCCACCCAAAAACCAACATTCTACTTTTAACGGTCTTGGAGGTACGAGTCCATATGTACGGCGTACGGCGGGACGGATTTTTTTTTTTTGCTTTTTTAAGCTAATTTAGTCATGAAACGCGAAAAAACAAAATTTTAGTGTTGCAAATTTTTTTTTTTCTGTATCGATCACCATACTTTATTATTAGAATAATAAAGTAAAATAGGCCTGTCTCATCGGCAGTGAAGAAATCCCTTTTTTCATATTTCTCCAATAACTTTGGCAAAACGCTATCCAACCACTCATAATGATTTTGCAAGTTTACGTCACCACTTTCTCCACACAGTGTTTTTTCAACAATACCATATCGTTTTTTGAAGCTATCCAACCAACCAAAACTGCTTTTAAGATCCGAGTGTCCTAATGCTTCAGCAAATTCTTTGGCTTTTGCCCTCATATAATATCTTATTAGATAAGTAAAATTTGAAATATAAATACTATATAAAATATTTAAATTGGCCCAGACAAAGGAAGATTTTTTTCAAAGGCAGCAACTGTCCATTTGCGCATACCTTCGTCGACATCTTCGAAAATACACGAACGACACTTTTTACGCGTAGAATTTAACTCTTCGACCTTTGCATATTCCACAATCTGTTCTTTATACTTTAAAATTGTTGATAATGTACTGGCGGAAATTCCAAATTTTTCAGGAGTATCTTTCTTCTTTAACTCTCCCTTTTCAACTTCGCTTATAATCAATAACTTTTGTTTTAGTGGAAAGCTTTTACGTTCCATTTTAGAAAAGTCCGCGAACAAAACTGAACTCGTAATTATTATGCCACTGTTTGACTGTCCGTTAATAGTATTCGTGGGGTTCCCCTAAATACATATGAATGTTCCGCTATAGCAATCAATTCTTGTATGTATACATATTACATATGCATAAAGGTATTTCTCCTAATTTTAATTTCAGTCGGTGTTTGGGTTACCATGGGATTCCCCACATTTGTTTAGAAAAAACTTCATTATAGGAAAGTTAAAAATGCCTCAAAAAACATGTTGAAACTGGAAAACAATTCGTAATAGAGAAAAATTCGCTATAAAGAAAATTTGTAATAAGGAGATCAAATCGTTCTGGGAATTTAGCGAAAAAGCCGAGTTCATCGAATCAATTCGTTATATGGAAAAATTCGTTATAAAGCAGTTCGTTATAGGCAAGTTTTACTGTATCACAAAAATTTTGATTTCAGCTACAGTATCGTATGATTGGGCATTACGCACAATCGTAGTCCTGTTATGGGTTTAAGCTTAACGCTCTTCAATACGTATATGATCTCAAGTCACGGGATTGATTTAAACTAATCAGATTGCATGTCCCGCACAATGTATTACTAACTACACTCTAAAAAATTGCTTATTTTGCTATTCTTACAAGGACAAAGTCGCGGGCGATTGCTAGTATATACATGTAATAATAATACTACGTTCCCCAGGAAAACACAAATGTGCAGCGTAATATAAAATACACTCCTGCCGACGTGAAATTCCCATCCAGTTCAGCCTGCGTATTAGATACTCTGGCTAGGAAAACCCGCCTTTAACGGCTAAGCTCCACCACGACTGAATAAGGGTTTCCGCTAAGCTGGCATACTTCTAAACGAGATAAATCCACCGACTTCTTCCGAAGTTACAACATTTTTGCGGGAGACCCCTCAATTTTCTACTTGGAATTCTTAAAAAGGTGATGGGAGTACCGAGTTCATAATCTAAAGGTTTATAAATGAGGCGGTTAAAGCCAGAGTGGGCTTTTCAAGATTTTGGTCTAAAACTGCTTAAATTGGATTGAGGAAGGAATACGTCTATTTTCTCATTGCCAAAGTAGTTTGAAAGAAGCTCATTTAACGCTTAAGAGACCTGTAAGATGAATAACATAACTTTTCCAAACTGCTTGCACATGGTTTGGTGAATGTTTCACAGTGCATTTAGAATTAAAAGAAAAGATTTCCGGATTCTACACTGTTTCACTTTATTATTCGTGACGTTTCGGTTTCTGCAGAGAACTTTATCAAACCGTCCATCCGCCTGAGTGCTCTCTTGCTTGAGAACGCGTTAAGCTAGAGTGTTTAAATTTTGTACACGTCCTTTTTGATAAAAAATTGAGGTGAAGTTTGTGAACGAGCCAAATCGCTACACCCCTGCTACCCCCTACCATACAAAATTAATCTTATTTTCAATTATTTACAGTAATAAAATTTTCTTGCAAAAAATAAAAGCCAACAAGTTTTCATTAACAGAATACCACTTTTATGATAAATTTAGTCTACATTGTGACAAAAAAGTATTGATAATTTATAATTAAAATTACTCTGGGAAATGATAATTCAAAATATGTCTTTCTTGATAAGAAGGTAGGACTGTCCTTAATTATTATCCCAAAAATTAATGCTGTTTGTTAATCAGTTTGTTTGCAGCAACTGGTTGAATCGGTTTAATAGTCCATGGCTTACCAAAAAAAAAATGTTGAAATATCATTTCACAGAGTAATTTTAATTACAAATTATCGGTACTTTTTTGTCACAAGGTATAGTGGAAAAATTATTCGAATCCCCTTACTCCTTTCACCACCTCGCATACAACTGCACTTTTTCATGAAATACTATAAACCAATTTACGTATATAATCAAACTGGAATCGTGCTGAAAATATTTATTTCTAATTTTAGTAAAATCGAAAAAAAAATAGTCGAGTAGCTCGCGCCCCTTGGACCTCCTCCCATACAATTTGACACAATTTCGTAGCTTTGCAAAAAGTCGATTTTTTTTAAAAGTATGTCTGCAATTTAAAACATATTCATTAAATGATGTTTGTAGTTATTTCCAGAAGTCATTAAGAGTTTCCCACTCCTGACCACCCATATAAACTGCACAGTTTCATTAATCTAATAAAATAATTTGTTCCGTAACTATTTAATTTTTGAAGCTTAAATTTTGCATAAAATATTTTTACAGCTGCTGACCACATGGAAACATTAGTTCAATACTATTACCCCTTCAACCATTCCCTACACAAAATTTCTTAAGATTACAAAAATTTGATTTCATTTAGACTATCGTATGATTCAGCTTTACGCTCAATCTTAATTCTCTTATGTTTATATTTTAGATGAAATCTGAGAGTACAAGTTTACCACAACGTTTGCAACGCTAAGAAATAAGGTTCGGAGAAACAAATGATTGACACAGAAGTTCTTATTATCACTCAAAATTCTCAAAACCGGATATGCGTCTGTCCGTCCCTGTCTTCTCTAGCTCGAGAGCTAGGAAGTTAAAATTTTGTACACGTCGTTTTTGACAAAAAGTAAGGACAAGTTCGTGTAAGGGCCGAATCGCTCCACCCCTTATACCCCCTCCCATATAAAATGATACAATTTCGGAATTTAACAATAAACAAATTTTCTCGAAAAGTATAAAAGCTATTGATCTAAAATATTACCCCTTCTACCCTCTCCTATACAATATTTCACAATTTCTCAGCTTTACAAAAAGCCGATTTTCCTGAAAAGTATGAGTGCTACTGATCTACTCTTTAAAACATATCAAAAGCATGATGTTATAGTTATTACTGAAAAAGTCATTCAGAACTCGTCCCTCATTCTACCGCCTCCCATACAAACTCCACAATTTAACTAAATCCAATACACTGATTTTCTCAGTACCCATTAAAATTTTGTATAAAACATTTTGATAGCAACTCTAGCGTGATGTGAAAAAATTATTTCAATGTCGTCACCCAAACGTTCAAAATTGTCTGCTTCTCTTCTATCCTTCTACCCCCTCCCATACAAATATATGTGATATAAATTCAAGAAACGCATTTCTCCTTCGAACAGATGAGAGTAATTGAATTTGCAATTGAAACAATAAATGGTGATAAGGATCATCTGAAACCGTTCACATCCGCTATCACCTTCCATACAAATGCTCCAATTTCAGGAACACTATGTCCAATTTCTTTGAAAGTAATGAAAATTTTAAACTATAAATTGAGCACGAAACATTTTGCTTGCCACGTTCGGTGTTATCTACAAAAGTTCCAAGCCTCCTCCCTCTGATTCTACCACCTCTCATACAAAAGTCACTTTTCACTATTCGAAAGAATTTGAGAAGACATATTTTACGGTACATTAAACTCTTTCCCATTTCATATAGAATATAATTCTGTTGTGTTTATACTCCAGATGAAATCTGAGAGTATATTGTGTTTGCCTTAACGTTTGTAACGCTAAGAAATAACGCTCGCACAGAGCCGCTAAGGGTACAGAAATATTTGTTGTCGCTCAAAAACCTCGATTCCAAGTAAACGTCTGTCTGTCTGTCTGTCCGTGTGTGCGACTGTCTACAGCATAACTTTCGAAAGCTTTGAGTTATAGTGCTAAAAAATTTTGTGTCATTTTTAGCAAAAAAGTAACTTTAAGTTCGTGAATGGGCTACATCACCCCACTCCTTCAACCCCCTCCCATACAAATTTAACGAATTTTCGAAATATAAAGAAATTGATTTTTCTTTGAAACTATTTAGCTATCGACTGGAAATTTAGGTCAAAATATTACGATATAGATGTCATTAATATTACAGAATATTGACCCGATCCCTTTACTCCTTCTACCCCCTCTCATAAAAATGGACAATTTTGAAAAATAAATATTTTCGATTTTCATTGAAACTATTAAAGCTAAAAAGACGAAATTTTGTCAGAATTAATTCTACTATAATTGCAATTTATTTTAAAAATAATTATCAACTTCATCTCACTCCTTCTACCCCCTCTCATACAAATTTCACGAAATTTTTAAATTTAAATTAAAATATTTTTCTTCGAAACTGTTAAAGCTATCAACTTGATATTTTGTATAAAGTATACAAATAGAAATATTAATAAAAAAAAAATTGTTTCGATCCGTACACTCCTTCTACCCCCTCCCATACAAATGCATAATTTTTGTTAAATGCATTTTATCGATTCAAACTAGAAAAAGTACAAACTTAAAATTTTGTCAGAATTTGTTTCTCAATAATTAAAATAAGTGTTAGAAAAAATTATCAGTTCCGCTTCACTCCTTCTACCACCTCCCATACAAATATCTGTATTGTAAATTCAAGAAAAACATTTCTCCTTCAAGTATATGAGAGCTATCGATTTTGAAATTGAATCAAAGCATGGTGGTAAGGTTGATGATAAGCAGTTTCAAAATTATCTTAAACGCTCCACTTCATCTGCCACCTCCCATACAAATGCCCCAAATTTCAGGAAAACTGTGACCAATTTCTTTAAAAATAATGAAAACTAAAAACTTGAAATGCAGCAAAAAACATTTTGCATGCTATGTTCGGTGTCATATACGAAAAATACAAACCTCCTAAACTTCTCATCGAACCGCAGAAATAAACCGGTCACCGCCAGCTTCGGACCTCAACTCCTGAAAATTTTCGACAGCTTATGCCTTTTCCACCACTGACCTCTCTCAACTGTCTGGATGGTGAGTAATAAAGTTTTCGCTGTATTGGCGCGTGCAATTCAAAAGTTTGTGGGGTGAATAGTTGCGATCGTTACAAAGATTTTAATGCAAATCTGGTTCGGAGAAGTATCACTCTGATTTCCTGAAGGAGTGACCGATCCACTGCCACTTCCGTCTTTGTATCTCAATGCCTATTTTAGTCTGCCCAGCTGTACTCCAAAGTTCGTCGTTGGAGATCACATCTTAATTAATTAAAATGTTCAGACTGTCTCCATAGAAATCGATAGGAGAACCTTATAACACTTTTTCAATGGAGCTACAAATGACCAAATCTCTCATCGTTCTACAAATCTTCAGTTTTGCAAACCTTGCAAACAGATGGAAAATCTGGTAAACATTTTATTTAACAACAATTTTCATTATCTGGCTGATAATGACCTACAACATTACATTTTCAGTCACTTCTTACTACTTAGCTTTGCATTTCAATTTCAAATACATTATCGCAAAATTTCAATGACTTTGAAATGTTAACATGCGACCACATCAAGCACTACCACACCTCGCTAAAATTTTACCTTAAAAAAGGTAAACAAATCTACTTTCGCGTTTACGTCTCGTAATTATGTTGTGACCACACGACACGACCCGGTACTGCAAAACTGATTGAACTACACTGTAAAGCTGTAATAGTCGTGGACGATATGAAACGTGATGTGTGGTTTTCGTGTCAAAGCACGACTTTTTCAGATCAATGTACAATCCACAGGGCTGTGTAACATTACGCCATAGAACGGCAAACAATAGGCACGAAATCACCATTTCGTGACGTGAGTTCGTATAAAATGAAAAATACGCACATGTTGCCAGGTAATGCCGCTAATCGCCATGACGGTTTCGTGCCAGAAACCGAATATATCGAAATTAATGCCACGGCACGAACACGAATCGGTCGTGGGGTGGTATCATGCGATTCTCTGCGATCCGGTCGACTTAGTCACTCAGTCGTGAATAAAGTCGTGGCGGAATAAGTTCGAGCAAAAAATTGTCTGCTATCTCAAAGTTATTCTTTTGAAATGGAAAATACTTTATTATGAGTATAATATGAGTGCTCCGAATCCATACTTCTTAAAACTGACCGAATCCGAAACAGTCCGGTTTCTGGAATTGTATCAGCGAGAAGAGATCCTGTGGAATACGCATCTGGAATTGTATCGAAGTCGTCCTGCACGCTTGGCAGCGGCCCAGCGAGTTGCGCAGGGACTCAATGTTCGGGGATTCACCACGGAATATGTCTTCATAAAATTCAAAAACTTACGAAGTTCCTATTGCCAAGAACTGAAGAAAATCGCCGAAAGTATGAGCGCTGGAGCAAGCGAAGTATACAGACCGAAAGTATTTTGGTTTCATACGATGAACTCGTTCCTGAGACCATTTGTGCAGTCGCGAGCAGCCCAATCGAATTTGGTGAGTAAATTTTATGTCGTACATTGTGCTAGACTAGTCACTTCTAAATTATCTAGTATACAATAAAGATATTGCATATTTCTGTTATTCACCTCAATCACTCGTTCTCCACCTACTAAAAGCTTTTAACTGATAACACTACGGAATGATATCGTGCTTGTAAATCGTGTGCCATGTGAGTTACTCGTAGAAATTAAGGTCTGAACAGATTAGATCGTCACCAGTACGAGCCACCAATGACAAACAAAACGATGACTGTTGGAATTACAGCGTTTTCGCTATCAATGTTATATAAAATATAAATAGGCTGGATAAAATTTGACAGTAAAAGTTTGTAGCGCTAAGAAATAAAGATTCAGGAAAACACAAACATACGATAATTTTGAGCGCCCAATTATGCAATCCTCTAGATGAATTTCGTTCAAATTCTGAATTTTTCTTGCCTGTGGTACATCGTAGTGCTGTTATTTATGTCGAACAATTTTAGCAATGATTTTTTAATACCCGTGGTCGTACTCGAACCAATTTTCTATGTATTGTCATCTTTCCTCCAAAAAACCAGCAATATTGGCTCTTTCTGAAACGCAAATTTTCAGTAACGATTATATTCACTAATATACAATTTGACCGGCTATGGAAACTGCAACGATTTATATATTACGTCTATAGTCGTACAAAAACCTTCCAATAGGGAAAAGCCCTGATACAGTTAAAAAACAACACTTTTCTTAGTCTATTATCAATGCTGCTACCTTCCGGCTAATTGAAATACTAAAACACAGATGTCTCCTGGTGCCATCAATAATGTTTAAACGGGTTATCGTCAGGCCTGGGATTTGAAATGCTAATGCAATGTAAATATGAGCTAAGGGTCAACTTAGCCCTCATGGTCCTGCGGTGATCCACTTAGCAGGTCAATTTCGACCCACACAGCACGGAAAGTTTTAATGGCTAAAAATTTAAACAAACAATTATTAAGTGTCCAAAGGGTAGTAAAAGCCTTAGGATTCTTGTTCACCGAATTAATCAGATTAGTTTTATAGTTCGTCCCACAAATCCCTTTACACGTGTATCGATTCAACTTCTCTAGCTACAACAAAGGTTAAGATATACGAACTAGTATTTTTCAGTTCTAACGCTCTCCCGTCTTCCTTTTAACCCCAATACCCCTTAAAATAAGTGTCCACCTGAGATCAGCACCCATCTACAATCCACACAAAAATGAATTTTCTGTGTTCAAGGGCTTAGGAGATAATGTGCACTGAGCATACACGTACGGCCGACGGCGTACAGATAGATGGATTTTTTTTTTCATTTTTAGGCTAATTGGTTTATTATTTTAATAATAAACTATTGTGATCGACACAGAAAAAAACAATTGCTACACTGAAATTTTTTTTTCGCGTTTCGTGACCAAATTAGCCTAAAAATGCAAAAAAAAACATAACAGGGCGTAAAGCCCAACCATATGATACTCTAGATGAAATACTCACTTACCTTTTGTTTGGGCGGTGATAAAAGCAGAGGGAGAGGTTTGTAATTTTTGTATGTGACACTGAACGTAGTATATAAAATATTTCATGCTGAATTTAAAGTTTCTTGCTTTCATAATTTTCGAGGAAATTGAACAATTTTTGTCTGAATTTATGGTATTTGTATAGGAGGTGGCAGAGAAAGTGGGATATTTTGGATGATTTTGAATCTGCTAATAAACAACCTAATCATATTGCTTTGTTACAATTTTAAAGTCGATAGCTCTCATATGTTCGAAGGAGAAAAACTTTTCTTGAACTTCCAATACAAAAATTTGTATGGGAGATGGTAGAAGGTGTGAAGTGAAGGCGATATTTTTTTTAGCATTTATTACAATTATTAAGGGAAAAATTCTGGCAAAATTTCAAGTTTCTACTTCTTCTAGTTTCTATGAAAATCGGTTAAATGCATTTACCAAAATTCTGCATTTGAATGGGAGAGGATAGAAGGAATATCCGAATCAAAACCAAAGTTTATGACATTATATTTAAAATAGAATAATTTTCACAAATTTTAAAGTTGATAGCTTTGACGGTTTTGAAGAAAACTAATTTAATTGAAATTCCGAAATTTCGTAAAATTTGTATGGGAGGGAGTAGAAGGAGTGAGGTAAAGTTGATAGTTATTCCAAAATTAGTTGCAATTATAATAAAATAAGTCTCGCAAGGGGGTAGTTGTAGGATGAGATTTTACCAATTCCTGCAACTATCTTTGGAGACTAGCGACTCCACCGACCTGAGCTAACTATTCCCCTGTGGGTTGGGGACTGTAGAATTCACCCACAGCTAGTCCAGCTTGCCCTACAAATGACAAATGGACATTCACTGGATCATGGGCTTATCACCCGTGATCTTAAAACCTAACTGATACAAAAAACGGATACAGCGCCTCGGATACGGACTGATTCTATGGTAACGACTTTTGGCATTCGAAAACGGACTATGATTGGCTTCTGGAACGTTCGAACATTGAATGACGGCGAAGAGCTGAGGTTACGCGGTCCTTGCACCGCCAATCAGTGATCGACCGTGAAATGGAGCACTATAACATCCAAATTTTGGGTTTGTGCGAGGTCAGGTGGAAAGGATCACGAGAAGAACGAACCCCTAGTGGAAACACTATTCTGTACATTGGCCCTGAAAGTGAAGCCAAAAATGGCGCGACGTTTGTTCTTACACCGATAGCGAGAAACAGTCTCATTAGCTGGGAACCAATCTCGGATAGGATTATCGTCGTCAGACTCAGGACCAGTGTCTGAAACGTCACAATTCTGCAGTGCTACGCACCAATTAATACCGCAACATCTGGTGACAAAGAGGAGTCTTATAGCCAACTGAGTGCCAGCTTCAAAAGTGTTCCAAGAGGTGATATTATTATCATCTCAGGAGATATGAACGCTCATGTTGGATCAGACAACACTGGACTAGAACACGTCATGGGAAGGCATGGTGACCCTTGGGTCGACGCGTCACGACTTTGGATTAAGAGACCCGAAAACGGCGAATTATTTGTGGAGTTTTGTAGTACTCGGCAAATGGTCATCGGAGGGTCCCTTTTTCAGTAATCATAAAACATCTTGGGTCTCCCCTGATGGTGTTACTCAGAATCAAATCGACTATTTGGCTATAAATCGCCGATAGAGAAGATGTCTCCTCGATGTGCGAGGGAAACGTGGAACTGACGTGGGGAGCGATCATCACTTGATGGTTGCCTGCTTGAGATTGTGTACAGCAGCTATCCGATGACCACAAATTCTTCAAACGAAGCGCAAGCTTAATGTGGATAAACTCAGAGATTCCAACTAAAAACGCGAATACACCACTGTTCTACACGAAAAGTCATCCACATTGGGTGAATATGAAATGCGCACACTGGACGCCGATTGGGAGGCAACCAGAAACACTTTTCTAACTAGTGCTGAAGAATCTGTGGGATTTATGCAAAGCGGTGAGAAACCCTGGATGTCGCAAGATACATGGGACAAGGTTGGCAATCGGAAAAAAACCCAATTGGCAATCATCTCTCAACCCCATGTCCACCAACGAACGCCCGACCTGACGCAGAACTACGGTAATGCTCATATACAGCTTAAAAAGGCTGTTAGACGCGACAAGAGAAAGGCCATTGAAGATCTGGCAAACAAGGCAGAATCTGCGGCTTACCTTGGGGATATGGGTTCTCTATTCAAAATCATGAAACAGTTGACGAACAGGAATTTCACCGCAAACCACCTGGTAAGAGATGTCAACGAAACTTTCCTTGATATGAGTGAACACCAGTTGCGGCTATGGAAGGAATACTTCTCTGATATTTAAACATCTTGTCAGAGGAAAATATATAAGACCAAACATTCAACCGCAACAATCCTATATTAGGGACAATCCCCCAGATAAGGAAGAAATAGTTTCCGCCATTCGGACATAGTTTCCGCCATTCGGACAGGTATAGACGGACTACCAACGGAACTCCTCAAAGCGGACCCGGAAATAACAGCCGATATACTCCTCCCACTCTTTGCAGAGGTGTGGAATGAAGGAAGATATCCGACTGAATAGAAGAAGTAATTGTGAAAATTCCGAAGAAGGGCGGCCTTCGGGATTGTGGCAATTGGCGTGGTATATGTCTACTTACTGCCGTATCAAAAATTATGGCTAAGGTAATTCTCAATAGGATTAGTGATATCGGCGAGAGCACTCTCGAAGTTTATCAGGCTGGATTCCGTAAAGGGTCGTCTTGTACCGACCACACAAATACCCTACGGATAATATTAGAGCAGTCAGCAGAAATGGTTCGCCACTACATCTCATGTTTGTGGACTTCGAGAAGGCTTTCAACTGCGTTAAGCGAGATTACATATGGAATGCTTTGCGTAGGAGAGGTATTCCAGATAAGGTCATAGCAATGATTAAAGAATCCTACGAAGATGCAAGGTCTCGCGTGTTGCATAGAGGAGAGCTGTTCGAGAGCTTCCCTGTGCGAACGGGTGTCAGACAAGGCTGCGTATTATTACTAGCCCTGTTTCTGTTGGTAATAAACGACATCTTGAAAACTGCAATGGAAGGTGGGGAAGGTCTTCAATGGAGACTATTTAACATCTTAAGTCACCTTGATTATGCTGATGACGTGTGTTTGCTTGCACATAACCGTTCGGACTTAGAGTCAAATGTTCGCTCGTTGCATTCTAAATGCAAAGAGGAGAGATTGAAAATAAATGTGCGTAATACCAAGTACATGCACATGGGTTCGAACGCAAGTACACCAATTGTTCTTAATGGACAGGATGTGGAAGAGGTGCAAGATTTTTGCTGTATCGGAAGCATTGTCAGCATGGACGGCGGAGCTGAAAAGGATGTTGAGGCTCGGCTAAATAAAGCTCGTCAGGCCTTCGGTATCCTGTTCCCTTTTTGGAGGTTAAGATAGATCTCCCTTCGCACGAAGCTGCGAGTTTTTGACGCATGCGTTAAATCCGAGTTGTTATATGGTTGTACTACGTGGAAATTGACCGTTCGACTTACAAAGAAACTACAGACTTTCGTAGACCAATGCCTCCGACGCATTTTAGGAATATTCTGGCCAGAATTGATCTCCAACTACGAAGTTTGGAGTACAACTGGCCAGACTAAAATAGGTATTGAGATTCAAAGGCGGAAATGGCAGTGGATCGGTCATACTTTTAGGAAACCAGAGTGAAACATCGCCAAACAAGCTCTGGATTATAATCCTCAAGGAAGACGTCGGGTTAGTGGACCATGCAACACATGGAAGCGAGCAGTTGAGCAGGAGGCCAGAGGAATAAACAAGTTCTGGCAACTGCTTAAGGCCGATGCTCAGGATCGCGCCTTGTGGAAGAGAGTTGTTTTTGTCCTATGCCCTTATACTTAACAGGAATTTCATTGGTTGATTGAGGACAAGTACCTAAAAGGTTGATTTTTTACGAGTGCTCAGATTGAAATCATTTTTATGCTTGACAGCTACTTGTGCACTCCTTGATTGTTAACAATCCAGCTTAGCAATACTGCCATCTACCAACGTCGTATATTTTGAATTTCGTATACATTCCAGCAAACAATCACGCGATCGCAGTGGCGTAAGAAATAACAATAGTAAATTTTCGCCTCTAACGCTAAAATTGCAAGAGTACTTGCTCTTTTATTGACTTGGCGATAATTTTGGGAAAACTTTTTCGAATCGCGACGAGGACAAAAAGACATGAATTTCGAAGTACAACAATTATTGCCCTTTTATTGTAAATCATCTCCTTCGACGATAAAATGTGAATCATCTGCGCATTTTCATCGACTTCATGATAATTCCTCGACAAATCGACAGGCCATGCAATTAGAATGAAATCAGTCAAAACGATAAGAATGCGATTAGTCTCTTCGACTAGAATGCGATCAGTCGATGCCATTACAATTAATGTGAACCTTATCTCTAGTAGGCTTTATCGCATTCGATAAGAATATTAGCTATATTGGCTATATTGTCGTCATGTTTGTTGGGATACTACGAGATCTTTATCACATTTCTTACTACCGTCCTTATTCTGCATCTACTCTTATACAGATGCATTTTCTCTGTCTTTATTACATTATCCTACATTTTTAATGAATTACATACATATTTCAATTTTTTTAACATTTGAACAAAACTCTTTACTCCTATTCACAGTATTTCGATTCCAGTGACATCCCTACTTTAACTATGCACGAAGAAGACTATACAACACATTTCATGGAACAATCTTACGATCAGAGCATTTCGCAATCAACTACTACTGATGAACCGCAATTCATGTCGACATGGGTAGCCGGTGAAACAACATCGCCAACAAACCATGAAAAACATCCCCATATGTCGACAACGCCAGTTCCGATTACATCACCTCCAACGCACTCGAAACGAATGAAACATAGCGAACTAGTAAATTCTGACTCTGATAATTACGTCATAACCGATCTAAGTACTAGTCATAAAAATTCGATTGCTCCTGCAGTTAACGACAAGGATGACAGTTTTGAGTGCTTTGGCAAATATGTTGCATCGTTACTTCGAAATATGCCAAGGCAAAAGGCGTATAAGCTACAGCTGGAAATAGCGACGAAACTTCTTCACGAACAGATCAGAGAGAGTGATGATAGAAGCGATGACCAGGACGGCTACTTGGATATGGAAAAGGAAAGACTGATGTTGAATGGTTCAGTGAAAGCTGAAATCGCAAATGATGAATTTGTTGATTTAACGACGGAAATAAATTATGAGAATTATTAGAAATTAAGAAAAATTTGAATAATTGCATTGACATCCTGTGGTGTTCGAATTCTGAGACACGAATTGGGTTGGTTAATGGTGAAGAAGAAAAAAAGAAAGAGTTTTTGGGGTCGTTGATTTCATGAAATAGAAAATGAAGTCATTCTCGGTAGGTGAAATGTGTTATTGCCGTGCATTGCTAGCCTAGAACTTTAAGTCGTAAGTAATTTTCTCAAAAAAAAATTAATTATGACATATTCGTTTCAAATGAAGTATCTCAGATGGTAGTCCAAAACCACTAATTAAAAATTGAAAGAAAAGATTTCCGGATACTTCACTGTTACGCTTTATTATTCGCGCCGTTTCGATCTCTGCTGAGACCTTTATCAAACCCTTCTGTTTGTCTCACCCAACAAGAACTTCAAAAATAGTAAAACCTGTAGTTTGTTTGAGTTTGACGGTTTTCAAATTTATGGACATAAGCACAAACTTGCGTTAAATTACAAACTTTTGTATAGATTCACTCATTACAATCGACAATAAATATGACTTTCGTAAATAAGAGTTCATTATGATTGTGTTTACTTCAAAAAAGAAAATAATTGGGAAAATTCAAATTTTGGACCAAATTTCTTGCGTAACCGCTGTAAATGCATTGTCCGAATTATATTAGGAGAGTAGTGTTAGCGTGTATCAAGTATCTCTACCACTACCTACTTATCTAAAAATAAATAAATTTCTAGACTAATAAACAAAATATTCGGGGAGAAGGGGTCGAAAATTGACTGCCTTTTTTGAACTTCAAAATTCAAAATGCCATAGCTTAACCAGTTTTTGAAGTGTTTGCGCCATCTTTACGGCGTTGTCTTCTGAATGTTGTCCTTTATCCAATGACATCAAAAACTCAATTTATCCTGTGGTAAGAGATAAAGTCCCTTCTGTCAGCTGGCGCTGCATATAGATAATTAATAGGAGAGAAGAACCGGGTTCAATTATTGTCAATAGGCTACAGAAAAAAAATTATAAAATTACTACTGCGTTTTATTTCTATGTGCTCTAAATACTACAATATTTTAAAATTAAAAACAAAAATTCATTTTAGTTTTAAAAGTCTATCAGCTATGTTTAGCGAATCTTTTGATGACGTCGGAAAATTCAACTTCATTAGTGAGTTTGTTCTCAGTATATAAGAGCGCTAAGCCAGAAAGCCGTTTCTGGTGCACGCGTGTTCTTACAACAGTCTCGATATGCTTTAATTTATAATTTATTGAATGAATGCTTAGCACTACATATAGAGACTGGATTAGTAACTGGGGAAAAATATCTTCTAAATAAAGCTCATAAATGGTGTTTACCATTCCAAGCTGAAACCTTCATAGACGGTCACAAGCCCGGTTGAAAAAGGAGGAGGGAGTATGAATGGCCAAGTGAAAGCAAAGAGTTTGGAGTTAAACAACAGGTCACGAGCTTCAGACCAGTAAGTGAAAGATTGTGTGCAATCCGAATAAAGACTAAATTCTTGAACACTTGGTTGATCAACGTTCACGCACCAACAGAAGACAAGGACGATATAACTAAAGACGAATTTTATGCCACCCTAGAGACAACCTATGACTCACTGCCCTCGAATGACCTAAAAATTGTCTTAGGGGATTTTAATACAAAAGTCGGAAAGGAGGAGGCTCATAGAGGAACAACAGAAGGGCCAGTCTCCATGACATAACCAACGACAATGGCCAACGTCTTATTGATTTTGCAAGCAGCAAAAATATCATAGTAAGCTCTAAGTGCTTCCCACATCGCGATATTTACAAACGAACGTGGGCACACCTTCACACCTTCAACCAAATAGACTACGTTCTAATTGAGAAAAGGGTTGCTTCCAGCATACTTCCAGCATAGCTTGTCGTGGATATTCGAAAACGAGTAAAGCTTGCAAATTCAATGTCGACAAGCTTAACGACTTAACGGTGGCGCAAGCTTACATGTCAGCATATAATGAACACCTGACACCAATATATGAAAACATCCAAAATATGCCAATCGAGAATGTGTGGATGAAAATACGAGACGGCATCAAATCCTCCGCAGAAGAGGTGTTAGGATACAAAGCATGGCAAAAAAAAAAGATTACTTCGACTGAGAATGCCGCGATGCAATAGATAGAAAGAACGAGGCTTACAAAATTTTTACTGAACTGGTCGTTCAGTAAAAATAAAAACACGAGCCCAGAAAGAAAGATATGACAAGATTAGGCGATATGCGAAAAAGACCTGCAGGTGAAAACAAAGTACCATAATGACAAGATACAAAAAATTGACGACGATTTGAGACAAAATAAAACGCAGGACACATACGCAATAGGAGAAGACTTGAAAAGGAATATAAACCAAAAACCAGTCTCTGCAAAAAACGAAGTGGGCAACATTATTAGCGACACACAAGAAATCAAAAGGAGATGGGCTTCCTACTTTGAGTATCTTCTCAATACCACCCCATTAGTATATATCACGACAGACAACATTTCAATTGAGATCTCAGCTGATGAAGAAAAACCATCATCGACACCACCCACGCTTGCTGAAATCAAAGCAGCCCTATGTGACCAAAAACGAACTAACTTCAGTAACAATATTTTGATTTTAAGAAGTTTTGTATGGGGATTGGTAGAAGAGATATCGGCATTGAACTAATTTTACTTTATTATTTTAATAATAAAGTATTGTGATCGACTTGGAAAAAAAAATTTGCTGAAATAGCGTAAATATGCCAAAAAAAATCCGTCTGTCTGTACTCCGTACGCCGGTGTGTACGCTCAGCGCACGTTAATTCACAAACCGTACAAGATAGAAAGTTAATTTTTGGGGGGATTGTAGATAGTTGCGGATCTCAGGCGGACATTCATTTTGGGGGGTGTAAGGGTTCAGGGTGAGGCAGGGGGAACACTTAGGCCGAAAACTAAGAAATCAAATATGTCAATCATGATTGTAAATGGCTAAATCTCAACATACATATCGAAAGGTTTGTGGGACAACTTTTAAAAATAATTAAATTGTTTAGTTACGGATCTCAGGGTGCAAAAAGGTGCAAGCCAATTGTCAGTCGAATTTTTTTTTCTCAAATGATTATATCTTCGAAATTAGTTACCATGAAAAATTTATATTTTGGGACCATTAAGGTGGCATCTACACGTATATCCACTAGAATTCGCAAGCTAATTACTGTAAGAATCAGGTGCAAAAAAACACTTAAAAATCAATATCTCGGCCAATTATTAAGCTATGCAATTGAAACTTGGATAGTATACCTATATAATCTATACAAGCGAAAAACGGAAAACATATAACATTTGGTTATAACAGTAGTGGATTGAGCATTTCCATAATGGTGCAGTTTCAAAAATTTCAAACCGGTATATCTCAAAACCATGTACAGATATCAAATTAAAATTTTATCAAATTGTAGAACCACATAAATTTTAATTTTGGTAAAAATTTTAAGATGGGGAGTATAAGGGGAGGGAGGTGGTAAGCAAAAGTGACGAAAACTTTGAGTGATTTAGGGCTCTGGTGAAAGATATAAAGTTTAAATTTTCCACGTGAATACAACTATTTGATATACATAGAAAAAATAATAATTTGTTTCATAATTGTCATGCGCCGGAGTGGGGGGTCTAACGTGCACAAGGTGTTTCAAGTGCAATGAAAAAAACACATAAACTGAAAGTTTTTGAATGAAATTTTAAGGTTGGAACTTAAAAATTTGCGAAATGCATATAAAAAAAATTCCTAAAAGTATGAAATATTAACTGGTCGAATATCTTCAAAACTTCTACTCCCATACAAAATTATTTTTCGATCATATTTAAGAAATCAATTATCACCTAACTATTAAAAGCTATAAATTTAAAATTTTCCACAAAAACTTTTAAAATTAGTTGAAATGAAACTGCGTCAAAAGTTTTGAAATCGCGCCTGCCTTTCTACCCCTTCCCATACAAAAGTATGATTTCAACCAATTTCAATAAATCAACTAATAACTAACTAACGAGCACATTACAAGAAAAATAAGACTGCATCACAAATTTTCCGATTACTTAACCTCCTCTACCCCATACATGATTGATTTTGTGAATGTAAAATACACCGAATTTTATGAAACTTCTATGTAACTTCGTCTATGAAACTGACATTCTATACAGAGAATATTGGACGCATTTCAAGCAATCAATTAAAAAATTATTAACATCCACCCACCCTTGCTATCAGCCCTCCTCCTCCACATACCCCCCCCCCTCCCCTCATAAGAAGCCAAACTTGCTGATACGAATGAAATATTGATTACATGTACTGGAGCTATTGATCGTAATCGCAATTAACTGTTAAATCGACAGCCCTGTCCTAAAGAGGGTTTCACTTGTGAAAGGAGGTTCCACTGAGTCTTCCGTAGCCACTCTAACCTGCATATTGACTTTCCATGCATCCTCAACTTGTCCCAAAAATAATAAATTTGCACCCGATTTGTTGCCAGTTTATTTTCACATCATGTTAGAGTTACAATTAGATAATTGAAAGTTAAGCTTTATAAATTTAATAGGTACTGAGAAAATTGTTGTAATGGATTTAGTCAAATTGCGCAGTTTTTAAGGGAGGTGGTAGAAGGAGGGGCGCGTTCTTCAAGGCTTTTTCAGAAATAACTAAAAAACATAATAGAATTACGATTGGGCGTAAATCCCAATCACATGATACTCTAGATGAAATGGAAATGACTTTAATATATCGGAAAATATTTCATCTCAAACTCTTTCGAATAGTGAATAGAAAATTTTGCATGGGAGGTGATAGAAATAGAGCGGGAGGCTTGTACTTCTCGTATATGACACCAAACATGGCACGCAAAATGTTTTTTGCTTTCATTTTCATTATTTTTAAAGAAATTGGACATAGTTTTCCTGAAATTTGGGCATTTATATGGGAGGTGGCAGAGGAAGTGGAGCGTTTAAGATGATTTTTAAACTGCTTATCATCATCCATATCAGAATGCTTTGATTTGATTTCAAGATCGATAGCTCTCATATAGTAGTATTTATAATATAGATATTTATATGGGAGGGGGTAGAAGGAGTGAAGCGGAGCTGATAATTTTTTCTTACATTTATTGCAATTGTTAAAAAACAAATTCTGGCAAAATTGTAAGTTTGTACTTTTTCTAGTTTTAATGGAAATCGATATAATGTATTTAACAAAAATTTTCCATTTGTATAGGAGGGGGTAGATAAATTGTACAGATCAAAACAAATTTTTGTCGCGTTATTGATTTTTCTATTTTATACCTTGTACACTACATCAAGTTGATAGCTTTAACAGTTCCGAAGAAAAATAATTTAATTTAAATTTCAGAATTTCGTGAAATTTGTATGGGAGGGGGTAGAAGGAGTGAGGTCAAGTTGGTAATTCTTTTTAAAACTAATTGCAATTATGGTATAATTAATTTTGTCTTTTCAGCTTTACTAGTTTCATTGAAAATCGAAAATATGTCTTTTTCAAAATTGTCCATTTGTATGGGAGGGGGTAGAATGAGTGAAGGGATCGGATCAATATTCCGTCATATTAATGACATCTATATCATATTACTTTGACCCAAATTTCAAGTCAATAGCTTAAATAGTTTCAAAGAAAAATCAATTTCTTTATATTTCGAAATTTCATGAAATGTATGATAGGGGGTAGAAGGAGTTAAAGTTACTTTTTTGCTAAAAATCACACACAAAAAATTTTAGCACTATAGGTCAAAGCTTTCGCGAGCTATGCTGTAGACAGACGCACAGACAGACAGACGGACAGACGGTCACTCGGAATCGAGGTTTTTGACCGACAACAAATATTTTTGTACCCTTGGCGGCTTTGTGTGAGCGTTATTTCTTAGCGTTACAAACGGTAAGGAAAACAAAATATACTCTCAGATTTCATCTAGACTATAAACATTGTTCAGTCGACATGTTTTAAATTGCACATCAGTAGTTTTCATACTTTTCAGGAAACTCCACTTTTTGTAAAGTTGTGAAATTGCGGCAGATTGCTTGGTAGGGGGTAGAAGGGCTATAACTAATAGTCAATTTTTTTGTTTGCCTTACTATTAACTCTAAATAAATATTAAGTGCAAAACTTCAGATCGATAAATTTTATACGTACTGAGTAAATTAGGTTAGAGTATTTTATGAAAATGAACAGTTTGTATGGGAGGTGGTGGAAGGAAGGGAAGGACTTACGTACTTTTTATATAGTAGATTGAATTTATCATAGAAGTAATATGTTCCAATTTTCAGACAAAAAACTTTTAGAATTTTCGAGCAATTCCGTTTATTGTCAAATTGCGAAATTGTGTCATTTTGTATGGGAGGGATAGAAGGGGTGGAGCGATTTGGCTCGTTGACGAGCTTGACCTTACTTTCTTACAAAATTTAGGATTCAAAAATTTAATAGATACTCAGAAAATTAGTGTATTGGATATAATGAAATTGTGCAGTTTCTATGGGAGGTGGTAGAAAGAGGGACGAGTTCTGAGTGACTTTTTCACTTCTACTTTAAATTTTTTTTAGTAAGTAGGTAGGACTGGCCTGAATTATTATCCCAAAAATTAGGGCGGTCTTTTAATCAGTTTGTTTGCAGCAGCTCGTTGAATCGGTACACCTCAATAGTCCATGGCGATTGTTTTATGTTCTTTTTTTCCTCCCTTCCGATGATTGTTGACTGGTTTGCATGTCAAACTCATAGATCCGTGTCTCATCAACAGTAAGGATGCGCTCCATAAATGTGGGATCAAAATTAGCACGATCAATAATGTCCAAAGAAACCTTTTTTGAAGAAAATTCAGCTTTATTGGAACAATTCGGGCAGGGACGCGTTTCATGGCCAAAATATCCACCAAAGTGGAACGAACGTACTCACGAGAGATGTAGAGCTCTCCTGCTATTTCCCTAACACTGACATGACTATTTTCGAGCACCATTTCTTTTACGTTTTGAATGTTTTTGTCAGTTGAAGCAGTCGGAGGTCGCCCAGAACGAGTCATGTCTTCAACGATCTCTCGGCCGTCCATAAAGGCTCATAGGGTCGTGGTTTTGATATTATTGAATCATCGTAAGCCTTGTCCAACATTTGCAACGATTCCGCACACGAAGACAATAAAAAGGTGAGACTAAACTCTCTGTCCCATATTGTAATCCATTTCAAAAATCGCCGTGGGCTACTGAGATGTACTCATTCAACCAGCTGCTGTAAGCAAACTGATTAGCAGACCACCTTGATTGTTGGGATAATAATTAAGGAAAGTCCTACCTGCTTACCAAAGAAAATAAATTGAAAAATCATTCACCAGAGTGATTTTATGTACAAAGTCCCGGTACTTTATGGTCACATTGTATACTGCTTATATTTAACTGGCATTCGCATTGAGAAAAATGTCTGGATTGTTTGTGCTCATATCATGTAAAGGTGAGCTTCGGTCACCAGTTTTGCCGTTCATCTGCCTCACGAGCCTCAGCTTCCCCCTTCCTGCGTGGGGTGCTGTTTAGTAGACGTGGTGGTATTGAACTAATTTTTTCCCATCACTACACTTACTACCAAAATTCATTTCACCTAAATAGTATTTCGATAGGTACTAAGGAAATTGATGCATTTTTTACGGGAGGTGGCTGAAATGTAGGAAGTTTTAGTAATTTTTCAGAAACAACTGTAATCATCATAAAAATGGCAGAGTTCGAAATACAAATCAGGAGTTCCTATAATTTCCGAGAAAATCACCAAAATCAACCTATTATAAAGTTTTTTTGCCATTTTCTATGTGACGGGGAAGAAGGAGTTGAGCGATTTGGATTACTCAATAACTCCTCTTTACTTTCTTAGGGGCACGGACTTACAACTAGTCTTGAGGCTTTTGAGTGATTACATGAACTACTGTGTCATTAAATTTCTTATCCATTCTTTATTTCTGAGAGATACAAATTTTATGACAAAAGTATAAAAATTAATAGTTTAAAGTTTCTAAAACCAAAAATTTGTTATTATTTTACTTTTCATATGCTCAATCCGATTTTCAACAAACAAACATAAATATTCTGAACCACAATAATTAATTAGTAGTACAGACGATGAACCACAATACTCGTAATACCCAAATAATAGTGCAGACCGTAATCTTCAAATATAGCTATTAACCCTTTTCTATACTACATGCAGACAACAACTATGGAACACGACATTCATTAAAGTCATTATCTCACAGTCGGAACTCTGAACAGATTATTCATCTTGTCTTGTTCACGTGTTTGTAAGTCGATGGGATTGCAAGTTTACGATAGCAAATTTCAAATGTAATAAGAGGTAACTTACGAAGTTACCATAATGTCGGGTATGATGTTTCCAAAAATTATGATTAGCCAGAAGGTCGACGATATTAAAGGAACAACCAGTCTATTCAGTCATTATTGTGTTCTCTCCCGAAATAGTATGTTAGTCGTATATTGAAATATGGAGGAGTCTCTAAGAATTCCGGAATGTCTACGTATTTAATTACCATGTGGAACAGTCAGCAGAGACCAATTAAGAAAGGACAAATTCCCCCATTTGTAAAATAATCCCCTTTATAAAATAAAATCTGAAAAGAATTACTTACCTCACTTAGACTGGAACTGAAAATAAGGTTCTTCAGAGAAACAAATTCAACAGACCACAGAAAAAACATTTTTTTTTTGTTCAAAATCCGTATTCACTAACACTAGCCACAAACAAAATTTTAGCCTGTACCAGATGATATTCTTCTTCAATAGCATTTCACTTCAAATCGGGCTTTGGCCACCTGATTTCCAAACTCTTTAACATTTATTATTGTTAAAGGGTTGTTAGCTCTTCGCACAACTTTCCATCTATGAATTTTCATTTTTACAAAATGAGGTAGCCCAGCAGGAAGTGTGCGAATATTTTACGTCGACCGCGATTTGAACTTCCGACCTTTGCATTGTAGACCAATACGCTACCCACTTGGCTACATCCTATCCACCCTAGTACCCTTCTTCAATGGCACTGCAACTCAAACCGGGCTTTGGCCTCCTGACATTCAGGTTCCTTAGCATGTTATTTGTTATTGTGAAAGGCCCTTCGCACAACCCTCTATCTACAAGTTCTCCATTTTCGCAGATTAAGGTAGTCAAGCTATAACCAAGCAGGCAGTGTACTGAAATTATACGTCGACCGCGATTTGAACTTCCGCCCTTCGCATTGTAGACCAACGAGCAACACCCTAGCTACTTTAGTACCAGACTATTAAGCATAAAGAAAACTAAATTCGTCATAACGATCAACCGGAAAAATTTAAATATTCAAGCTTATTTGAGAGTGGATACATTTGTTTCCGTAGCCCAAGATGCGTGAACAATACAATATTCGAGTTCAAGAAGAAAGACCAATCTCCAAATTATAACGGCTGCTCAATATATAAGAACATTCAGGAAATCTTGAATCCTGCTCTAAGAAAAAAGAGCTGATCCAAAAAAGAGCTGTGCGAACAGATGTCCGAAGACACTCCCTTTATAACTAAGAGTCATCTGCATTCAGAAGAAAAATACATCGGGTTTTGCGCTATAATTGAAGTCCAACCTCCAACAGAATTAGTCAGGATTTCCGAGACGACAGAGCAATTTTTCTCCGATTGCTCAGGACTATGGTTGTGGATGCCAGAAATGAGCTGGTTTCAGTACGCATCAGAAAAAAGGGAACCTAAATTCCTCCGGGAGAAGCATGGTGGTGATGGGGTGTATATCTGCAATTTCACTTAGGGTTATTGTGTACTTACTCTTCATATATTTGCAGTGAATACATTCAATAAAAAAGAAGAACTTATTCTTCTACAATAGCGCTACAGCCCAAATCGAACCCTGGCCTTCTGACAATCAGGTTCCTTAACATTTTTCTTTACTTATTGTGGAAGGGTTGTTAGCCCTTCGCACAACCCTCTATCTACGAATTTTTTATTTTCGTAGATTGAGGTGACCAAGGTATATCCAAGAAGGCAATGTGCTGGAGTAATCTATTGCGTCGACCGAGATTTGAACTCACGACCTTCGAATTACAAGACCAACACGCTACCCACTAGGCTACATCCTAGCTAAAAAAGAAGAACTATAATTGGAAAACATACTCCGTAATTTATTGCACACTCGAGGCTAAAAATAAATATTTCACTTATCACAACAGAAAGTCGCCTTTACCGCCGCCCATCCAAAAGTGATCATTTAGACTCTTCCAAATACAGCTCTCTTCCGCCCGTTTAAATTTCCCAATCTGTATCTTATTTGACATGTTCTAAGTCTTTAGTCGGGACTTTTGACCTAGGCAAATTGTTGCAATTAAATTTTCTTTGAAATTATTAACCAAAATACGATAGGCTCCAAGAGACAAAGAAATATAAACGCAATTATAAACATAAACAAAGAAATCGAGGGCTAGACAGGCAATATCACCATCACCGCCTCCCATTATCCACCTAAACAAAAGATCACGAAGGATCAGTTCAAGTAATTCTCCAAAATACTAGGCAACCGCTATATTGTCGGAGGTGACTTTAACGCAAAACACTTGTTGTGGGTATCAAGAATTATTACTCCAAAAAGACCTTCAATTATTCGTAGCTGTCGGGTGTAGCCTAGTGGGTATCGTGTTGGTTTAAAATGCGAAAGTTGTGAGTTCAAATCCCGGTCGACGCACAAATCAAGCACACTGCTTGCATGGATATACCTTGGTTATCTCAATCTACGAAAATGAAAAATTCGTAGATAGAGGGTTGTGCGAAGAGCTAACAACTATTTTGCAATAATCAATGAAAATGTTAAGAAACCAGGAGGTCAAGGCCCGATTTAGGCTGTAGCGCCGTTGAAGAAGAAAAAGAATTCATAGGTTTCGAGTAATCTTCGAAATAATTCACGCAAGTATTCCGTGAATTATTTCAGAATCGCTTAACGCTACAGTAATGCTTCGAACACAAGATGACATCATGGATGCAATATGTCTTGCTACTCGCCTGGAATGCAACATCTATACACCAGGAACCAGAGATTTGCCAAAACCTAATGTTAAGCGATAATAAACGAGAGATCCTAGGTAAAAAGGTCAATCAGAAAGCAATGGCAGGCTACTAGATTCTCAATATTGACGATCAAAATTAATAAAGCCAGCCAAGAACTGAAAATTGAGGTGTACAAAATACCTGCAAAATTTTAACTCCTCTGCAGCTTCAAATTACTCAGTAAAACACATAAAGCAACCCTGAATTTCCACCTATCCGCAAACTTAACGAGAAATGGGCTAGAAGTAATAGTGAATGCAGCAACTTTTGATGAACACCTCTCCAACGAAAATCCACAAAGTTTATAGGAAGAGGAGGATATGCTCTATGAATTACTCCCAAGTGAAAGCGTAACAAAAAAGGAGTTATATAGAGCTATCAGTAGCATAACTAAGAGCAGCGGCGCAAGTAAAAGGATGAAGTGTCATTTTCGTTTTCCACAGAATGCCTCTGGTCCAATGAAATTTGTTTCAGCGCCATTTTTTGCGAGGTGGCCTGCCTCTTCATTTCCCTCAATCCCCGTATGTAACGTTACTTTGTTCCTTTTTCCCAGGATGATTAGGTTTGAAAGCAATTTGAAACAAGCTTCGATCTGTGTTTGTTGGATGCAAAAGCTTTGGGAACTGCCTGACTATCCGATAAGATATAAATTTGTTGCGATGAGCCCTCCTAATATTCTTTTGGATATATAGCTCCATTGCAACAAGTTCGGCTTGAAAGATTGTAGCTTCCTTACCGAGAGGTTTTGAAACCGAGAAGTTAGGACCTATGACTACGGCTCCAGTCCCCTCCAGGGTGCGCGAGTCATCTGTGTACCAGATGGTTGATCCCTCTTCCATTTCAGGTAGCAAATTTCCATTCCTTGCGTTCTCTGGTCATAACTTTGAAGGGGGTTTCAAAGTTGAATTTTGTCGGCAGTGTCTGACAGTGTTGAGGTTAGAACCTCAATTCTCGGAACTTTTTAGAATTTGGAGATGACCTCTAAGATCCCCCGATTTGTAATTGTTATCCTTCTGTATGCGTAACATCCCTTTAATTGCCCCTTTTTATACTCTAGATGAAATCTGAGAGTATATTGTGTTTGCCTTACCGTTTGTAACGCTAAGAAATAATGCTCGCACGGAACCGCCAAGGGTACAGAAATATTTGTTGTCGCTGAAAAACTTCGATTCCGAGTTGCTGTCTGTCCGTCTGTCCGTCTGTCTGTCTGTCCGTCTGTCTACACTATAACTCTCGAACGCTTTGAGCTATCGTGCTGAAATTTGTCGTGTATCATTTTCAGCAAAAAAGAAACTTTAAGTTCGTGAATGGGCCACATCCCCCCACTCCTTCTACCCCCTCCCATACAAATTTCACAAAATTCAGAAATTTTCCGAAATTGATTTTTCTTTGAAACTATTTAAGCTATTGATTTGAAATTTGGGTCAAAGTATTATGATATAGATGTCATTAATATGATGGAATACTGATCCGATCCCGTCTTTCCTTCTACCCCCTCCCATACAAATGCATAATTTTGAAAAATGCAATTTTTCGATTTTCATTGGAACTAGCAAAGTTCTAAAAACGAATTTTTGCTAAAATTAATTTTATTATAATTCCAATCAGAATTGAAAAAACTATCAACTTTACCTGACTCCTTCTACCTCTCCCATACAAATTTCACGAAATTTTGAAATTTAAATTAAATTATTTTTCTTCGAAACTGTTAAAGGTATCAACTTCATATTTTGCACAACGTAAAAAAATAGAAATATCAATAACGAGAAAAAAATGTGTTTTGATCCGTACACTCCTTCTGCCCCTTCCCATACAAATGTATAATTTTTGTTAATTGCTATCGATTTCCATTAAAACTAGAAAAAGTATAAACTTAAAATTTTGCCAGAATTTGTTTTTTAATAATTGCAATAAATGCTAAAAAAATTATCAGCTCCTCTTCACTCCTTCTACCCCCTCCCATACAAATAGCTGAGTTATAAATTCAAGAAAAGCATTTCTCCTTCGAATATATTAGAACTATCGAATTTGAAATTGAATCAAAGCGTGGTGATAAGGATGATAATAAGCAGTTTCAAAATCATCTTAAACGCTCCACTTCCTCTGCCACCTCCCATACAAATGCCTCAATTTCAGGAAAACTATGTCCAATTAAAAATAATGAAAGCTAGAAACCTTAAATTCAGCACGAAATATTTTGCATACCACATTAGGTGTCATATCCAAAAATTACAAACCTTCCTCCTCTCCTTCTACCACCTCCCATACAAAAGTCACTATTAATTATTTAAAAGAATTGGAGCTGTCATATTTTCCGGTACATTGAACTCTTTCTCATTTCATCTAGAGTATCATATGATTGGGCTTTACGCCCAATCATAATTCTTTTATGTTTTATTTGGAAATATATCGGAAAGATATTTAGGAATATTTCTATTGCCGTATTAGGACAGGTTTTCATTGCACCTGTGACACTAAGACAAGCTGACCTTTAAATTTTTTGTAATATAAGCTGTGCTTTTTTTTGCAACATTTTAGTCCACCAGATTGGTGATCCGTATGTGACTATTGGGAGGATGATTGTTCTGCAGCATCTGTAAATCATCTTGGGCTGTAGTCCCCATCTTCTGCCAAATGAGCTTTTGCGGGCCCGAAACGTGTTTAATTCTTTGGTGTGAGTCCATTCGATAGGTTTGTTCTAGTTGAGTTTGTTATCAAGTATCACGCCTAAGTATGTGGTCTTATTGAAAAGGGTATTGACGTTCCATTTATAGAAGAAGGTGCTATGCAAATTTTCCTTCTGTTCGTAAATGGTACTATCTCAGTCCTACTTGGGTTGATGTTGAAGTTCGTAGACTGACACCAGTTCATTATCACTTCTAAGGCAGATTGAAGCCTTTTTGACCAACTTACATCATATTTACCGCTAATGATAATAACAGGGTCTTCGGCATATTCTTTTACCTCATAGCCTTGTTCTGTTAACAGTCTATGAGCTCATCTATTACGATTGACCAAAGAAATGGAGATAATACACCTCCCTGGGGCCATCCCCTATAGGTCTGTGCAGTCAATATGCTATCACCTAGATCCGCGTTTGTCAATCGGCTCCTTATCATGGCATGTATCCATTTTATCATGGCCGACTTAAGTCCTTTTTTTGTAGCTGCCGCTATTATGGCGTCATGTGAAGTATTGTCAAGAGCTCCTTCAATAAGAATGCACAAAGGGCAATTTCTTTGTAGTCTAAAGCAAAATTTCGTGAGCAATCAACTCAATCCAGATCTGAAAGTCTTCAGAAATAGATGGATGACTTGCTGCCTCTCCCCATAATGGGCAAAATGAACTTACTTACCAATCTATTCTGAGCGAGATACGCTTTTAATTACATTACTCATACATGAAGGAAACCAAAACTGGTCTTTATCAAGATATAAGCACAGATCAGGGTTGGATCCAAAATCCTGCCTCTCCTCTTTCCAAAAGTAACGGAGAAAGTACAAGACTACTACCTATGCCCCTACATGTGCGCAAATATGCTAACCTGGCTAGCAAGTTAACGGGAACGGAACTTTTCAAGCTTGCAATCAATATTAAGAAACCAGTTCAAAAACAGAAGCAATCTTATGAGCCTTCCTGGACGTTGATGGCACGTTCGACAGCATCTCGGAAGAATTGCTGACATCCCGTGAAATTAAGATAACTACGACCGTCAAGGGAAAAGCTGACAAAGGTTATCACGAGTGAGCAATGTTACAGTAATATATGACCATTCCAATCTTAGTAGCAGTGTATTCACTATACAAGGATATGCGAACAACTTGGTCCTAAGAATGAACCACCCTGAAGCATAAAGCACAAAATAGCCATGTAGACCTACACAGCAATCATAAGGTCAACAATCGCATATGCGGCAAATTTCAAAATCGAATTGGTCAATTATGTGCCACAGCAGCAACGGAGGTTCTTCTGGACACCGCTGTCCTTCATCAAATCAGAGGAAAGACTCTCCGTGATGAGAGAAGTATAATAAATGGGATCACGGGGTAGTAGTAAATAATCAGAACGACATGGCCACCTACTGCATTGTGAAAAGTTATCGATTCGACATCACATTTGGATCTATTTTTTGTGATACAGAAAAGCAAGTAATCCACCAAAATTCGAAGCAGGTTACTGAATTCTCACCCGGAAAGAAACAAAAATAAACGCCATATCCATTTGAATAGATATTATATCCGAAAGAAACAGCCAGGCAACAATAAATGCTCTGACTTTACATATAGTGAGCTCGAGACTTGCAGAATAATGTCAAAGAAAATTATGTAACCTCTGTACTGCGTGCCTGGTAATCAAGGAACAGAAGAAAGCGAAACTGCAGACTAGCCTGCAAGGGAAGTAACCTGCCTTGTTGGTCCAGAAGCTTTCAGAGAAACTCCAATCTGCTCGATCCAAAAGAGCATTCGATATATCGATTCTAAGGGCTAAACATATCTAGGCACGTATTTGGGTTCATAAAATTTGACTGTATGACTAAAAATAGGTTGAAGTAGAAGAAGGTAGAATGTAGGATATTTTATCCGAAAAATTCCCACTGAACTAACAATTGCATATAAAACTGTTTAAGAGCCGACTACCATCCAAATCAAAATCCTTAATATTCAACATATCTTAACGCTATGGTTCATGATGCTCTACATTTCATGTTCGTAACTCAATTATGCACTTAAAATGAAATTCCTAGTGTAAGTAACACTAACGTAATCGCTTTCTTTGCAGAATTATTCATGAAACAGTACTGTCAAGTGCTTTCAAAATTTCGGTATAAATTTCAATTTTCTACATTTTAACATTTATGCAATATTCCCTAAGAGAATACTCCACCCAGAGCTAATGTAGATATACCGAAAATAGACATCTGTGTATAATATCAAGCCCAATCGAGTTACAAAGGATATAAGGTCAATTGTTTGACCCATCTAAAGTACTGGAAATTTGTGAAAAGGATGTCCGTTAGGATTTAAATTGCAAACGATGTTCTAGAAAACCGGATGCTCTTGAATACGGTACAGATTAAGGTAATTTTTTTCTGGGACAGGATCCTTTTTTGGCTTTTTCTCTCTCTTAGGTCTCCTTTGCCTATATAATATACCAATACGAACAAAGGTTGCAATGTATCTGTCGAAAGACTCAAGAAGACTGCTACAAGGATTTCGTATAATTTCATTTTCGGAGTGATGCTTTTGAAATGTAAAATAGAATGTTGGTCGCATATACGAGCATAATAACGTTTAGATGTAAAAATGAAATGCGTCTGTGCTTTCGATAACAACAATACATATTTAAATTTTTGAGGTTAGTTATTTGTTTGATAAGACTGAAACGAAATTGCTAATTGAATTCGATTTGAAATTTAGATTCAGTTGGGTGCAATTGAATGTTTTCATGTTTCTAGATAAGGACATTTAGAAGATTTTTTCAATTGCAATATTAATGAAAGCCTTATGGAGATAAGGAACTGTTGGCAAACAATAGAAGCAAAAAGGATAAGCTATTCTCGGCGCCAACTATAGATAGGAATTAATTGAGAGACTACTCGTATGTCGCATAATGGGGAACTGGATAATAAATTAATAAATTCACCATGACCATTATTCGAATTATAAAAAAGTGTGCTCGAAATCAACAAATTTTTAACCAAAAACTTCTTCAATTACTAATAATTGAATTGGAAACTTATTTATTTATTTTATTTATTTTTTTTTTTTTTTTTTATTTTTTTTTTTTACCTTTTACACATTTTTAAGTTCATTTGTTTCATATGAAATACACACTGCCATTGCTGTTCAGCGATTGCTTAGACGCATAGATTAAAAATATTCCTTACACTATAGATAACCTTTTTCATAGTATCAATGCTCGCTCTAATAGATTAGACTTCACTATGGAGTAGGTTTGGTTTCCTTTGTCACTGTGGCCACTGAAAATATATACTATTGTGATGTCTACTACTGCAATGGCGCTGCAGCCCAAATCGGACCTTGGCCTCTTGATATTCAGGTTCCTTAGCATTTTTCATTACTTATTGTGGAAGGGTTGTTAGCCCTTCGCACAACCCTCTTTCTACGAATTTTCCATTTTCTTAGATTGAGGTGACCAAGGTATATCCAATCAGACAATGTGCCGGCATTATATAATGCGTCGACCGGGATTTGAACTCACGACCTTCGCATTACAAGACCAACACACTAGCTACTATACCCTATTGTGATGTCCCCCGGTTATATTTTAGAGTTGCTCAACAGGTTCCGAGCCATTGATTAAGGAATGGTCAAAAATTCATTTGGGTTCTTGAATCATTGACTAAAATGGGGGACTCACTAGTGCTTTGCGTTCACATGGAATTTGCTCGAGTGTTTACTCGTCCTCATTACACAATCAGCCGAGATTGTCCTGTGACAGTCAAATTTCATGCAGATGTTTATTCATTTGACAGCGTTCATTTAGGACATTTACCAAGGATCTATTTTAATTTCGGTTTAACTGGAGATGTTCAGCAGTTATTTTGACCAAATGTTTTGACATTAAAATCTTAGCATACTGGTACCGAGTGCCAGTAAAGAGCACACTGTGATTTTAGTCACATTTTGATATTCATTTTTGACGTAATGAGTGGCATCCCGCAAAAAGGAAGAGAACGTGCGAAAGCAGATTCCTAGCCAACAAATTAGCTTGCTTATTACTCTCAAGGCCACTGTGTCCCGGGATTCAAATGGAGATTACTCTGTTTTTATTCCCAAGATCTATTAGTACCTGAAAGCAAACCCACACGAGCTTTGATCGTATTTGAGATGATAGCAAAGCCAAGCTTGCCGCCCTTCAATCAGAGAAAACATAAGTGCCCTGATTATTTTATATTTTCCCAAATACATAGTTCTATTGCATTTATTTGGAAAACAGAGCATGCAGGCGTAGATATCAGTACAGGTAAGGATACCAACTACTCCAGCACCTACCTTCTTTCCTGTTTCAGAAACCTATGTTTACCAAATGCTTGACAATTTTCTTACATTGAACCTATTAGAAACCTAATCTTGGCGATCTGGAAAGATCTCCTTAATTGGTTTTGTGAAACCATGTCTTGTTACTATAGAATCAGAGAGAGGTATCCCATGAACTATTTCCTTTTCAATTTTCCGTTTTCAATGGTGAGTAGTCTGTTTGTTGTGTTATGGGCTCCCCTATGTATTTCTAGATATAGGGCAGCCAGATTGAGAACTACCTGTATTGCTGCAGTTGAAGTGGTAATTATTGCTCCAGCTATACCAATGCAAGTAAGTCTTTGTATTTTTGTTACATTTTGCGAAGTAGTTTTTTGCAGTATTTTGCACATTCATACCGATGCTACATATGTTACAATGGGCCTAGCAACAAAGTTATACTTCCAGTATGACAGCTTTGAATTTATGTCCATGGTTTGCCCAAAAGGCTCCTGCAAGTCCTGAGGGACATTCTGGCTTTTTCTAGAACATTGTCCACATGAAAATCCCACGTGAATTTCTCATCTAGAATCACTCCTAGAAATTTAACTTCACTAGAATACTGTGTTTCTCCAAAAAGTTTGGCTCTCTTTAGTAAAAGGTACATACAATTGTGCTTTTCTCGGATTAATACAGAACGCTACTTTTGTGCGTCACGATGCTCTATCTAGCTTAGAGCACATTGTACTATTCCTGTTTGAGTTTCTTCAAACTTGCCCCTAATTATGATGCACAGGTCGTCTGCATATCCCTGGACTTCAAATCGAGAGTTTGTAAGTTTAAAGTAAATATCAGCAACTAGTAGACACCACAAGACGGGAGACAGAAACCCTCTTGTGGGCACCTTTAGGCAGCGGTAACAGTTACAACTGTGTCTGATAGTGTTGATTTAGAAATTCTGCCTTGAAACATAGCCTTAATCCAGTAGTAGGTCTTTGAATCAATGGTACGCCTTTCCGCAGCTTGATAGATACATGCATCTGCCGTGTTATCGAATGGCCCTTCTATGTCAAGAAAGTAATTAACTGTGGTTTCCTTCTCTTTTATTGACTCTTCGGTTTTCGTAACCAAGTTCTGTAATGCGTTGATTGTAGATTGTTCTGGTTGATATGCATATTGATTGATATGATTCAATCTCGTGCTACTGGTTAAATCATTATTACCCACGCAGAATACTTCCCACGACTATATTTTGGGCCTCCCATTTTGCTGGTTGTACTCTGTTATTTCACAACCCAGTTTGTTTAGCTTTATTGCAATATTTCTCAGTTATTCTTCTGAGCTTGGTGAGTGTTTTATTTCACCAACAGACGCTTTGTTGCTGTTTCTGGTTTTAACAAGACAGGAGTTGTGATAAAAAGCTACGATAGCATTAGTGATTTGCTTTGACGCTATCTCAGTGCTATATATATCTTTTATGTTTTGAATTGTTCCGACCAGAGCCTCAGGCAGGTATAGTTCAAAATTAGACAAATTCGTCGATTCTCTTCATCTGAGCGTTTCAGATACTATTTTGTTTGCTGATTCAATGTCGAACATTATATGCATTAAACTTAGATCTCATTAGAGACATAGTAGCTGATTACCTTCGTACTCAGGAATTGGGAATAACGAGTTATATCGAAAACCTCATGCTTGACTTTGGCTATGAATCTTGGATTACCAGGATTTAAAATTTCTAGCTCATGACTATAAATGAATTCAAGGAGTTACACCATTATATCGCTGATTTTGGTACTTGCCACGTATGAATCCAGAATCCTGAAGTGGCAACATATTCAGAATATTTTTTAAAAAAGAAAACATGCTCTGGATCTTCCTTCATTGGTAGAATAATGGAGAATCTCAACTACTTTTAACCCTTTTACCTGATCCAGCAGTAGATAATGCTCTTGGATAAGAGCAACGTCTAGGTGAGCTTCAGCAAACCTGCCTGAGATATTAGCTGATGTTGCTTTGGCATACTGCAGGTTTCCCTACGAACAGAAATTTTTATTATTGTGGTGGTGTAGAAGCAGGTTTGTTGGCTGCAACTGTAATATCCATCAAACTTTGATCCAGGACAGATTTCATTAGTGGATAGTTCCTGGCCTGTCAGGATTTTAAGCCATTGTTAATTCCGAGGACGACTCGAATGGATGCTTTCTGTCATCTTTAAAATCTTCAGTCTCCTTGCCTATTTCTTGGCATTTTCTTAACGAATGGTTTTTGTTGAGTGGTGAGCGTTCTCACTATCGTCCACCCCTTGTGACATCAAATTCTTCAGACCTATTCCAATTCAGGCCCCTTGATAATTACTACAATTTCTGGAAAAAAGGCACCGAATTTTGATTAGGCCAGCAACGGATCTTTCTTCAACCAAAAAGAAGTCTGTCCGCCACTTTTGTCTCTTAGTACACGGAATACTGGTTTTAAGGGCGCAATTTTGCCTGCCTAATCTCTGACGAAATTTATCTCCAGAGCTGTTTTTAGTACATCTGCTGTTCCTCATCGCGCGAGATCGTTGGGTGCTGAGAGAATCGCTACCTTCATTTGTGATAAACGTATCTAAATGGCGCCTTAGAAGTGCTCGGTTTCGGACAGCGTTTTATGTCTTTACCTTTAATTAGTTTACTCTGTGCAGATTTAATGTTGTTCTGTGGCTGTTTTATTTCTTTTGTGGACGTCTGAACCTTTAATTGTACACTCTTTGGCTTCAAAATTGTTTGCGGGTTGGTTGAGGCTCGATCTGGTGAGCTATTTCTTTTTAATGCCGTAATAGAGACGTCTTTTGCGTCGTCCAACTTTTGTTATTTAATGCGTTCAAGCACTTGTCGACGGATCTTCTCCAGTGCTGCGCCATCAGCGTCTCTTGGAGGCTCGTGAGAAGTACTGGAATTTATTCTTGAATTCAGGTTTGGTCCTAGATCATTGACTTCTTCCACTGTCATTGAAGATGGGGCAAGCAGATTCCCCTGGCTTAGATGGTCTGGTGGTATTAATAATAAAATATTTTCATATTCCATTCCTCATCGACTGCGGCACCACTACCATTAGTTTCTACGTATGAAAAATATGATGTCCTGGAGTATGGCGAGAAAAGACGATCTCCATCCGCAGAGCTCCCATTACAGAAGTAAGACTGACTTAGAGGTGTCGCCCGGTGCCCCAGGAGATCGTTCGTGATATCATTGTTATATACACATCAGGTGTGTACAGGTTGATCAGGGTTTTATACACATCATGCTGTCCTTGGCAATATTCTTGTACTCCTCGGCTTTAGTGTAAGAGAGAGAACGAGGATCTTGGGAAGAAGATGAATTTCGTAATGCAAAAGGTTTTTTAGGAGGGGAAATGGGAGAACCACGGCACAATGGAAGAAACATTCCCTTTCTCCGCGGTTACCCATCCGTATGTTTTCCTTATTCAGAAACTAACCGAACCAAGGCGGCCGTCAACTAGCCGCAACCTGTGACGCTCCTAGTGGCATACAGTTCTGACTTTCTTACAGGATGGGATTGTCCAGGTGAAACCACGGCGAAGTTTGACCGTCATTCGACGTAGTGCAGACGAGAAAATGGAAGCAGTTGAGTTCATAAATAATTGAAGCTCGTGTACTGTTCAAAAGCATAATCAACTTGACGGTATAATTGGTCATGTAGCAACAAACAAAATATTCATAAGTTGTTGGTAAATAGATAATACATTTTATTTTTAAATTCAATTAGTTCAGCATAAATTATGGAAAATCAAAGGAAAACATAACAAAGCTACGATTACGCGTAATGCGCAATCTTACGATAATCTAGATGAAATATAATTTTTTTGTGACCCCAAGAAATTTTGTATGGGCAGTGTTAGAAGGGACGATAGCATTGAACTAATTTTTTGCCCATCATACTAAAGTAGCTATAAAAGTGTTTTATACAAAATGCTTACTAAAAAATTGAAATGAGAACTGAGAAAATTAGTGAGTTAGATTTAATGAAAATGTGCAGTTTGTATGGGAGGTGGTAGAAAGAGTAGGGGGATTTTAGTGATTTTTTCATAAATAACTAGGAATATTATAAAATTGACATCCCTCAAATTTCAGACTAGTGCCATTCATACTTTTCAAGAAAATCGATTTCTTGTGAAGTTGCGAAACTGTGTCATATTGTATGGGAGGGGGTAGAAGCAGTGAATCTAATCAAATATTTTTTTCTGATCTTAGTGATAATGCTAATTAAGAATTTATTACAAAATATGAGCTCGATAAATGTTACATGTTCTGAGAAAATCGTATTAGAGCATTTCATGAAAAAGTGATGTTTCTATGGAAGGGGTGAAGGAGAGGGTGACGCCAATAACTTTTCTACTGTAGATTTAGATCATTATGAAATTGATATATCCCAAAAGTCAGACTAATAGCTTTTATGCTTTTCGAGTAAATCCATTTATTGTCAAATTGCTTAATTGTGTCATTTTTTATGGGAGGGGTAGAAGGGGTGAAGCTAATCGTCTAAAGTTTTTTGGCCTTACTAACAATTTTAAATAAATATTTGGTGCACAATTTCAGCATGCTAAATTTTATACGCAAAATTGGCTTAGAGTAATTCATGACATGTACAGTTTGTATGGGAGGTGATAGAAAAAGGAGGAGGACACGCATAACTATACGGCTAATAGCTTTTATACTTTTCGAGCAAGTCCGTTCATTGTCAAATTGCGCAATTGTGTCATTTTGTATGGGAGGGGGTAGAAGGAGTGGAGCGATTTGGCCCATTCATGAACTTACCTTTTTGTCAAAAACGACGTGTACAAAATTTGAACTATCTAGCTCAGCGCGTTCTCAAGCTAGAGAGCGCACGGTCGGACGGACGGACATCCGGTTTTGAGATTTTTGAGTGATAATATTAACTTCTGTATCATTCATTTTTTTCTCCGACCCTTCATTCTTAGCGTTACAAACTTTAGAGCAAACTTATAATACTCTCAGATTCCATCTAGAGTATAATGATAATCGTGTAACTATCAACGATCTTATATCCTATCCAAAAATATTGACTGTAAAACTTTCCTTGCATTGTGTTAATGGCTTCAGATTAGCTAAATTGATAGCTTATAACTTGTAAGTAGCGCCGGTTCAAGTTAATTTGCCACCCGAATTTTATATTATATTGATGGCGGGCCCTTCCAAATGAATTTTCTTACAGCCCATGTAATATTTTCCTATATATAGCTTGAAGATATATTATAACTCATTCGTTGCTACTCGCGCCTCAAAATTTTTTCCTTCGTTTGCTACAACCGCACAACAATTGGGATTTTATACATGGTTTCGTCTCAAAGGTTAATTTCAATTAATCGCTAGAAAGAGATCCAAAATATCAAAGTTCTTGTACATATTGGCTACAGAGCTTTTGGTACATGTATTTCTATCTATTGCAGATCTCCTCGCAGCTTTCGTATTGATTGCTTCCGACAAAAATATGCACCACAAAAAAATGTTGTTTGTCGCCAAAGTCGTCTGACCGAAAAGCTTAAATGTGTGACATTTGAGATTAAATTTGTGACATTTTTTGGCAAACTTTTCGAACAAAATTTTTACAGAGTTAGAACTGGTGAAAAAAATATGACTGTGTCCGAGATATGTTAATTGCAAGTTTCTGAGACAATAAGAAAACTATAATTTTGAAACATGAAATTTTGCGACAAATTACTGGACAATAAATTTTCAACCACTATGTATTGTTTGAAAAATTGTTATATTTGAATATCATGACTAATTTTGAATAAAGAGTGGGCGATATTATAATGAAAGTATTAAAAGCTAACAGTAAAACTTATATGACGCTGAGGTAGCTCCTTCAATCTAACAATTTTTTTTTTCTTAATTTCGGGAAAATTGCAAAAATTATTAATTTTTTTGTAAGCGAGTGTAGTGTTGACGCGAACAGCTGTTACGACATTGTACGGAAACTGAAGGCAAATGGCAGGGGGACAGACGATTTATTTCCCGGAGTGGACACCATCTTTGAAGAGCTGCGATGAAAGGAAGACAGTAGGGGCCGGACCTTATGATAATGAGTGATGGTGGCACCAGAAACATAACTCAGTTCTCACACCTTCACCATGCTGTGAGATTCAAAGGAAGCGTTGTTGAAGTGGAGTCCGCCATTTCGTTACAGTGGCGCCCAACGTGGGGTTAACATTGTACTTGTAGGAAATGTTATCCCCTACTGTCTTCTTTTTTTCGCCTCTTCATCACAGCTTTTCAAGGATGGTGTCTTCTTCGAACCAAATCCTCTGCCCCACGTTTTGACTTGCATCATACAGGCCGTGATTTTAACATGTCAGTCTTTTGACGATATTGGCCCTCTCAAGCATGCCGCCCAGGGCAGCTGTTTCATTTGCACGTTTGTAGGACCGGTCTTGCTTAAATGTATGTTATAATCTCAAATTCCATCATTATAGCCAATTTATTTTAAACAATTTCGAAGAACTAAAGCCAAACTCGGAATAAAACGTCAAAACTGAAATTTAATTAAATAAAATTTTAAACAATTTTCATTCCATTGTTTGTAAGAACATGCTTAAACACCCAACTGACAGAATTTTAATTAGGAAAATATGAAATGCAGAAATAAGTTTCTCAGGTGCATTGCTTTAGTTTAAAGTTGTGTCAACAAACAGTACCAATCTAAACAGTCGAATGAATGCTCATGAGATGCGTTTTATACGACATTCCAATGACACTGTCAGAAAGATTGATATAGAGAGCATATTCATGTATAGCAATGCAAAATAGTTCGGGTTGATTCTCCATTCTATCTTCATAAATGAAACAGTTTTTAGCACTTTCACACTTTTCAAACTTTAATGGCAAAGTTGAAAATTAATTTCGTACGTCTTAGCTTACCGCCACTCACTTCAAATCCCTTTCTGTAGGCATATTCGTTGGTGTAGTGAAAAGAGGGAGGGTATGTGTGCTAGAGATGAAAATTTTCCTCTGAACGAGGCTCATAAAAACACAAACACTCTCAACCACAGAAGGTTAACACACATTTTCTATTTTAATTAGATGGAAAGCGTTATATTATGTACGGGCGAAAATTTAGGACAATGAGTTGTTTGGAACTCCAGCAGCATCCTTTCAATGGCTGCCATTTTCTCTCAGCAGTTGGGAAATTCAAAACTTATTGCAGAGATCTGAATATTTTTGCATTTTCCATCTTTTATTCATAATGCAAACAAAAAGTCCGTTGGTTAAAAATTGAATTTTCTTCGTTTTCTTAGTTACCGCACCGAAAGCTATGCCATACATGAAAATATATTTCATAGAAACCGAGTTTGGCAATTTCTTGAATTAAAATGTCGGCAAATTTGGTTTGTGCGGTTTTATTTTAAAATTTAATTACGGCGAAGAAAATGTCAAATAAATTCACATTTGGAAGTTTGTGTGTTGTGAAAAATTTTGGAAATTAGTTGAGGAAATTCGGGGTTGCTGATAATGAACACAATACATAGCAATGTGAATTTTTTCGGTTCAGTCGTGTGTTTTGAAACAAATTCAAAAATAATTAAAACCAACTGCAAAAAATTAAATACTGAAATAAACTGTTTGATTCGTATTTTGGTGTTATATATACATGACTAGCTACAGGTTTTGATCAGGTGTAATTGATTTCGTAGGTATGGTAGATCGCTCTAACCGGTGAGGTCGCTGATATGATAACTGACTTAAAATACTAAAATTCAAATTTTACTATCTAGATATATGTATTTATTTTACTTTATTAATCTAATAATAATAAAATATTGTGATCGGCTTGAACAAAAACGCGGAACTCCCAAACCCTTGAAGACAGAAATTTCATTTCATGGGTGGATTGTAGATAGGTGCTTATCTCAGGTGGACACCAATTTTAGTGGTTGTTGGGGTGTTGGAGAGGCGAGGGGAGCGCTAGAACCGAACAATAATAATTCGAATATCTCGAATATAGTTTTAACAAAAAAGCTAAACTACACATGTAGAGAGGTATGTGGGACAAACATTAAAAATTTAATTTTTTTATCCATTACGGTCCGAAAAGGGTTGCGCTGAAAACAATTTGTCGGCTGATTTTTATACTCTAGATGAAATCTGAGAGTATTGTTGCGAGCTAGGGGTTCGCTTCAGCTAGGGTGTAGCCTAGTGGGTAGTGTATTAGTCTTGTAATGCGAAGGTCGTGAGTTCAAATCCCAGTCGACGCAACATATAATTCTAGCACATTACCTGCTTGCATACACCTTGGTCACCTCAATCTACGAAAGTGAAAAATTCGTAGAAAGAGGGTTGTGCGAAGGGCTAACAACTCTTCCACAATAAGTAATGAAAAATGTTAAGGAACCTGAATATCAGGAGGCCAAGGTCCGATTTGGGCTGTAGCGCCATTGCAGAAGAAGAAGGGGTTCGCTTGGATTTCAAGTAAAAACACAATTCGTTTAAAAATAAGGGATAATTTATTTATTCGCACTTTTATATAATTTCCCTATCACTTTGCACTTTATGACAACACCGTCGCGTGTTTTACTATCACTTTTCATGACAACACCGTCGCGAGTTTACTATCGCTTTTCTTGCACCGGTTCGCGTCTCGATCATTAAAATGACTCACTGCTCGCTGAGAGCTACCGTGTATTTATACCAAATCTCCCAGTTCTCGAAGCTTCCGTCAGGTGTCGTTGGGTGTGTGTGTGTGTGTCCAGACTATTCTGGATCTTTAATTGCCTACCTTATGCTGTTTCGGTGTATGTCTAGCCTATACTGGATGGTTCTAGATGTTTATGGTTATTGCTTTTTACATATTGGGGGACTGTTCTATATAGTTCTGGCACTTTCGGGAAGATCAATATTGCGTGGTTGCCAGATCTATAACAGTATATTGTGTTTGCCTGACTGTTTGAAACGCTAAGAAATAACGCTCGCACAGAGCCGCCAAGGGTACAGAAATACATGTTGTCACTCAAAAATCTCGATTCCGAGTTGCTGTCTGTCCGTCTGTCCGTCTGTCCGTCTGTCTACAACATAACTCTCGATAGCTTTGACCTATCGTGCTGAAATTTGTTGTATGTCATTTTTAGCAAAAAAGTAACTTTAAGTTCGTGAATGGGCTACATCCTTTCACTCCTTCTACCCCTCCCATACAAATTTCATGAAATTTCGAAATATTAAGAAATTGATTTTTCTTTGAAACTATTTAAGCTATCTACTTGAAATTTAGGTCAAAGTATTATGTTATAGATGTCGTTAATATCACTGAATACTTACCCGATCCCCTTTCTCCTTCTACCCCCTTCCATATAAATGGACAATTTGGAAAAATACATATTTTCGATTTTCATTAAACTAGTAAAGCTAAAAAGACGAAATTTTGTCAGAACTAATTCTACTATAATTGAAATTTATTTTAGAAATAATTATCAACTTCACCTCACTCCTTCTACCCCCTCCCATACAAATTTCACGAAATTTTAAAATTTAAATTAAATTATTTTTCTGCGAAACAGTTAAAGCTATCAACTTGATATTTTTTAATAATAAAAAGTTCTGGAACAGGCAGCTAAATACAATATAAACATAATTGCACTCCAAGAAACTAAATTGTTAGGTAACGAGATTACTGAATTACACAATTTTCAAAAGTGGGAAATCATCGGGAAGCCGGGAATTTGGATTTGCGTTTATCGTCGACAACAAGCTTAAACACAAAGTTACCAACTTCAAATCTGTCAATGAACGATTGTGTCCAATCCGCATCAAGACAAGTTTCTTTAATGTTTGGCTTATTAATGTCCACGCCCCAACGGAAGACAAAGACGACGAAGTTAAAGACGATTTCTACAGCACCTTAGAATCAACATTCGACTCCCTTCCGTCGAATGATATTAAAATAGTATTAGGTGACTTTAACGCGAAAGTGGGCAAAGAAGAAACATACATAGGGACAATTGGAAGGCACAGTCTCCATGATATTAGTAACGACAACGGCCAGAGGCTGACTGATTTCGCCAGCAGCAAAAACCTTATTGTAAGCTCGACATGCTTCCCGCATCGTGACATTCATAAGAGAACGTGGGCATCACCCGACGGAAGAACATTCAACCAAATAGACCATGTTCTAATAGAGAAAAGGACGGCCTCCTGCATTCTCGACGTGCGTACATGTCGAGGGGCTAATTGCGACACAGACCACTATTTGGTAAAGACCAAGTTTCGATGTCGAATCGCAAACCGAGGACACTCAACAATACAACCGGTTCCTAAATTCGACATAGGAAAACTCAAAGACGAGAAAATAGTTGCGAAATATGTATCAGCCTTGGAGAGACACTTCGCGACAATGCTGAATACCACCGCCAGCCAACCAATAGAACAAATGTGGCAAAATATCAAACAAGGCATTACATCTGTCGCAGAGGAGGTGATAGGACAACAACCTCGGCGCAAAAGAGATGATTGGTTCGACAGCGAATGCCAAGATGCCTTAGAATGAAAAAATCAAGCCTACAAAATATTAACGGAACGGCCGACACGAGCCAAACAGGACAAATACAAGGATCTTAGACGATTTGCAAACAAAATATGCAGACAAAAAAAACGGAAGTACAATAATGACGAAATAAAAAACATGGACGAACAATTTAAATTACACAACACAAGAGCCGCGTATTTCCTTGTTAAAAGGATGAAAGAAGGATACAAACCAAAAACGACCCTCTGCAAGGATGCAGAAGGGAACATTATAAGTAACGCGGAAGATATAAAACTAAGATGGGCACAATACTTTGAACACCTTCTTAACCCGAGCCCATCACCTACACGAACAGCAGCAGCAGATACAATAGCAGGTATAACTAATGTAACAGCTGATGAAGGATCCGCTTTGCGTCCTCCCACACTCGAAGAAGTAAAAACAGCCCTAAGGAACCACCCAAACAACAAAGCGCCGGGCACTGATCAAATCCCAGCTGAACTTCTAAAAGCCGGCGACACCTGCATAGCGCATCTCCTACATAGATTAGTCACGGACATATGGACGCAGGAAATACTTCCTGAAGATTGGCGCAAGAGTATCATATGTCCAATTTATAAAAAAAGGTGCAAACTCTGCTGCGAAAACTACCGAGGAATATCTCTATTGTGTACGTCTTATAAGATCTTGACGAAAATTCTAGAAAAGAGAATTAAGCCCTATGCTGACAAAGTAATTGGTGAATACCAAGGCGGATTTAGAGCTGGACGCTCGACCACGGATCAGATATTCTCAGTTAAACAGGTGCTGGAAAAGTGCTGGGAATATAATATTGATGTGCACCAGATATTTGTTAACTTCAAACAGGCATACGACAGTATCAACAGGCGCGTACTGTATAAAATCATGCTGGAGTTTGGAGTCCCACCGAAACTGGTCCGACTGACAAAAATGACAATAACTGAGTCTTTGTCACAAGTCAGAGTAGAAAATGATCTGACTTCCAGTTTTAAATCAGACAACGGCCTTAAGCAAGGTGACGGACTCGCACCAATGCTTTTCAACCTAACACTCGAATATGTTGTTCGGAAACTTCCCGTGGACACCAAGGGAACACTATGCTTCAAATCCACACAACTCGTAGCATATGCCGACGACATAGATATCCTTGCAAGATCTCTGGAGAGTGCTAAGGAAGTATTTGTAAACCTTGACTCGGTAGCAAGGGAAGTTGGACTACGTATAAATGAAAATAAAACAAAAATTATGACGCAAACTAGGAAAAAGACGCCAATCAGACAAAATATCACAGTAGGAGACTATAACCTAGAAACGTAGACAACTTTGTATACCTAGGGGCGAACCTATCGAAGGATGGAAGCGAACCCATCGAAATTAAAAGAAGAATAATTATGGCAAACAAGACGTATTATTCGGTACTTCCAATAATTAAAAACAAAAACGTACACAGGAAAACAAAACTTAAGTTATTTATATAAAACGATTATACGACCTGTGCTATGCTATGGCAGCGAAACGTGGACATTAACTCAGGCGTCCGAAAAACTACTTAACGCCTTTGAAAGAAAGGTCCTCAGAAGAATCCTCGGACCGGTGAGGGAAGACTCGATCTGGAGAATACGATACAATAGAGAATTGTATGCCATCTTCGACAATCCAGAAGTGTCAACCATCATAAAATTTAAAAAGTTACAGTGGGCTGGTCATGTGGAGCGGATGGATGACGGAAGAATTTCCAAACGCACACTAAATGGGAAAGTCAACGGACAAAGAAAACCACGAAAGCGCTGGGAGGATTCGATTGGCGCAGACAGCAAATCACTGCTAAGATTTTCAAACTGGAGGACGCGGTCACTGAACTGAGATGAATGGAGGCAAAGCATCAGGAGGCCAGAGTCCGATTTGGACTGTAGCACTATCGTAAGTAAGTAAGTAAGACGTATTATTCGGTACTTCCAATAATGAAATCCAAGAAAGTGCACAGAAACAATAAGCTGCGGATATATAAAACTATTATACGATCTGTGCTCTGTTATGGCAGCGAGACGTGGACATATACGCAAACTTCCGAAAAAGCATTTAACCCAAGAATTTTGGGACCTGTGAAGGAAGGAACGGAATGGCGAATAAGATACAACCATGAGTTGTATCAACTCTACGAAGAGCCAGAAACTTCAACATTCATCAAGCTACGTAAACTGCAGTGGGCTGGACATGTAGAGCGAATGGAAGACAGAAGAGTCTTCAAACGTGCTCTGAAAGACAAAGCGAATGGTAACCGGCCAGTAGGCAAGCCACGCAAGCGATTGGGAGACTCAGTTGATTAAGATAGCAAACCAATCTTAAAAATTAGCAGCTGGAGACGCGGTCTTTGGAACGAGACGATTGGATCGCGACGATTGGATGCGACGACTTCGGGAGGCCAAGGCCCGATTTCGGCTGTCGCGCCATTGATGATGAGAATTTAGAGTTCGTAGCTTTAATAGTTTTCGAGAAATTTGAACAATTTTCGTCTGAAATTATGGGATTTTAATAGGAGGCGGCAGAGAAAATGGAAATGAAAAATAAAATATAAAAAATCAATCAAATTTCAGAGCTTTGAAATGTGTAATACTTTATACAAACTAATTCTACTACATTCCGCCATTTTTAACTTCTGTTGAAATAGAGACTTGTAATATACTGGTAACATTTTGTAGAAAGGTCTAAGTTTATTATGTGACTTTTTTTTAGATTACCTGATCTATTGAATTTGGATGAAATTTCTTTCATGGATATTTGATCTCGTCTATAACATCAAAAATTGGAAATGGTGCAATGGTGAATAGGATGCAAGCTTTTCGAGCGAGCAATAAAAATGTTTTCTCAAAGTTTTCGAATTAAACCTACCAATATTGGATTAATATAGGGAGTACAAATTGAAAATAACCGTTTTTTTTTAAATTCGAGCCTTTATTGTGGAAAAATGGTTAAAAATGTATTATTCAAAGAAGTACCCATCACTAGCCACAACTTTTTTCTGCTATCTAGCAGTACAGTAAAGTGTCTAAGTCTTTTGAGCCGATCCACGAACCGACCCAATTTTTGACTTCTTAGTATGAATGGAAGTGCTGCTCAGCCAGGTTATGCATAATTGATCGAAATAGGTGGTAGTCGAAAGGAGCGATGTCTGAAGAATACGGCAGTGGGGTAGGATTTCCCATTTCAGTGTTTCCAGTGTTTCACTCTGTTGTACCTCTCCTCGTATTGAGGTCGTTTCTCCTTCAATACTAGGCTCAAACGCATTAGTTGTTTTTGTAGCGATCTCCCACAATGGTTTCACCCGGTTGCAGCAGCTCATAATACACCACGCCCAGCTGGTCCAACCAAATACACAGCATGATTTTCAAGCCATAGATGTTGGGATTGGCCGTCGATGATAATGCACGGCCGCAGTATCTCCCACGATTTTTTTCGCTTTGGATTGTCACAATGGATTCATTTATCATCGTGAGTAACGATGCAATGCAAGAAATCCTTCCATCTCAACCGTTGAAGCAGCTGCTCGCATGTGATAAAAGTCGTTCGACGTTTCTTGGCTTCATCTCGCATGGCACCCAATATCCTTGCTTTTGCATTATTCCCCAGATTTTTAAATGATGTAAAATGACTAGTTGAGTCACGTACAATGAATTTGCAAGTTATTCATGCATTTGTCAATCTTCGCCGAGTAATGCTTCCAATTTTGCATCTTCAAACTTTTTAACCGCTCCAGGACGTTCCTTGTCGTCCACGCCGAAATCCCACATTTTACAGCGTTTAATTCATTCGCAATACGTTCTTTCCCTAATAACACCCCCAACATAAGTTTTAACAATCATTCGACGCGCCTCAATCGCAGAGTTTTTTTAATTGAAGGCAAAAAGCGAAACTTCCCGCAAATAACGATTATTTGGCTCAAACTTCGACATATTCGCGTACAAAAAAGTATATGACGTCGATAAAACTTCACAAATCTAATGATGAAGAGTTTTTGCCAGATTCTTCAGTTTATCACGTGATGTTTCTGATCAGCCATTGTTGATCAGCATTTTTTTTTACACATTGACATGGCTATAGGCAATTTTGGGATTTATGTGCAATGCACATGGAAAGGATTATTGGAAATGGGAAGGTAGGAGAAAGGAAGTGAAAACGACCGTAACGAGTGGTGAAGCTGGTATATTTTTCAGTAGTACTGGCTGCTACTGACAAGTATTTACAGATGATATGCGGGACGGAATGAAAGAAAGCGAACCGAAACCATCTACTGAGTAAATAAACCTTTTGGAAATGGAACTATTTTACTTTTACAGCGTTTTTCCATTTTATTTCGATTAAGTTTTCATTTTCAACTATAGAATTCATGCTCAAAAAATCCTACTACCCGAAGTGGGAATCGAACTCACGAAATATTAGTTATGAAACTAACACGCAACCACTACGCCACGAACACCTATATAATATATGTAATATATTATGTAAGTTAAACACTATCAGTATTTTATAATCGTCTGTTTGATTAGGTAGTAAGATTCAATTGAAAATGTTTAGCAATATAATTAACTTTCTAAAAGAGACCACAATTTATACTTCAAAATAGTTAAAAACGACATGAACTATTTGCATCATTTTCCCTGATTATTACATAATATGAGCTGCGGTCCCTTTTACGTTACTACTAAACGTTTATCTATGAGTTTTGGTCTCTTCTTTCGAATATGACACACAAAAACATTTTCAATTATTTAAAATTAACTTATATCGAAAAGTTTTACCATATCCCATCCCGACAAGTACTTATCATTCACAAAGTTACGAGATCCACTTTCAAAACAACTTTCATTATTTTAATGTTCATTTTAGCTCAAATGCTGTTCGAAATATTCGAGTCTTAACTTTCTCAAGTTAGCTACAGTCATCCATTAGATACACTTAAATAGTTTTATCCTTTGTAGTAGCTGTGAATATATCTTTTAGGGAAAAAAAACAAGAACAACAATAAATAAAGTTTACGTTTGAATTTGGAGCTCATGAAAAAATAATATTTTTTGAAATAATTGATTTTCATATATTTCTTTGTGAAATCAATAATCAAATAATTAATATTATCGAATGAAAAAAGATTATTATTAAGCAGTATTGAAACTAGTAGATGATCTAGTCGACATACCCTCTCTGAAATCAATGTATTGTTTTTACAAATAAAGTCACGGATAAGTCATGCAACATATGCGAATTCGCATTCTGGCGCACAAGCAGGTATTATAATGCAGTAAAGTTTATCCACTCTAATTTTTGCAAAATCAGCGAATATTATTTCAGAAGATTTTTTTAAGTAAAATCAAAAGTTCTTTATCAACATTCTTCGCCTTACAACCGATGATCCTTTAGATGAAATGGGAAAGTTTTTTTAAGTTGCCGAACATAACTTAGGGGATCGCCCTTTAATGCAATTTACACAATAATGTCGATAAGGGAAAAAATGGAGTTAAGGTTAAACGGGATTAAAAGTAGGCGAAAGCCTAAAATGCCGGTGAACGTTTGAGTTTAAAACGTCGGAGGTCGTATGACAATGGGAATACATATAACTTCTGGCGATGCATTCCAAAGCTTAGAAGTTCGGGGTATGAATGACTGCCTACATTTCACCACGCCAAGGAGTGAGAAGTATTCGGAAGAGGACACCACCGAAGGTTATATTAGAGGTCGACGCTGGAACATCACGTTTAAGGGAAAGATGACAGGACTGTGTTTTTGATGTGTTGAACTCTACTCTTTTTATCCTGCCCCATTGTAAGATTAGGTTCAGGTCAGAATTCAATAATCCAAATAGTTCGGCACGTTCAGATGCTACCGGTACACGGTGAGCGTTAATAATCGAGTCGAATTCATAGATGTTATCCGGGGTACTATTATCTGCAAATCTGTATTGGACTGAGCGTTGACGACAGAAGATCATTGATAAAAATAAGAAAGAGTGTGTATGATAAAACAGAGCCATGGGGTCTCCGGAATCTATGAGAAATGGGGAAGATGTTACGCCATCCAATACGACTTGTATGGTGCGTTCATATAAAAAAAACTCTCAATCCATTTTACGAGGTTATTATTAAAGCCGACTGCTTTGAGCTTCACTAGGAGACATTTGTGTCAAACTCTGTCAAACGCTTTAGCGATGTCAAGTGCCAGAACTTGACCTTCGCCAAATTTATGGATGCAAGAGTTTCTGATTTTAAGGAGCCCAACACAACTTAGGGGGCCACCCTTTAATGCAATGCACAGCTGTGTCGGTGAAGGAATTGGAGAAAAAGTTGGATCAATTTAATTTAGGTGGGAGAAGACGGAAGTGACGGTGTACATTCCTCTTGAATCTCTGGATGTTGTATTCATTGGGAAACACTTTGGCTGGTAATGAGTTTCAAAGTCTTGACGCTCGAGAAATGAATGACTGTCTATATTTAACTGTACGAGAAGGCAAGGGTTTAACAGTGTACCCGTGTGCGCGTTCAGCTTGATGAGGATCTCGGGGAAAATTATAGAGTGGGGGTATTAGTGTGCTTAGTTCCGCACTGCATTTAACATGGAAGTAGCGATAGTAAATGCTAAGTACTCCGACATTTCTGCGATGCTCGAGAGAATCGATAGAAGACGTGATGTTCTCGTCTCCAATCAGTCGGAATGCATGTTTTTGAATACGGTCGAGCAACGCGAGGTATGATTTGGGTGCCCCAGCCCAAACATGCGAATTGTACTCTAAACGTGGTCTAATGTATGCCTTATATATGGTTGCGAGGTCGTTCGGCGTGAATTATTTCTTGCACTTTCGGAGAACACCCAAACTTTTAGAGGCGTCGAGGGCAACATCAAAGATGTGCTGGGCCCAATTCAGGTGATCGTTAATTTTAACGCCAAGAAGTGTGAAGTTATCCGAGGTGCGAAGTTGTGCGCCACCAAAGGTCACACTTTGAGATAACACTGGGACATCACGTTTGAGGGATAGATGACAGGTCTGTGTTTTGGAGGCGTTGAACTCTACTCTATTTTTCCTGCCCCATTCCAGGATTAAGCAGAGGTCCGAGTTCAACGAACTGAATAGCTCCCTGCGATTTGAAGCAATAGAATACTTGTGTGATTTCGCAGCAGAGTTAAATTCATAGGTGCTATCTAAAGTACTGCCATCCTCCAACTATGGATAGAACGTATTGGCGATCATTGATAAGTTTGTTATCTTCAAGATAGCGGACAATTTTGCTCACAACCGTTTCCATCACTTTCAAAAGAACGGAAGTAACGGCGATGGGGCGGTAGTTGGCGGGTAACGTTTTGTTTCCTTTCTTGGGAATCGGCTGAGCATTCATCACTTTTCACGTGCGCGGAAAGTGCCCAGAACAGTGAGATGGAACCAATCTCGCTGCGGTTTAGCCAGGGACGTAAAACAATTTTTAAGTGCTACGGGGTAAATACCATCGAGACCTGTAGATTTCTGAACATTGAGGTGGTGTAGATGATTTTACATGGTTGCTGTTGACCGTTTTAACAAATGACCAAAAAGATCTCGAGCCACTTGGTGTTTCGAGAATTTTCCGTCGAAGTTGTTGGTCGTGTTGAAATTTAGCACTTTTCAAAATTGACTTGCGCGTATTGCTTGACACATTGTAAAAAGAGATCTGCAAACGTTGGGTAGCTCTTAAAAATTTGAAAATATTTTTTCTTGTTTCGGATAAGAGACAATTTTTAGTGGACCAAGAATACTTCAACGGTTTGATTCGTTTATAACTAAACGGAATAAAGTTCCATAAACTTAAGGATAGTTTCGGTTATAAGCTGACAAGCCGTATCACAATGATTAGACTCAAAACACAATTTCCAATTAAAGATCCTAAATGCTCTCCAGTTTGCTTTTTTGTAATACCAGATGTTCTTCGGGCACTTTGTCTTTTAGTGTATCTACCGTTGTAATATGAAATTGTGCTGGAATCAGGAAGTGATCAGTCTCCCCAACTGGGGATGGCGATATCATAGAAACAGAATATTTGTCAGGATAATTCTTTAGAAAAATATCCAGCAAGTTAGAAGTATGGTCTGCTATTTCAGGTAATCGAGTTGGTTTGGTTAGCAACTGCACTAGTCCATTTAGTGAAGTGAAGAGCTCAGTGTCAGTGTAGTTGGTCCATATTGGTAGAATGCTTAAGCCAGGCACTACTATGAACAGTGAAATCGCCCGCTATAATGATTTCAATGTCAGGGTTTGCATCACATAATGCCTGAATAGAGCCAGACAACTTATCCAATTCTGTTCTTGCTTATTCTACAGTCAATGTCGGACTTCTGTGTTGCCTTTGGACCTGAAGTTTCACCCATAAGTAGTTAAACTCTGGATTGGGACAGGTGCCTAGATAGGAAACAACTTGAAAAGCTACATCATAGCGTATATATATTGCGATACCCCGCTGCCGAAAAAATTATGGTACGATATGGTAACCAAGGATAATAAGAAATAAACTGCCAACAAATCGGGAGTAACTTTATTGTTCTTTGGACAAGTTAGAGTGGTTAGGGAAGACTAAGTAAAAAGGGATTCTAGGGCAGGGCTGTTGTCAATTTAACACTTAATTGCGGGTATGATCAATACTCCAGTACATCACATCTACCATGACGCTACAGCCCAAATCGGACCTTGGCCTACTGATATTCAGGTTCCCTAACTTTTTTCATTACTTACTGTGGAAGGGTTATTAGCTCTTCGCACAACCCTTTTTCTAAAAATTTTTTCATTTTCATAGATTGAGGTGACCAAGGTATAACCAGGCAGGCAGTGTGCTGGAATTATGCATCGACCGGGATTTGAACTCACGACCTTCGCATTACAAGACCAACACGCTACCTACTAGGCTACACCCTAGCTACTAGCACTACATATAATCAATAATTCATTCGTTTATTTATGCAAGTTTGAGTTTTCATGAGGGAAGGGGTGAGGGGTGATGGAAAGGGTGGGTGGCTGTTAATAGTCTTTTTCTTGATTACTTGAATTACGTCCAATATTCTCTGTATAGAATGTCAGTTTTATAGACGAATTTGCAAAGAATTTTCATAAAATTCGGCATACTTTACATTCACGAAACCAAACATATGTGTGGGAGGGGGTAGAGGAGTTAAAATTTCTGATGCAATTGTGCTTTATTTCTCGTACAAAATTTCAAGTCCGTAGCTTTTATTTTGTTGGTTATTAGTTGATTTAATGAAATTGGTCGGAATCACTACTTTTGTACGGGAGGAGGTAGAATGGCAAGCGCAAACTTTTGACGCATTGTTTAAACTATTACTTTATTATTTTAATAATAAAGTATTGTGATCGACTTGGAAAAAAAAAAAAATTTGCTACCCTGAAATTTTGTTTTTTCGCGTTTCATGACTAAATTAGCCGAAAAATGCAAAAAAAAAAATCCGTCTGTCTGTACGCCGTACGCCGTACGCCGACGTGTACGCTCAGCGCACATTAACTCCCAAACCCTTCAAGATAGAAAATTCATTTTTGGAAGGATTGTAGATAGTTGCGGATCTCAGGCGGATACCCATTTTGGGGGGTGAACGGATTCAGTGCTTAAGCAAAAAAATACGAACTCAAATATCTCAAGCATGGTATCAGCTAAAAATCTAAATCTAAACACACATATAGAGGAGTTTGTGGGACAACTTTTAAAAATAATTTAATTTTTTTATCCATTGGTGTCCGAAAAGGGGGGGGCTAAAAACAAATTGTCGGCCGAATTGTTTTTTCAAATGATTATATCTTCGAAATTACTTATCATAAAAAATTCATATTTTGGGACCGTTAGTGTGGCATATAGTTCCTTTGGAATCAGCTTAAAGAGTGATTAATTATTGTAAGGGGGAGGGTCAGAAGGTGCGCAAAGAAAAACACTTAAAAATGAATATCTCAACTATCTCTTAAGTTATGTAATTGAAACTTAAAACTTATATTTAGCTATACTAGGAAAATACAAAAAAAAAGATAACATGTTGAAATAATAGTAGTGGGGGGAAATGGGGAGCATTTCAAAAATGGCGCACTTTTCAAAATTACGAATCCTTATATCTCAAAAAAGGGTACAGATATCAAATCAAACATTTGTCAGATTGTAGAACTACATAATGGTTAATTTTGGTAAAAATTTTAAGCTGGGAGGTGAAAGGGGAGGGAGGTGATAAGCAAAAATGTCGAAAATTTTGAGTGATTTTTTAGGACTCTGTTGAAAGATACAAAGTTTCAATTTCGCATGTGAATACGTCTATTTGATGTACATAGAAAAATAATAATAACTTGATCCATAATTGTTATAAACCGACCCCCCCGGTCTAACGTGCACAATGTGTTTCATGTGCATTGAAAAACACACATAAACTGAAAATTTTTGAGTGAAATTTTAAGGTACAAACTTGAAAATTTGCAAGATGCATTTAAAAAAAATTCCTAAATATACGAAATATTAACTGGTCGAAAACCTTTAAAACTTCTACCCCCTCCCATACAAAATTATTTTTTCGACCATTTTTAAAAAATAAATTATCACCTAACTTTTAAAAGCTATCAATTTGCAATTGTGCATAAAAACTAACAAAAATAATTGAAATGAAATTACGTTAAAAGTTTTGAAATCGCGCTTGCCCTTCTACCCATACAAAAGTATGATTTCGACCAATTTCATTAAATCAACTAATAATCAACAAATTAAAAGCTACGAACTTGAAATTTTATACGAGCATCTTACAACAGAAAAAAAAGAAAATTGCATCACAAGTTTTACGATTCCCCTCCCTTCTCTACCCCCTCCCATACAAAATTATTTTTTCGAGCATTTTTAAGAAATAAGTTGTCAGCTATCTCTTAAAAACTATCAATTTCAAATTTTGCAGAAAAACTTATAAAAATAATTCAAATGAAGTTGCTTTAAAAGTTTTGAAATCACGCTTGCCCTTCTACCCCCTCCCATACAAAACCATGATTTCGACCAATTTCATTAAATTGACTAATAACCAACAAACTAGAAGTTACGAACTTAAAATTTTATACAAGCACCTCACAAGAGAAGCAAAATAAAACTACATCTCAAATTTTACGATTCCCCTACCTTCTCTACCCCCTTCCATACAAATGTTCGGTTTCGTGAATGTAAAATACACCGAATTTTATGAAAATTTTATGCAACTTCGTCTATGATACACATTCTATACAGAGAATATTGGACCTGATTCAAGCAATTAATTAAAAAGCTATTAACATCCACCCACCCTTACTATTACCCCTCCTCCCCTCATAAAAACCCAAACTTGCAGAAACGAATGAAATATTGTTAAATTGACAACAGCCCTGCCCAAGAACTCCATTTCACTTAGGCTTCCCTAACCACTCTAACCTGCATATTGACTTTCCACTCATCCGCAACTTGTCCCAAGAATAATAAAGTTTCGCCCGACTTGTTGGCAGTTTATTTTTAAAAGATTTTATGCAAAATTTTAAATAGATAGCCTTTATAGTTAAGGGATAATTTATTTCTTAAAAATGGTCAACAAAATAATTTCGCATGGAAGGGGGTAGAAGTCTTAGATACTCGACCAGTTAATGTTTCATGTATTTAGATTTTTTTTTTAAATGCATTTTGCAAATTTTCAAGTTTCTAAAATTCCTTTCAAAAATTTTCAGTTTATGTTCTTTTTTCAATGCACATGAAACACCTTGTGCACGTTAGACTAGGCGGGTCGGTTTATAAGAATTTTGGAACAAATTTTATTTTTTTTTTCTATGTACATATATCAAATAGATATATCGACGTCCAAAATTTAAACTTTGTATCTTTCACCGGAGCACTAAGAAATCACTCAAAATTTTCGAAAGTTTTGCTTACCGCTTCCCTCTCTTTACACCCCCTAACTTTTACCAAAATGTAACTATGTAGTTCTTCAATCTAAAGAATTTTTGGTATGATATCTGTACTCAGTTTTGAGATATAACGATTTCAAATTTTGGAAAGTACACCATTTTTGAAATCATATTGCTATGCCCAAATCTTATTTTTTTTTGTATTTCGCTAGTATAGCTTAAAATATGTCTTAAGTTTGAATTACATAGCATAAGAGATAGTTGAGATATTCATTTTTAAGTGTTTTTCTTTGCAACCCCCTCTGACCATACAATAATTAGCCTCTTTCTAAGCTGATTTTGGTGGACCTGTATGCCATCTTAATAAAATATAAATTTTTTATGGTAAATAATTTCGAAGATATAATCATTTGAAAAAAAAAAGTTCGGCCAACATTTTGTTCTTAGCCCCCTCTTTTCAGGTGCCAATGGATAAAAAAAATTAAATTATTATTAAAGTTTGTCCCCTTTCTATAACTCTGCTAATTTTCAGCTTCCTATCTGCATTCGTAGTGGAGATATTAGCAAGTGCACTGACACTCCCAAAATTTAGATAATGGAGCTCACTTACGCAATCAACAATCCACAATCAACAATCCACTCAAAAACGAACATTCTACCTTTAACAGTCTCGGAGACATGAGTCCATATATACGACGTACGGCATATGGTGGGACGGACTATTTTTTTTTGTATTTACTTTATTATTTTAATTTTGGGCTAATTTAGTCATGAAACGCGAAAAAACAAAATTTCATGGTAGCAAATTTTTTCTTTTTTTTTTCTGTCGATCACAACACTTTATTATAAGAATAATATAGTAAAATCAATCAATTAAAATTAACTTGTACAGTGTGATGCATGTTTTGATGATCGAGGTTAGGTTAGCATATTATCGGGATAGTCTACTTGATAGATTTATGTGAATTTATTTTCATTTAATTTAAGTGAGTCTGGCAAATGAAAGTCTGAACACATGTGTGTCAGACTTTTGTAAATTAGGAAAAGGTAGTCTGACGAAAACAAAGGTAAGAAAATCGCGGTTCTGGCAAACATACAATTTCCAAATAGAGCTGACTTTCGTTTCTAAATTGTCTATTCAGAACAAACAAATGAAAATGTAGACGTGGAATTTTAAAATGATTTACTTTTTAGAAAAAAAAATCATTTGTTCATCAGGTGATTTACTTTTGCTTCCTATACGATAAATTACTCTCTCCTTACATATTCATTTTCCTTTCATAAAATAACACATAAGGTAAAGTACCGCATACCACACAATCCATTTTACTATGTTAAATGTAACCTAGCATTTATTACAACAATGTCACTAGGATAATTCGGAACGTTCCTTTGTCGTTTATATTGAGCAAGCTGAACTAATGAAATATTAATGGTGTGTGCAGTAGTACCGCACATCCCGACTCCAAATATCCAAAATCCCGAAATCCATTATCTAAAATGATAGTGTCCTTTCTAGAACTCCATATATACGCATCTATCCATGTACATATTTCGCGTTTAATCTGCAATGGAACGTACAGTAGCATTTCGGCATACCAAATCTATGCTACGACTAACTAGAAATTAAGCTTTTCAATTGCTCAATCCTGAAACTTGCATGTACTAAATCCCGAATAAGAGTTTAACAGTAAATGTCTAGAGTTATTTCAAGGAACAAACGTAGATCCTCTTCAGCTAGAAATAAATTATGCTCCGACTTCCTCTATAACATACATACGTATGTATATATAGGTAGTTGAGCTTGTTACTTCCCATATTGTAGAATGTCAAAACATAAGGACACACGTTTGTTTAGAAGCATTGAGTGTAATATGAATGGTAAATAAATTTTCCGGTAGATGATATAACTTGTCACGATCAGACAGTATTTGGGATTTGAACTAGCTATGCCAAGGCAACTTGTCGCTGAAATAACTCGGTGTTTAGATGAACTCTGACTTTGAAGGATTTCATATTTATATCCAAATAGCAAGTGTTATGTGTATAAATGGTACAAACCACAAAATTACACATCTCGTTTATTTCTATCAATCAATTTATTTCAATCAATTAGGACAGAAACACCTCTCTTCCGCAAGGTGCGATCCTGGGCATCGGCCCTTAGCTATCGCCAGGACCTGTTTAGCCAATCATAGTCCGTTTTGAAATGCCGAAAGTCATTATCGTGTAATCCGTCTGTATCCAAGGCGTTATATCCGTTTCTTACATCAGAATGTTTTTAAAATCACGGGTGATAAGCCCATGATCCAATTAGTGTCCTTTTGTCATTTTTAGATCAAACAGGACTGGCTGTTGGTGTATGGGGAAAGACGGGGTGAGGTCAATTAACCCTTTGATCTGTCAAGATAAGCCCAGCGAATCAATTATATTCCTACAGTTATAAGCATAATTCATTTATACTTGCTACCGATATTTTGAAATTTCGTAGCACATTCCAGAATTCCTCAACTTTAAGACTATCATCCTTTGAATGACACTAAGCACGAAATATGAAAGCAGCCATAAATCCGCGCAAAATACAATACAAAATCCATCTACCCACAAAATCATCTTTCCGATTGTTTAAAAAATCCTCAGTATCCTGCTATTTCCGGCATTTTCGACATTTTGCAGATGCAATTTTTTACATTTCTATTGACATTGAGTTGGCAGTGAACTATCTCTCATATCCTTCGAAGGTTCTTTCTTTTTCTACTTCCTTTACTAAAGTATAATACTCGTATATAAGAATTTTTTTGAGAATTATCTGCATTGCGAAAATTCACCAGAACTTGGTATACACGAGTCTCAAAGAAGCGTGGTGCTTGATATTGCAACGATGAATAAATCTGTCAATTTTCAAGAATAGGAGGATCCTTAAAGATATTCATTTGGGTTTTTTTTTTTTTTTTGTACTTTAGTATTATTTGGAATTTATTTGAAACGACAGAGTGCGAATGAGTCGTCTGAGAATAAGAAGCAATGTGGCAAATTCATTTCTATAATAACTTTATTCGAGACATTTTTTAAATAAAACTCAGACAAGTTGGCGCGTAACGATATTCAGACGAAATATTTCGAGCGAAAATTATTATAAGAGAAGAATAAGTGAGTTTGATAGATTTGAGATGTCATAAATCTGTCTGGGTCTTACTTTGGAGCTGATAATCTTCGATTTAAGGGAATAAAATCAAATGCATTTCTTTAAAGTAGTAAATCTTATGCGCTTTGTATTGTATTTTTTCCAAAACGGGAAAGAACTCAGCTCTAAACAAATAAATATCTAAGTTTTTTCTTTTATTAATTGCAACTTTACTTGTAATTTTCAAAACTTCATTTAATTCAAGAGTAACATAAATTATAAAATATCGAAAATTTAGCTTGATTTACGAGGCAATGAAACACCTTTCTTAAAATGGTTTTCAATTGAAACAGAAACAAAAAAACTTCACACCCTGCTGAAACCAATTTCGTCAACAGAATAAAAATTGTTAAGAAAGCATCACCATAGGTACCTCCCAATCATTCGTACGTGCGAAATGATTTTATACTTCTTCGTCTACCGATACCTTCTCCTTTTATTTTTATTTGGTTGAGCTGTCTTCATTTTTATATTTTCCCTTACATTTTTTTCCCCACAATTTTCCAGTGCTTCGAGTATCATTTATTAAGGAATCGAAAATTTGTTTTCATTTCCCATTCTCACTGTGGCGAAGTGAAACCAGGAAGTTGGACGAGAGGAAGGAAAAAAAAGACGCTGCTATACCCTACAGCTACCTGAATAAATAACCCACTCTACCGTTGTGTAATTTGTTATCCTTTCCTCTCGAGAGGTTACTTTCGATGCCACCTTCGTTTTCAAGGAATCCATAGCTAAACACATAGCGATGTAATTAATATGCATATACTCCAGGCTTCTTCTCTACAGGAACGTATGGTACTAAGGTCTTTAGTACTTGTAAATATAGGATACTTCATTTGCAATTCCTGAAAATGTTTACATCGGATACTGCCAATTTTAACGAGGCGTAAAGCTTTTTTCTTTTGAAGATTTCAAATCGATTTTAAGTTGATTATTCTGTTCTAATCGATCTAATTTTCATAATATTTATGAAGACGATGGAAAATTATTGGTATTGTCATATGCATTTATTTTTCAGTCGTATACTATGATGTAGTGTAATGTATGAAACATATTTAATTCATTTCTAATATCAGACAAATGAATTAAATATTTTTATACATTACATTACATCATAATATTACAGAAATGAAATTGATGAACTATTTTTAAAAATCACTTTCAATTTTGTACATTATTCCTAAGAATAATGGGTTCGATCACAAACACACGCAAGGGATAAGGGGAGAGACGTACAAGATTTTTGCTACTTCGAAAACATAGTTATGCATAGCATGAACGACGGAAATGACAAAGATTTTCATGAAACATCTCTATTCAATCTATGATCCAAACCAAACAAAATATGATCCAAACAAATATAGAAACGTAACAGGAGTACGATTGGGCATAAAGCCCAATCGTGCGATACTCTAGATAAAAGAGAAATTTTTGTATCTTAAGAAATTTTGTAGGGGAAGTGGTAGAGGGGGTGACGACATTGAACTAATTTTTTCACATGGCGGTAAGGTTGCTATCAAAATGTTTTATACAAAATTTAGGATTTAAAAATTTAATAGGTACTGAGAAAATTAGTGTATTGGATGTAGTGAAGTAGTGCAGTTTGTATGGGAGGTGATAGAAGGAGGGGCGAGATTTTAATGACTTTTCAGAAATAACTATAAATATCATGCTTTTGACATATCTTAAATTGCAGATCAGTAGTATTCATACTTTTCATGAAAATCGACTTTTTATAAAGTTTTGAAATTGTGTCATTTTGTATGGGAGGGGGTAGAAGGGGTAAAGCTAATCGCCTAATTTTTTTTTGGTTTTACTAATAATTCTAAATAAATATTTAGTGCATAATTTCAGCTCGGTCAATTTTATACGCACTGAGTAAATTGGCTTAGAGCATTTTATGAAAAAGTGCAGTTTGTATGGGAGGTGGTGGAAGGAAGAGGAGGACTCAAATAATTTTTGTGCAGTAGATTTAGACCATCATAAAAGTAATGTATTCCAAATTTCAGATCAATAGCATTTATATTTTTCGAGCAAATCTGTTTATTGTGAAATTACGAAATTGTGTCATTTTGTATGGGAGGGGGTAGAAGGGGTACAGCTAATCATCTCATTTTTTTTGGTCTTAATAATAATTTTAAACAAATATTTTGTACACAATTTCAGCTTGATAACTATTATACGCACTGAGTAAATTGGTTTAGAGCATTTCATGAAAAAGTGCAGTTTGTATGGGAGGTGGTGGAAGGAGGGGAAGACACAAATTATTTTTATAGAGTAGATTGGAATCATAATAAAAGTATTACATTCCAAATTTCAGATCAATGTCATTTGTACTTTTCAAGGAATTTCGTTTATTGTCAGATTGCGAAATTGTGTCATTTTGTATGGGAGGGGGTAGAAGGGGTGGAGCGATTTGGCCCGTTCACGAACTTCACCTTACTTTTTTGCTGAAAACGACGTATACAAAATTTGAACTTTCTAGGTCAACGCGTTCTCAAGCTAGAGAGGACACGGACGGACGGACGGACAGACGGACGGACATCCGGTTTTGAGATTTTTGAGTGGTTTTATCAACTTCTGTATCATTAATTTTTTTCTCCGAGTCTTATTTCTTGGCGTTACAAACTTTGTGACAAACTTATAATACTCTCAGATTCCATCTAGAGTATAAAAAATTAAAATTTTTAACACGCCGCTTTTAACGAAAAACAAATGTCAAGTTTGAGAACGTACAAAATCGCTGCACTCCCTCTACCACCTCCAATAACAAATGACTCATTTTCAAAATATTACAACATAATAATTTGAAATTTGGGGTTTATTATAATCATTACAAATTTAATCTATGCTATAAAACTTATTCGAATCACCGTACTCCTACCACCACCTCCCATACAAACTGATCTTTTTCATACAACAAAATAAACCAATTTCCTCAGTTCGTAAAATATTTATCGTTCTCAAATTTTTTACTTGATACATTATTAGTATTATTATTAAGATCGATAAAAAATAAACTGCTTAGCTTCTCTCCTTCAACCCCCTCTTATATAATGTTGCGCAATTTCACAACTTTACAAAAAATCGATTTTCTTGAAAAGTATGAAAGTTGCTGGTTTGAAATTTTAAAGTAGTCATTTGAATAATTTTACATTATTATTTTAATAATAAAGTATTGTAATTGACTTGGAAAAAAAAATTTGCTACCCTGAAATTTTGTTTTTTCGCGTTTCATGGCTGAAATAGCCAAAAAATGCAAAAAAAATCCGTCTGTCTGTTGTGCGCCGTACGCCGTCTGCCGTACGCCGACGTGTACGCTCAGTGCGCAGTAACTTCCAAGTCCTTCTAGATAGAAAATTCATTTTCTAGGGGATTATAGATAGTTTCGGATCTCAGGCGGACACCTATTTTGGGGGGTGTGAGAGTTCAGGTTGAGGCGGGGGGAGCGCTTAAACCGAAAACTACGAATTCAAATATTTCAACCCTGGTTGCAGCTAGGAGCTAAAAATCATATAGAGTGGTTTGTGGGACAACTTTTAAAAATAATTTAATTTTACTTTATTATTCTAATAATAAAGTATTGTGATCGAAACAGGAAAAAAAAAATTTGCTACCCTGACATTTTTTTTTCGCGTTTCATGACTATAGCCTAAAAACGCAAAAAAAAAATACGCCCCGCCGTACGCCGTACATATGGACTCATATCTCCGAGACCGTTCAAGGTAGAATGTTCGTTTTTGGGTGGATTGTTGGTTGGGTAAGTGAGCTCTATTTTCTAAATTTTAGGAGGTGTTAGGTGGAAGGAGGAGGCGGGGGGAGGGAAAAAGTCAAAAACTACACTTGCTAATATCTCAACCACGAATGCAGATAAGACGTTGAAAATCGATATAGAGAGGGTTGTGGGACAAACTTTAAAAATAATTTAATTTTTTTTATCCATTGGCGTCCAAAAAGAGGGGGGGGGGGGGCTACAAACAAATTGTCGGCCGAGTTGTTTTTTCAAATGATTGTATCTTCGAAATTACTTATCGTTAAAAATTCATATTTTGGGACCAGGTGTCATATACATAGTTCCACCGTAATCAGCTTAGAGAGTGGCTAATTATTGTAAGGGAGAGAGTCAAGGGAGTGCAAAGAAAAACACTTAAAAATTAATATCTCAACTATCTCCTAAGCTATGTAATTGAAACTTGAAACCTATATTAAACTATACTAGGTAAATACAAAAAAAATATAACATGTTGAAATAATAGTTGTGGGACGAAATGGGGAGAATTTTAAAAATGGCGCACTTTTCAAAATTACAAATCCTTATATCTCAAAAAAGAGTACAGATATCAAATCTGAAATGTCAGATTGTTGAACTACATAGTGGTTAATTTTGGTAAAAATTTTAATTTGGCAGGTGTAAGGGAAGGGAGGTTATAAGCAAAAATGTCGAAAATATTCAGTGATTTTTTTAGGGTTCTGGAGTAAGATACAAAGTTTAAATTTTGCATATGAATACATCTATTTGATATACATAAAAAAATAATAATAACTTGTTCCACAATTGTTATAAACCGACCACCCCGGTCTAACGTGCGCAAGGTGTTTCATATGCATTGAAAAAAACACATAATCCGAAAATTTTTGAGTGAAACTTTAAGGTAGAAATTTGAAAATTTGCGAAATGCATATAAAAAAATCCCTAAGTATACGAAATATTACTACTACAATGACGCTACAGCCCAAATCGGACCTTGACCTCCTGATATTCAGGTTCCTTAACATTTTTTATTACTTATTGTGAAACGGTTGTTAGCCCTTCGCACAATCCTCTTTCTACGAAGTTTTTCATTTTCTTAGATTGAGGTGACCAAGGTATACCCAAGCAGGCAATGTGCCGGAATTATATGTGGCGCCGGCCGGGATTTGAACTCAAGACCTTCGCACTACAAGACCAACACACTACCTACTAGGCTATACCCAAGATATACGAAATGTTAACTGGTCAAAAACCTTTAAAACTTCTACTCCCTCTCATACAAAATTATTTTTTCGAACATTTTCAAGAAATCAATTATCACCTAACTATTAAAAGCTATCAATTTGAAATTTTGCACAAGAACTTTTAAAAATAGTTGAAATAAAATTGCGTCAAAAGTTTTGAAATCGCTCCTGTCCTTCTACCCTCTCCCATACAAAAGTATGATTTCGACCATTATTAAGAAATCAATTATTACCTAACTAGTTAAAACTACCAATTTGAAATTTTGCATAAAAACTTACAAAAATAGTTGAAATGAAATTACGTTAAAACTTTTGAAATCACGCTTGCCTTTCTACCCCCTCCCATACAAAACTATGATTTCGACCAATTTCATTAAATCAACTAATAACCAACAAACTAAAAGCTACGAACTTGAAATACAAAGCAACTTACAAGAGAAACGAAATAAAACTGCATATCAAATTTTATGATTCCCCTACCTTCTCTATCCCCTCCTATACAAATTTTCGGTTTCGCGAATGTATAATACACTGATTTTTATGACAATTCTATGCAACTTCGTCTATGAAACAATTCTATACAGAGCACATTGAACTTGATTTAAGTAATAAATTAAAAAGCTATTAACATCCACTCACCCTTACTATTACCCGTCCTCCTCCCCTCATAAAAACCCAAACTTGCAGAAACGATTGAAATATTGTTAAATTGACAACAGCCCTGCCCTACAACTCCCTTTCACTTAGTCTTCCCTAACCACTCTAACCTGCATATAGACTTTCCACTCATCTGCAACTTATCCTAAGAATAATAAAATTTCGCCCGACTCGTTAGCAGTATATTTTTAATGGCTGTGGTGAAAGATACAAAGTTTAAATTTTCCCCGTGGATACATCTATTTGTTGTATGAGTACATACAGAAAAAATAATAAAAATTCCACAATTCTTATGCACCGACCCCCCTGGTCCAACGTGCACAAGGTGTTTCATGTGCAATGAAAAAAATACATAAACTGAAAATTTTTGAATGAAATCTTAAGCTAGAAACTTAAAAATTTGCAAAATATATTTAAAAGAGTGAAATATTATAATAAATGGTTGAATACCTTCTTCCCCCTCCCATATAAAATTGTTTTTTCGACCATTTTTAAAAAATCAATTATCACCAAACTATTAAGAACTATCAATTTGAAATTTTGCAAAAGAAAACTTTTGAAAATAGTTGAAAAGGAACTGCGTCAAAACTTTTGAGATCGCACTTGCCCTTCTACCCCCTCCCATCCAAAAGTATGATTTCGACCAATTTCAATAAATCAACTGATAACCAACAAATTAAAAGCTACGAACTTGAAATTTTGTACGAGCACCTTATGAGAGAAATGAAATAAAACTGCATCACAAATTTTACATTTCTCTTACCTCCTCTACCCTTTCTATACGAATGATTGGTTTCGTGAATGAAAGTTTATGAAAATTCTTTGCAATTTCGTCTATGAAACTTACATTCTATGCCGAAAATATTGGAGGTAGTTGAAGCAATCAATTGAGAAATTATTAACATCCATCCACTCTTAATACCACCCCTCCCCCTCCATCATAAAAACCCAAACTTGCATAAACCAATGAAATATTGATTACATGTGCTGGAGCTGTAGATCGTATTCGCAATTAAGTGTTAAGTTGGCAGCATCCCTGCTCTAAAGGGTTTCCACTTGTGTAAAGGGGTTCCACTTGTGTAAGGGGGTTCCAATTGTGAAAGGGTCTTCCTTAACCACCCTAACTTGCATATTGACTTTCCATGCATCTTCAACTTGTCCCAAAAATAATAAAGTTGCGCCCGACTTGTTGGCAATTTATTTCTGAAAAAAATCGGTAAAAAGTCCCCACTTCTTCTACTACCATACAAACTGCACTACTCTAATTTTCTCAGTGTCTATTTGAATTCTGAAGTCTGAATTTTGTATGCAACATTCTTATAGCTACTTTAGAATGATATGAAATAATTTAGTTAAAGGTTGTCCCCCCTTCTACTACTCCCCATTCAAAATTTCTTGAGATCACAACATTTTCTATACTACTCTAAATGTAGAGTATCGTATGACTGGGCTTTACGAGCAATCATAGTCCTGTTATGTTTTTATACTCTAGATGAAATCTGAGAGTATATTGTGTGTTTTTTGTCGCTCAAAAACATCGATTCCGAGTGACCGTCTGTCTGTCTGTCCGTCTGTCCGTCTGTCCATCTGTCCATCCGTCCATCTGTCCGTCTGTTCGTCTGTCCGTCTGTCCGTCTGTCTACAACATAACTCTCGAACGCTTTGAGCTGCCGTGCGGAAATTTGTTATGTGTCATTTTTAACAAAAATTAGCTTTAAGTGAACGGGCTACATCCCTCTACTCCTTCTACCTCCTCCTACACAAATTTCATTAAATTTCAAAATCATATGAAATTGATTTTTCTTCAAAACTCTTTAAAGTATCGGCTTGATTTATCATTAACATCACAAAATATTGATCCGATCCCCTCACTACTTCTACTCCCATCCATGCACAACGTTCAAAAATGTATTAGTTCGATTTTCAGTGAAACTAGCAAACCTAACTAAACCAATTTTTGCCAGTATTAATTTCATAATAATTGCAACTAGTCTTAAAAAAATCATCAACTTCACCTCACTCCTTCTACCTACTCCCATACAAATTTTACGAAAATTAAAAATTTAAAGTAAATCATTTTTCTTCGAAACTGTCAAAGCTATCGACTTGAAGTTTTGTTTAAATTTTAATAATAGAAATATATATCATTGACGATGACAAATTTTATTTTGATTCTTATACTCCTTCTACCACCTCACATACAAATGCATAATTTCAAAAAAAGCATTATATCGATTTCCATTAAAACTAGAAAAAGTACAAACTTAAATAAATAAATATAAATAAATATTAACTTCGCTACACCCCTTCTACACCCTCCCATACAATTCTCAATATTCAAAATTTAAAAATTCCAACATATGAGGGCCATCAACTTTGAAATTGAAACAAAGCATGTGAGGAGGATGTTGATAAGCAATTCCAAAATCGTTTAAAATCCTCCACTTTCTCTGCAACCTGCCCAGTTTCAGGAAAGCTATGTCCAATTTCTTTGGAAATAATAAAAACTACAAATTTTTCCACGTTCAGTGTTATATGCAAAAATTACAAACCTCCCCCCTCAGCTTCTACCGCCACCCATTAGAAGTCACATTACATTTTTCGAAAGAATGAGAGGTGTCATATTTTCCGGTTCATTAAACATTTCATCTAGAGCAACATATGATTGGGCTTTTCAGCCAATCGTAGTCCTGTTACGTTTATACTCTAGATGAAATCTGAGAGTATTATAAGATTGCTCTAAAGCTTATTACTCCAAGAAATAAGGCTCGGAGAAAAAAATGAATGTTACAAAAGTTCATATAATCACTCAAAGATCTCAAAACCGGATGTCCGTCCGTGCGCTCTCTAGGTTGAGAACGCGTTGAGCTAGATAATTCAAATTTTGTACACGTAATTTTTAACAAAAAAATAATGTTAAGTTCATGAACAGACAAAATCGCTCCACCTTTTCTACCCCCTCCCATATAAAATTACACAATTGCGCAATTTGACAATAAACTACTAAATTTTGGAATCCTAAATTTTGTATAAAACATTTTGATAGCAACTTTAGCGTGATGACACAAAATTTATTCAACGTCGTCAACTCCTGCACCACTTTTCCTACGAAATTTCTTCAAATCAAAAAATTTCTATTTCATCTAGAGTTTCGCACAATTGGGCTTTATGCCCAGTCGTAGTCCTGTATTGCAGTTTTCAACCTAATTAGTCATAAAATGTTAAAAGGTAAATTTTCACAACACAAGTGCTTAAATAAAGTAAAATCTGTGAACAAACTGTTGACGCTGTCGAAAATTCGGTTTTAGTGAAAAACCACGGCTAAAAATAAATGTAAGTTTTCATGAAAAGATCAAAAAATTATTTTCAGAAAATCAAAAGTTTTGTTTACTATCACGTGAATTGCAATGCTATTATTGAAAAGAAAATAACATTTCTACGATACTTTGTTAATGGTACATCTTTATGTACATATACAAGTATAGATCGAATGAGTTATTTTTCGATTTCCTCTCGGACTCTATTCGAGAGGAAATAACTCATTCGGATCGGAATGATGTTTAGTGAACTGTAATCTAATGTTCGATATTGGATGTGTACTGCAATTTCTTTTAGAGAAAATGGAAAACTTGTACATTAAATCTAGAGACAACATAATTTACTATCGAATCGGTTGAAACTATTTTACCCCATTTCGTGACTATAAACAACAACAAGCGATGAAGTATGCGATGCTTTGGTGTATACTGTTTATATTTTAATCTATGCTCCTATTTCAAATATATAACCAACTTTTTGTTGTTCGAAAGCAACCCCCAAGTAATTTGAGTCCTTCTCTAATAAAAAATTATAAACTCATAAATATTTATAAGAAGGTGTAGGGAAAGTCATGCACCTTGCACGTACTGAAAATTGGTCCTATTGCTATTTTGACGAATTTAACATCGTTTTGAAAAATGGTTTTCAATAATTTTTTTCCCTTTGATTTTAGTAAATTTTTAATAAATGTCGTCGTTTCGAAGTAGCATAAAATTCGTCGTATACTAATTTTATAATGAATAATTGGTGTTGTTATGTTATTTGTGTTCATAAATATTTCTGTATTCGTATTAAAATTCCCCGCAAGGGGGTAGTTGTAGTATGAGGTTTTACCAATTCTTGCAACTATCTTTGGAGTTAGCGACTCCACGGACCTGAGCTAACTATCCCCCTCTGGGATGGGGGCTGTAGAATTCACCCACAGCCAGTCCTGCTTGCCCTAAAAATGGCAAATGGACACTCACTGGATCATGGGCTTATCACCCGTGATCTTAAGACCTAAATGATACGAGAAACGGATACGTCGCCTCGGATACGGACTGATTCTACGGTAACGACTTTTGGCATTCGAAAACGGACTATGATTGGCTTCTGGAACGTTCGAACATTGAATGACGGGGGAAGAGCTGGGGTTACTCGGTCCATGCACCGCCAATCAGTGATCGACCGTGAAATGAAGCACTATAACATCCAAATCTTGGGCTTGAGCGAGGTCAGGTGGACAGGATCAGGAGAAGAACGAACCCCTAGCGGAAACACTATTCTGTACTTTGGCCCTCAAAGTGAAGCCAGAAATGGCGTGGCGTTCGTCCTTATGCCGAGAGCGAGAAACAGTCTCATTAGCTGGGAACCAATCTCGGATAGGATTATCGTCGTCAGGCTCAGGACCAGTGTCAGAAACGTCACAATTCTGCAGTGCTACGCACCAACTAATACCGCAACATCTGGTGACAAAGAGGAGTTTTATAGCCAACTGAGTGCCACCTTCGAACGTGTTCCAAGAGGTGATATTATTATCATCTCGGGAGATATGAACGCCCAGGTTGGATCAGACAACACTGGACCAGAGCACGTCATGGGGAGGCATGGTGACCCTTGGGTCGACCCTTCACGACCTTGGATTAAGAGACCCGAAAACGGCGAATTATTTGTGGAGTTCGGTAGTACTCGGCAAATGGTCATCGGAGGGACCCTTTTTCCACACAAGAGTCATCATAAAACATCTTGGGTTTCCCCTGATGGTGTTACTCAGAACCAGATCGACCATTTGGCTATAAGTCGCCGATGGAGAAGATGTCTCCTCGATGTGCGAGCGAAACGTGGAGCTGACGTGGGCAGCGATCACCACTTGATGGTTGCCTGCTTGAGATTGTGTACAGCAGCTATCCGATGACCACAAATTCTTCAAATGAAGCGCAAGCTTAATGTGGATAAACTCAGAGATCCCAACAAAAAACTCGAATACACCACCATTCTACGCGAAAAGTCATCCACATTGGGTGAACATGAAAAGCGCACACTGGACGCCAATTGGGAGGCAACCAGAAACACTTTTCTAACTAGTGCTGAAGAATCTGTGGGATATGCGCAAAGCGGTGAGAAACCCTGGATGTCGCAAGACACATGGGACAAGGTTGACAATCGGAAAAAAGCCAAATTGGCAATCATCTCTCAACCCGATGTCAACCAACGAACGCCCGACTTGAGGCAGAACTACCGCGATGCTCATATACAGCTTAAAAAGGCTGTTAGACGCGACAAGAGAAAGGCCATTGAAGATCTGGCAAACAAGGCAGAATCTGCGGCTCACCTTGGGGATATGGGTTCACTATTTAAAATCATGAAACAGTTGACGAACAGGAATTTCACCGCCAACCACATGGTGAGAGATGTCAACGGAACTCTCTTTAATATGAGTGAACACCAGTTGCGACGATGGAAGGAATACTTCTATGATATTTTAAACATCTTGTCAGATGAAGATATTCCGGAAACAGAACAACTTCCAAACATCCAACCGCAACAATCCTCTATTAGGGACGATCCCCCAGATAAGGAAGAGATAGTTTCCGCCATTCGGTCAATGGCGGGAAGGAAAGCTCCAGGTATAGACGGACTACCAACCGAACTTCTCAACGCGGACCTGGAAATAACAGCCGATATACTCCTCCCACTCTTCACTAAGGTGTGGAATGATGGAAGATATCCGACTGAATGGAAGGAGGGCGTCATTGTGAAAATTCCGAAGAAGGGCGACCTTCGGGATTGTGGCAATTGGCGTGGTATATGTCTACTTACTGCCGTATCAAAAATTATGGCTAAGGTAATTCTCAATAGGATTAGTGATGTCGTCGAGAGCACTCTCGAAGTTTATCAGGCTGGATTCCGTAAAGGGTCGTCTTGTACCGACCACACAAATACCCTACGGATAATATTAGAGCAGTCAGCCGAAATGGGTTCGCCACTATATCTCATGTTTGTGGACTTCTAGAAGGCTTTCGACAGCGTTAAGCGAGATTACATATGGAATGCTTTGCGTAGGAGAGGTATTCCAGATAAGGTCATAGCAATGATTAAAGAATCCTACGAAGATGCAAGGTGTCACGTCTTGCATAGAGGAGAGCTGTCCGAGAGCTTTCCTGTGCGAACGGGTGTCAGACAAGGCTGCATATTATCACCAGCCCTGTTTCTGGTGGTAATAAATGACATCTTGAAAGCTGCACTGGAAGGTGGGGAAAGTAAAGGTCTTCAATCGAGACTATTTAACATCTTAAGTCACCTTGATTATGCTGATGACGTGTGTTTGCTTGCACATACCCGTTCGGACTTAGAGTCAAATGTTCGCTCGTTGCATTCTAAATGCAAAGAGGCGGGACTGAAAATTAATGTGCGTAAAACCAAGTACATGCACATGGGTTCGAACGCAAGCACACCGATTGTTCTTAATGGATAGGATGTGGAAGAGGTGCAAGATTTTTGCTATCTCGGAAGCATTGTCAGCATGGACGGCGGAGCCGAAAAGAATGTTGAGGCTCGGCTAAATAAAGCTCGTCAGGCCTTCGGTATCCTTTCCCCTTTCTGGAGGTTAAGAGAGATCTCCCTTCGCACGAAGCTGCGAGTTTTTGACGCATGCGTCAAATCCGTGTTGTTATATGGTTGTACTACGTGGAAAGTGACCGTTCGACTTACCAAGAAACTACAGACTTTCGTAAACCAATGCCTCCGGCGCATTTTAGGAATATTCTGGCCAGAAGTAATCTCCAATGACGAACTTTGGAGTACAACTCGCCAGACTAAAATAGGTATTGAGATTCAACGGCGAAAGTGGCAGTGGATCGGTCATACTTTGAGGAAGCCAGAGCGAAACATCGCAAAACAGGCTCTGGATTATAACCCTCAAGGAAGACGTCGGGTTGGTCGACCATGTAACACATGGAAGCGAGCAGTTGAGCAGGAGGCCAGAAGAATAAACAAGTCCTGGCAACACCTTAAAGCCGATGCTCAGGACCGCGCCTTGTGGAAGAGAGTTGTTTCTGTCCTATGCCCCTATAGGGGGTCTTAACAGGAATTTGATTTGATTGATTAAAATTTTATTTTTAACTAGCGATCCCCCGCGACTTTGTCCGCGTAAGAATCGTAATAATTAGCAATTTTTGAGAATATAATTAGTAATACAATTCGTGGAATATATATTCTTAGTTTAATGGCTCTTTGAACACAATGCTTTGTATTTTGTTGGAATGAGAACCATCAATTATTAAGAATGAAAACATCATACTCGCATTTGTATATGACAGTCTCGTGATCAAATCATTCCCGTGATCTCAAATCATATACGTGGTGAAGAGCGTAAAGGACATATGAATAGTTATAGCTTTTGTTAAAAAAAAAGCCCAAATAAAATAACATTAAGATTGAAAACATAACATGACTACGATTGTGCGTAAAGCCTAATAATACGATATTAAGGATGAAATCGAAATTTTTGTGATCTTAAGAAATTGTCTGTGGGAAGTGGTAGAAGGAGTGACAGCATTTAACTAACTTCTCTCGCATTATGCTAGAGTAGCTATAAAAATGTTTTGTACCAATTTAAGCTTCAAAAATTGAATAGATACTGAGAAAAATTAGAGCAATGGCTTTAGTGAAATTGTGCAGTTTATATGGAAGGTGGTCGAAGGAGTAGGGATTTTTTGAAAAACAACTATAATCATCATGCAATTGATATACTTCAAATTTCAACATCTGAAAATATTTGGCATTTGCCAGTACAACTGAAAAATATATATCAGCTTCTCCACTCGTTACGGTAGTTCTCAGTCCTCTTTCTCTACCTTCCTAATCCCATTCCATCCCTCCATGACTGCGTTTGTGCATTGCACATAAGGGCCGAAATTGCCTATAACACAGGTCATTCTGTAAAAAAAGTAACTTTTATACTTTTCAAGAAAACCGAATTTTGGAAAAGATGTAATATTGTGTCACATTGTATGAGAAGGGATAGAAGGAGATAAGCTAATTTGCTTACTTTTCTCCGATATTAATTATAATACCAATTAAGAACTTATTATGAAATTTGAGCTAAATATAAATTTTATACGTAATGCGCGAATTGGTTTATAGTATTTCGTGAAAAAGTGCAGTTTATTTGGGAGGAGGGGCGGAAGGAGTGGGGGGATTCAAATAGTTCGTATATCATAGATCAGATTTATGATAAAAATAATATATTCTAAATTTCAAATTATTCGCTCCTATGGTTTTTAAGAAAATTGGTTTATATTAAAATTTCGAAAATGAGTAATTTTGTATGGGAGGAGGTAGACAGCGTGGGGTTATTGAAATAAGACCAAACGCAGATTATATCTGGAGGCACAAATGCACAACGTGAAACTTTCGTTACGATCGGGTCAGCGGTTTTTGCGCGAAAACCGAAAAGACAGTCAGATAGACAGAGAACAATTTTAAACACGTGTGTTTCTGCTTAGTTATTGCTAAAATAAAACGAAAAACAAAGTTATAGCCATTTATAAACAAATAACAGACAGACAATCTAATTATATTTAAATGTAGAGATAAAAGCATTTATTTTATAAACCTTTTTTGTAAAGGTCCAAAGATATATGGCACTTCGGACCAAGGTACAAGTACTACTTGATTTTTTTGAAAACCAAAAGAAAACCTTTCCAATTTAATAGAAACTATTGAAAACCACTTTCAAACTAAATGCTTCAATAATGCAGGTTGAAATTAAGATAAAAGCATAATACTCCCAAATAAAGAACGTTTCACCAATGTTTATACTCTAGATGGAATCTGAGAGTATTATAAGTTTGCTCTAAGGTTTGTAACGCCAAGAAATAAGGCTCAGAGAAAAAAATGAATGATACAGAAGTTAATGTTAGCACTCAAAAATCTCAAAACCGGATGTCCGTCTGTCAGTCTGTCCGTCCGTCCGTCCGTCCGTCCGTCTGTTCGCTCTCTAGCTTGAGAAAGCGTTGACCTAGATTGTTCAAATTTTGTACACGTCGTTTTTGACAAAAAAGTAAGGTCAAGTTCGTGAACGGGCCAAATCGTTACACCCCTTCTACCCCCTCCCAAACAAAATGACACAATTGCGCAATTTGACAATGAATAAATTTGCTCGAAAAGTATATAAGCTATTAGCCTGAAATTGGGAAAATATTATTTTTATGATAATATAAATCTACCGTATAAAAATTATGCGTGTCCTCCCCCTCCTTCTTCCACCTCCCATACAAACTGTACTTGTCATGAATTATTCTAAGCCAATTTACTCAGTGCGTATAAAATTTAGCTGGCTGAAATTGTGCATCAAATATTTATTTAAAATTGGTAGTAAGGCCGAAAAAAAATTAGACGATTAGCTTCACCCCTTCTACCCCCTCCCATACAAAATGACACAATTTCGCAATTTGGCAATAAATGGATTCACTCGAAAAGTATGAAAGCTATTAGGCTGAATTGTGGGATATATCACTTTCATAATGATCTAAATTTACAGTAGAAAAATTATTGGCATCCTCGCTCTCCTTCCACCCCCTCCCATACAAACTGCACTTTTTCATGAAATGCTCTTACACGATTTTCTCAGAACATATAACATTTATCGAGCTCATATTTTGTAATAAACTCTTAATTAGCATTATCACTAAGATCAAAAAAAAATATTTGATTAGCTTCACTGCTTCTACCCCCTCCCATACAATATGACACAGTTTCACAAGTTCACAAAAAATCGATTTTCTTGAAAAGTATGAATGTTACTTATCTCAAATTTAAGAGATGTCAATTTTATGGTATTTTTAGTTATTTCTGAAAAATTCACTAAAATCCCCCACCCTTTCTACCACCTCCCATACAAACTGTACATTTTCACAAAATCTAACACACTAATTTTCTCTTTTCTGGAGTAAGCATTTTGAATAAAACATTTTTATAGCGAGCTTAGCATGATGGGGGAAAAATTAGTTCAATGCTATCATCCCTTCTAACGCTCCACATACAAAATTTCTTGGGGTCACAAAAAATTCTATTTCATCTAGAGTATCGGAAGATTGCGCATTACGCAATCGTAGCCCTGTTATGTTTTTCAATAAATTGGTAAACTCTGTCTCACCGGAATGGTTGTTGTTTCTACTGTACTAAAGAGAAATTACAGTGAGCATATAAATTCCATTAATTAAAAAGAAATATATTTATATATATATTTATGTAACTGCAAAATAAATTATAATTTTAATTTCTTTATCAAATTACTCAACACTCAGTGTTTCTTGTTTTTTATTTACTCGGTTCAGGATTTTTCGTTTTAATTTTAAAAGATCCTTTTTTTTCGTTTAGGTAAAGAAAATCGTATCATATATAATGCTATGAATGTTCAAGTTTCCGTAAGGAAAGAGAGAAAAAAATTAAAATGAACTTCTTAAGAAAACAAGCATCTTTTCGACTTAGTTTTCCGGTCTTTTCCAGCACGACGAACAGTTGAGCTCTAATTGGAAAACGGAAGCACGAATAAGACACGGGACAAGTTCACGTGATTTTTGTGTATGTTCTTCGTTTGAAATTTCGAATTGGAAAAAAGTTTTAACAAAAATATGAAAGACCTTTAATTTACTAAATTGTATTTAATTTTACTCTATTATCCTAATTTCAAAATATTGTGATCGACACAGAAAAAAAAAAATTTGCTACCCTGAAATTTTGTTTCTTCGCGTGCCATGACTAAATTAGCCTTAAAACGAAAAAAAAAAAATCCGGCCCGCCAAAAACTTAAAAAATAATTTAATTTTTTATTCATTGGCGTCCAAAAAGGGGAGGGGGTTAAAAAAATTGTCGGTCGATTTTTTTTTTCTTAAATGATTAAATCTTTGAAATTACTTACCATAAAAAATTCATATATTGAGACCATTAAGGAGGTATACAGATCCACCCGTATCAGCTTAGAGGGAGGCTAATTATAGTATTGGGAATGGTCAGGGAGGGTGCGAAGAAAAACACTTAAAAATTAATATCTCAACTACCTCTTAAGTTATATAATTAAAACTTGCAACATAAATTCAGCTACACTAGCAAAATATAAAATTTGATCATACCAGTAGTGGGGGAAATGAGGAGCATTTCAGCAATGGTGAACTTTCCAAAACTTCAAACCGTTCAAAAATTAAGTACAGATATCAAATTGAGATTTTGTCGGAATGCAGAGCTACATAGTCTTTAATTATACTCTAGATGAAATCTGAGAGTATTATAAGTTTGCTCTAAGGTTTATAACGCCAAGAAATAAGGCTCGGAGAAAAAAATTATGAATACAGAAATTAATATTATCACTCAAAAATCTCAAAACCGGATGTCCGTCCGTCCGTCCGTTCGCTCTCTAGCTTGAGAATGCGTTAAGCTAGAAAGCTCAAATTTCGTACACATCGTTTTTGACAAAAAACTAAGGTCAAGTTCGTTAACGGGCCAGATCGCTCCACCCCTTCTACCCCCTCCCATACAAAATGACACAAATGCGCAATTTGACAATAAACGGATTTGCTCGAAAAGTATAAAAGCTATTAGCCTGAAATTTGGAATATATTACTTTTATCATAATATAAATCTACCGTATAAAAATTATGCGTGTCCTCTCCCTCCTTCTACCACCTCCCATACAAACTGTACTTGTCATGAATTACTCTAAGCCAATTTACTCAGTGCGTATAAAATTTAGCAAGCTAAAATTCTGCACTTAATATTTATTTAAAATTGTTAGTTAGGGTAAAAAAAATTAGACGATTAGCTCTACCCCTTCTACCTCCTCCCATACAAAATGACACAATTTCCCAATTCGGCTATAAATGGATTTGCTCTAAAAGTATAAAAGCTATTAGTCTGAATTTCGGGATATATTACTTTCATAATGATTTCAATATACAGTATAAAAATTATTTGCGTCCTCCCTCTCCTTCTAACCCCTCCCATACAAACTACACTTTTTCATGAAATGCTCTAATCCGATTTTCTCAGAACATATAACATTTATCGCGCTCACATTTTGTAATAAATACTTATTTAGCATTATAACTAAGATCAGAGAAAATTATTTGATTAGCTTTACTGCTTCTACCCCCTCCCATACAATATGACACAGTTTCACAAGTTCACAAAAAATCTATTTTCTTCAAAAGTATGAATTTTACTAGTCTTAAATTTAAGAGATGTCAATTTTATAATATTCTTAGTTATTTCTGAAAAAATCAATAAAATCCCCCCACTCTTTCTACCACCTCCCATACAAACTGCACATTTCAACTAAATCTAACACACTAATTTTCTCAGCTCCTATTCAATTTTTGGAGTAAGCATTTTGTATAAAACATTTTTTATAGCTACTTTAGCATGATGGGGAAAAAATTAGTTCAATGCTATCACCCCTTCTAACACTCCCCATACAAAATTTCTTGGGATCAGAAAAAAATCTATTTCATCTAGATTAACGTAAGATTGCGCTTTACGCGCAATCGTAGTCCTATTATGTTTTTTGTAAGAAATTTAATTTGGACGATGTAAGAAGAGGGAGGTGGTAATCAAAAATGTCGAAAATTTTTAGTGACTTTTTAGGGCTCTGGTGAAAGATACAAAGCATAAATTTTGCATGTGGACATACATAGAAAAAATAATGATTTGTTCCACAACTGTTATGCACCAGCCCCCGTGGTCTAACTTCCACAAGGTGTTTCATGTGCAATGAAAAATCACAACAATTTTAAGGTAGAAAATTAAAAATTTACAAAATGCATTTAAAATATATAACAGGACTACGATTGGGCATAAAGCCCAATCGTGCGATACTCTAGATGAAAGAGAAATTTTTTGATTTAAAGAATTTTGTATGGGAAGTAGGGGAGGGGGTGACGACATTTAACTTATTTTTTCATACTACGCTAGAGTCGCCATCAAAATGTTTTATACAAAATTTAGGATTCACCAATTTAATAGGTTCTGAGAAAATTACTGTATTGAATTTAGTGGAATTGTGCAGTTTGTATGGAAGGTGGTAGAAAGACGAGCGAGTTCTTAGTGACTTTTTCAGAAATATTTATAAACATCATGCTTTTGACATATTTTAAATTGCAGCTCAGTAGCAATCAGACCTTTCAAGAAAATTGAATTTTTGAAAAGTTTTGAAATTGTGTCAGATTGTATGGGAGGGAGTAGAAGGGATAAAGCTAATAGTCTTTTTTTTTAACTTACTAATAATTCTAAATAAATATGAAGTGCACAATTTCGGCTCGATAAATTTTATTCGCACTGAGTAGATTAGCTTAGAGTATTTCATTAAAAAGTACAGTTTGTATGGGAGGGGGTGCAAGGAAAAAGAGGACGCAAATAATTTTTATACAGTAGATTGAAATCATTATAAAAGTAATACATTCCAAATTTCAGATCAATAGCTTTTACATTTTGCAAGCAAATCCGTTTATTGTTGAATTGAGATATTGTGTCATTTTGTATGGGAGGGGGTAGAAGGGGTGAAGGTAATCATCTAATTTTTATTGGTCTTATTAATAATTCTAAATTTATTAATTATTAATTTTATACGCACTGAGTAAATTAGTTTAGAGTATTTCATGAAAAAGTAGAGTTTGTATGGGAGGTGGAAGAAAGAGAGGGGGGACATGCTCAATTTTTCTATAGTAGATTCAAATCATCATAAAAGTAGTATGTAGTAGTATTTCAGACCAATACCTCTTATACTTTTCGCGCAAATTAGTTTATTGTGAAATGGCGCAATTATGTCATTTTGTATGGGAGGGGGTAGAAGGATGGAGCGATTTGACCCGTTTACGAACTTAACCTTACTTTTTTACCAAAAATGACGTGTACAAAATTTGAACTATCTAGCACAACGCGTTCTCAAGGTCAAGAGCTCACAGACAGACGGACGGACGGAGAACCGGTTTTGAGATTTTTGAGTGATTATATGAACCTTATTTCTTGGCGTTACAAACTTTAGAGCAAACTTATAATGCTCTCAGATTTTATCTAGAATATAAAAAGGAGTTTGGGTGTCCATAAGTACAATTAGAAGCAAGCTCAATCTGGCATCAAAAGCAGGAGCATAAGCCGAAAAATATGTACAAAAAAGATTGAGTTGTGCATGTGAGAACTTGGAACGCGATCGGAGCAATTTAGTATTTACTCGTGAATCATCTTTTGTTATGTTCAATCACTGGATGAAGGCTTGTACAAAAAGCGACGAGAGATTGTTACAATATACCATTAAACATCCAGCAAAGGTGCATTTTTATGAGTGCTTCTCTGAAAAAGAATTCGGAAAATTGATTGCTTTCACCAGAAATCAGAATCTATGCAAGAAGGGATCGTTAAAGTCTGCTGAGTTGCAGTGTGGACTCCAAAATGACGAAAGGATTCTCCAAGAAGACAACGACCCCAAACATCGAAGTCGCCTCTACACATCGTTGAAGACAGAAAATTGGATAACGACTTTGGACTGGCCATTGCAGAGTCCAGATGCAAATCTCATTGAAAATGTGTGGTTGCTCATGAAGACTGAACTAAAAGGAAAAAAATATCCACTACACAACTGCTTATAATAAATTTAAAGCAAATTTGGAGAGTTTGAGGGTGGATTACGCAAAAAAATTGAGCCAAACTTTTCAAATAAGATGCTAGGCAATTATAGATAACAACGGTGACTGGACATCATATTAACATTGTTCCGAAATTAACATATAATTACAGTTTAAGAAATAAATATACTCGTAAGTATATTGAATTTCGTAGTATTTTTTTTTTTTTTTTTGAGACACGTTCTTCTTGAACACACTTTATTACCTAGCCAAAGTTATCAATTATTTAATGTTTGGTTTCGTGAATGAAAGATACACCAAATTTTATGAAAATTCTATGTAACTTCATCTATAAAACTAACATTATGTACAGAGAATATTGGATGTGATTCAAGCAATCAATTAAAAAATTATTAACATCCACCTACCCTTGCTATCACTCCTTACCGCTACCCTTATACAAATCCAAAATTGCATAAATAAACGAATAAAATATTGATTATATATACTGGCGTTATTGATCGTATCCGCAATTAATCTAACCTGCATGTTGACTTTGCACGCATTCTCAAATTGTCCCAAGAGTAATAAAGTCGGGCCCGACTTGTTGGCAGTTTATTTATACTCTAGATGAAATCTGAGAGTATTATAAGCTTACTCTAAGGTATGTAACGCAAAAAAAAAATACTGAAATATTTTTTGCCGCTCAAAAACCTCAAAGCCAGATTTCCGTCCATTCGCTAGCTAGCTCGAGAACACGTTAAGCTAGAAAGTTCAAATTTTGTACAAATTATTTTTTCTGTAAAACTAAGGTCAAGTTCGTGAACGAGCCAAATCGGTCCACACCTTCTCCCCCTCCCATACAAAATGACTAATTTTCAATTATTAACAATAATAAAATTTTCTTGAAAACCATAAAAAGTATTTATCATAAACGTGATGTATATTACAAAAATTATATAAGTCTTCCACTCCTTCCACCGCCTCCCATAAAAATTACATTTTTTCCTGGAAACACTCTAAACCGGTTTTTTCAGTACATAAAAGATTTCTCCACTTCATATTTTGTATTAAATGCTTAATTAGCATTATCATTAAGGTCAGAAAAAATTAAATGGTTAGCTTTACTGCTTCTACCTCCTCCTATACAATATGACACAATTTCACAACTTCACGAAAAATCGATTTTCTTCAAAAATATAAATGTTACTGGTCTGAAATTTGAGAGATTTCAATTGCATAATATTCATAGTTATTTCTGAAAAATCATTAAGATCCCCACTGCTTCTACTACCTCCTATACAAACCGAACAATTTCACTATATATAATACACTAATTTTCTCTGTACCAATTCAATTTATGGAGCTTACATTTTGTATAAAACACGTTTCTAGCTACTCTAGCATGATATGAAAATTTTTTTTCAATTCTGTCACCCCTTCCACCATTCCATAGACAAAATTTCTTGGAATCAGAAAAATTTCTTGGAATCAGAAAAATTTCTTGGAATCAGAAAAATTTCTTGGAATCAGAAAAATTTCTTGGAATCAGTAAAATTTCTTGGAATCAGAAAAATTTCTTGGAATCAGAAAAATTTCTTGGAATCAGAAAAATTTCTTGGAATCAGAAAAATTTCTTGGAATCAGAAATATTTCTTGGAATCAGAAAAATTTCTTCGAATCAGAAAAATTTCTTGGAATCAGAAAAATTTCTTGGAATCAGAAAAATTTCTGTTTCAACTAGAGTATCGTAAGATTGGGCTTTACGCGCAATCGTAGCCCTGTTATGTTTTTTTTAACATTTTTTTCCGACTATTTCATGATAAAGTTGCTTGAAATGACGTCATATTGTACTCGAGGTGGTAAAAGGGGTGAAGATATTTTGCACATTCACGAACACTAACTTTCTTCTACTGGGACGAAAATGATTTCCATAAAATTGGAGCTTCCTAGCTTGAACAGATGTGAGTTAGAGATCAAACGTATGAACTTGAGCTTTTCGTTATTTCAAAATACAAAATTTATTTTACTATAAATTATTATAAAATATAAAATTTAAACACTTTCAAAATAGCGTTCCAAATTTAGAAAGAAAAAAACGAAAAAAATGATACTAAGCACCTTTAAGTAGGTTTATTGTTCTTTTTAAGTAACTTTTAATACAATACCTTCAAAGTAAATTCATTTGTGGATTGTGCTAGATTTCTATTGTTAAAACAATTCTTAGAATGAATTATATATTCTTGTCTTCATATATTTGTATTAGAGCTAAATGTTTATTGCACTGAACACTTTCCAATGTTCGACATCAGTCTCAATAGTCGAATAGAGACTGCTTACAAGTGCAAAAGGACATCTTTTTAAGTTCCACAAAACACAAGACCATTGAAATTGTATACTACTGTACTGTGTCGCTGTAACTGGAACTAGAATAGCATCGATTGCTTCGTGAATAAATTACTTCTTAATGCTACTTTCCATCTATTGAAAGCCAAGTATTTGTAGCGTAGTGCCATTTACTCTTCAAATCTAGAACGTTCAATGCACTTTAGCTTCCTCATTGCAATCTCGTACTTCTGTCGAATTTTCAATAGTGCACTTTCTGAGGGTATATCACGATTGTTATTCTTGGCAGAAAATTGCGAGCATGTATGGCAAATGTTCTCGAGATATCAAGTGGCAATTTTTTTTTTTTTTGCTTTAGCTTTCTTTGGTTTACTATCGGATCTCTAAGAAACTTTTGAATTGTGCGGAACGTAGGAATTTTCTTCTACACATACGTGCTCTACTCTGAAGAAGTCATTTCGGATTTTGTCCACGTTTACGAATCATGTCCGTACGAATTCTTAGGAAATCGAACGTCAACGAAATATCTAGGTGCAATTATTAAAAGTTAGTTTCATAAAAAAAGAGGTAAGGATACAGATTTATTGCATTTACCTTGATGCGGAACGTTTGTTATGGGTCATAAATTTTTCTCAGCGGAATGTTAGCTTAAATGTGTATTGATAAATAGTGATGTCTTCCCTATATTTTTAGTTATTATTATGATTATTTATTGGGGAGCACGTGATAGCAGTGCGAGCTTTTCGGCTTATTGTGCGTTTATTGCCCCGTTACTCTACCGCAACTTGATAGCTTCCGTTGAATCCCTATTTGTCCTGGGACTCACAAAAAGGTTACTTTGTTACTTTTTCCACTGTCTTCTTCTCCAATGACGCTGCAGGCCAAATCGGGCCTTGGCCTACTGACTTCCAGGTCCCTTAAATTTTTTTTTTCGCTATTTATTGCGGAAAAGTTGTTAGCTCTTCGCATTACCCTCTATCTACGAATTTTTCATTTTCCTAAATTGAAGTAACCAAGATATATCCATGCAGGCAGTGTGCTTGAATTATGCGTCGACCGGGATTTGAACTCACGACCTTCGCATAGTAGACCAACATGCTACACACTAGGCTACACCTTAGCTTTTGCCACAATGCGATAAGATATAAATATTGCTATTACAATGAGCTCTTAATATTCTCTTGAATGCATAGCTCCATTGAAGTTCAGCATGGAGGACTATGACTGCTTTACCGAGTGGTTTTGAACGGAGAAGTTGGGACCCTTAACTCCAGCTTCTTCTGCCACCCACTAGGCTACACCCTAGCTTTTGCCACTATGCGATAAGATATAAATATTGCTATTGCAATGAGCTTTTAATATTCTCTTGAATGCATAGCTGCATTGAAGTTCTGCATGGAAGATTATGGCTGCTTTACCGAGTGGTTTTGAACGGAGAAGGTGGGACCTTAACTCCAGCTCCTTCTGAGGTGCATGACCCATCTGTATACCAAATGGTTGCTCCCTGTTAAATCTCAGGTAGCATGGATCGCCAGTCATTCCATTCTATAATTACAACTTTGAAGGGGGCTTTAAAGTTGCATTTTATCGGTATAGTTTCCGATAATGTTAAGGATATGACCTCTATATTTGGTTTTTTTTTTAGAATTTTGAGGTGACCTCTAAAATCCCCTGGTTTGTATTTATTTTCCCCTCCATATATTTATGAAACACCCCTCTAATCGCTTCCTTTTTTTATTTCGAATTAAAGTGGAGGGATGCTAAGGAGCATTTCCATTGCAGCTGTAGTGCAGGTTTTTATTGCGCCTGCGATACTAAGGCAAGCAAGTCTTTGAATTTGTTGTAGCGTAAGCTGTGCCAATTTCTGCAATATTTTAGCCTACCAGACTGCTAATCCGTATGCGACTATCGGGAATAAGATTGTTCTGTAACGTCAGTAGACTATCTTGGGCTGTAGTCTCCATTTCTAGCCAAACAAATTTGTGCAGGCCGCGGCGCTTTTATTGATTTGACATTAGTCTATTGTAAGTGTTTGTTCCAGTTAATTTTGTTATCAAATATAACATCTAGATATTTGACTTCATTCGTGAAGGGTATTGATGTTCCATCATAAAATGAGGCGTTCTGTAAATTTTTCTTCTGCTCGTAAATAGTAAAATCTCAGTCTTAGTTGGTTTGATGTTCAAGCTCTTAGGCTGACACTAGTTCCTTAACACCTCTAAGCCAACTTGTATCGTATCTGCTATAATTACTTCATATTTGCATAGTGATAATGACGAGGTCATCGATTCTATTACCACGTATCCTTGTTTCATTAGATGGTCCAAGAGCTCATCGACTGCAATTGACCAAAGAAGTATAGATAGTACCCCTCCTTGTAGACAGCCACTGTAGATCTGTACAGTCAATGTGCTATCACCTAGATCCATTGTTGTCATCCGGCTCTTTAGCGTTGTGTGTCTCCACTTTATCGAGGCCAACACTAGACTATTCTTCGTACCCGCCGCTATTATGATGTCATGAGGAGTATTGTCAAATACTCCTTCCATGTCTAAGAACGAGCAAAAGGCTGATTTGTAGGGCTTAAAGAGTAAATCGCCCATCTGGTCTTTTTCAGCGCCATTGCTGAACGAAGTCTGACGTTGCGTCCTTTCCTCGACTTCTAAATCTTCCTTGTTAATTTTTTTGCTTCCTGGGAAGTCTACTACCAATAAGAGGTCAAGCGTTTCCATGTTACTTTTTGTTAAGAACCCGGCTAGTCCCTTAAAGAGTCCGATATACATCAACGCCAAATACCTTTTTGAGTCTTGATGTTATTGGAAGGATATCTATCTCCTCACAGCATCTTCTCATTGACTATTTTTTTAACATTTTTAGAAGTTTGCTGTTTCTGTATTTGACACATATTCTAACACAATAGCTGCTTGGGTATACCTTAGTTACCTCAATATATGAAAAGTAAAATTTGTAGATAGAGGGTTATGCGTAGGGCTAACAACCCTTCCACAATAAGTAAAGAAAAATGTTAAGGAACCTGAAGATCAGGAGGCCAAGTTCCGATTTGGGCTGTAGTGCCATTGTAGAATAGAATAGTTTAATGGCTCTTTGGACACAATGCTTTGTATTTTATTGAAATCAGAACCATAAGTTATTAAGAATGACAATCGCATTTGTATGTGGCAGGCTAGTGATCAAATCATTCCCATAATCTGAGATCATATACGTATTGAAGAGCGTTAAGGACATGTGAATAGTTATAGCTTGTGTTAATTTAAAAAAAAGCTCAAAAAAATAACATTAAGCTTAAGAAAATAATAGGACTACGATTGTGCGTAAAGCGTAATAATACGATACTAAAGATGAAATCGAAATTTTTGTGATCTTAAGAAATTGTCTGTGGGACGTGGTAGAAGGGGTGACAGCATAGCACTAATTTCTTTCACATCATGCTAGAGTAGCTATAAAAATATTTTGTACCAATTTAAGCTTCAAAAATTGAATGGATTTAGTGAAATTGAATAATTTGTATGGTAGGTGGTAGAAGGAGTGGGAGGTTTTTAATGATTTTTCGAGAAACAACTAATCATCATGAAATTGAAATGTTTTAAATTTCAGATCGAAAATAGAATTTTTCAAAAGTCGTGGAATTGTGTCATATTGTATGGGAGGAGGAGTGAAGCTAATCGGCTAATTTTTTCCCGATATTAATAATGATGCTAATTTAGGATAGAGTACAAAATTTGAGCTCGATGAAAATCATACGTGCTGAGAAAATTGGTGTATAGTATTTCATGAAAAAGTGTAGTTTGTATGGGAGGTGGTGGAAGGAGTAGTGGGATTCAAATAATATGTATACTAAACGATTGAATTTACGATAGAAAGCTTAGTTTCCAAGACATTAATATATATTTTTGAAAATGAGTCACTTTTTAAGGGAGGGGGTAAAAAGCGTGAGGGAAATGAAATAAAACCAGAGTAGATTACACCTCTGAGCATACCTTCAAGTCTTACTACAATCGGTTCAGCCAATTGCGCGTGAAAGACGGCCGGACAGACAGACAATTATTGTGATTTTTGCTACATTCTGCTAGCTCCGCCTTGAGGTGACGCTTCTAGCTCGTCACCAGAAAAGTAGGCCGATGCAAGTATTGCCTCTTGGACCCCTGCTGCCTTTGATATTTTCACCAGGACTGCCAATAAATATGTTTGGATGAAAAGAGGCGTGATGAGATAATTAATTTCGGTTATATTAGAAGTGCAGCATTAGGCCTGTTGCTTCTTTAATGAAAAATTAACTTCCCCATTTTTCGAGGAATACTAATAATTCGCGGATCTTGTTTCCCATGGAAGGGCTGCATGGAATTCCTGCTTTACGAATCTGAATATTATAACGTCCATGGCCGCTGCTGTACGATAGGGTTAAGCGCCAATGAGGGTGGCTATCTCTTCTGAAGAATCTTCTTCGTGAAGAAATTATCCTGTGATTATTTCTAATCGTGGAATATTTTCTGCCCGGACGGCGCTGATGTAGTGCACTCGCCTGAGTGGCAAACGATTAACATCCATACTGGCTTGTGCTGCTGTTCGACTTAATGCCCGCCTATTTAGATAGGATACGAAGCCGACAGTAAGCTGTTTGATTTGTTCACTCCTTTCTGTAGATCTTTTTTTTTTTAGTTGCTTCTTGTCAACACCTCTATAGGCTTTTCATGTGCTACGCGGTCGTCCATCCAAACATCTTTCTGTGTTAATTGAGCTCTCGCTTTTTAAAAGTGTGACCGATCAACTGCCAACTGCCTTCATTTCATTTCGTCATTTCAGTGGCTAGCTTTTTGTCTGTTCAACTGTACTTCAAACTTCGTCGAAATATTGTAACTTGATTTTAAAAATAAATATGTATGTTCGAGTAACATAGAAACTATAAGGTGTCCATCAGTGTATTAGTATCAAACGTCGACAGCATTGGAACTACTGCCAAAATAAACAAGTATCACTTGCCATTCACTGCAAAACTTGAAAATATGACAAACATTTATTGTTTTCTGGAAGTCTAAAAAATTTTACTTCAAATGTTTTCTGATCCAATTCTAAAGTTATTCATTTCGACAACTCTGCATCAATACAAAAACGAATTAATTTTAGCATTTTTCGATCATTTCACAAATATGTATTTCAATTTCATTATTTTTTATTAATGCTCATCCCATCCGCTTCTGAATCTTAAAAAAAAAACGAAATGGGTCTGTCGGAAGATGTGTCCGATAATTTGCGATTACTCTCACTCTTTTAAGTTGATTTTTACTGGAGCTATCATCGAGACATACAGAAAGAAAGATATTACAACGAAATCTACTTTTCCGAGAAAAAAACTGAATGTTGAAATTCTCACGAACATAATAAATTCCTCTTTATTTCATAGAACAAACAGCTAATAACACTCCTAATTCAAAAGGTTAATAGTTAATTACATGTGGACATAATTTTCCGAAACTATCAACCATAATAAACTAGGAAACCTCAAACTTGGTCTCGTGTTAGCCATAAAATGTGCAATATGCAACACACCAGAAGTTGTCACAAACGATGCATGCACTCTTATATGGCGCAAAGTGTTGTACGATGCAATATTGACCACAGAAAATGTTTATCAGTACTCTGGCACTTGGGAAAACTAACCTTTGAAATTCTCCTGATAAGTTTGAACTGTGGCCAGAAAATTTCGAAAACAGAATTCATAATTCATAAATCCATCGCACAAGCATTCGCAAAATATAAATGTTTGCCATTGAGAATACACGTTTCATGGATCTGTGTGAAACAAACTTTGACTTAAAATCTTAGATGAAAATTTTCAGGGCGGAAAGCTTCTTATTTTCGTAAGCAGGACTTCTGACCTATTGGAAAATGCATGAAGGAAAATTATAAACTTTAATGCATCCACTCCACATTACGTTGAAGTTTCAACTTGTATCTTGGAATTTTCGTTTTCCATGGATTCAAGGGAGAATTATTAGGTCCACGGTAAGGGTACTCATCGTCAAGCAATAGGAAAAACAACATGTAACTTCTGTGTTGAAAACCTCTTGTACAACTCTTTGGAATTTTACTGTATTATAAGTACAAAACTAGAAATGTGTTTTGGCTTTTATATAATTCAAGTGTGTGTCTACGTGAAGTTGCAGTAAACATTTATACAGTCAAAGAATATATTTTAACTTTGGTAACTTTGTTACAAAATTGTTCAACGAGAAAACTTCTCCTTATAATAGATAATGTGGATATCTGAAATCTTTCTTTTAATTCATAATATATTTATTTCCCAAAGTTTCTTCATAACATGCTAACGCTAATTTTTTTTACAGAACAGGGATCAGATAATGTTTCAAATCCTTACTGCGTACGGATGAATAGAAAAACAAAAATGAATTTATGAACATTTTCTTAATATAGTTGGATGTAGTAAGGAAAAGAGGAGAAAGCTTCCGTGACGTAGTGAGCAGCGTGATTGCTTTTCAGTCAATAGGTCGTGGGATCGATTCACAGTCCAGACTTTTTTTAAGCACGAACTTTTCAGTTGCTACTGGCGATAAAAAATTATTCAAAAAAAATAGGCAAACGGTGTAAAAGCGAAACAGTTCCACTTCAAGAAGGCCGAGATACTCAGTAGATGGTTTCTGTTCGGTTTCTATCATTCAGTCTCCCATAACATATGCAAATATTTTTAAGAGCAGCCAGTACAACTGAAAAATATATCAGCTCTTCACTAGTTACGGTCGTTCTCACTCCTCTTCCGCTACCTTCCTAATCCCATTCCTTCCCACGATGACTGTGTGTACATTGCACATGAAGGCCGAGATTGCCAATAACATAGATCATTCTGTAAAAAAAAAAAAAAAACACCTTTGGGTACTTGAACTTATAACTAACTTGAAACTAGCATACTAAAAAACTATGTGGTAATTTCTATTCAATGATAGAAAGAATTAAGGGGTTGTTGGTGTATTCACATCTACTGAAAAATATTTTACTCAGATAATGGCTATATGTTTGGATCAATTCCAGAACAGCCAGTTTGAGGAGGCGTTTTGTTGAAAAATACCAGGGTTTGTTAAGTATTAATTTTTGGCAGCTAAGGTGTAGCCTAGTGGGCAGTGTGTTGGTCTTGTAATGTGAAGGTCGTGAGTTCAAATCCACGCAATATATAATTCTAGCACATTGCCTGCTTGGATATACATTGGTCACCTCAATCTACGAAAATAAAAAAATTCGTAGAGAGAGGGTTGTGCGAAGGGCTAACAACCCTTTCACAATAAATAATAAAAAATGTTAAGGAACCTGAATGTCAGGAGGCCAAGGCCCGATTTGGGTTATAGCGCCATTGTAGAAGTAGAATTTTTGGCATTTGTTTTGCATTATTTGTAATTTTTTTATGAACTTGAGCGCATTCATTCCAAACAGGACTTGCGTATAAAAGACAGGGTCTCATCACAACTTTGTTACAGGAGTAGTTCGTTTTCTGTCGATAATTTTGACTTTTGGTTTATCAAGGGGTATAATATCCTAATGAAGATCATAGTTTTAGAAACACAATTTTTGACCTGATGATGGTAAGTTAGCTTTTTGTATTAGTGCATCCCAAGGTATTTTATGCTGCTGGACCAAGTTATATCTTCTCCGAAAACGTGGATTGTAGCGGAGGGTAGGAAGTACCATCTTTTCATGAAAAACAATTGTTACAGTCTTGGCTGTATTCATTTATATTTTCTAGGTTGTGAAGTTAAAAAGCTGATTCTGTAGGTTGTTGATTATTACAGCAGGGTCTTCTGATGTTGTAAAAACTGCAGTGTCATCTGCCAACGTAGCTAATTCACTAGTACAGTCTTAAGGGAAATCGGAAGTGTATAAGTTGAAAAGTTGGGAACTTAGGCAAGATCCTTGGGGTTCGCCAGCAGGAATAGAGCGTTTTTCCGATTTAGTGGATTCTAGTTTTACTTGAAAAGATCGCTGCTCAAGATCCTTACTCCGGGAGCAGCTAGTCGGAATCCAAAAATCTAACCTAACCGAAATTCCAAAAGCAGCCATAGATAGTACAATGCCACAATTTGGTGGACTTAGCCTCAAGCCAGGATGGATGCTAAATATTTGCCTGGATGAGCAAACTGCATCTTGGCTAGAACGAACAGCTGAGAGCACAAAGCCGGACGACTCCACCAACATCAGGGCTATCCAGGAAGAAAATATTCTACGATTAAAAATAATCACAGGATATTTCCCTCACGAAGAAGACTCGTCAGAGGATATTACCACTCTCATCGATGCTCATAACGATGGTTTGTGCGCCTCAAATTGGAAAGTCCTCAGTAGAAGGAAAGAGGGCACAGACATAATAATAACCTTTACCATCGACGGCCAATTGATGCAGGGGCGTAAACAGAAGAGGCACCGAGTCTGAACTATGAACAATGGATCGTGAGTTATCTCTCTGAACGCACTCTAGGAGTAATATTAGATACGGCGCTACTTTTTCCTCATACCCGATTAATTCCGACGTCCCTCAAGGTTCTGTTTAATCTCCAATACTTTTCTTAGTTTTTATAAATTACTTTCTGTCATCTACTCTCAATCCAATCCATAGCTTTGGAGATGACAGTACTTTAGATAACACCCATGAATTTAACTCTGCTGCGAAATCAAATAATCATTCCATTACTCCAATCGCAGGGAGTTACTTAGTTCGCTGAACTCGGATCCCAACCTTATCTTGGAATGGGGCAGGAAAAATAGAGTAGAATTCACCGCATCCAAAACACAGACCAGTCATCTATCCCTCAAGCGTGATATTTCAGTGTTGTCTCACAATGTAGCCTTTGGTGGTGCACAGCTTACCACTTCGGAGAATTTCACACTGTTAGGTGTCAAAATTATTGGCCACATGAATTGGGCCCAGCATATTTTTATACTCTAGATGAAATCTGAGAGTATTATAAGTTCGCTCTGGAGTGTGTAACGCCAAGAAATAAGGCTCGGAGAAAAAAATGATGAATACAGATATTAATATTATCACTCAAAAATCTCAAAACCGGATGTCCGTCCGTCCGTCCGTCCGTCCGTTCGCTCTCTAGCTTGAGAACGCGTTGAGCTAGAAAGCTCAAATTTCGTACACGTCGTTTTTGACAAAAAAGTAAGGTCAAGTTTGTGAACGGGCCAAATCGCTCCACCTCTTCTACTCCCTCCCATACAAAATGACACAACTGCGCAATTTGACAATTAACGGATTTGCTCGAAAAGTATAAAAGCTATTGGCCTGAAATTTGGAATATATTACTTTTATGATAATATCAATCTACCGTATAAAAATTATGCGTGTCCTCCCCTTCCTTCTACCACCTCCCATACAAACTGTACTTGTCATGAACTACTATAAGCCAATTTACTCAGTGTGTATAAAATTTAGCGGGCTGAAATTGTGCATCAAATATTTATTTAAAATTGTTAGTAAAATCAAAAAAAAATAGACGTTTAGCTTCACTCCTTCTACCCCCTCCCATACAAAATGACACTATTTCGCAATTTGACAATAAATGGATTTAATCGAAAAGTATAAAAGCTATTTGTTTGAATTTTGGGTTATATTACTTTCGTAATGATATTAATCTACAGTAGAAAAATTATTTGCGTCCTCCCACTCCTTCCACCCCCTCCCATACAAACTACACTTTTTCATGAAATGCTCTAAGAGAATTTTCTCAGAACATATAATATTTCTCGCGCTCATATTTTGTAATAAATACTTAATTAGTATTATAACTAAGATCAGAAAAAATTATTTGATTACCTTCACCCCTTCTACCCCCTCCCATACAATATGACACAGTTTCACAACTTCACAAAAAATCTATTTTCTTCAAAAGTATGAATGTTGCTGGTCTAAAATTTAAGAGATGTCAATTTTATAATATTCTTAGTTATTTCTGAAAAAAATCACTAAAATCCCCCCACTCTTTCTATCACCTCCCATACAAACTGCACATTTTCACTAAATCTAACACACTAATTTTCTCAGCTCCTATTCAATTTTTAGAGTAAGCATTTTGTTTAAAACATTTTTATAGCTACTTTAGCATAATGGGGGAAAAGTTAGTTCAATGCTATCACCCCTTCTAACACTTCCCATACAAAATTTCTTGGGATCACAAGAAATTCTATTTCATCTAGAATATCGTAAGATTGCGCTTTACGCGCATTCGTAGCCCTGTTATGTTTTATATTGCCCTTGACGCCTCTAAACGTCTACGTGTTCTCCGAAAATGCTTACATTAGACCACGTTTAGAGTATAACTCGCATGTTTGGGTACCCAAAACACACCTCGTGTTGCTCGATCGGATCCAAAAACAAAAAATACAAAACCATCAAGCCTTCAATAGATTCTCTTGAGCATCGCAGAAATGTTGGAGTACTCAGCATTTACTATCGATACTTCCATGGTAAATGCAGTACGGAACTAAGCGCACTCATTCCTTCACTGCATCATTTTCCCGAAATACTCGCCAAGCTGAACGTGCACAAGAGTACATGGTCAAACCTTTACCTTCTTGTAAAGTGAAATATAGGCAGTCATTCATTTTCCGAACGTCAAGACTTTGGAACGATTCGCCAGCTAGTTTGTTTCCCAAGAAGTACATCCTGCGGTGCTTCAAGAACAATGTCCACCGTCATTTTCGTCTCTCTCCACCGTAGTACCTCCTCTTCCTATACCGACATAACTGTGCATTGCATTAAAGGGTGACCCCCTATGTTGTAATCGGTACTGTAAAAAAAAACCAGTGAGGCATGTACGAGTACCGTAAGTTGATTATGTCATCCAACGAGGAGGATTGGAAATGCTTCATCAATGCAAATCTAGTGATCCCTATGGTCAGATTCGTAAGATCTGCAGGAGAAAGCGATTGAGGTCCGAAATGTCTGAATGCAAAATTATCAACATGTAATGAATCTGCGGGAGTATGAGAAGATATAATTAAGATTTGGTAGGATCAGATCGGGAAGAGCGCCTAGGGTCGATGGTGTCTGACTGGTAGTACATCTTCCGTGATAGTAGATGACCGGAAGATGCATAGATGCGTGGTGTGTCTTATCCTGGCCCAGATGGTGTTCATGCTGTTGTCCTTAAGCGTTGTTTTCTCTCTCTCTTGCTGAGCCACTCTCTCACCTCTTTCAAAGATCCCTAATAACGGGGATTTTTCCAAATGTGTGGAAGTCGTCCTTCATCCTACCTACTCACAAGAGCGGTGCAAAACCTGCTGTTGAAAATTATCGGCCAATAGCTAAACTGTCGGCTATTCCTAAACTGTTTGAGTCTATAGTGTATGAATGCATGTCTTTTCACTGTAAATCAATAATTTCGAGTACCCAACATGGTTTTGTTAGGAATAGATCCACTGTTACTAATCTGATGGAGTTTACGAATAAGTCCATTTTAGCTATTGAGGATGGTAAGCAGGTAGATTGTGTATACACTGATTTTAGTAAGGCCTTTCATAAATTGCCCCATTCAATAATTTTGTTGAAACTAAGATTGTTGGGTTTTGCGCCATGGTTTATAAATTGGATTAAGTCTTATCTATTTAATAGAACCTACCAGTCTATCTTTCGTGATTGTACGTCTAAGCCATTTACTGCGCATTCTAGGGTTCCACAAGGAAGTCATTTGGGACCACTTCTATTTATCCTGGCCATTAACGATGTAGCCTCTGTTTTTAAATATTCGGAAGTACTCATCTATGCTGATGACATTAAAATCTTTAGGTCTATTAGTTCTAATTCAGATAATCTTCTTCAGAAGGATTTTTTAAATTATAGTAACTGGTGTCGCAATAATGGCCTTCGATTGAATTTGGATAAATGTCATGTAATGTCATTTACTCGGAAATTCTCACCGTTTGTAATAACTTACAGTCTCAATGACTGTATTTTAGATCGTGTTAATTCAGTTATTGACTTGGGCGTTACATTTGACCAAAAGATTGATTTTGGCTTGCATATAAATAAGATTGTGCAAAAGGGTAATTCTATGCAGGGTTTCACCACTCGCTTATCCAAGGAATTTAACAATTCCTTTGTTAGGTTGAGTCTGTATAACATCTTTGTTAGATCTCATCTTGAGTATGCTTCTCAAGTTTGGTCTGCCTATTATGATGTGCATATTGGCAGAATTGAATCTATTTAGCGCAAATTTGTGAGCATAGCATTATGTCACCTTAATTGTTCAGACAGAGTTCGTCTTCCTCCTTATATTGGCCGGCTTCAGCTACTAAATATGTCATCACTCTCGAGACGACGTGAAGTTGCTGACGTAGTTTTTGCTCATCAACTTCTCACTGGGGTGGTTGATTCCTCCACACTTTTGGGTTTGATGCAATTTGCTGTTGGTCAAGTTTTACCGAGGCATCCTAGATTGTTGCAGATTTGCTTTCATCGGACTAACTATGGAATGAGTGAACCGATTTCGCGTCTTGCAAGAAAAGTTAACGAGAATATTGGTGTATTCGACTTCTCTATCGATAAAGTATGTTTAAGACGCAGACTTAACGCTAGTTGACACCAATTTATGTTAGTTTTTGTCTATTTACTGTTTATTAATGTGTTGGTGTAGGGATATTGACGTTTGTTTTGTCCCTTATCTCTACAATACAAGTGGGACCTTACCAAATGATGGGTATGTATCATTTATGCCGAACTATTTATTTAAATACCTAGGGTGTAGCCTATTGGTTAGCGTGTTGGTCTGCAATGCGAAGGTCTTGAGTTCAAATCCCGATCGACACATAACTCAAGCACACTGCTTGCTTGGATATGCCTTGGTTAACTGAATCTGCGAAAATGAAAAATTCGCAGATAGAAGTTTGTACGAAGAGTTAACAACCCTTCCTCAATAAATAATGAAAATGTTAAAGAACTTGAAGGTCAGGAGGCCAAGGGCCGTAGATTTATTTAAATATATTTTATATGTATTGGCGTTAAATATCACCAAGTGTTTTCCAGTTAAAAGAGAATTAACGTAGGGTATAATATCCCCTGAGACTCTTTTCAAGTATTTACCATTCATTCTTATTATATTCTTGTTTACTTTCGTAATTTTGCTCTTCAACTTACTCAGAACTTCTTAATTAGTTAAATTTAAAATATTTGTTCGCAACAATAAAACAAAATCGTCACTCAAATACAAAACATTAATCCAACAGCATGAAAAAGATAATGCAAAATGTTTACGTCTCTGGAGCCTTCCTATTTCGCAATAAGAACGAATAATCGTTGCAATAAAGTGCTATTTCAACGACGGAAGTTGAAAATAAGTATTTATTCTGCCATGAAATCGGTACACTCATGTATTGCACACTGTAAACTAAACTCAACGTGAAACGAACTGCCGGAATAGTACTGAGAATATGTGAGGTTAAATTAAATTTATTTGCCAACACAGCAAATCTTAATTCGTTCGTTGTTATAACAACGAGCAAATTAAGTTTTCTTCTGGCACAACAAGCTCCACTTGAAATTGTCCACACTCACGTTATGGATTACAAAAGGCATCTGGCTCTTAAGTGTAGGTCGTGCATTCTAGTCTGAGTAAAGGGTTTTCTTCGCTTTTCGAAATGAACACTTCCACCTCCATCCACATCCTGAACTGAATTGCTTTGCGTTTAATAGCTCGCCTGCTTCAAAATAATCAAAATTTACCGCAAATTACACCGACATCCTTTTCTATTATTAAGGAAATTTCCCCACAAGTTTATAAATAAGTTACCGGATAAGGATGATTCCTTTAACTGTAGCTCACCTTTCGTTGTCGGAGTGATAGGAACCACCGGGAGGTACAACACGTTGTAAATTGTCTAGTTGGGCTCATAAAATCCTAAGTCATTTGCTGGAATCCTTAGAATTTAACTCTCTCCTAGTTCTAGTCCTACGAATGTATGTCAAGGGCAATATGTGTACCCTTTGAACTTTCCCGGACAGAAGAAGTAAGTATTTCCCAAAAGGATCTAACACATACCTAAAGGCGTTCATGTTTATGTGTTTGTGACATGGCTGTAATTTTTATTACACTAACGTGTGGCAATACCACCTCCCATTTCCGTCCGGGAAAGTGTTGCTCACTTGAAATTTATGGAGATTTGGATTTGACAGCAAACATAATACCAGGGATGTGTCTGGGGATGTTTATAGCAATATTTGTAATGCTCGAAGGAACAGATCTTGAGATGATTCAGAATTTTTTTTTTCCGTTTTAGTATGGAATATTAACCTAGTTCGATTTGAACGGTTTTTGTAGGCTTCGGACATCTTACAAGATGAAGTATCATAGTAATAAAACGTTCGTCTTTATGTTTACAGGCAGGAGGCTTGATGTGAAACGCCTCAATAAGAGTTTATTGCGATTTTTTGTGTTTAGCTAGATACTAGAATTTTATTTAGTCCTAGTAAAATTGAAGGCGCTGACCATCACCTTCAAGTAAAATCGATTCGATTTGAATAAATTTGCAATAATTTATGAAGATATGGGTGATATGTGATACAAGGGTGCGTTTTTATAAGTAGACGTGAATATGGTGGTGTTCTTTAAGTACTTTTCGAGGCTATTTCGCTACTAGTTATTGTCTAACATCGAAAGAGAATATACTTCAAAGATTTGGTATTAAGATAGGTCTGATCAAGTATAGTCCGTAAGATTCTGTACTTACATATAAGTAGTCGGATAGTTCTGATAGATAGACAGTTCAGATAGCGTGACCAAAATCCTTGAAATTTCGAAACCACGTCACTTCTTCTTCTAAAATCGATAATTCAGGCTTTTCTCCAGTTCAACTATCTTTAGTTAATACATAGTTCAATAAGTTCGTATGATGACTAATAAAGAATCAACTTTAATGAAAAATTCGACTTTGGCCTCTTTCAAGATTAATACATTTATTCCAATGCTCCTCTAACATTTCCATGGCTTTTTTATAGAACAATTTATTTTTCGCTTCAAAATACGCTTCAGTTTCGGTAATCGCATCTTCATTGGGGGCAAATCTCTTTCCATGCGGCATTTTTTTAGGACTGTAGGTGGAGAAACAATTCGAACTTCAATTCGTGCAATTTGGCCATCGTCACCATCGATTTGTGACACAGTGTATTGTTTCGGTGAAAGAGCATTTTGTCTTCTTTATTTGGGGTCGTTTATTAGCAATGTTTTGCTTTAAACGCACCAACAACGCCTTATAATATTCGCTATTTATCTTTTAAACATTTTGAAGATATTCAAAGAATATTATACCTTGCGCATCCCAAAAAAACGGAGCCTAGAACCTTCCTGGCTGACGTTTGCGTTTTCGGCAGTTTCAGACTAATTTTACCGGGTTCTCGCCACTCAGCTG